>OY998242.1:72828878-73428878 GCA_963922005.1 Cornus suecica
TCAGTGAACAAATCGCTTTATTGGGTTAAAAAGAGCTTCCAACAAAGTAAAGTGCTTTTTCCTTTTCCTAACATAATGAAATCAATGGAATGAGTGGACTTTCTTCTCATCCCAGACTGGCTCTGGTGGTATTCATACTTCTTCATGGCCTAAGTAAACCTGCCAAACCAAGCTCTAGGTGATTGCTTGAGTCCACATACAAGGATTTCCTCAATCTGCATACCTTACCTCTTTTAGAGGGATTAGCAAAGCCAGGAGTAAAGTCCATGTATACTTCTTCCTCTAGATCTCCGTGAAGAAAAGCATTCTTCACATCAAACTGCTGAAGAGGCCACTCCAGGTTTGCAGCCAAGGATAAGAGGACCCTGATAGTATTTATCTTCGCCACCGGTGAAAATCTTTCCTGATAATCTATCCCATAGTTCTGGGTATAACCTTTAGCTACTAATCTTGCCTTGAACCTCTCCACTGAACCATCTCCGTTATGCTTCTCCTATCAATATAAAGGAATGCAACCACCTATAGCTTTTATGGGGCTTCTTCACCAACTGTTTTCGTAGACATATGTAGTAAGTAAGGTCCATCCCTTACTCTATTCCTTCCCCCTTTAGAGAAGGTGGAGTTGAGGACGGAGTGGGGAATAGCCAATAGCACAGCAGGGGTAGTCACTCTCATATTATCTTAAATAAGAGGGCGAGTGAAGTGAGAGATTCTTCTCAACTTGATAATATAAGAATAGTTAGTTGAAGGACTTAGCTTTCAAGAAGCCTGAAAGGGTATAAGAGCTAGTCTTTCAAGGGAGAATGAAATATATAGTATTTGATCGTGAACGACTCTCTCCGGCTATTCAATAGCTATCCTGGGAAAGTCTTTCAAGGTATAATTTCGTATATAGTATTTGATAGCGAAGTCGTCTCTCGGGCTATTCAATAGCTATCCTGGGAAAGTCTTTCAAGGCAATATATAGATCTCCTCCGGGCTATCGACTCGAATCCAAGCAAGAATGCTCCTCTGGCTCATAGCTCCAAGTACTGGATGAAGACGAACTCTCTTGTTCCTTTCCTGTCCTGGCTAACCAGAAAAGGGAAGAAGCACCAGAAGCGGTACCAAGGACGAGGAATGCAGTGGCTGAGCAATCAACATCTTAAAGCAAGCAAGCCCTTACTCAAATAGGGCGAGGCAAGCAATCAAATGTCCAATTTCTACCAATCTCATTCCCATGGATCTAATCGCTGATAAGCACCAACCGGCGAAGCTGACTCAACCCATTCATCTATCTCCCCATCACTTGTAACGGATGTGAAAGCTCCCTTGCCTTGCTTAAAACGCGGAGCGAGAGGGATAAAAACCTACCCTAAAGGGCAAAGCAACTTGATTGAGAATGAGCAGGCCTAGCTTCTTTTGGTTGCTTGCATCCGAATGCTGGAAGGGACGAATAGCTAAAATAGCAAACAAATGTCGGGAAAGTCAATTCATAGGCCTATCCTTTCCCCTATCGCATGTTGGATGCTTACTGAAGTAAATGGAGGTTCAAGACAAGCGAGTGCCTTTGATCCCTTGATTCCTGCAGATTGATAGATTGATTGGCAGTGGGCGTGAATGCTACTACTTGACCTAGGTCCTGCTTTTTGGGCAAGATAAGAGGCCCTATACTACCATAGGCTGGCTAAAAAGAATGCGGGTTAGAGAGAACACGCTTTAGCACAAACTGCATTAGCATAGACTGCAGGATATGAACAAAAACTGCAGAATACCGAAGGGAAGGAAAACACATTATCCAATGGAACTCAAGCAAGATCTATAGGCTTATATTAAGACTAGATGGATATGGAAAGAATGCGGTTCAAAATACTCAGACGTTATCATAGGATTGCTTACTTTTTTAAGTCATCTAATGTTTGAAAACTGGCCCTCCATTGGCTGGGCAAAGGTAAGCAGAAATGCTTGGAAGTAGCACTCCTTATATAGATTTCCCAAGAAAAGAAGCAACTATTCCTAGCTTGCTTTCTTTCTACAGGCATTTTTCTAAGTTTTATCATACTTACTCGCTTTCCTTTCCTGGTGGGGTCAGAACCTTTGAGCGTGGGATATGATCACAAGATTCAATTGAGTCCTCCTTATGAAGCATGCTTATTAGAGGTAGCATCTTGTCTAGTAAGAGATTGCCCTGGTAAGTCACATACCCCAGCTTATGTTATCCATAAACCGAGTAGAAGTATAACTGGAAGTCCCCCCATTCTTTGCCTCAGCCTGGGAAGCGTGAAAAATCTCATTCATCCCTAAATCTCGCACTCAATCGAAAGCTGGTTTCCATACAGGGGTTTCCTATGAGGGTTCTGAGAGCTTGGGTGGGGCACTAGTTAGTTAGTTAGGTTCCCATGAAAGTAGCTTTCCAGCCGTTGGGAGCTCTATTCATCCAGCATGCATTTCCATTCCGTACGCCTACAAGCCATTTAGAGTCTTGAGGTAAGCCTCCCCCGTTGCCATTGCTTCTGCCTTTGAGCGAGTGCCATCCAGTCAAGTGTAAGAAAGGACAAATCCCATCTCTGAGTCTGTTGGAGTGGCTTTCGATGTCGGTCCAGCCCATCCATACATTGTGAGGTCCTCGCTGGTCAAGGTCCCTAAAGCAAGTGAGTTCTCAAGCTCTCCAGCATTCTCTTTTCCAGCGGTTCCTTTTCATGTCCGATCCAGACGAGCCTTTTCTAGTCCTTCTACTTTCGAGCAAGTTGCAGTTGTAGTCTTTGCTAGGGCAAAAGCAGGAATATTTGCTCCAGTGTTAAAAAGGATGAAATTGCTAAACCGGAGGAAGATGGATTTTAGTAAGGCAGTTCTAAAAGCCTATTCTAATTACTTCTCTTGCAGCCAGTCCTACCTTTGGGAGTGCCCCTATGATCGAATTTGAGCAAGTTTTTTCCGGGATACGTTGCGTCTTTCATTATCTTTGGGTAATTTCTCTAGTGGTAGTCTCGGCTTAATATTATGCTGAAGAAGTAGTTGCCTACCCATGACCAGTAGAAATTGTAGTCCTTCTTAAGGCCATTCCATAATATTATATTCCTTTTGTAAGACTTCCAATTACGCAAGCCCTTCTAAATGCAGCAAAAGGATAAGACCCCTTTCCTAATTCCTTGCTTGTCGATCCAGGTGAGCAACTAGCTTTTATACGATTGAATTTTTTATAGGTTTCTTTTCTTTTTCTTACCCCAGCCTCCTAGCCTTTTTCTTTTCAAAGTGCCCTTTCCTTCCTTGGTCTCAAAGGCCATGCCCGATTTACCGTTTAGACGGGGAATTGCGTATAGAAATAATAGGGTCTTCCCTAGTCATAGAAGGGGGAGCTATGCTAGTCCTGAGAGTGCGTATTTGGTCCACTAATTGATCTATCTCCGAGTGACTTACAAAGAAGAGGGACCTATCCGAGTCCACCAATTCTTGTGTACCATACTAGTCTCGTATCATAAGATTCTTTAGATTCTGCTTTTCACATTCATTCTACGTTCAAATCAAAATCGTCTACTCTCATTGAGTTGAGGTAGCCCCTTCTATCCCGACATTGAGGTAACCCCGCTAACTTCACTCCGACAACAGGCAACCGCGGCTATCCCGATTGGGATGATAAAGGGGGACTTGAAGGACAATGGGCGAAAACACAATCCAACAATATCAATATCGTGTGAATAAGAGTGAAGGTCTATAGACTCTCTCCTTCCGAGGTCACTCTCACTAAAAGTAGGAGCAGTAGGACATCTTAGTGAACAACTGATTGTTTCATGGAATCGGTTGTTAACCGAGTAGGAACCCACTCTCTTCCGTCCAAATAGCGTAAAGGGGACTCTATCCAGATCTAAAGAATCCGCCAAAGAGCCTTCTTCTATCTAGGAGAGTCAGCAAGCTACCGGAAGCGAAGCTTCTGGCTCCCCCTTTTCATTTCCAATTCTTTTTTTTCGTTCTACTTAGGTGGAGCAATCCGAACTCTCGACAGAATATAAAAGAGGACCACAGGCCTGTGTAGACACCTCAACGAACTCATGTGGACACTCCTCATCCCTAGGACAATCTCTCAAATACACATGTGGATGTTGACCCGTTTTTTTTTTCTTTGCTGATTCCTCTCAATGAAATTTGCCATGTTGCACTAAGTTACTTACGGATGTATGCATGCAGTCCGGAAACACTTTGGGGTGAACACCCCTCCAAACAAGTAGGGTTAATAGTTCAGCATTTAGGCCGTAACATTTAGCAACGAAAAAATCTTTAACCCAACAAGTGCTCTCCGAACCAAGCTAGATAGTCTCCTATCACTAGGCTCACCAACCAACCTGGACTTTTATTATTATTATTCCTACCGGATATCAAAACCATAAGGATTGTTTACAGCCATGAGTTCCCCTATGACATAAGCGCTCTTGGGTGGGGTGGCCTACAAGGTCGGTAACCCGTCGTACCACGTGGTTGGTGCACTAAGCTGATCGAGACTCGACTTTTTGGATCTGGCACCTGCGCCCGGCCAAGTCTGCCAGCTCTTAGTGGCTCTACATCCGGTCGTGCGTGGTATGTTCGTGATTCGTATAAATGGAACGCATCGCGTACTATAACCTTCCTTTTTTTGGCTGGGGCATTCCATCAAATCTTTGAGAAGGGGGCCAATCTCGTATTTGATGGTCGGTGTGGCGATAGGCTTCGCTTCTACGACTGCCTTACCAGCCGTTGCAAACACTGAGCGAGAACGGTAAGGGGCGCAGAATGTCATTGCGCGGGGACGCGATTCGCCAAGCTGGGGCAAACAAAGCCGTCCGGCCCTACCGGATTAGGAATGCGAAGGCCTTTCCTTCGAAAGGAGACCGGGGAAAGAAAGAGCTATGCTATTGCCCTACTGATTTAAGGCCCTTTTTTTCTTATTTTGTTTGAAGTGGGCCAAATAGAGAATGAAATGCAGAAATAGGGGAAGGGTTCCAAACCTTTTTTTTGGTTTAAGGGCTGCTCGCCCTACCAAAGTACCAAAGGCTTTCGGGGCTTACACCTCCCTATTACACTACCTAAAAAAGGCTTCTGGTAGCGCCCTTAGAATTTAAGCCTTTTGAAGCGCCAGTAGTTGTAGCTGTGGGTAGGGCTTTCGTTCTTATCGCTCCGGGTTCCGATCTATATGACCTCCGGGCGGTACAAAGTACACCTCTTCCGTAGAGGCAGGTAGTAACCTAACCTTTAAGAGTTTGTTCAAGGGGGGAGCGGGAGCCCTCTTCTCTATCAATGGAAAGATCTCCATGTGTGGCGGGATAAGGAATCCTAGAAAGGATCGATTGAGACTCCCTCCACGGTCCCACGAAGATCTCTACGTACTTGTCCAGTCCAGGACAAGTGAGATCTTCAGGTCTACGTTCTTGGGAGCAGTTCAAACAAAGAAGAGTCTGGTCCGGTCTGAATTCAGGCACAATAGAAGGACGGGAATGGCGCCAGGCGAGGGCGCCGCTATGCCCCGCTGCTCTGCGACGGCCGGCATAGATCTCATGAGACCCGCCCACGCCCACTATTAGTACGAAAAAAGCCCTACCCTTTTCCTTCGCTACTAGGAGAGTAAGCAACTTCTATTAGTGTCGGACCTTGAGTCGAATTGATCATGTCATGTGCAACGTCCATCAATGATGGTTCATTAATGTCCATTGATTTAGAGTCCTTCCCCCTTCCCAACTACGAATAAGATCGATAGGGGCCCGAAAGCCCCCAAACCAAGAACGGAAACGGAAGCCTTTCGATTCACTCCCCATTCTCTCTTAAATAAGTAAAGCCCGCCCCCCTATTTGAGTAAGGGCCCTGGGCAGGTCGGCCGGGTCTTTCTCTGTTGTTCTGTTCCCGTCACGAGAAAGATGCACAGAAGAGGTATGCCCAGCGCGCGGAGGATCGAGAGTTTGTCTCGGTAGGGAACTGTACGATCTTTTCCCCTATTGTATTGAATCAATAAAAAAAGAGGTCAGTGCTACGACCCCCTATTGTTTGATCCAATATTGACCGGGGACGAGCCCCGACTTCCATAGGTCCTTGGTTTGACCGCCCGTAGTGGTCATTGCTTTTAAGAAAGCGGAGCGGGGCCAATTTCTCGTACTTGCTAAGTGTGCCCCCCTTTTGCCGAGTGCCCCGCCCGGTTCACTGGGTTGTTGGCCTACCAAACACTTGCCCGCTGCTCCTGCCGCCTGCCAAGCGGGCGGAGCGCTCGTTATCCTTACTTTTATCTCTGTTGGGGCCCCCTTTCATTGCTCTAGCCATAAGCTATGGCAGCTCCAGCTCGCAACCACAGGGGCCCGCCCTACGAGGCCAGAGTGGGCTCAGTGATCAGCCTCCATTCGAATTATGTTAGGGGGTCTTTCGCTTTTGCCAGATCTAGAGAGATACTACAAGTCCTCCATCCCAGATTCCATCGCCGCGGCCATCTGGTTCACCGGTACTACAAAAAAGTCTCATGCTTACGTTACTGTTACTGATGGTTTTATTATCTTGGACACGAAGACCCCAGTCGTGCTTCTGGTTTCCATTCCCATCATCATATTGATGATAAATCTCCTCGTGCTTTGCCATAAGAACTTGGAGTCCGTATCATGGTGAGGGTAAGGTAACGCTGCGATTCTTACTCAAAAAATAGACCGAACGCGTTCGAGTTATTGGCTCGTCCAACCCGGCAGCATTCATGAGTCGCTCGTTCAACTGTCCCTCGGAGACACGGTCGAGAAGTACCATGCATGGTTGCCCCCGTCCTTTCTTTCTCTCGGTCGCACCCAGCAAGATACGGCTAAGCCAAAAAATGTGAGCGCCCCTTTTTATTAGTAAGGGCGAGCCTTATTTTATTAGTTTAGTAAAGTAAAGCTTTGGCTCCCTAAAGACTAAAGAAATGGATCAAAACAAAAAAGGGGGGACTTCTGCAACGGGCTATGCCACCCAAACCAACTGAGGGAAGTCGCATCCGTCCCATCGCAAGCACCTACAATGTCATGATCACATTGGTTTACCCTTTTTTATTTGGTAGTTTAACGGACGGTCGCCCCTCCAACAAGAAAATTTATAAATATGGAAACTTCTCTACCATTTGGATCGGAGAATTTATGGAGGAAATCGGGTTTTAAATTCCCAGAAACCGCACGATTATATAGCCAAAGGGAATACGCCGCGCCTAAAATCATTCCAAGCGCTGCTAATGTGGCTACTAAGCTATTTCTTTGGAAAGCTCCTACTAAGATGGGAAATTCCCCGATAAAGCTGCTAGTACCAGGTAAACTCATATTGGCCAAAGTGGAAGAGAAGAAAATGGTAGAGAGATTCGGCATGGTGCTCACTAAACCTCCGTAATATCTAACAAGTCGAGTCTTATGTCGGTCATATAGAACACCAACACATAGAAAAAGGGCTGAAGGAACCAGTCCATGACTTGACATCGGTAGAATGCTACCTCCAATTCCCTGTATGTTCGATAGAGCCAAATATTCCCCCCACTGATCGGAGTACGCCGATTACCCCCCGAACCGTACAAGATAGTTACCACCTATCATACGGCTTTCTAACTTCACTTCTTTTTCTGGTCGTTCCCTCTGTTGATCGATGGTAGTATAAGAGATCTGTAACCCCCTGAAATTATTTACATAATGGTTCCTGCTTCCTACCCATAGTTAGCATGTATCTCCCCGGTCATACTTGAGTATCACATCGTAGACCCCCACCCCAACTCTATCTTCCTTATCAGTGAACCGGACGAAACATAGTGCATAGGTACTCTTCGATGCAGCGGGGAATAGACGACGTGACATACTACGATCGCGTACAGAAGTGCTGCCCTTCGGCTCGGCAATATGGAACCTCTCAACAGCTCCCGTTCTTTTACTGGGTCCTATTGGGAGAGGTAGGCCCAAGCCTTTCCCCTCCCCCCTCGAGAAAGAGAAAGAAGAGAGGAAAGGATTCATTTTTTTCTTTCATGTGAATGGCCCTATCTTGTATCGAAAGCTTTTTCGTGCTATACACCACGTTGAGAAAGACCAACCTCCTTATGTACCGCACTCTTTTTGTACCTCGAAAGGGAGGTCCTCCTTATGATGCTACGGACGGCTGTCCGAAGTGCAAGGGGTAAACTCGGACTCGGATAGGATTGTGCGTGCCGGGCCCTTCGGGTGTCATATTTTGGCCGAGTTCACCGTACCTCCGGCCCCTATGTTAGGCGGCCGTAATATTTTGTTACGTTCCACCGCCGTTACGCCAGAAAGAAAAGGTTCTACACGAGCTCCCGTTCTGCGGCGTGGTGGCAGGACCGCTAGGGGATTGGCTCCGGGTGTAGATAAGGTAAAATCTGCGGGGGTCATGTAAATACATAGGCCCCTTCCCTTCTCTTTTGGATGAATGGCGTGGTTTAGAAGGCGTTTTCCGATCTACGGTCCCTCGGAGCGAAGGGTTAGGCAGGTAGTATGGGCCCTCTGACTTCCAGGTATGTCCTGTGCGGCTCCCGCGAAGCGAATGAAGGGAAGCTCGAAGAGCTTTCTCCACCAGCGGCTTATGTAGTGGTCGACCTTATAAAGCTCGCTAAGCTTCGCTTCCTCATCTTGCTTCTGGCAAAGCTTTGACTTTGCTTGCTTCTCTCGCGCTTGCTTGCGCGAAGGCTTAGAAGTTTAGTTCATGAGACCGCAACAGAGTGGAGCAGCCGCGACACAAAGTTCCTTACCTTAGCTGGATCTTGCTGGTGCCACCTAAACGGTAGGTAGGCGGCGGATGTGTGACGTTTGGAGTTGTCGTTCGTGCACCTGTACCCAATGCAAGAATGAGTGATCCGTTCCCTTGCAGATCATGGCCTTACCACTCGGTCCCCGATGGCCAGCGGGGGATTCGGTATAGCAACTCGCGTTCGTTTGCGCTGCGCTTTCCCGCTAGACTGGACACGAGTTAGCTGTAGGAAGTATGGTTCCGAAAGTGACTTCGGTTCGCTAGTTCAGGCTCAACTCCTCGCTTTACGTTAGCGGACCTATAGGTCGGGTCGGGGCTCTGCACTCTTTCTTTCTGTGTGGGATGATGCCGGGGAGAGAAGGGAATGCGTCAAGGCGGCAAAAAACACAACTACATTTTGGCTTTTCCCATAAGGACAGTGCATTGGACCGATGGATAAGAGAACTGAGCTGGCCTAAAAAGCACTTCGGCGCTCTACGTACGATGTAGACTCCATCAGATACATATTGATTTCTTTCTGATATGGATCAAGAATAGATAGTTGTCTCATCAAGAGATAGAAATAGGAGATTTCCCCTTATTATTGATAGATTCCCTCTCTATCCATTCCTACTCTTTCGATCTATCAGAAAAGATCTATCTATCAATCGATTTGAAAATAGCACGTTCATCTCGCTTTTCGTTCATTTCCGCAACGCCAACATAGCCGCCATAATAAGAAGCAGGCGAAGCAGCTAGAAGCATTCGCTTCACTCCCTTGAATTCTTATTCACGAATGAATTGGGAAAGCCAACATAAAGATTCGATTCTGACTTCGTAGAGTCGGTGCTGTTGTTGCCTGCGCGTAGGGCCGTCCCCCACTCCCGTCCCGGGGCGCTAAGGGGCTTTTGTTTTTGGAATAGACGGCAGTGTTTTGCTGACGCCTCGAATCAAGCTTTTGTTGCGACATGCTATATTTTCTTCCCCATTGCTAGTAGGTTGATGGGTCGCACGCCCGGCACACATGTTTTGGCCTTGTGTGTCCATAACTCAAAATAGGTGACCTAACGGTCGCCGCCCGACTAAACATACCAATAGTCACCAGATTCATATGAGCTACTGAGGAGTAAGCAATGATCTTCTTAAGATCGATCTGTCTTGAAGTGGTCGAAGAAGTATATATTATTGCAATCGCGCTTGGAGTATAAATGAAAGGAGTGGAACAAAGTGTCGCTTCGGGAAACATGGGTATTGAAAATCTTAAAAACCCGTAGGTTCCCAATTTTAAAGGAATTCCTGCCAAGATAACGGATCCTGCCGTAGGTGCCTCTACATGAGCTTCGGGTGACCAAATATGAACTGGTACCATAGGAACTTTGAAGGCGAAAGAGGCGAAAAAAGAAATCCATAGAAAGATTTGGCGCCACTCACTAAATTCTGTGGTTAATGAAATTTGTAAATCGGTGGTTCCTATTTGGAGAAGAATCAACAGAATAGCTAATAGCATAAAAACAGACCCAAGTAAAGTATAAAGGAAAAACTGATATGCTGCCTTGATCTTTCTTTGTCTTGAACCCCAGACCCCTATAATAATGGTAGAGTAAGGGGTGGCCCCAAAGCGGAATTGACCGGTGGTGGTTGGTCAAAGTTCCAGTAGGTAGCCACTCCCTTCTCAGGGAACCGTACGTGAGACTTCCGCATCATACGGCTCCGTCCCGAGCTTCCGTCGTCGGCCCTTGTCATTAGACCACTATCTATGCATGTATTTTCAGCCTGGACTCTCGAATCTTTTGCTTCTCGGGTGGTGGCGAACAATGCTACTTGCGTTGCGGGGGATGCCCGCCCGTAGGGCTTGGCCTGATTCTCGCCCGAAAGAACCGCTCACTAGCTAGCCGGACTAGTGGGTGCACTATATGGAGACATACTAAAAACCATGCTTTTCGAACCGAACTCAACGCCCTTCTTCAAAATAAAAAGATAAATGGGCTCGTTGGGAAGAAAGATGGAGTGCGGCTTGTAGAGCATATGTAACGCACAGTCGGGTTGCTCACGCAGCGGATCTCTCTCTATCTATTTTTATCTATAGATAGAGAGAGAGAAAGAGGTGTGAAAGTAATAGTAATAGCCTTTATGGCCGCCCCTGACTTACGGCCTTTACGCTACTACTACTGTGATGTAAGCGGTTCAAATTGGTTTGATCTTTCCCAATCATCCTGGCCGGAACTTGTACGGAGGTGCATGCATAAAGGTTTGGAACTCTTTTCTTATCTGAACCTTAAGGACAGGACCCTACCCTATTCTCGAACCCTCTGCCGAGCTCTACCCTGCCCGCATTTCCTTTTGAAGGGGGCCAAAGAAATGTCTCCACCTGCTGCCAATAGTCTTTCTTCGGAATTATACTGAACGGGTCGATCCTCCCCTCCCGTTTGTTTTAGCAACTTATCCTAAGGTCTCCTCGCCAAGAGCTACACGGCGACGACAGAGGAAGCAACCCGCCTGCTGTGGCGGGGCGGCTTTTTTCTTTCACAATAAGACCTGGACGATTATCCCTACCCTCGGTAACTTACGAGTTTACGTCCATCCCTAGTCGGGTACAGTTTCCTTTCGATTTATCCCTTGTAGCCGTTACCCGAATTCGCACAAGTGTGTCCACACCCCCAAACTGACTTGACGAGGAATCCTTTCTCGCAAACAAACACAACCCCTACACACACCTAGGAGCACCCCTTCCAGTATATTCATACAAGACCCGAGTAGGCGGGTCGAGGTCCTACGAGGTACTCACTACTCGGAGTACCCTCCCAAAAGGAAAAAGATGTGTCTGTCAGGTTTGGTTCTTCTTAGTTGGGTTGGGCGGGTTCGACTAGAAATGCTATGCTTACACACAAGACTACCCCTCTTCCCGAAAGCTTCGCGAGCACTACTTTACGATGACGGACTACCGCCCGTACGGGGTTTACTGCACAAGGCCCCTGCCGAGGAAAAGCTTTATCCCAGCAAATAGAAGACGCTCAGCTCCGCACAACATAGGGATTGGCACGTTTTCGGGAAGAACATAGAATAGTAGAGGATCCAGCATGCGGAACACGGCGATCATTAGAAATTCACGAATTAGAGATGTTGTAATATACTCTTTCCCATAACTTCTCATACTAGACCAACCCACTGAAATGCAAATAGGGATCAGAAATGTGGTCAATATCACGAAGAATAAAGAGATACCGTCTATACCCAAAAAAAAATTGATGTTTTCATAAGGAAGCCATCGAAGGCTTTCCACAAATTGAGATTTGGCCGTAGAAGGATCGAATTGTATCCGAAGAACAAGGGGATACAAAAAAGTAATAAGAGAGGTGCACAGACCAATCAATCGTATCGGTAGTATTCTTGAATTTGGAATGAAAAGAGGAGTAATGCTTCCTAGCACAGGACACAGAATAGGACCACTTAGATCGGAATAGCATTCACATAAATGCTCTAACATAGAGTAGAATCGAAGATTGAAGAGATTAGTTGACAACAGTAAAAAGATGGGCGCCTAATTCCAATACAATAGGGGTCTATCAGTGCAAGTCAGCTGAACACCGTGATTGATGAGTGGGTAGGTGGGTTAGGTGCACCTCTCGACCAGTGGGAAGTAATGAGGCTAGTCTCCCCCCCCCCCTGAATGAAGAAGTAGTGGGGCCCCCTTCCCGCGTATGCGCCTTTATTTAGATTCTTTCTATTTTTTAATTACCAATGCAGAATCTTTCTAAAAATATATCTCTGGTAAAACGTAATTCGTCGATTTCAATCCAAATAAGAGAACAAAGAAACCACTCAAAAATGAAAGTTAGATAAATAAGTTTCAGTAAGAACTAGCACTAGACTTCTTCCCCCTTTCTACTTTTCCTCTCTCCTTTTGTTTGTGCTTCCACCCGGGCTTTTCATGCTGTTTTATAGAGACCCGAGGAAATTATAATAATAATTAATGTAGAAAGGTGAGGCACTTTCCCTCGCATCCGGAAAAATAAATCCAGGATGACGGCTTTCAAGGGACGAGTAAGGGACGGGGAGGGGGAGGCTCGCGAAACCAAACGAGACTATAAGGAACATGGGAATTTGCACCATTCCTATGAGTGCTTTTGTCTCGAAGAGCCCACCAAGGGGGCAGCCATCTCTCTATCTCGGTCTCGGTTTAGCATCATATATCGATCTGGAGAAAATTTTGATTGGTTGTAGTGCGGATTAAGGAGCAGCTCCTCCACGCTGTGGCTGTGGGGGTGGGGGCTGCCGCCTCCCTTGGTTTTGTTTGAGAAAGATCCCTTTTTTTCTTTTTTATGGGCCCACTGAATCCTTAAAAATGGGTTCTTGGGGAAGCGTGGTGGGAGGGTAGGGGCTGTCGCCGCCTGATAGAGGCAGAAGTGGGGGCCACCGGAGCTATCTGCGTCGAGTGTGTCGATTGAAAGAGGAAGGGAGACAACTCAAATGCCACCGCAGAAATAGAAAGAGTCGTGCCCTTCAAAGTGGAATTCTTCTAAGATCCATTGTTAGATTTTGCTGCATGCTCTGCTCCCAAAATGCAGAGAGACTTGCGAGGGCAGATCGGGGTTGGTTGGTCTGGAAAGTCGTGGGAGAGGCAGGCTAAGTTAAATAATATACTGGTGTTACTATAGAATATTATGAATCACGCACGGCACACTTTCTATATCTACTCCGTCTACAAGGTGAACAGCTTAGCTTACAGCACAGCGTGTTCGCCACCCCTTACTCTACCATTATTAGAGAGGTATGACCCTTCGATTAGAACGCCCCATATCTCATGACACGCGGAGCGTGGCATTTCCTTTTAGAAAGTCCGTATAACTTCTAACCAAAAGATTCATGCTTTATGAATGAAGTACCATTCAAAGAGTGCATTGCCTCTTTGAGTGAAAACGAGAAGGGCTTTGTATAGACACTCTTGAGCCATGTTCGTCGCCCTAGGTTTACCATTCTTTCATTTCATTCTATTGATGGGTTCTAGCTCCAAAGAACATATACATGGAGCTATGTCGACTTACGTACGTCTCGTTGACTAAATGATCAGGTATACCACACCACGTATCATCCCCTCTTTCCATAGAGGAGAGATAAAGAAAAAGAAAACATATAGTGATCGTGCCGTAAGACCTTGATCGTTTCTACTTGACGTTATTTTCCTCGATTTTTTTACATTACATAAGGTAGCTTGCTTACTTAGCGCTTGCGCTAAGGATCTAATAAGAGTCAAACTTGGATTTGAATAGCCGAAGTACAAGTGTACTCCTTGATCTTTAGTAAAGGCGGATTAAGCCAAAAAATCTTTTTTTTTTGAACAGTCTCAACGTCCTCGTTGAGAGTCACTCTGCGAGACGTCCAGTAGTCTCTGACTTGGTCTTTGAATCGTAAGTCTCAGCCCGTTCCTAGCTTGCCTCGCTCTCAGGTTGGGCTTTCTACTTGACTAAGTAGTATTCCACTCGTGGAGTGGGTGTATGGGCTAGCCCATGGTGCGGTTAGCTATGATATACTCAACTTCTTCTTTAGTAGGTTCATCTACAACATCTAGTGGTGCCCTCGTGGGCACGTTCCTCTCTGGGTCGGTCTGGTCTAATCGAAGTCAACTGACTCACATGGAATACGGGGTGAGTTTTCACCGAGCTGGTCGCTTAAGTCTATAGGCTACCTCTCCTATCCGCTTTTATACAAGGTCTACATTCTTCTTCCTTCAGACCGGGCCAGGCCTTTAGGTTGTTTAAGTAGGTTTGGGCTAGGTCGTTGCGCTCCTGCCACCTCTTGGCAAAGTAGGCTGATGGGCAAGCACCCTCCTGTTGCAATGGTGTGGGGCGTCAGAGGCTGTTGCCCCGTGGCCAAGTCGAAGGGACTGAAGTTCAACACAGAGCTTTTTGGTTGTTAAGTTATAGCAGCAACTGAGCAACATCCAACAGCTCCCGTCCTTCTGGGTTACGCTAAAGTGCCTTAAGTAGCCCTCGAGGAATCCTTTTATTCTCTCCGTCTGAGCTTTCAAAGATATGCCGACCGTAGTAGGTATCTGACCATCAGATACCGATATCTTCTAACATTACCGACCCTTATATATAATATCGGGTTTTCATAAATTTCACATAACATAAAAGCTCTTTTCCATCATCAGAAACAAACTGATTTCCGACCTCTTGCATTACCATAACGAAAAGAAAATTCATTAAAAAAAGATAGATTGCTCTTGTGACTCGGAATGAACCTTTCTCGGTAGAGGAAAGGAATAGCGATGGATGCCTATGAAGCATCCAGGAACAAGCAGATTCAATCGGATGACGAATTCTTGCGTGGTCCGAGGAAATCAAAGGTCCGCTTCCACGATTTCATCTATATTGAATCTTAATATCAGAATAGCTTATATAGTCATGATTCAATTCAGGTCCACTGACTTTTGATTGATTTATCATTTTTCGGATCTGATTGGAACAATGGAGAAGTAGGAAGACTTTGGCGATTCATAATGGGGTATCTAGAATATCTATTTCGATTTCCCAGGACATAAAATATGAATAATGAAACATGAGGAAGAGTATACCTTGTAGTGATATAGCAGTTCTCCTAATCGACTACTTATCATCATAATGAACATTCCACTTAAAAACTAAAAAAAATGACTCGCTTTACTAATAAGGGGCGGTTACCTTTTTTTTCATATCTATATCCTCTGCTGAAAAATGAAGACTAAGACAGGATTTTCGTGGAAAAGAAAAAAGCCCTTTATCGGATATGAACCGATGACTTACGCCTATTTCTTATCTTAAGACCTTTAAAGGGCGTGACTCTACCGCTTAGTTAAAAGGGCCCATTTTATTCAATTCATGAATTAGCCCACTATGAGTCTACTGCATTTATATATAATTAATAATAATTATATATAAATATAGTATATCATTCGTGTCTCTGTTACAACACGACGAAACTAAAGGGTTCGAATGAAGAGAAAAAATAATAAAAAATTTTAGGCCGTACACCTAATTTTCCTGGGATTGTAGTTCAATCGGTCAGAGCACCGCCCTGTCAAGGCGGAAGCTGCGGGTTCGAGCCCCGTCAGTCCCGACGGATTTAATAAATGCATCAATTCATCTCTCCATTTTCTGTGAAAAGGGGGGACAGGAAGCAGAATTTAATTCCCAACGGGGGATCTTTATTTATTTTGTTTTCGTTTCACATTTATCATCAAACAAATAGGATAATTTTCATTACTTCAACTAGTACCGATTAATGGGAGAGAGACATATGTGGATTAGTACAATTATTGGCATATTCCGGATTCCAAGAGATACTGGGTCTGGTTTTTCGATTGCTCCCGATACCCTTGCTCTGAGCCGCCTCTTACATGTAAAGGGTCCTTGTACATGTGAGTTTTCCCGACCCATGGAAAAGTCCATCCTGACCTGATCAAGTCAAGAAAGACCCGACCTTTGTGCCCTCATCATAACCCGATCGATATATCACCCCCATGGTCCGGGAAGTATCATGACCCGACCATCATATCCATTGTTGCCCTGACCCGAAGAGCATTTTTGGAAGGAGCTCGGAGGTTCTAGAAGATACTTGTGGCTCAAGGCAATGGCATGATATAGGATCTGCATAGCTGACATGTAAAGTAAGATATCATGTAAACTTGAAAATGTTGCCCTAATGGGCCAAAGGCCCATTGGGAAAATGTATATAATTCAATGAAAAGTAATGAGAAAGGTATCTTTTGTGTTGTGCAAATTTTGTATCTACACAATGGCGCCGTCTGTGGGAAACTAGGTCAGATCACCGACCATCTTCCTACCTCCAAAAAAGCTGAGTGAAACCCAGATACACATTCCATACCATCCTCACTGTCCAGATATAACGATGCCGGTAACCAGATCCCATTCGGAAGCACTGATTCCCGACACCGGACAACCGAGCGCCCCACCATCGATTGAAAATCTCCTACAGCAGCTTGTGGAAGCTGAGAAACGCAGCCAGGCCGCCGAGGCAAGGAGCCTGGCGGCGGAAAGGAGGAGTGAGGAACTCCTTGCAAGATTGAATCAGGCAACTATCCCACAGATAGTTCCCGATCAATCATAGACCCATGGAGAGGCGGAACCACGAGAAGAGCATGGTCAAACATCTCACCGACCAGGCAAAGCCCCGGCAACCGGCGATACTCCAGTTATCGACGAACCTCTGACATCGCAGAAGCTCCAAGAGATGATGGCAGAATTTCAGAAGAATGTCATGAATGATCTGAGAGCCAGATCCACCGATGACCAGGCCCTCAGAGCCTCTGCCGACTCGGTTCAGTCGCCCTTCAGTGTAGAGATCACCCGGGAACCCTTCCCAAGGAAGTTCTTCATGCCCAGATTCACTCCTTACGACGGAACGAAGGATCCCGAGGAGCATATCTACCAGATCCACCAGAAGATAACGATGTACGCCGAGAACGAAGCCCTGCTATGCAAAGTATTCCCGACCAGTCTTATCGATGCACCGCTCCTCTGGTTCAGAAAACAACCGCCGAGATCCATTGGCAGCTGGCAACAATTGTCTGACCTCTTTGTGGCGCAGTATTTCGGGAACAAGAGGCAAAAGAAGACCATCTCGAGCCTCTTCACCATGACTCAGGAAAAAGGAGAATCCCTCAAGAGCTTCCTGTCCCGATTCAATATCGAGTCATCCTCCATCGATAACTGCGACCAGCACTCTGCCGTGGAGGCCTTCAGGATGGCTCTCATCCCGGGGACCAAGTTTCACCAATCACTTGTGAAGCGACCTCCCTCGGGAATAGGATAACTCAATTCCAGGGCGCAAGTCCATTTGAGGATCGAAGAGGAAGAAGCAACCCGATAGAGGAGAGCGGCACTGGTCAGTGTGGAAGTCAAATCAAAGGATAAAGCGTCAGACAAATCCCGACAGGATATGAATCGCAAATGCTCGAATCCCCCGAGCCACTCTTCATCTCAGTTTCCCCCTCAACCCGATAGACGTGCAAAGCTTGAAGAGAAGATTACTCCATTGAAAGTGACGCTTGCCAAACTTTTCCAGGAAAACAAAGCTCGAGGAATCTTCCAAACTCCTCCCCCAATCCGGCAACCCCTTGACCAAAGGGATAGATCCAAGCATTGCGCCCTCCATGATGATTTTGGCCACACGACCAACGATTGCCGAAACCTGAGACGCCAGGTGGAAGGAATGATAGCCCGAGGGGAACTGAAAGATTATATCCAGAGGGATGGTCCAAGGGCCAACCCACCAGCACAATATAACCAACGGAATCAGGGTCCTGCTCACCCGGTCAGGATTATCAATATGATTCATGGGGGTCCCGACCCACAAAGCAGCGAAGGATCGAGGCGCACGCAGATGCGAAGAGCACATCAAATCGCCAGGATATCTGGGATAAACGAGGTCCACCACCGAACGGGGCAATCTCAGATACTCTTCTCCCAGGAGGACCTCCGGGACATCCAAGTCCCGCACGAGGACCCGCTAGTCATCACTCTGATGGTCTCGGGATGTCTTGTGAGGAGGGTCATGGTTGACCCGGGAAGCAGCGCCAACATCATGACCAAATGGGCTTTTGATAAGTTGGAGATCAATCCGAGTGACATTGTGACATCTCGAAACCCAATCGCCAGGTTCGATGGAAAACAAGTCGAGCCTCTCGGGGAGGTCAGGCTACCTGTGACGGCGGCCCAGAGAACTTTGTCCAAAACTTTCGTGGTGGTGGACGTGAAGCCCTCATACAATCTTCTTATGGGAAGGGGATGGATACACAGAATGCAGGGGGTACCGTCGACTCTCCACCAAATGATGAGGTTCGTCGGTCCAAATGGGTACGACATAATCGACATCAGAGGGGATTAAGTGGCGGCCAAGCAATGCTACACCGTCACCTTCAAAGAAATGAAGGACAAACCCGATCGAAAGAGATCCCGAGAAGAGAATCAGGACCTGGAGTCCAAATAGCAACTACAGGATGGGGAGTCGGGTCCCCCGATCGTGGCAGAGCTTCTGCAGCCGGTGTCTGTAAGGCCCGACAAGGTCACCTACGCAGGTACAAGCCTCACCACTTGTGAATTGAATGAACTGACAACATTCTTACAGGACAATCATGACGTCTTCGCATGGGAGCATACTGATATGCCCGGCATCGACCCCTCCATAGCCCGACACACATTACATGTCGATCCAAATATTCGACCCGTTCGACAAAAACAGAGGCGAATGGGGGGCCAAAGGAATCAAATCATAGCCGACGAGGTATCAAAATTGCTGGAAGCCGGATTCATCAGAGAGGTCCATTATCCCGAGTGGTTGTCCAATGTGGTTGTTGTACAGAAAAAGAACGGGAAATGGCGAGTCTGCGTCGACTTCACCAACTTAAACAAAGCTTGCCCGAAAGACAGTTTCCCCCTACCCAAAATAGATCAAATGGTCGATGCTACTGCAGGCTACGAGAGATTAACCTTCCTGGATGCTTACTCGGGTTACAACCAAATCCCGATGGATCCAGGGGATGAGGAAAAGACCTCCTTCATTATGGAAACAGGTACCTATTGCTTTAGAGTCATGCCTTTTGGACTAAAAAATACAGGAGCCACCTTTCAAAGACTGGTGAACAGAATATTCAAAGGGATGATGGGCACAGTGGTTGAGGCTTACATTGACGACACGGTTGTCAAGAGCAGAAATAAGACTGACCACTTGGGACATCTCTGTAAGGTGTTTGATACCCTCAGGAAACACGGGATGAAGCTCAATCCAGCAAAATGCTCCTTCGGGGTGTCATCGGGACAGTTTCTGGGACACATAGTTGATCGGTCGGGCATTCAAGCCAGTCCGACCCATGTGAAGGCTCTGCTCGAAACGAAAGAGCCATCCACACACAAAGAAGTTCAAATCTTGACCGGAAGGGTCGTGGCATTAAGCCGATTCATTGCTAGGCTGACCGACCGTTGCCGACCCATCTTCCAGGCGATCAAGGCAAGGAAGGGAGAAGTGTGGGGACCCGAGCAAACTAAAGCCTTGTCCCGATTGAAGGAGTACATGCTCAAGCCTCCCATTCTTGCAACACCCGAGCCCGATGATGTCCTGCTCTTGTATCTGGCAGTATCATCAGTTTCAACTAGCGCCGTGCTCATCAGAGAGGACAAGAACCTCCAGATGCCCATCTTCTACACCAGTAAGGCACTGGCCGATCCCGAGACACGGTACAACAAACAGGAAAAGTTGGTCTTATCCCTGATCAATGCCAAACGACGTCTCAGGCATTACTTCGAAGCTCATCATATCATTGTCCCCACTGCCACTCCCATTCGTGTACTTATGGCAAAGCCCGATCTTTCCGGAAGAATTTCCAAATGGGCCATTGAACTGGGAATTTATGACATAACTTACGTACCCAGAGTCTCGATCAAAGGACAGGCCGTGGCCGACTTCCTCTTGGAAGGGGAAACCGAGGAGGTCGATCAGCCCGTTGAGTTGGAAACGTGGAAGTTATTCGTGGACGGTTCAGTGTGCGCCAATGGAGCAGGCGTCGGGCTGGAAATCCATACTCCCGACGGAACTAAGCTACAAGCCTCGACGCAATTACAATTCTCAGCCACCAACAACGAGGCAGAGTACGAGGCAATTATATCGGGACTAAGATTAGCCAAGAGCCTTCAAATTCAATCCCTATCCGTGTACAGTGACTCCCAGCTAATTGTCAGGCAAATAACCGGCGAATACGAGACAAGGGATCCAAAAATGGAATCTTACAAAGCGCTGGTGCTCAAAGAATCAGAAGGTTTTCAAAACTTAACATTCAGCCAAATCCCTCGGGAAGAAAACACCTCCGCAGATCACTTGGCGAATCAGGCATCCGCAGCTGGTGAGGACATGACTCGATTAGTCCTGACCGACTTCATCACTACACCAAGCATCACAAAGCCCGATGAATTGATATGTCTAGTTCCCCGAGAACCAAGCTGGATGGATCCAATAATCGACTATCTAAGTCTCGGGACCCTGCCGACTGATAAGGCAGATGCAAGGAAAATTAGAATGAAGTCAGCCCGGTACTCGATCATCCAGGGCCAGCTCTACAGAAAATCTTTCTCGGGTCCGTATCTGCGGTGCGTATCTCCTTCCGAGGCAGAGATAGTAATGCAGGAGATACATGCTGGAGCTTATGGAAATCATTCAGGTGCCCGATCGCTTGCCCATAAAATCCTGTCCAAGGTTATTTTTGGCCCTATCTGTCCCGAGATTCGGAGGAATATGTGCGCAGGTGCAAAGCCTGTCAGATGCACGGTGACGCTATACTGCAGCCCCCGGAGTTCTTGAACCCGACAATCGTTTCGCACCCTTTCGCCCGATGGGGAATGGATATAGTCGGACCACTTCCAAAAGCCATCCGAAAGAATACCCATGTACTCCTCGCCACCGACTATTTCACCAAGTGGGTTGAGGCCGAGGCTTACCCTTCCATAAAAGGGATCCACGTAGTCAAGTTCATATGGAATCACATCATCTGCAGGTTCGGGGTGCCTCGGACCATCATGATGGACAATGGCACCAACCTAGACTGCGAACCGGTCAGGTCGTTTCTGGCCCAGCACGGAATCAATCAAAACACCTCCTCTGTAGGGTACCCGCAAGCCAATGGACAGGCGGAAAGGACCAATCGTTCCATCTTCAACACGCTGGCGAAAAAACTCGAGAAAGCTAAAGGAGCATGGTTGGATAAGTTGTCGGAGGTACTATGGTCGTATAGAACCACTCCCCGACAACCGACCGGTGAGACACCTTTCGCCATGGCATATGGGGCAGAAGCTGTAATCCCGACGGAGTACGCCGTCCCGACGCTGAGATCACTGGCCTGGGAAGAGAAAACAAATAATCAACGCCTGTCTCACGAGCTAGACCTACTGGAAGAAAAAAGAGAAATCGCCGGGATAAGGATGCCAGCTTACCAACAATGGGTCAGGAATCACTTCAATAAAAGAGTAAAGAGGAGGGGATTCCAAGTTGGCGACATGGTCGTCAGACGAAAAATTGGACACGTGGGCAAACTCAAAGAGCCATGGGAGGGACCCTACACCGTCACTGAGGTAGTTGGGCGCGGGGCTTATCGACTACTCAGAAACTTTGATAATCGAAGGGAGCCTAACACACAGAACACATCCCGACTCAAGAGGTATTATCCCTAGGGATACTCCATTTCAATTACTATAAAGAAAGGCCACTAGAGCCCGAAAGATTACAATAGAAATTCGATTTCTTCCCGATCATATCTAAGCGTACCTAGACCGTCTCCATGATTATATAAATTTAAAAACCTAAGTGTTGAATCCTCTCCACGGGCCCAAAGCGCCCGAGGGATCTTCACAGACCCACCAGTGGTTGGGTTTTACAAAAATCAGTTTCAAACCTAAGTGTTGAATCTCTCCATGGGCCCAAAGCGCCCGAGAGATCTTCACAGACCCACCAGTGGTCGGGTTTTATCTGAAAACCTAAGTGTTGAATCTCTCCATGGGCCCAAAGCGCCCGAGAGATCTTCACAGACCCACCAGTGGTTGAAAACCTAAGTGTTGAATCTCTCCATGGGCCGAAAGCACCCGAGAGATCTTCACAGACCCACCAGTGGTCGGGTTTTATCTGAAAACCTAAGTGTTGAATCTCTCCATGGGCCGAAAGCGCCCGAGAGATCTTCACAGACCCACCAGTGGTCGGGTTTTATCTGAAAGCCTGAATGATGAGTCTCTCCATGGGCCCAAAGCGCCCGAGAGATCTTCACAGACCCACCAGTGGTCGGGTTTTACAAATTATCTGTTTTAAAAACCCAAGTGTTGAATCCTCTCCCTGGGCCCAAAGCGCCCGAGAGATCTTCACAGACCCACCAGTGGTCGGGTTTTATCTGAAAACCTAAGTGTTGGATCCCCTAAATAGGCCCGAAGCGCCCGAGGAATCTTCACAGACTTACCAGCGGACCCAAGGTGCCCGACTATTATTGTCTGATGGCATCAGTAGTCCTACATTCAAAATCCTAATTTTTATTAATATTTATGAAGCATTGGATCATACATATTCGCAACAAAGTTTGAATAGGTGAATTCACTTATATTAAAAGGGCCCCAGTGGCCAAGGCTGATACAGTAAAGCTTTGATAAAGTTGTTGCAAACAAAATAAAAAGCAAAAGTCTAAAGGAAGAGCCCTATTCTTCTACCGGAGGGTCCTCATTGCCACCTGAGGCTTGCTTCTCGAGGGATTGTCCTTGAGGCTCATCCAAGCCACAATGACAAGGCGGAGCAGGCAAGGGACCCTGAAGGAACTCACCAAATGCCAGGTCCTCAGGTTCCGCCTCGGGATCATCATACGGAGGCCCCACTCCTATGCTGAGATCAAGATCTTCTATGGTCGGGATGTATCTGTCACCCTCAGGCTTTTGAAGCTCAGTTATGCATTCCCGCCAGCCCTGCTCGTAACGGTACTTGCTTGTCAGCATAAAACGGGAGATCATCTGGTTACCTCCCTTGTGACACATCTCTACCCGAGATCTCTCTACACCTAGTGCATTCCCAACCTCGACCTTCTCCTCAAGCAACTGCAGCCCCGAAGTCTTTAACTTCTCAATTTCTTCGGTCAAGGCCTGCACTTGAAGAGTTAGGGCTTCCCGAGCCTGGATTTCTCGATTAGCCATTTGTTCAGCCTCCCGAGCCTTACCCTCAAGGTCGGAAATAGTTGCCTTGGCGGCTGCAAGTTCTAAGGTCGCCACCTTGGCAGATGCGAGCCCTTCCTCTGCTGCGACGGCCCGGTATGTCAAGGACTGAATCTTCTCATTGGCCTTCTTTACCTGTTCATGAGCCTTGACGCACCCGGCTTTGTGGACCTGAACATCCCGATTCAGGGCGTTAATGACCCGGGCATCATCCTCAAGCTTGTAATTATACGCCTGTGTAGCGTGAAGCATCTGCAAGCAAGAATGTTAGTACAAAAGATAAGGGGCGAAATAGAAGCCAAATACACGAGTGTAGAGAAATTATTACCTTCATTGCAAGCTCGGGCCCGTCCAGAGCAAGGCTCATCCTATCATACCGCCCCATGGCCAACCTATCAGCCGGGGTCCATACCCCCAGTGCCATCTCTCGCAGAGCTTCAGGGTTATCGATCATCTGGTCCGCCACCGCCAGATATGGATGACCCTTTCGAGTATCCAGCTTGAATCGGGGGCCATGAGGAACGTGTCTCCCACTCTCAGCAGCTTTCTCGATCTCTCTATTATCCTGTTTCCTGACATTTTTAGAAATGGCAGTACGCAGCTTGGAAGGTCGGGATCGATCCTAGTCCTCGTCATCAGAGCCCAAGTCCTGGGCATCCGATACTGAGGAAGGAACACCCAGTGCAACGCTTCGGCTAGAGCTGGGTCTGGCTGAGTGATCTACCCGAGGAGGACTCAGACTCACACCTCCCAAGCTCGGAACCAGGGCACGACCATCCCCGACCTCGGCCGCATCCGATGCACCAATTTGCCGACCATCAGTAGGCGGAGGCGGGGGTGTGACGGGATGACGCTCTGCCGGAATAGGAGGGGGGGGCATGCCAGCAGACCCTCCGGTGGGTTCAGCCGATTGACTGCTTGCTGGATTCTCACTAACTGGTGGTATATCGGGATTTTCAGAGGCTGGAGGGATATCGACCCCACAGATGAAGGATGTAGAGCCAGTATCAACCCTTCTGGCCCTCTTGATCGATAGTTGGGGCAGGCTAACCGCCTTCCTTTTCCGTTGATCCCCAGACATTTTTCTCTTGAACTTCTTAGTTCCTGATGACTTGGACTTCAATTTCCTTGACCCTGACGTAGTCGCAGCAGAACCCGAGGCGATCCTCGATGCTGATTCTCCCGATGCAAACTCCTGCAATACAGATCCAGTCAGGCAATTCTGGCTATCCATTAAATCCTGACTCCACACTTTAGCACGCAACAGTTCAAATCGAGTCCTTATATACCCGAAACCCCTTTTCTCCCGAGGAGCCTTCAGGAAATCCATCACTTGCGTACCCAACTTATCGTTGCACATTTCACAGTGGCAAGAGGCTCGGGTATGAAAACTCTTAAACTCGGGAAGAAGGGTTGGCTTGAAAACATGGTTGACAGGGATGTTCATAGCATCGGAATGCCTCCACTGACCACTCACTATTATCATCCTCTCTTTCCATCCCTTGTTGGATGTCGGGACGTTGTCACACAATTTCCTCTTGACATATGAAGTCAGGTTGTACCGACCCCTATTATCCTTTTGTTCTTGAAGTTTATAAGATAGCAGAAGCTCGGCCAAACCTAAGTCTAGGTTCAATTCCTTATTAATGAACAAGATCATGGCCAGGATCCTATAAAAATTGGGACCGACTTGAAGGGGGGCCAAACCCAAAGTGGCCAATGTCAGGAGGAAGAAAGGATGAATGGGAAACTTTAGTATGGCCAGGTGGAATGAGGAAAGCAATATCTCCCCGTCCTTCAGACCTTCCCCGATCCTTAAATCCTTGTCCCGAGGGTAGTGCCTAACCTCAACCCCTTCAGGGATCCTGAGACTCCTAAGTTGAGCGTCTTTCCTATATTTGGCTGGGAGAGGGTCAGTACAGAAGTTCTCCTCCTCCTCAGCATCCTGACCCGTCTCGACATCATCCTCTACAGCCCGATCCCCCGCTTCCTGATTGACTTCCGGGGGACTAGACCTAGTGACCCGAGTGATCTTTACGGAGGGGGTGCTCACCGAGATTTCGGGATCAGTAACGGTCAGGTCAGTGTCTGCCACTTGCAAGTCGCTAACCGACCTGGTATCATCACTCCCGGACATACTTGACGAAAGGTAGAAAATTGAAAAGAACAACTTACAAAAGGTGAAGATTCTGGCTGTCTCCCCTTGTACTCTTCTCCGTCTAAACGATTCACAGAAACCGGCAACTGTACCAACCTCCAGGAATGTGTGCACCCGGTCAAACTCTTCGCAGCAAGGATCAAAACGCTCTGCACAGTGCAAAACTCAACCAAGATCGTTAAAATCCACAGGAATTGATGAGGCAATCTGGGGATTTTATAGTTTCGAAAGTGGGTTTGTGTTTGCTAATAATGCTTGAGTATTGCAGAAAGGAGAGCAAGAGAGCAAATTCAAAAGTGATGCAAGTGTGGCATATGCTGATTATATAGATAGGTGTACACTTTTCGTCTGCCCGGGTCAGGGTATCAGATCGACATGACTCGGCCCATCTCACGCAAATCTATGTCGTCCTAGCCACAAATTCAAAATCGTAATGATGACGACAGTTGTAGCATTTAATGCGTCCCGCGTCATCCGGCATGCTTCTCCTCATCTTCCGCCACGCGTCCCGCGCACCAACTCCGAGGACTTTTCGATGGGCCTTAAGATTCTTCCACCTAATGGGCCCATTGAATGCAGGCCCATGAGATGAAAGAGGGCCTGTGTACATGTGAGTTTTCCCGACCCATGGAAAAGTCCATCCTGACCTGATCAAGTCAAGAAAGACCCGACCTTTGTGCCCACATCATAACCCGATCGATACATCACCCCCATGGTCCGGGAAGTATCATGACCCGACCATCATATCCATTGTTGCCCCGACCCGAAGAGCATTTTTGGAAGGAGCTCGGAGGTTCTAGAAGATACTTGTGGCTCAAGGCAATGGCATGATATAGGATCTGCATAGCTGACGTGTAAAGTAAGATATCATGTAAACTTGAAAATGTTGCCCTAATGGGCCAAAGGCCCATTGGGAAAATGTATATAATTCAATGAAAAGTAATGAGAAAGGCATCTTTTGTGTTGTGCAAATTTTGTATCTACAGTCCTCTATTTGTTCCTGTTGCCCATGTACTAGGGTACTCTATCGAAAGCGGTCTGGCCGTTTTAGGATAGACCGCATTCAGTAGCCTCAGCCTAGAGCCTTGCTATTGTTTCCATTGGAAATCTCGACTGTCTGCTGACCTGATAGGTATAGCGCAGTCTGGTTAGCCTTAATCTTGACTTTCTCTTTCTTGTTGTACGAGACTTGCCTGGAGTAGGCTTATTCTTCTTATTCTATTAACTTGACTTTCATTGAGTTTCATTTCTTTTGGGTATTTCTCAACACTTACTCTTTCTCTCTTGCCTTCCGCTTTCCCTCTTCTCTCTCTCTTGCTGTCCTTTAACTTAAAGAGCAGCTCCCTCCAATTCCCTTACTCTTTACTTTCCTTGGCCTTACCCCTTCGAGGAACTATTGAAGTGATCTTGACAACTATTGAAGAATCTAAATAAAGGCGCTTTCACGTTCCTTTATTGCGTACTGACTTTGCCGACTTAAACTCGAATGGAGTCTCAAAGTCAACTCTCTATTCTATATATGAGACGGGTAGGTACTTTCTTGCTGAGTTCTTGCCTCTCAGCTACCTCACTGTAAAGTCTTCGGTCACACTCTGTCTTCTTGCCCTTCCGCCTGTATAGGTAAAAAGCTAAGTACTGAATACTACTTTTAAGAAGGTTAGCATGTCATCATAGAAGATTCAAAAGCCTTCCATGCATCGGCTTCAAGCGAGCTTTCAAAAGTCAAGTCAATCAACTTGCCTTCTCATTTTCTCTGCCACCTCATCTTTCTGACAGTCGACTGGTCTGTTCCCTCTTACTCCTCGAGAAGGTTGCCAAAGATGACTAGGGACCAACTTATGATCTTTGACTTGCCACTCTCCGGTGATCTGATTGATGCTTTGATTTAAGACTTCTTACTGGGTGAAGGGCGCGCGCGAAGAAGTTGAGCTACCCATGAGCATCATAGCATATTGCAAGGCACTCTATTCTTTTTCGATATTTCCATATCGATGCATCCGATAGTTTTGTTCCTACAATGTAATGGAGAATGGATGCGAGAAAGAGACTTTCATTTCCAGATTTCTTGAGCCATACAGCCTCTTTAGCTGCCTCTGATGACCCTCCTCAAGCCGTCATCTGGCTTATGTGAAGAATATTGTGCCACAACGGAAAGATAATTTCTTTGGTCCTTTAAAGTAAAGTGAGAATCTTAACACTTTGACTTGACTTTAACTCATTCCATGGTCGTGCCTCGTGGCACGGCAGCACTCGTACTATTTGAACTATTTATTTCTTATCTGACCTTGAAAAAAGCCGCTTGACTGACCCCTGAAGGGGTCTAATAATGAATCTTGATATATTATCTCAACTCAGGAAGCCTCATCTTGTTTTCACATCAGTCTATTGGTGAGTGCAACTTTTACCCTTCCTTCTTCTCTAGAGAAGTGATAACCTGCTTGAATAGAAGTTATGGACCCTCAGTCGCATCTAGCTTTCGGCTTGCATGGCATCTTAGATGAAGAACTTGCTTTTTTAGGGAATGTACCCTGTACATGGAATTTCATTAGTCTTTGTTCTATTACGCTGGGTGAAACCCTTGCCTTCTCTCTTCTCCATTTGATACTTGCCTGGAGTAGGACTCTCTCTTCTATATGATAGGCTAGTCCCCTATGTTAACTAGCGGAGCTCTTGAAGGGGGGAAGTCTAAAATTTTAGTAAAAAGGCTTATCTATCTATACCATTAGTCCCCCCCGAACCCCCGCGACCGTTACGATAGTTGGACCGTTTGAGAGCCTTGTAAGAGTTTCGAGAGTTAACAACAGGAGAGAGCGATTGAGAGACTTGATTACGACCGTTAGAGATTCGCGTTAGCATACTGAGATTGAGCATACTCGATATCGCACAATGAAGAAGATCGATTCATGTGGCCCTCTTACTCCCCTTACTTGATACGATAAAGATCAATCGTTTACTTCAACTAAAATCGATGAAGTACTGAAACTACTTCAACTTCAATGGATGAACTTCTTGCTTGCCTGCCACTCCTCTGAACTTCGCTACCTTACTATACTATAGTTTTCTAAAGTTGAATGAAAGTCGATATTTCACTTGAACTTTAAAGACAGCTACGGCTTACAAAATAAAGGCTTTTTTCTATCGGCCGTCTTTCGACAGACCGATTTCACAGGGCTTCTTTCTACAGAGAAATTGCCATAGACAGCCTATTAAAGGAATGGAATGCTATCTTTAGCTCCTAGTAACGCACATCCCTTTGATTGCTTCCTTACTCATAAGAAAATTAGAAAGAAAACAGGACTATCAAGTCAGGAATAGCGATCTGGCTTAGCTCATTCACTCATAAACTCATGAAATCAGGAAGACCCGAACTCGAAAAGACCTTAACTCACTTCAACAACTGGCTTAGAGCGATTGGACAGCTTCCAAAGCAGCTTTACTTGCTTCACTTTTGAAGTCATGAATTCAGGAACTGGCTTTCAGAAAGACCTGAACTTACTAAAGGAATTCTCAAAACAAAAAAGCGAGTCTGCAACCCATGGAAAGCTAGTCTACTAAACGAACCCGCGGGAACAAATAGGCTTCCTTGCTTAACTCTTTTAGCTTCTAGGATTCCTAGGTAAAATGTGGGAATTAGAATGGGGATTAGAGCCTTGCTCCTTCTATCTCCTTAGGGTGGTTTTACTAATAATAAGGGGATCAGAAGACTCGCTCTAGATCTTCATTTGCTTTTGCTTATAGGATAGCACCTTCAGGAAGTTCCTATTAAAGAAGGGGACTATTACGGGATGCTTTGCATACAGACTAGTTGCATCCCTTAGATAGCTGCCTTCTACTTAAAAAAGGACTCACTCTAGGAAAGGATTCATACCCAGACTAGTCCTACCTCTGCTTCTAATGCTCGAACTCTTGTTGGCAGTCGAGCTCCTTCGGATCCTTTTAGAAGGGCAAAATCGAAGTATAGTGTTGAACAAGTAGGTGTAACTGTTGAGTTCTACGGCGGCGAACTCAATGGAGTGAGTTATAGCGATCCTGCTACTGTGAAAAAAGATGCTATACATGCTCAATTGGGTGACATTTGCGAATTAGATCGTGCTACTTTTCAATCCGATGGTGTTTTTCGTAGCAGTCTAAGGGGTTGGTTTACTTTTGGACATACTTCATTTGCTTTTCTTATTTGGACACATTTGGCATGGTGCTATAATCTTGTTCAGAGATGTTTTTGCTGGTAGTGACCCAGATTTAGATGCTCAAGTAGAATTTTGAGCATTCCAAAAATAAATATGGATTGAAAGGTTTCAAAGAGGCCTATAGAGAAAAAACATTTATCCAAAAGATTTTTTCATTACTACTACATAAAGCACTACATTACATAAACAACCACATATGCCTTTACTAGAGCTTTAAAAGCATTATGCTAACTACATTAATTATTTAAAAAACATAAAGAAGTCAAAGGATAGGCCTTAACAAGTAGACAGAAGATAAAGTCACTACTTTTTAAAATTTCTTCTAGTGGTTTTCTCGGGCACCAAGGCAGATTGCCTCCACGATCAGTGCCTGCTGCTCCTGGCGTAGTCCCTGGAGTCTTTCTTCTAGTTCCCTTATGTTCTCTCTGGCAGCGCCAATGCGTTCTTCTGCCTCTGTAGGATCTCTTGCTCTAACATTTCTCCAAAAGAGGTTTAGCGCTCTACGACGCTCTTGAATTTCATTTTTCAGTTGCCCCATTTCGGCAGCAATTGCAAAAAGCCTGTTTGTAACAGCCATAGCCATACGTGCTATTACTCAATTTCTTTGATTTGAATTTTATGAAGACACTTATCGAGCCTCCATTTATAGAGTGGTAGACGAATCTCGCCATGCGTCATGAATTAGATGGCAGGCACAATTCTTACTAGTTCTCCGCACTACTTTTCTGCAGTTGAAGCCCTATTAGAGTAAGGCATGCCTTTTTAATGAAAAACTGGCTGGCTCTGGCTACCTTGCGGAGCAAACAAAATCTCCCCAAATCGCACTACCTGTATGAACAAACAAACTTTGCACAACCAGCTTACGTAGAAAAGATTCCATGCCAATAGACTCGTGACATCCATGCCTTTAAGTGATAGGGGGTCGTCAAATGAGCCACGTTAAGAAAGCCCAAGCTTATACGCATTGGCCCACAGGGTGTCCCAAGAGGGCCCGAATGAAAGACCCAATACATCATGAACCATCAAAGAAAGTCCTACAAATGAAGGCTTGGGCCTGTCAAGCCTGCTTTCCTCGATGGAAGCCCACAGAAGGGCCAAAACACAACAAGCCTACCCATCATCAAAGCAAGCCCAAGCCATGCAGAAGAATGTTGGTACAAGCAACAATCTAGGATCCAATGGTTGAAACTAGGGGATCAGAATACAGCCTATTTCCACAAAATCACTCAACAAAGAAGAGAGAACAAAGGCCCGCTTTCACAAGGTTCAACCCCCTTTACTGGAATGAAGTACTTGGGATTAGCAGCGCTGCTTCCTATTGTATTCTTTATTGTATTATTACAATGTCCCCAGTCAGGAAGTCTAAGTAGCTAGGAAGGGTTAGCGACTGGAAAGAGCATTTTGAGTTCTTTTTCTTGGGAAACCAGTCCCTAATGAAAGAAGATTTATAGCTTCGCTTGCCTAAGATTTATACCACCCCGTTTCTGAAAGACAGGTTCTTTTCTGTACCAGCTCACTATGATTCATTCGTACACGAGCTCTTCATCAACACAACAGTAGGACACTCCGGGCTAAAAACTGACAACGACTACCAAGGATCTATGATCATTCCAAAGACAGTACCTGACATATTTTTAGAACCAAAAAGTAATATTCATTGGATTTTGACTTCTCACGTGCAACTTACTCTAGATAGGGCGTTAGCAATCCTCTTCATAGTGCCAGTCTAAGCCTTGCCAAAAGGCAAGCCTTACTCTAATAGGGGGTGTAAGTTGTCTAACCAATGGGCTGATGAAAGCTCAAAAGTGAACTAGAAAACTAGCGAACTAATAGAAAGGCAAAAAAGCGAACAAACACCTTTTTCAGGATGATGGGATACCGGGGAATGCCTTCCTCTCCTAAACTGGATGATGGAATAAGAAATCTTTCTATGCAGGAAGGCAGGTATAGCCCATTAACTACTACTATACTAGAAAGGAATAGTGGGCCTTTTCGATTGACTACCAGAATCAAAGATCCATTAATGCAGTCATTCAATTATTGCCAAAGTAAAGCTTTTCATCTTAAAAAAGACAGCGAGCAAAGACCCATTACATTAGGGTGCTGCTTTTACAACAAAGCCATTCTTACGGACCAGAATCAAACTCTTCCTATTTAGACTGATCAGAGGTTAGAGCGGCCTACTCTCCTAGAGGAAATGCCTTTTCGTCTTTTTATAGTCCATCGTCTCACCTTTTCTTTTTTAGTTGGGAGGCCTTGCTCGGCCCAATTCAACTTTATCGAGCCCTATCTGCAATCCACTCGGTTGCATCGACCTTTTATCTTTTTAGTGGGAGTTCTTGATTTATATCTTTCCATGTTATTTTGTAGAGCGTGTCTTGGTTAACAAAGCAGGGAAAACTTTACGAGCACGTGCTATAGAGGGCTTTAACGAATGAAAGAATGAATCTCTATCAACTAAAGGGAAGGTGAGGCATATAACTGACTTGATGGCTTGGGCTACAGGGAGAGAGAGTGAAGCTAACTCGACTGATCGGACAACAGGAGAGGTCTTGTATATCTTAACTGATAAGGAGAGGGTATGTTTGGCTTAACCAGCAGAAGGGCTACTGAGTGACAAGAGCGGACGATAGAGGACAAGACGGGATAGTGTCCAGGCGGCTACTTGGCCAACCAATTGAACACATTTTTGCAAAGAAATAGCCCACTTCTTTCTCGAGAAGAGATGGGAAACATGCTCAATATCATTTAATTGAATGGTATCATTCTATAGCCTGAGAATTGCATATATAAGGAAGAGTTCCATCTTTCAAGCGAGCAGGAGTTATCTATTCAATGTATGGAGGAGAAAAGGCGCAATCTCAACCGGGATGGTGAGGTTAATCCGAATCCTGCTGTGCGAGAAGAAGGTGCTAAGAAAAGAAAGCGCCCCTTTCTACCAACATGAAGCTCGTTGCCAGGGTAGATCGAATTTTAACTAACGTCTTTTTTTTCCGAACCGGCCGCGAAGAAGGTCGAGCTGCTCTCTAATCGAGATAAATTATCGGTGTCGAGAGAGATTTGAGATTCCGTAAGTAACTTAGTGAGTGTTGTCTAAGAAGGACTTGGCTTGGAAGAAAATGAAATAGGAATGACCGCGTTGGTCGTAATAGATCTACTTTCATGCTAGTCCATAGCTAAGAGTCAAGGAGGAGCCAATCATCCATCCTTGCTCCACCATGAAAGTAAGTGAATGAATTGTACAGGAATACTATGAACAAAAATTTTAGCCTTTTCAAGCTATCACGTCGCCTTACACATTCTATAGATACTGGAAATGAAAGGATCATGAAGAAAGCCAATCTTCTTATTCTTATGACTTTATTGGTAAGACCCTTCGTAACATGGATAATATCCATCTTATATTATTATATACTACAACGGTTCATGGGCTGCTATGATTTCCAGACCTTTTTTATGGTTTCATTTTTTCTGTTGAGTCCTTGGAATCAAGCTCAAGCTGGACCGAGGACTCATTTGGCATTAACGTGCTTCTCGAGCCGGAACCTTTATCTCCGGTGGAAGTCGCCTTATCAAACATTCTCGCACAAAGCGCGGACACAGAATGACAACTCTTTTCTGATATACGGGCTCTGGAAGCCCAACTTGCTCCTGGGCTACCACCACAGCTCAACCCAGGTGAATATGAGCACCTGGTACGCGAAACTTTAGGGAGTGTTGTGAATGCGAACCACTACTCTCGCACTCTCCAAAACGAAATATTCCAAGTCAATATGATGGAACTAAAACTCGCTTTACAGGATCTCTTATTCTCAACGCTAATGCTTGAACCCCAAATCGGTGAAATTATGAATGTTGCGCTTTACGGCAATATTCGACAAGAAGCCTTTGAATTTATCGAATAAAAAATCCAACCCGTAAGTTCAATCCGACAAAGTTTTGAACGAAATATATTAAAAGGCAGCCTAAACTACTTCATTCGAGATATCGAACAAAGGGGGGCTAACGCCTCCATCTACAAATAATTTTATTCGTACTTCACTGACGAGGAATTCCGACGAACGGTTGACCCATAAGACTCACCTGTTATTCTTATCTTCCTATTTATCAGCCACAGCTTACTTCGACGTTTCCAATTTCCCATAGAATCTCTGGAGCTTTCCTAGCCGTCTGCCTGCCGACGGCCATAACGTGAATATTACTCAGTGCTCCATACGGGGGAAATGAAAGCAGAATTCATTCGGATCCTCCCACATGTTCAATCTTTTTTTAGCAGTTTCCCCAGAGATCTTTATCATTAATGCAACCTCCATTTTGTTAATTCATGGAGTTGTATTTAGTACCTCTGAGAAAAATGATTATCCACCGTTAGTAAGTAATGTGGGTTGGCTTGGATTACTTAGTGTTGAGCGCCTAGGAAGGCAGCTCGCTTTGGGATGCGGAGGAGCAATTATCGCCCAGCTCCCTAACCTAATGCGGCACCGGGTTCGAACCGCAGGGAACCGTAGCATGGGGGGACGTCTAATCCTTTTGCCGCCGCAAGGCTGGCTAATCGTACGCAGCAGGCTCGAAGACCCCTGGTTCTAGAAGGCACATGAGTCCGAACGCTATATTTAATGTGCGACCGACACTACACTACGTATGTACCTGTGCAGGTGAGGCGTCGGTCGGTCCTAGAAACGGCGGCAGCGGCGCGAGCGCGAGGAGTTAACGACCGGACGTGCTGCAACCTAGGGATCACCAGGCAACTCTTTCGCTCTATAGGGATCAGAGGGGGCATAGCACAATTCTTCTTGGAGGAGGGTTGGTTTGCCCAGGTGACTGATACTGCCATAATGTACTCCTACCTATAGCACCGGCAACCGAAGTCGAGCATACATACAACGATCTTCATGCGCGAATAGCCGGGAGGAAAGAAATGGCGGTAGATGATAATGAGAAAGGGCGCCGCGTCTGGACGGGCGAGCGGAATGGACGAGCGAAAGGTGTCATGTCATGGAGTGGGGAATATCTCGAGTCTTATGTAAGACAACTAAATGCACCTCGAGGTGCTGCCGAGGAACTGAGGGACCTTCTCGAGCACAGGATAGGTAATTGAGAGATATAGCTAGCCTATTCGTTATGGGGAATCAATGCCCCGGGCCAAATAGAGCTTACCTACGGCACATATTAGCTTAGCTACGCTTAATAGGCCGGTTTGGCTTCCTCTCTGGCGGCCACTTTCCTTACCTTACCCCCCGCGACACTCCTACTCCAAGCTACGCCTGCTGAGCAAGATGCATTGCGATTTCCTCCTCTGTGGACGCACCGGAGTATGACCCGGGACAGGAAAAGAAAGACTTTTTTCTCCGGCGGGCTTTCTCTCGTAAAGCCAAAGACGCCCCAAGACAGGGTACAACTGTTGGGAAGGGGACACGATCAATAGAACCTGGCTGGATCCAGGCTGGGATAGTGGCGCCCATTCCTAACCAGTTCCGAAAAGGTTCGCTCGTGCTGGAGGGAGCATCCCCACTTAGTGATCGGTCCCCTAGTTCACGCAAATCCGAAGAAGTTATCACGGATGAGCCACATACAGGGAAACTTGCACGTGTGGTTCTGGCCGGGCTTTCCTGAGGTATCTAATAACCTTGCTTCTGCTCGCCGCTGGCGCACCTCTCCTAACTATTGCCCATTTATTCTGGAATAATCTTTTTAGGAGGGACAATTTTACATATTTCTGCCAAATCCTTCTATTATTAAGTACGACTGGTACCATTTCGATGTGTTTCGATTCTTCCGAACAAGAGAGGTTTGATGCTTTTGAATCCATTGTATATTATTTATGATCTCGGCTCATGATTCAATTGCCATGTATTTAGCTATTGAGCCTCAAAGTTTATGTTTTTATGTGATCGCGGCATAAAAAAGAAAGTCTGAATTTTCCACGGAAGCCGGCTCGAAATATTTGATCTTAGGTGCATTTCCCTCTGGAATATTATTGTTTGGGTACGACCGGACAACTACCGATATCTATTAATATCTTTTTTTAGAATGTTGTTGTTAAATATATATATATATCTATATTGGAAATATATATATATATATTCGCGGCTGAGTTCTAAGGGGGGGAATCCGGTGGGGGGATGCCCTTGATTTCAAAGAAGAAATAGCTCTGCGCGGGTCGGCGTAGGAGCAGGGATTTCTGGTGGTGTGGGTGTGTGGCCAAAGAGTGTACCTCCAGAAGAGGGTATAAGTCAACATGGCCTCTTTGAGGCTTTCTCACTATGAATCTTTTTCTTTCTCTTTGGAATAGTAGCCCAAGCCAATGTATGAGACTTGTCTTTCTGCAACCGGGACAGTTGCCAATGCTTCTCCACGCCCAACTGAGTGGGGGGCCTTTTTCTCTATCTTAAGGATAGTCATAGGGCCTTTATAGGAGTAGGGGGAGGGACTTTTTCTCAAGAGGTACAAAACCTGGAATCACTAAGTAGTAACAAGCTACCTATGCCTATCTCTCTCCAAGCTAGTCAACTACCTCTGCATTTGCCTCAGGTTCTTCATCCGAGAGCGCATCCCCTTTATCTTGAAGCTGTTAGTTTGACAATCTCAGGGTCTGGGTAAGGCGTTTGTTGCTTCATCAAGGCCGGGGAGACCCATTCCGTCCTTTTTCAAGTCTTTTTTAGGTTCCAAAGTTACATTTCAGTATGTAACCACACTTATTCCCCCCTATTGATTGAGGGCTTTGCACTAAGTGAGTAACCTTCCCCGTCATTGGATTTAGCAGATGAGCTTATAACAAAGTCTGAGTCAATAGCATCTTCGAATTACCCACCTCGGAAGCTCCTTTAAGTAATGGGGAGCTGTAAAAGCATTGGAATTTCTTCTAAATAGAAACGTAAAGCGGTTCGCCTTAAGATATCCCAAGAAGCTGAGTTCATGCTCTACCCTTTTGTAGTATCTTAGTGGGAAGAACCATCGTATGAGATGCACCAATTTATCCTACTATCAGACAATAAGAAGATTGTGTTATAACTAGGGGAAAGAGAAGACAGAGAGGAGTCCAGAGTTAGCATTGATTGGTAAGGAATGAACTAGTAATTAATTAAAGAAGGACTTAAAGAGAGAAAAGCAAGAGGATGCTTACTATAGAAGAATAGAATAAGGTACTCCCTGCAGAAAAAAAAGGCGAAGTCCTTCATGGAGACCTAGGATTCTAAACCTTAACTTACTGGGAGTTCTTTAACTGGCATGCTTTGGAGCTAAGGAAATTTGGCACCTTGTTAGTTCGGTGAATGAGAGAGTTGGCTGAGTTGATAGGAAGTACGCATGGCTTGTTGCTTTAGATAGATATTCCATTAATAAAGAGACATTAAGGAAGAGGCTTCTTTCACCGAAGGGAGCGATGGGATCATAGAGCAGATCTCTCGCAATAAGGAAGCTAGCCCATACAAACTTGTGGGCATTCCTATTCTCATCATCAGCATCTACTGGCTTGCAGGTGAGCCAAGTAGGTCCACAACGATAAAGCATCATAGGAGCAAAAAGTGCCCTTTCTCGACCAGGCACCCTGTAATTCAACAGTGCCTTTAGGCCTCCTTCAAATGAAGGGATTTTGGACTTTGCTTGAATATACAAGTGTACCAAGAGAGGAGTGTCAACCTTGAAGTCCCGCATTATAGAGTAGGGGGGTTGACAAACTCAGGAATATAGGCATACGCCCAAAGTTGGAGAATCCAGAAGGGACCAGCCTACTATACTAAATAATAAGGGTTGAAGTCCATACTGAAATCCGCTAGCCCTCTATACAGATGAGCAAGCACGAGAGGAGCCAGAGCTAGCTTTCGCCCAAGGGACAAGGCACATGCTATCTCATTGAAGCTAGTTGTGACGTTGGCCGCTCCAGGACAGAATAGAAAACGATTCAAGAAATAAACCAGGAAGCCTATGTGCTCCTGGGTACTAGGCAAGGTCTCTTCTTAACCCATCATGGCAGTCAGAAAAGAGCTGTGGGCGGCTTTAATGAGAGCTCAGGGCCGAAGGATCAATTACTAATCGATAGGAATGCACAGGCGAGAGCTTCCTTCTGATAAGGGATTGGCTTTCAGGCTTGAGCTTGCATGCGCGGATGCTCTGCTTTTTTTCTTTGACTGGTATAAGGCCCCGGAAGCCACCTTCAACCATCAACCCTTATCTCACCACTCACTCTCTTATGACTCTCACCTTAGGGAATTTAAATTCACCTCCTCATGTATCTTTGTCTTGCGCCCTATAATAGTATTTATTAAATATAGGTGTACTCGCCAAAAGTGAAGCCTTGAATCTCGTACTTTGACTCGCCGGTCTGGGTCCGGGGTGAAGGGTTATACTTCTCCAAAAGGGGATTCTGCGTCAACTGAAATCTTGGCTGGTGAATCAGACCTATTAACTTTTCTAAAAGAAGCCCTATTAGTATTAGTTTAGTATTAGTAAGGGGCCCGATCCTTGAAAAACTATCAGACGATTCAAATGAAAGTGGAACTATTAATAATACAAGGTGACTAGCTCTAAGAAAGAGGTACCGATTAAGGGAAAGTAGGAGAAATCTCCTTCTCAAAAGGGAATTCATCCCAAACAGCAGTCTAGTTCGTCCGTTTACTAGAGATGGGCGGGTTCCGTTGGTAAGGTAGCGCCTTCCGTTTCTACCTGCCCTCGATTGCAAGTCTGAAGTAGGAGTCCTCTTTCTTTCAGGTTCTTCCCTCGTGCACAGGGCAATAGAGAAGAAATCCTAGTCTTTAGATTGGCTAGAAATGATCTGACTGCTTCTTCTTTCCTCGTCCCAGCCTTAAATAAATAGGCTAGTCGAAAGTCTCCTACCGCCTCCAAATCAAAGCCTCGTATTGAGATCAAAGCCCTTATTTACTGGTAAGGTGGGAAAGTATTGACTTGTCCAAAGTAGCATTACGAAAACCAATCCAACCCAGGTAGTGAAAGTCCTACAGAGTTCAATTCAGATAGCCCTATTGGCTTTTGATAGCAATGGGGTCGGGATCAGCTAATCTCAGAAACCTTGGGTCTGGCCCAACTTTAAAAAGAAAAAAGAGACTGGCCGTCTAAACTATGAAAATCAGTGAACCGAAGGACAACCCCATTTAGATTTAGTAGGGGTCTGAGTCTAATCGTGAAGTGAAAACAAAACCTGCTCAAAGTAAGGGATTTGGAGTTGAACTTAGTTCACATCACACATAAGGAGAGAAATAAAAGTAGACCCCTCACTCAAAGCCCTAAAAGTAAAGGGGAAATCGTTTTTTCATTCTCATACTTCTTATAAGTAATCTCTAAGGATGTTATTATCTATGTTGTGTCTTTCGGGAACTTCAGGCCATGCGATAGACAATGCAACAGTTGGTTTTTTTTTTCAAATTTTGATCTCTTCAGGATCTGTGTTGTGTCTTTCGGGCACTTCAGGCCATGCGATAGACAATGCAACACTTGGTTTATTTTTTGCAAATTTTGATCTCTTCAGGATCTATGTTGTGTCTTTCGGGCACTTCAGGCCATGCGATAAACAATGCAACACTTGGTTTATGTTTTAAAAATTTTGATCTCTTCAGGATCTGTGTTGTGTCTTTTGGGCACTTCAGGCCATGCGATAGACAATGAAACACTTTGTTTATTTTTGTATCAGTTGATATTTATAAGCTATTTTTCCATAAAAATGATTTTTTATTGATCAGGTGCTATAGCATTTTTTACAAAAAGATTAAAGTAAAAGCAAAACTTGGCCCTTTACGAGCAGTACCTCTTCAGGTGAGGCGTTCTGGGAGTTTGGTTCCATTCCACCATCCATATTCCTTCGGACGCGGTATGTTCCGCACCCGATGACTTTGGTAATGGTGTACGGGCCCTCCCAAGGCTCCTTGAGCTTGCCTACGAGCCCAATGTTTTGCCTAAGGACCATGTCTCCGACCTGGAACTCTCTTCTTTTGACCTTTTGGTTGAAGTGGTTCCAGACGCGCTGTTGGTAGGCGGCCAGCCTGATCCCAACAGCCTCCCTTCTTTCATCTAATTGATCAAGGTCGTAAGCCAAGTGTTGGTTATTTGAGCCAAGTGGAACCCTGACCTCCGTTGGGATCACAGCCTCAGCGCCGTATGCCATGGCAAAGGGGATCTCCCTAGTGGGTTTTCTGGGAGTCATTCTGTATGACCAGAGCACTTCGGGTAGTTTCTCGAGCCAGGCCCCTTTGCCTTTCTCAAGATTTTTGGCTAGGGTGTTGAATATGGTTCGATTTTTCCTTTTCGTCTGTCTGTTCCCTTGTGGGTACCCAATGGAAGACGTACTCTGGTTGATACCATGCTCGGCAAAGAACGCTCTCACTTTTTTGTTTTCAAGATTTGTCTCATTATCCATCATGACTGTCCTTGGTAGCCTGAATTTGTATATTATGTGGGTCTATATGAATTTGATGATGTGGCCACTCTTGATGGTGGGGTAGGCTTCAACTTCTACCCATTTGGTGAAGTAATCAGTGGCTAGAAGGACATAGGCATTTGACCGAATTGCCTTTGGGGGAGGTCCCACGATATCCATTCCCCATCGGGCGAATGGGTGCGGTACTATGGTGGGATGTAAGAACTCAGGTGGCTGATGGATAGCGTCTTCGTGCATCTGGCATGGCTTGCACCTTCGGACGTACTCTTCGGCACCCCGTGACAGATAGGGCCAAAAGTATCCTTAGGAGAGTGTCTTATGGGCAAGGGATCTACCTCCGGAGTGGTTCCCGCAAGATCCACTATGAATATCCTGCATCACTACTCTTGATTCTAATGGCGTAATACATTTCAAGTAAGGAACTGAGAAGGATTTTTTATAAAGTCGCCCATTTATAACTGAATATCGGGTTGAATTCCTCCTGATCTTATGAGCTTCAGGTTTATTCTCTAGAAGTGTTCCACTTCTTAGGTACTCCATCAGGGGATCCATCCAGCTGCGCTCCCATGGGATAAGCATCAATTGTTCGGGCTCCTAAATACTTGGCCTGATTAGAAAATCCACCAGCGTAACTCGGGTCAGGTCCTCTCTGGATGAGGATGCCTAGCCGGCTAGGTGGTCAGCTACAGAGTTTCGCTTCTCGGGATCTGAGTGAAGGTTATTTTTTGAAAGCTTTATGTTTCTTTTAACACAAGTGCCTGGTAAGACTCCATTTTTGGATCTTTTGTCTCGTATTCCCCTTTAATTTGTCGAACGGCTAGCTGAGAGTCGTTGTGCACTGCTAGGGCCTGGATCTGGAGGCTTTAGGCTAACCTCAAGCTAAATATGAATGTTTCATACTCTGCCTCATTGTTGGTGGCTAGGAACTGCAGTTGCATCGACATATGGAGGTGCGTATTGTCGGGTGTCAGGATTTCCAAACCGATTTCTGATCCGGCGGGGATGGCTGAGCAATCCATGAAAAGCTTCCAAGTGTCTGGCTCAGTCATCTGGTCGAGTTCTTCAGTGTCATCTTCGAGAAGGAAATCTGCCACTGCCTAACCTTTGATGGAAACCCGAGGTATGTAAGTCAAGTCATATATGCCCAATTCGATGGCCCATTTGGAAATTCTCCCTGAAAGATCAGGTTTCGACATAATGACTCAGAGAGGCGTGGTAGTCGGGACAATGATTGGATGAGCTTCGAAGTAATGCCTTAGTCGTCTTTTCGCATTCACCAGTGATAGAACCAGCCTTTCCTACCTGCTGTACCGAGTTTCTGCTTCAGCCAAGGATTTACTGGTGTAGAAGACTGGCATCTGAAGGTTCCCATCCTCTCTAATGAGGGTTGCACTGGTCAACACAGAGGATACTACTAAGTACAAATGCAAGACTTCATCGGGACCCGGTGTGGAAAAGATCGGGGGTATGGTCATGTCCTCTTTTAACCTTGCCAGGGCTTCAGACTGCTCAGGACCCCAGACTTCCCCCTTCTTTGCCTTGATTTCCTGAAAGAATGGTCTGCATCGATTAGTGAGTCGTGAAATGAACCTGCTAAGTTCCACCACTCTTCTCGTTAAGACTTGAACATCTTTATGTGTTTGGGGCTCCCTCATCTTCATCAGGGCCTTGACTTATGTCGGGTTGGCCTGGATCCTGGTTCTGTCCACGATGTATCCCAAGAACTGTCCGGATGATACACCAAAGGAGCATTTCTCTGGGTTAAGTTTCATGCCATGCATCCTGAGGGTGTCAAACACTTATCGCAAGTGGGTAAGATGGTCTTCCTTTTTCCTGCTCTTGACCACAGTGTCATCAATATAAGCCTCTATTACTGTACCCATCATCCCCTTAAAGATCCTGTTGACCAACCTCTAGAAAGTGGCACCAGCATTTTTCAGTCCGAAGGGCTTAACTTTAAAGCAATAAGTACCTGTTTCAGTAATGAAGGAGGTATTTTCTTCATCCATCGGGTTCATTTTTATCTGGTTGTATCCCGAATAAGCATCCAGAAAAGTTAGACGATTGTAGCCAGCGGTAGCGTCAACCATCTAGTCGATCTTTGGCAGTGGAAAGTTGTCCTTCGGGCATGCCCTGTTCAGGTCAGTAAAATCAACATAAACCCTCCATTTACCATTCTTCTTATGGACGAACACTACCTTGGTGAGCCATTTGGGATATTTGACTTCCCTGATAAAACCAGCCTGAAGTAATTTGGACACTTCGTCTGCTATGATCTGGTTTCGATGCGCTCCCATGCGCCTCTATTTTTGCCTGATCGGTCTCACGTTCGGGTCGATGCCAGGCATGTTTGTATGTTCCCATGTGAATACATCGACGTTATCTTGCAATAACTGTGTCAGTTCTCTCAATTCAGAGTTGGTAAGGTTTGTACCAACAAAAGTAACTTTTTTTGGGCTATCGGGTACAACAGAGACTGACTATAATGGCTCGATCACGATCGGGGTGACCGGATCCCTTTCCTTTGATTGCTATTTAGGGCCTGGATTCTATTCCTTGGAATGGGGCACCGCTGGACCTTTTCCCTTCTGGATCTCCTTCAGTGTGACTGCATAGCACTCCTTGGCGGCCACCTGGTCACCTTTGATGTCAATGGTGCCAAAACCATTCGGGCTTATGCATCTCATCACTTGGTGAAGGGTTGAACGCACACCCCGCATCCGGTGAATTCATCCCCTTCCCATAAGCAGATTGAATGAAGGCTTCACATCCACTATAACAAATGTCTCGATCAGGGTTCTTTGAGCAGCAGATACCGATAACTGGACCTCCCCGATTAGCTCTATTTGTTTTCCATCGAATCCTACAATAGGGCATCGGGACGTCACAATTTCATTCGGGTCGATTTCAAGCTTTTCGAAAGCCCATTTGGTGATGATGTTCGAGCTGCTCCCGGGATCGATCATGACTCTCTTCACAAGGCAGTTGTCTACCATCATGGTCACAACCAGAGGGTCATCATGTGGGGTCTGGATGCTCCGAAAGTCTGATGCATAAAAAATTATATGTGTTTCTCCTATTTTGTGGTGGACATCATTGATATTTTTGACTTTTCTTTTCTTGTGGGCCCTTCGCAGCTGGCTCCGGCTGGATCCTTCTGTATTCTTGGAGGCGGGTTTGCCAAGAATCATATTGATGATCCGGACTAGCTGTGCGACTACGGGATTCCTGGGGGTGCTAGGGGCACGTTGATCGACCCTCGGTCTGTCCTATTGGACGTAATCCCGGAGCTTTCCACGAAGCAATAGTGCATCGACCTGTTGCCTCATATTACGACATTCGTTTTTGACATGCCCGAAATCCCCGTGGAAAACACAATGATTCGACTTATCCCTTTGGTCAAGTGGTTGTTTGATGGTTGGGGGTTGCTGTAAATCCCTTTGGTCTTATTTTCTTGGTAGAGTTTGGCAAGGCTGACCTTCAGGGGGTCATTCTATCTTCAAATTTGGAGCGTTTGAACGGTTTCGGGGCTGATGATCCTAAAGGAGCCGGTGATCCTGATGAAGTTGGACATTTTCGATTGATTTCCCGATCCTCTGATGGGGCTTCGATGCTGACCAAGGCCGCCCTCCTCTGCTTGATGGTTTCCTCTTCTTCAATCCTCAAAAATCCCTGGGCTCTGGAGTTTAACTCCCCAATGCCCGATGGGGGGCGCTTCACCAGAGATTGGTGGAACTTGGTCACTGGAATGAGGGCCATCCTGAAGGCCTCCACAACAAAGTGCTGGTTACAATTGTCGACAGAAGAAGATTTGATGTTGAATCGGGACAGGAAGCTCTTCAGTGATTCCCCTTTTTCCTGAATCATAGTGAAGAGGCAGGATATGGTCTTCTTTTGTCTCTTGTTCCCATAGTATTGGGCAACGAAGAACCTGGTCACCAGCTGCCAACTGTCGATGGACTGAGGTAGTTGTTTCCTGAACCATAATAGGGTTGCATCAACAAGGCTAGTGGAAAATACTTTGTAGAACAATGACTCGTTCTCCGCGTACAAGGTCATCTTCTGATGGATCTGATAAATGTGCTCCTCGGGATCATTGGTGCCATCGTAGAGGTGAACCGGGGCATAATGAACTTCTTTGGAAAGGGTTCCCGGGTTATCTTTAGGACGAAGGGTGATTGTACCGACTCGGTTGACGCCTGGATGGCTAGGTCATCGGTGGATCGGGGTCTCAAATCCCTGAGGATTTTTTTTGGAACTCGGCCATCATTGCCTGAAGCTTTTGGGGGTCAAGGCTTCATCGGTGGCAATAGCCTTTCCTGAGCGCTGGGAAGACTCGGCATGCTCTTCAAGCCTGTTGACATCTTGTTGTTTCTCGAAGGGGTCGAGCACAGCTACCGGAGGGGCAGGCGGTGGTGGAGCTAATCTTGCCATGAGCTATGCGTTCTGCTTCTCGAGAGCCAAGCTGCATTCCTTAGTAGCTATCAGGCGTTGCATGATTTGCTCGATGGATTGGGAGTTTTCTTCATGGCTGTCAGCAGTGGTCGGAACGTCCGCCTGCGAACGAGTGACCGACATATTTGTTGGGGACTGTGAACGGAGTTTTTTTAGAAGGTGGTGAAGAACGTAGACAACTCTCAGATCTTTAGATTGAAAAAATAAACTCAGCTTAACGAGATGGGAAAAATGAGATGGTTTTCGAATCCCGAAGGACATATTGAAAATTTCAAGAACTCCTTGATTTCCCACAGACGGCGCCAATTTGTAAATGCCTAAAAAGTGCACAACACAATAATTCCATCCTTTATTCAATTTTTACTTTTTCTTTTTATACATTTCCTTTTTGGGCTTTTAGCCTATTAGGGCAACACACTTTGCTTACATCATCATCTCTATTTTAAAATAAATACAAGTTGAAATGGGCCTTGTCCTCGGACTTTTAATAACCCTATTGGGCCTGATGCTTGATGGGCTTCAGCCTGGTGGGCCTGAGGATTTCCACACCTACACTAATCTACACATTAATCACACTGTGGTCAGAGTTTCCCCTTGTTACAATTGAAAACAAATATAGAACTACATTACTTAGCTAGGGTTTTACTAGAAAACCCTAGATACCGAGTTAGTTGATCATGGTAGACGGTGACTGCATCGTTGATGTAGAAACGACCTCCATGTTCTTCTTCTCTGGATTTCTAGGTCTTGAACGACTCCTCCCTTTGAAAGATGTAAATCTCCAAAGATATTGCGCTGAAAATTATGTGTAATAGAAGCTCTCCAGATCTGTAGCAGACCTTGGTATTTTAGATTAAGCCGAGGTAAACCTTAATTTTGCATTAGACTTCTCCTATTGAGAGTAAGATTCCCCTTTTGTGTGATTCCCTTCCAAACTGAACAAAACCCTTCAATCTGATATATAATACATATAAATCACGTGTATAGAGGTATTGGATTCGGAGTCAAGTCATGGAATTTAAGTTGGACCAAAATTGTATTTTCACTAGCTTCCTACGCATGACCCCCTACGCTTAAGCGTAGGGGTTGATACGCTTAAGCATAGCTCCTTTTTGGGCCATAAACCTCAAGCGTAGCTTGAGCGTAGTTTTAGCACTTTCTAGCCAATTTAGCTACTGTAAACGTAATAAAATCCTTGGAAACCACCTTTCTTGAGAATTGTGCCATTAGAACCCCCTCGACTCCTTTAGTATGTTTTTTGAAGTTGTTGCTCCAAAAAATAACGTTTTTGCCCTCTGGGAGAGACGTTTTGCTTGGAAACACCTCTTTTGCTTTCTCTTTGGATAAACATAAGCACTTCTTTAGTTAATTCACCAAAGTTAGCTCATTTTCTTCATTAAGCTCCTGAAACACGCTTAGATACACAAATAACATAAAAATACCAAATAACGAAATGTAAAGATGTAACAATAGCAAGATAGGGGCCTGAAATGTACAACACTTTACATATATCACACACCCAAACTTACATATTGCTAGTCTCCTACCAATGAACTCGGGAAAACTTTGAAAAATTACATTGTGATGATTGTTTTTATTCTAACTATTCTATACTAATCTAAACTAATCTCTTACTTTCGTGAGGGTCGACGATTACACTTAGCATGTGTAACAAGCCTTTTAAACCCCTCGACAACATCGAGTGGACGAGTGAAGTCTCGTGAGGGTTAGCTATACTACCCATAACTTCTCAATTCTTCATTCTCACACATTCATGCATTCACATACTCATTAACCAAGTCATATTACAATGTATAAGATAGCATGGATACAAACATTCCCACTCACTACCGAACAATAACCATCTCAAGTTCATGTTGTGAATGGTCCCCACTAAAGTAAATAACTTTGTTACTCTCTACTTCTAATATGGAAAACCTTCCATGATTTTGTGAACATTCTACTATGGTAGACCAACCTTTCTTCGTCTACTTCATTGATCAAACTTTTCCATTTTATGTAAAATTCTTACTTTCCATTTCCTTCCACTTATTCCTTTTTGTCTTTCTAAGCTCCGGACTTTCCAGTGATGATTTTTAGCCCCTAACAACTGGGCCCGAGATTCTTCCTTGGGATTCATGCTCATTAGTTTTCTCCTCTTTTTACGTGAACACTCTGCGACTTTGTGGTAAGAGGCCTGGTAACTCAGATCGAATAACTACTTTTTGTATTTTATTTATATTTTCAAAAAAAATTAGATTCATCCATTTCAACACCCCTTCTCCCCTTTTATTGTGGGAAAGCTAATTTTTCAAGTACATAGTTAAAGATCAACTGATTTTCCCATAGTGAATGTGTGCATATGCTTATTGGCCAAGATCATCCTTCTCAATTTCAATTTTACTAATTCATTCACCTATGTAAACCACATCACTTCACTAACTCAACCTAATCATTACTCTCATGAAAGGGAATATCGCATCACATACTACTCATACATCATAAACATGAACTCAATCAACTTGTAATGCAAAATACTCATGCATCAAAACAAAGAACTTCTCAAAAAAAATTCAAATTATTTATTTATTTATCTATTTATTTATTTTTTCAAAGTCATTCCTTAACCTATACCCTCTCCTCCAAACTTAATTAAACCATGTCCTCATAATTCACAATCATACGCATGAGAAATAATATAGTTACCCTTGAAGCATATTCCTGGAATTTCACAATCTAGCACTTGACCTTCCACCCAAACTTGATTTGGGTCACCTGTAAACAATTTCAACACACCCGATATCATAGCAAGGGAAAAAAAATATAATCACAGTGTTGGCTTTGAAATTTACTCTCGGCAAACAATTCCAAAATTGATGATAACAAACCATTGAAGAGTGATTGATACTAATGAATTATCGAGTTTATATTTTCAGCAAAAGACAGGTGAACGACTCAGAAATTAAACTCTGAAAGGAAATGACTCGAAAGGCAAGCTCGGAAAGAAAGCTTGATTTAAAGCGAAAAGCTGTGAAAGAAATTGAAGCGCAAAATGGAAAATCATTTAATTCAACGGCAAAGGCGAAAGTCGAAGACTCAAGACTTGGGGTAGATAGGTCGGGGAGCGATCATTGTAACAAGGTAATTTTATGTGTCGATATTATCGTATAAGCTCAAGTATAAAATGAACCGAACTTAAATGGAATGAAAAATGCTTTACCGAACTTAAACGGAAAGAAAAATATTTTTATTAAATGTTTTTTTAAGTTGTAGTCGACTAGAATCACCATGTGTATTTCAATATAGTCGACTAAAACAATCAGTAGCTTCAGGCTTTTCATCCACATCAAAGTAGTCGACTGAAATAGGCTTAAGTCGACTAGACTACATTTTTTAGTCGACTAGAACTTAATCTAGTCGACTAGATGGTCCAATGTAGTCGACTACAACTTCAATGTAGTCGACTAGTTTGTTCCTTAAAATCTGCAGATTCGGCACAAACATTTTCCATGTTTTAAGCAGATGTTTATGGACTTCAAACGGCTGTGTTTTCTCAAATACAATAATCATTCTTCAAAACCCTAATGCAATGCTATATATAGAATGAGATGTGTATATTGAAGAGGTAGAGATTGAAACAAAAAGAGAAAAAAAGCTATCAAAAATTCTGCATAAATTTCCTCTACAAAAAACCATTGAAACCAAGCTTTGAAAATCTGATTTTCTCCAAGTTTCTTTGAAAATCAAAACCTCTAGTATCTCTTCTTATTCTCCAAATATCATTCATTGATCATATCCTTTGAGAATACATTTCTAGAGCTATTGTAAAATCACCAAAAACAGTTGAGCTTATATTGATTTATCTTCCATAAAAACCTTTGGGTTTTGAGTGTTTTTGTTCTTGATTGATTTTATTGATTACATACGAATTTGTAATCTCGGACAAGTGAAGTCCACCGATTGTTCAAGAGAGGGTTGTTCTCTTGATTGAGAGACAAGCTCGAGAGGCTTGTGTTGTAAAGGTTTGCCATTCCACCTGTGAAGGAAGGGCCATAGTGAAAGGATCGGGAAAAGTCTCAAGAAGGGGTTCTTGAGCCGAGGAGTAGGAGTTACCGAACCTAGAAAAAATCACGGTGTCAATCTCTCTATCTCTTTCTCTTTACTTGATTAACTTGCATGCTATAATCACTTAAATATCTTGTATGCTATAATTTGTCTTGAGATTAATTGTTAGAGAATTGAAATTGAATCATTCACTTGTTTATTGAGAAATTGTTTTTGGTTATAGCGTGTTCCAATTTTGAAAAGAATTAGAATTATTTTTGAACACCCTATTCACCCCCCCTCTAGGGTTAATTAGTGACTAACAATTGGTATCAGAGCCTAATCTCTATTTATCTTAGACTTAACCGTTTTAGAGAACGATCATGTCATCAAATTTAGTCACTCATGTTGAAGGACAATCGAATAATAGGCCCCCATGGTTTGATGGATCAAATTATAGCTATTGGAAAACTAGAATGATAGATTTTCTTCAAGCTATCGATTACCAAATTTAGCAAGTAGTTCTTGAAGGACCATTTGTATTGACCAAAATTGTTGATGGAAAAACCATCCCCAAATTACCTAATGAATGGGATAATGATGACCGCAAACTCATGTCGTACAATGCTAAAGTCAAAGTAAATTTAAATTGCGCTTTAAGTCCAAATGAATTTAATCGTGTATCTACATGTTCAACGGCAAAAGAAATGTGGGATAAACTTGAGGTAACCTATGAAGGTACATCTCAAGTACGAGAATGTAAAATTGACATACTCATGCATGAATATGAATTATTTGCTATGAAAGATGATGAAAATGTGAATTCTATGATATCTTGCTTTACAAATATTTTGAATGGACTAAAACATCTTGGTAGAATTGTTCCTAGATCCGATGCGTCACGAAAAGTGCTTAGAAGTCTCCCGGCAGAATGGGATGCAAAAGTAACGGCTATCAAAGAAGCTCACGACCTCAACACCATGAGTCTCGATGAAATTTTCGGCTCTCTACTCACTTGGGAAATAACATTAAAAGCTCGTGAAGACGACATCAAGCCAAGAAAGGGGATAGCTTTGCAAGCTTTCACCAAAAATGAAAACAATGAGCCGAGTGAAGAAGAAGAGGATGAGGACATTGCCTTGTTCACCCAAACATTCAAGAGACACCTTCAAAGAAAGAAAGCAAATGGTGGAAGATTCGTGAAGAGAATCGATCCAAGAGGCGAGCCTAGCAAAAGAGAACCCCCAACGTGTTTTAATTGTGGTAAGCCGGGACACTACAAAAACGATTGCTTCAAGCTCAAAAAGGAAAACGAGAAAAGACCTAGCAAGATGGCAATGAATGTCACATGGGAGGACTACGACTCATGCGACTCGGATGAGGAGAAAAGTAGTGAAGAAACGACAAACATTTGTCTCATGGAAAATGAAGAAGAGGTACATTTAAATTAAAATGATCTAGATAAACTATCATATGATGAACTTCTTCTTGATTACAATGAATTGCAAGATGTGTTTGAAGAATTACATGATGAATTCGAAAAATTAGCTAGAAAATATATCCTTCTTAAGAAAGCTAAATCTTCATGTAGTCTCACTAGTTCAAGCTTCGAAGTTTCTTGCAATGACAAAAGCATAGAGCTAGAAAAGGAAAATATTCGGTTGAAAAATACTATTGATGATCAAATATATGTTTTAGCAAAATTTACAAAAGGAAAAGAGAACCTTAGTATCATGTTAGGAAGACAAAAATGATCATTTGATAAATGCGGTCTATGGTATGATGCTTTTGACAAAAATGCTCTCATTTTGAAAAAGAGAAAATCACTTAGCTCTACATTTACTAGAAAATCATCTCATGCATCTTCAAATGATTATGAACATGTTACTTGCTACTATTGCAATAGAAAAGGACACAAAGCAAATGTATGCTTTCATAGAAAGAAGAAAATTATGTCAAAAATGGTTTGGGTTCTGAAAGGGACTAGTACATGCTTTCATAGAAAAGAGAATGTTGTAACGAAACAAATTTGGGTTCCAAAAGAAACTATTGCGTATCTATCTAACCAAAATGGACCCAAAACAGATTGGGTACCAATAAAAATTACTTGAACTTGTTTTGTAGGTATGCTTGAAGTCCGCATCAAAAGAAAAATGGTTTCTTGATAGCGGATGCTCAAGGCATATGACGGGAGATAAATCAAAGTTTATTTCACTAAAACAATATAAAGGAGGAAATGTTACCTTTGGAGACAACTCTAAAGGCAAAATTATGGGAATCGTCTCAATCGGTATTTCCTCTTCTCTCTCTATAGATGATGTGCTTTTAGTTGATGGTTTGAAGCATAACTTGTTTAGTATTAGTCAACTTTGTGATAAGGGCTATGATGTTATATTTAGGACAAATGCATGCATAATCAAGAAAGATGGGAAGCAAATGTTCAATGCTAAAAGAAATGGAAACTTGTATACTTTGTTGCTATGTGAATTGTATGATCAAGATGTTAAATGTTTTGTCACATCTAGCGAAAATAGTTGGTTATGGCACAGACGTCTAGGACATGCTAGTATGGACCTCATTCATCGTTTATCCAAAAATGATTTAGTCAAAGGCCTCCCAAAGACTAAATTTTCAAAAGATAAAATATGTAGCGCATGTCAAGTAGGAAAACAAGTTAAATCCTCTTTCAAGAGAAAGAAAGATATTACCACTTCTCAAGCTCTAGAGCTACTTCACATGGATCTCTTCGGTCCGGAGAGAACGGCTAGCTTAGCCGGGAAACTCTATGTACTTGTTATAGTTGATGATTACTCTAGATATACTTGGGTTCACTTTCTTGCTCATAAAAATGAAACTCACTCCATTCTTGAAAAATTTTATAGAGTCATTCAAAATGAAAAAGATTTGAAATTTAAAAAAATTAGAAGTGATAGAGGTAGGGAGTTTGAAAATCAAGACTTAGAAAAATTATGTGATGACCTCGGTGTTTCACATGATCTCTCGGCCCCTAGAACCCCTCAACAAAACGGTGTAGTTGAAAGAAAGAATCGATCTCTACAAGAGATGGCTAGAACCATGTTAAATGAGCACAACCTTCCCTGAAGCCTTTGAGCGGAAGCGGTAAACACCGCTTGCCATATAATTAATCGTGTTATTATTCAGATGAAGTTGGGAAAAACGCCCTATGAGTTGTGGAATGGTCGAAAGCCCAATATTGGGTATTTCAAAGTTTTCGGGTGTAAATGTTTTGTGTTAAATGATAAAGACAACCTTGGAAAATTCGACTCTAAATCGGATGAAGCAATTTTCCTAGGATATTCTACAAAGGAGTAAAGCATTTCGGGTTTATAACAAAAGGACTCTAACCATGGTTGAATCTATTCATGTTGTCTTTGATGAATCACCATCACCTAGAATTGACCTAGAAGACGATGAGGTTGTTGGGATTGAGGATAATTTAAATACTCTCAATATCTCCAATTCATCAAGTTTCCAAAAGGAAATGAGGAAAGTTGAGCATCAATCCAATGGTGACTTGACCAACTCAATGCCTAAAGCATGGAGGATTGTTCACAATCATCCTCTTGATCAAGTCATAGGTAATTCTTCAAAAGGGGTTAGTACTAGATCTCAACTTAAAGATTTTTGCAACCACATGGCTTTTGTATCGCAAATCGAACCCAAGAAATTCCATGAAGCTCAATGTGATGACTCTTGGATCGTAGCAATGCAAGAGGGACTAAATCAATTTGAACGCAATCAAGTTTGGCGTTTAGTTCCTAGACCCGAAAATCAAACTATAATTGGCACAAAATGGGTTTTTCGAAACAAAAAGGATGAGAATGGAGTAATTATTCGAAATAAAGCAAGATTGGTAGCACAAGGATATAATTAAGAGGAAGGCATCGACTACGATGAGACCTTTGCACCGGTAGCTAGATTAGAAGCAATTAGAATGCTTCTTGCATTTGCATCATATAGAAATTTCACTCTTTATCAAATGGATGTCAAAAGTGCTTTCTTAAATGGTGTCATAGAAGAAGAAGTCTTTGTGAAGCAACCACCCGGTTTTGAAAATAATCTTTTTCCAAATCATGTCTTCAAATTAGCTAAAGCTCTATATGGTTTAAAGCAAGCTCCTCGAGCTTGGTATGAGAGACTTAACGGATTTTTGACTAAAAATGGTTTTACAAGAGGAAAAGTTGACAACACACTTTTTACAAAAACCATCAAAAATAATTTGTTGATTGTCCAAATTTATGTTGATGACATCATATTCGGCTCAACAAATAATTCTTTATGTAGGGATTTTGCTACAAGCATGCAAAATGAATTTGAAATGAGCATGATGGGTGAGTTGAATTTCTTCTTAGGGTTGCAAATCAAGCAAAGCTCGGATGGCTTATTCATTAGCCAATCCAAGTACACTAAGGATTTGCTAAAACGATTTGGTATGGAGGCTACCAAACATGCCATAACTCCTATGAGTTCCTCTATTAAGATTGATAAAGATGAAAATGGTAAATGTGTTGATATTACTAACTATAGAGGCATGATCGGTAGTTTGCTTTATTTAACCGCTAGTAGACCGGATATAATGTTTAGTGTATGCTTATGTGCCCGGTTTCAATCATGTCCTAAGGAATCTCATTTGCTTGCGGTCAAACGTATTTTTCGCTACCTAAGTGGTACAATAAACTTAGGGCTTTGGTATCCACGAGGAACTTCAATTGATCTTATTAGTTATTCGGATGCCAATTTTGAAGGATGTAAAATTGATTGAAAAAGCACAAGCGACACTTGTCATTTTCTAGGACACTCACTAGTATCTTGGTCAAGTAAAAAGCAAAATTCCATTGCATTATCTACGGCCGAAGCCGAATATGTGGCCGCAGGTAGTAGTTGCGCTCAAACTCTTTATATTAAGCAACAACTACTTGATTTCGGTCTTACTTTCTCTCACGTGCCTATTAAATGCGATAATAGGAGTGCGATTTGTATTTCAAAGAATCCTATCCATCACTCACGCACCAAGCATATAGAGATTAGGCATCATTTTTTACGTGATCATGTTGCTAAGGGTGACGTTGAATTGGTTTTTATCAACACTAAAAATCAATTGGCGGATATTTTTACAAAACCACTTGCGGGCGAATCTTTTTCTAAAATTCGTCGAGAAATCGGAATGGCCATGGATTGTGATGTTTTATTGTAGTTTCTGTCGTAATCTTTATTTTTCATATTTTTGCTATTTTTGTGTATTTATTTCCTGATTTTTGTTTTTATTTTTATCATTTTTGCCTTCTAGTCGACTCATCCTGTGCAGTGTAAATCACTCTAGTCGACTACTTTGATCAGTAGCTTCACCTTGGGCACTCTTTTCAATCTAGTCGACTACTTTCTCATTGTAGTCGACTCAATTGCATTTTAGTCGACTACTTTCCTCTTCCAGTCGACTCAAAGCTTGCCAAGTCCACTCCTAGTCGACTCAAACCCAGCCTAGTCGACTCAAACCCCAATCTAACCGACTCACCTACACCTAGTCGACTCAACCCACTATAAAACCTAAACCCCCTTCATCTTCTCCATCCGCCTCCTTCAAACCTTCACCCACCTTCAAACCCTCTCCTCTCAATCCCTCTCCTACTACCACTTATACCTTTAAATCTTCACCTATCCCTCATTAATTTCACATTTCCATCATCTTCCACCCATTTCCCTCATCCAAATTTCATCATTCTCACTCTCTCACATATCTATATATACACCATCATATATCTATATATCTCTATATATTTGTGCATCATCTTCTACAATGCCACCAAAGACTCGAGGTCTATTTCGGAAACGTTCCCGCATTGATGGAGGCCAAAGCTCCACCAATCCACGCATTCCTACGGCTGTTGACGAAGAGGCGTCGAATGAACCTCTTCTTCTTGAGGTACTTCTTCTTGATGATGATGATAGAAATAAATTCATCACTATATTTGATCATCGTGCTCCTACACCTTGTCGTATTGTCACAAAAGATTTATGCACTGAAATTAGGGCTCAAACTTTCGAGTTGTTCCGAGCAATTGGTTGGGATTTTTTCGTTTCTCTTGACATTCCGGTACTTCCGCGAATTGTCAAAGCCTTCTACGCTTCTCTTGAAAATCATAAGGAGAAATTACTCTCTGATCTTCATTTTAATCTATGTGGTGAAGACGAGACTGTTGATGACAGCGAAATCAAGCGCATTTTCTCGCTTCCGAATGACGGTATCCGCCACTTCTCCAAGGATTGGTATAAGGCTGATGGGTTCAATTGTATTGAGGTTGTTCGGGCTCTATGCGTCGACAAATAAATTTCGCAGAACGCCGGTATTATCTCTTCTATGCTACTACCCGAGGCTAGATTAATTCATAATGTTATTACTTACTCTATTCAACCTAAAACTGGTAGTCGTAGCAGTGTTTCTCGTATGGAGGCCTTCTTGGTTTATTGCGTTTTGACAGGAACCCGTGTTGATTTAGCTTATATTTTCCGTTCCGTCATCCTTACATGTCAGCACAAGCCATCTGGCCCGCTTTTCTTTCCCGCGCACATTACATATCTACTGCAGCGGAAAGGTTTTAAATTTCCAAATGAAGTGTCCGAGCATCACCCTATTTTTCTTGACGCCACTCATGTCAAGCATATGCACATTTCTTCTGATGCGGAAGGAAACTTCATTTATGAGAGTGCGCCTGCTCCTCGTTCGCGCCCAGCTCCTACCTTTTCTGCACCGCACCAGGAAGCCTTTTCCTCGGTTCCTCCGTTGGACAGCACTTCGGCTTCTCAGGCTGCTCTTCTCGACCAAATTCTTCGGGTTGTTCAGAGCAATACGGACCTACTTAGGCAGCAGGAACAAGTGCTTCAGCGCCTTGATACGACCGTGAACCAGAATACGGAAGCCATTTGATTGATCAATGAGCGCCTTGTTCTTCATGATGAGGAAATGTCTACCCGCATTACAAATCTGGTCGGGTCACTTGATGACCTCACTCTTGGACTCAGGAACCTTCGCTCACACGCCCCTCAACGCTGACAAAAAGGGGGAGAAATTATGCTGTTGTACTGTCATGTATTTCATTATCCAACATTAGCAATTTCTGTTTTTGTGTGGCTTGTTATGGTTATTTGCGAACTTGTTTGTTTTCTTTTCCATGTTTTTTCATTAGTATAAACAGCTTGTATTAAACTGAAACATCTATGATATGCTGTTTATTTTTGTTATCTCAAATGTGCGCCTATTTTTATATATTATATCAAAATGCCTATTAAATTGCAAATTTCATTTACTAAGGGGGAGCGTTTGATCAAAATATTATGCACATGTTGAGGGGGAGCATCACTTGATGTTTCGCCAAATGCCAAGCAAACACAAAATGTTTTGCCATCATCAAGGGGGAGATTGTTGGCTTTGAAATTTACTCTCGGCAACAATTCCAAAATTGATGATAACAAACCATTGAAGAGTGTTTGATACTAATGAATTATCAAGTTTATATTTTCAGCAAAAGACAGGTGAACGACTCAGAAATTAAACTCGGAAAGGAAATGACTCGAAAACCAAGCTCGGAAAGAAAGCTTGATTTAAAGCGAAAAGCTGTGAAAGAAATTGAAGCGCAAAATGGAAAATCATTTAATTCAACGGCAAAGACGAAAGTCGAAGACTCAAGACTTGGGGTAGATAGGTCGGGGAGTGATCATTGTAACAAGGTAATTTTATGCGTCGATATTATCGTATAAGCTCAACTATAAAATGAACCGAACTTAAATGGAATGAAAAATGCTTTACCGAACTTAAACGGAAAGAAAAATATTTTTATTAAATGTTTTTTTAAGTTGTAGTCGACTAGAATCACCATGTGTATTTCAATATAGTCGACTAAAACAATCAGTAGCTTCAGGCTTTTCATCCACATCAAAGTAGTCGACTGAAATAGGCTTAAGTCGACTAGACTACATTTTTTAGTCGACTAGAACTTAATCTAGTCGACTAGATGGTCCAATGTAGTCGACTAGAACTCAATCTAGTCGACTAGATGGTCCAATGTAGTCGACTACAACTTCAATGTAGTCGACTAGTTTGTTCCTTAAAATCTGCAGATTCGGCACAAACATTTTCCATGTTTTAAGCAGATGTTTATGGACTTCAAACGGCTGTGTTTTCTCAAATACAATAATCATTCTTCAAAACCCTAATGCAATGATATATATAGAAATGAGATGTGTATATTGAAGAGGTAGAGATTGAAACAAAAAGAGAAAAAAAGCTATCAAAAATTCTGCAGAAATTTCCTCTACAAAAAACCATTGAAACCAAGCTTTGAAAATCTGATTTTCTCCAAGTTTCTTTGAAAATCAAAACCTCTAGTATCTTTTCTTATTCTCCAAATATCATTCATTGATCATATCCTTTGAGAATACATTTCTAGAGCTATTGTAAAATCACCAAAAACACTTGAGCTTATATAGATTTATCTTCTATAAAAAACCTTTGGGTTTTGAGTGTTTTTGTTCTTGAGTGATTTTATTGATTACATACGAATCTGTAATCTCGGACAAGTGAAGTCCACCGATTGTTCAAGAGAGGGTTGTTCTCTTGATTGAGAGACAAGCTCGAGAGGCTTGTGTTGTAAAGGTTTGCCATTCCACCTGTGAAGGAAGGGCCATAGTCAAAGGATCGGGAAAAGTCTCAAGAAGGGGTTCTTGAGCCGAGGAGTAGGAGTTACCGAACCTCGAAAAAATCACTGTGTCAATCTCTCTATCTCTTTCTCTTTACTTGATTAACTTGCATGCTATAATCACTTGAATATATTGTATGCTATAATTTGTCTTGAGATTAATTGTTAGAGAATTGAAATTGAATCATTCACTTGTTTATTGAGAAATTGTTTTTGGTTATAGCGTGTTCCAATTTTGAAAAGAATTAGAATTATTTTTGAACACCCTATTCACCCCCCCTCTAGGGTTAATTAGTGACTAACACATAGCTTTCCGTAAATCATTGCTCATTTATTGCACAAGGAATGAAACTTTTATTAAATAAAATAACCATGATTTGGACTTAAGAGCCTACAATCTCTAAGAATTGAAAATTGCAAAGATTTGGCCTTAAGGGCTTACCATCTTTAGGAATTAAAAATTGCATCCTATCTACTAAAACAAAAAATAAAACAATTTTTTTTTCTAAACCTATAAACCCTAGTCCAACTATAACTCTCACTCATTCCTTGCTCCTCATAGCCATCATTCACTTCCACTTGGAAAACCTCCCCAAGAATCATGAATATTTGATTCGATCTCAAGCCATCCAAAACTTTCTTCTTGATAATACTTGGTGAATGACAATCACTTTTCATTCATCTCACCCAATTTCTCCTCAAGAATTCTCGATATCAAGAATGGATATGGGAGATAAAACTCCATAAAATTCTAACCTTGCACTTTTCTGCTCACAATCTTATGTATGAAAATCATATTGCCCAATATCAATACCGGAATTGGTACCCAATAGCCTTTAAGCATGTAATATAGTATCTTGATCATTGAATGGCCTCTCCAACTCGTCCTATAATTTTGACATACCTGAGAAGGAATCACACAATCCAAATATAGCAAGTCCGGTCTCAAAAGATAGTTGTCCACACTCTTAGCTCCTTATTTTGGAATACACATATCACATATTTCCTTGATCATATTTGCATCCAATAATGGCCAATCCCATAGGACTGTTTTGAACTTCTTCCTCAAGTGCTCCAGACACCAAAGTGGTATATTCCATACTTTCGCAATCAATTCTACATCCGCCACTATAGGGTTACACCTCTCATCAACTCAGACTCGTACCACCTTATATCCTTCCGGTCCTTCGAGTTCCATCCTTTCATAAAACTTCTGAACCAATCTTGGATACATATTCTCTCCAGTCGGGCTCTTTAAATTTCATAATCATATTTCACGTAGGAATCTCACTCTGGGTGCTATCAATGGGTTTTTCATTCTTTCCAAGGAAACATCAGTTTGTATTGCATCCTACACTTCATGAATGAATGAGGTGTGGTCCTCTTCCTTAGTGCGCTTGTGGCTCCCATATTTGTGTTCTCCTCATCCAACTCCATATTCCTCCCTCTCACATCCCCAATCTCTGAAGAAGCATAATCCAGGATCTCATCTGGATTAGATTCGATCTCATACTCACTATCTATCACATGCTCACCCTCGGGATGGTAAGAAGAATAAGAAGAATGAATATAATAAGTAAAAGAATAAGACATCTCTCTAAGATTTCTTGCACAAGCTCCTGTTGAATTATGAGAATTATGGATCTCAAGGGCTGTATTTATTGATGAATGATTTAGGTCCATAAAGGAAAATGATTTTTGAAGTTATAAAGTGGAAACAACTCATAATCCATCATTGACATGTATTTGAATTCCACTTCCTACTCGGACTAGGATTTCTCTAAACATTCCTACAAAGATCCTAAAAAAAACCCTAAAAATTACCCTAATTAAATCCTAATACAATACAAGACAAAAACCAGCCGAAAAACCCCTCGTTCGGGAAATTTTTGAATATTTCTTGAACAAGCTACGTTTGGTCCCTACGCTGCGTAGCAAGCTACGCTTATGGGCTATGCTTATGTGCAAAATTGGCTTAGGGTCGGATTGGGAGTGATTTGAGAGAATTTGGTGGAGAAATGTTCTAAACTCAAACATATATAGCCGCGTCGCGTTGGATGGAGTTTAAAACTCCATCCTACGCTTAAGCGTAGGTAGAGCTACGCTTAGTGTAGCTCCCTAGCTTAGGTAAAATTTTCAACTTCAAAACCCCATCTCTCCTCGTGCCTCGGTAAACGTAACAATTCTCCACACATTCCATACACCTCAATTGATATTTCACTACACCTATCATGATGACGACGATGTTATGAAATAAAATTACAAACTACAAACTAGGTTCAAAACGAATTTTCATCCTGTATTACCAATATTTAATGTCATTGGTGAGACGTTGCTACTCCTCAGTATTCAGGATCATAATCATGTGTTGGATTAGTCAAATCGATTGATTCCACAACACACTCAACTGGATGAATATCAACATAATGCTTGACCCATTGACCATTGACCATAAATTTATTTCTTGTCTCTGGATCATCAAGTTCTACTGTTCCATGGGGGAAAACCTTCATAATTTCATACGGTCCATCCCATCTCGATTGAAGCTTACTAGGAAATAGCTTTAATCTTGAATTAAACAACCACACCTTCTGGTCGAGCTCAAAGACCTTCTTTCGAATATGCTTATCATGGAACGCCTTCGTCCGAGCTTTATAAATCCAAGAATTATCAGATGCATTGTTATACAACTCCTCAAGCTCTGCAAGTTGGAGTTTCCACCGAGCACCAAATCTTTTTAAATCAAGGGTCAACCTTCGAACTGCCCAATACGCTTGATGCTCTAGCTCAACAGGGAGGTGACATACCTTACCATAGACAAGCCGATACGGTGTCATACCTATCTGAGTCTTTTAAGCAGTCCTATACGCCCACAATGCATCATTTAACCTCTGAGGCCAATATTTCAAATCCACTCGCATTGTTTTCTCCAAAATATTCTTCACTTCCCTATTAGAAAGTTCCACTTGTCCACTCATCCACTCGTCTGGTGATGATAAGGTGTACCAATCTTATGATTGACGTCATACTTCCGACATAGACCACCGAGAAAACGGTTATCAAAATATCTTCTGCAGTCACTGATTATCACACGTGGTATACCAAATCTTGAAAATATATTGGACTGTACAAACTCCACCAATACCTGATGGTCATCGTGTGTAGTAGCTACAGCCTTTACCCATTTAGACACATAGTCAACCCCTACAACTATGTACTCTTTATCGCCCGCTTTCAGAAATGGTCCCATGAAATCAATATCCCATACATAAAATAACTCAATGATTAAAATCGGGGTTAGAGACATCATATCACGTCAAGATATGAATCCCAAATTCTAACATCGCAAACATTCTTTACAATATTCAAATGCGTCTTTGAATATGGTTGGCCAATAGAACTCACTCTGCAACACCTTATGGCATGTTTTCTGATCTCCAAAATGCCCTCCACATTCTAGCATGTGACAAAACTTCAAAATACTCTGTACCTCACTTTCAAGGACACACTTTTTGATAATCTGATCAGTGCAATATTTATATAATCGTGGATTATCCTAAATATAAAATCAAACTTGGCTAAAGAATCGGTCTCTATCATTCTTATATCAATCTTTTGGAATTTGACCCCTGGCTTTATAATTAACAATATCAGCATACCACAATATCTGTCCACTATAGCCACACTAAACAAATGTTCATCCAGGAATGAATTCTTAAGACGATTAGTTTCCTTTGTAGTCTCTACAATGATACTTGATAAATGGTCAACAACTACATTCTCCAAACCCATTTTGTCCTTAATCTCCAAATCAAATTCTTGTAGCAACAAAATCCATCGAATAAGCTTGGGTTTCAAGTCTTTCTTTGTCAGCAAATATCTCAATGCTGCATGATCTGAATACACTACCACATTGGTTCCTAATAAATATGATCAAAATTTGTCCAAAGCGAACACTACTGCTGGCAACTCCTTCTCTGTTGTTGTGTAGTTAATCTGCGCATCATTCAGAGTTTTGCTAGCATAATACACCACATATGGTAGCTTCTCCTTTCTCTGACCTAATATCGCTCCTATGACATAGTCTAAAGCGTCACACATTAGCTCAAAAGGCAGAGACCAGTCTGGTGGTCTCATGATTGGGGTTGTCGAGAGTTATGTTTGGAACTCCTCAAAAGGACAAAGACACTCTTCATCAAAGACAAAGATCGGATCTTTAGCTAATAAGTTGCATAGTGGCCGGGAGATCTTAGTAAAATATTTAATAAATCGTCTGTAAAACCCAACATGTCCCAAGAATGATTGTATCTGCTTAACATAATTGGGAGGAGGCAACATTGAAATTAATAAACTTTCACCTTGTCTACCTCAATCCCTCTCTTTGATATTATTTGGCTAAGTACTATACCCTCTTGAACCATAAAATGACTATTTTCCCATCTCAAAATCAAGTTCATCTCTTTACATCTCTTGAGCACTAGTGCCAGATGTTTTAAATAGTCCTCAAAGGTTGCCCCAAAGACTAAGAAATCATCCATGAACACTTCTAAGAATTTTTCCACCATGTTAGAGAATATCGACATCATACACCTTTGGAATGTACTTGGCGCATTACATAAACCAAAAGGCATTCTCATGTACGCAAACTTACCATATGGGCAAATGAAAGTGGTTTTCTCCTGATCAACATGATCAATCGCCACTTGGTTGTATCTGGAATATCCATCCAAAAAGCAATAATAGCTCTGTTTGGCCAACCTTTCTAGGATTTTATCGTTAAATGGCAATGTAAAATGATATTTCCTAGTGTGTGAGTTGAGTTTTCTATAATTAATGCACTCATGCCAGCCAGTGGTCGTGTGTTGTGGAATCATCTCACTCTTTAAGTTTGGCACAACTGTGATACCTGATTTCTTCGGTACCACCTGTGTAGGGCTCACCCATGTACTATCAGATATGGGGTAAATGATACCCACATCTAGCAACTTCACGACCTCTTTCATCACCACTTCTTTCATGTTTGGGTTCAACCTCCATTGCATCTCCCTTGACGGTTTTGCAGTCTCCTCTAAATGAATGCGATGCATGTAAATTAAGGGATCTATTATTTTAAGATCAACAACACTCCACCCTATCGCCTCTTTATTCTCACTTAAGACCTCAACCATACTCAATTCTTGTTCTTTCGTCAGCTTTGATGATATAATTACAGGATATTTTAGCTTAGAGTCTTATCTGGTCCTAAAAAGACATATTTCAGCTTATCAGGCAATTCCTTGAGTTCCAAGGTAGGAGGAGTTATCAGAGATGGAATTGGTGGTGTACTCGAGAGTGAGAGAAGTGGCTCAATTGGCGCTTTCCATGGTTGGGCATATAATGCAGTCTCTATTGCAGCAATATCCTCAAAATTTAACCTTATTTGTTTATTCCAATCACCAGGTTCATTCTCCAACCTCACTCCAGTCATTAAAGACTCCAACTCATCTTTCCCCAAGATTCATGGTGCGAAGTCCTACACAATTTCATCAATCTCATCAATACAAAAGCATTTTATTGACTCAGTGAGTTGATGAATAGTATTAAAAACATTCATTTGCATCTTCAGGTTTCCAAATGATATATCCATAACCCCTGTTCTGCAATTGATATACGCATTGGCCATTACCAAGAATGGTATTCCTAATATCACAGGGATATGTTTCTTCGAGTCTTAGACAAGTTCTGTATCAAGAATTATAAAATCCACTAGAAAGTAGAACTTGTCCAGTTGAACGATAACATCTTCCAGAATCCCTCTTGCTTGCTTAATTGATCTATTTGAAAGTTGAAGCACTATCGAGGTAGCTGCTGATAGACTAAATATGGAAGTAAGTTAACACTCGCACCAATATCAAGAAGAGCTCTACCAATTTCCTTTTTACCAATAACACAATGAATAGTGGGAGCACCAAGATCTTTCCTCTTAGGTGGTGTGTTACTTAATAGTAATGAACTCACTTATTTAGTCAACAAGATTTACTTCAGGACCTTTGATATACTTTTTCTCTTTTGAGTGCAGACATCCTTCAAAAACTTAACATAGGCTGGAATTTTGGCTATGATATCTACGAGAGAAAATTTGATTTTGACTTGTTGAAACGTGTCCATCATGTTTGTATCTTTTTACTTACCATACTTGGTCGACTCTTTAAGACATTGAGGAAATGGCGCTGCCTCCTCATAACTTGCCATTTCTGGCACTTCTGGTAATGTCTGAACAATATCTTCCTCCACCTGAGGTTGATCTTTCTGAACATTTTCAGCCGCCTTACGCTTGTTCGTCCTCTCTTCATGTTGCTGCTCAACCCTGTTCTCCACCTCCTTTCCACTTCTTAAATTCGTGATGGCTTGAACTGTCTCATGGGTATTTTCAATGAAAGATCCAAGATCCATCACCTATTTTTTTTTTAGGTTGGCCACCAGCTGGCTAGGCAATCTTCGCTCCTCTCATTTATTCAACACATTAGCTACTTGACCCATCTGAGTTTCTAGCTTTGCGATGGCTTGGGAGTGAGAGCCCATCATGTTCTACAAGTCCTTTAAGGTACGTGCCAGATCATTGTCAAAGCCCGGAGGTCTAGGTGGTAGGGTTTGAATTCTTTGAGGTTGAGACTGGTAATTGAAAGTTCGAATGACTTGAGAATTAGGCTGAAAGTTATGAGTCATGATTGTTGGTTGAGAATTGAATGATTGTTGGTTCTGAGGGAAATTTGGTTAAGGACTTTCCACATTCTAAGAACAATATGATAGATGTGGATGATTTCGCCAATTCGAATTATATGTATTAGAAAAAGGAACATTATTTGAATTGGTCCTTGTTGCATTTACATCAGCGATAATTATTTCATTACCCTGATACTCATTTTGGGAAAAATCATGTCCTATTGCTATGACTTCTCTTGGGGATGATTGACTCAAATTTATGAATTTATCGAGTTTTTTTTCTAATGCAGCTACTTGTTCTCTAACATCATCATTATTTCTATCTATGCTAAACGCTTCATTAGATCTTTTTTCTAATCCATCCCTAGTACGCATCTCAGATTCATGTTAAATCGAGTTGTCACTCACATTGTCAAACAACTTCAAGATTTTGTCTGCTGGCCTCAGTATAAACTGACCTCCCACTGCTGCATCAATCAAATTTTTATGTGTGGCACCAAGTCCAAGATAAAATTTACGCACTATATCTTGGTTAATGAATTTGTGAAGGGGAAACTTTCGCAGAATTTCATTAAACCTTATGTGTGACACCAAGTCCAAGATAGAAGTTACGCACTATATCTTGGTTAACGAATTTGTGAAGGGGACACTTTCACATAATTTCATTAAACCTATCCCAAGCATCATGGAATTGCTCACCAGACAATTCTCTGAAGTGGGTAATCGCTTCTTGTGCTTCGTGGGTTCGACCTATGGGATATTACTTATCTAAGAATTCAGCTTTTAAGGTCTCCCAATCGAATTTTACCACCCTTTCTAGAATGATATACCACCTTTTAGCTTTCTCTCTTAAGGAAAAGGGAAATAAGCGCACACATAACGCATTAGGGCTCAGATTCTCAATTCTGACTATCGAGGCCATCTCTAAGAACTCATTACTATGTTGATATGGGTCCTCATTCCTGAGTCCATAAAACTTAGGCAATATATTATTGACACTATATTTGATCTCATAGTGTTTGACTCCATCTTCTTCTGGAAATTCAGCATACGATTCATGAGTAAAGGGTATATGATACCCCTTCAAGGACGTAGCTGGTACCTTCCACTCAACGGCATTACGATTGGCCATCCTTTCAAGATCCAACTATCGTTGATGCTCTACTTCCCTAGCTCGACAATTTTTACAAAAATTCCTTTCGATCTCAGGATCAAAAAGTACTAATGCAGTGTTGGGATCAAAAAGTATTTGCCTATCAGTCATGCACTAAACAAAAACTTTTTGTTTGTTGTTTTTTTTCTTTTTCTATGAAAAAAAACTAAACTACTTCTAAACTATTCTAACTATTAACAGTCAGTAAAGCTAAAATTATGTGTGAAATTAAGCTAAACAAAAACTCATAAGAGGTCCAAGAACGCAACTTTCACTGCTTTGCTAAATCCCTTTATGCTTTTCAGAGTACCTGTCAATCACACAAGAATTCTAACTTTAGATACACTACAATAACGCAATGCAACTAAACTACTAAAGCTAAGAATAATGCCAAGACCCCAGCAACGACACCAAAAATTTGATGTTTGTCTAGGGGTGGTAAAAATAATAGTTAAAAACAGCCCCTTATGACAACTTAGGTTTTACCTATCGCAAGCGCACGAAACATATTGTAGTATAGAATCGGCTTGAAAAAGGGAATATCGATCCCACAAAGACTTGGATTATCAACTCTAGCAATTTAAAAGTATTGAGTTATGTTTTGAATAAGAGTTGTTTGATTTGGTTTGAGATTTATAACTAAAATAGAAATTGTGATTTTGATCTATAACTAAAAGTAAATTATGATTTTCATCAAGATAGAGAAAAACTAGGGTTTTCATTGCTCCATCACTAACTGCATAATATAGTCCTCTATTTGATAAATTGCAAGAGGGTGATCCATCACTGTGAATCAAACGTATCGCAAATAGTTGAATACGTCCCAAAACATATACTATCAACCGGATTTGCTACAACCCATCTACGGACATAGTGTAACTAGTACATGCCATTTACTTTACTCTAATATACTCCTATAATATGAAATTAAACTAAAGCATGTCTATATTACCTCGCCAAAGTATGACCTGTGTAAACCTAGGGTTTCAAGTGTTAAACATCATTGTGTAGAAAACCACATTATGTTTATGATAACATAATTGGTTAAGATAATATATTCATTCAATCTAAGACAAGAATTTAGAATAAATATAAAACCTTATGTCAAGAATAAATTCAATCACTAATCTACACAATCATCACAATATGGTCACAGTTTCCCCTCGTTACAATTGAAAACAAACATAGAACTATATTATTTGGCTAGGATTTTGCTAGAAAACCCTAGATACCGAGTTAGTTGATCATGGTAGACGGTGACTGCATCGTTGATGTAGAAACGACCTCCATGGTCTTCTTCTCCAACTCTCTATGTCTTGAACGACTCCTCCATTTGAAAGATGTAAATCTCTAGAGATATTGCTCTGAAAATTATGTGTAAAAGACAGACCTTGGTATTTATAGATAAAGCCGAGGGAAACCCTAATTTTGCATTAGACTTTTCCTATTGAGAGTAACATTCCCCTTTTGTGTGATTCCCTTCCAAACTGAACAAAACCCTTCAATCTGATATACAATACATATAAATCACGTGTATAGAGGTGTTGGATTCGAAGTCAAGTAATGGAATTTAAGTTGGACCAAAATTGTAATTTCACCAGCTTCCTACGCATGACCCCCATACGCTTAAGCGTAGGGGTTTCTACGCTTAAGCATAGCTTCTTTTTGGGCCACAAACCTCAAGCGTAGCTTGAGCGTAGTTTTAGCACTTTAAAGCCATTTTTAGCTACTATAAGCGTAGGTCAAGCATAACAAAATCCTTGAAAACCACTTTTCTTGAGAATTGTGCAATTAGAACCCCCTCAACTCCTTTAGTATGTTTTGTGAGATTGCAACTCCGAAAAATGATATTTTTGCCCTCCGGGAGACACTTTTTGCTTAAAAACACCTCTTTTGCTTTCTCTTTGGATAGATACAAGCACTTATTTATTTAATTCACCAAAGTTAGCTCGTTTTCTTCATTAAGCTCCCAAAACACGCTTAGATACACAGACAACATAAAAATACCAAATAACGGAATGTAAAGACGTAACAGTAGCAAGATACGGGCCTAAAATGTACAACATTTGGCACCTATCACATGGTAGCAAAGAAAGCTACGCCTAAGACTCGCATCTGAAAATGTTGCTAAACATGGACTTGCATTACATTCTCACATCATTTCATGATATTAGTTAGTTGCCACATCTTTATATATATAAATATGCTCTACGATTCTTTTTATTGTTATTATAGTTGGACTGATGAGTTTTATGTGCGTCGGGTTGTGGATATCATGAGTACGTAAACCGAGATGAGATGTGTATTATTTTGTAGGATGGGATCCAGTTTTGGTTTTGGGGAGAGCCTGTTAATCTTGCAAGTTAGGGCGGAGACATATATCGTTTCCCTGCTGAGCGTTGAGCTCATTTCCCCTTGTGTTATTATTTTCAGGACATGAGCCTGACATGGTCGAATGTAGTTGTTGTGATATTGTTGGCATGAGTGGGCTTTCTTTTGTATTTCATTTTATAGGCTATGCTAGGGCTAGTATTACATTTACCTTGTTCTTTAGGGCTATTGTATTATTCTTTTGGTACATACGGGTGTAGTAATTTGTATCTATTGCCAGATTGGCATTTACTTCATTTGTGTTGGGTATCGTCTATAAATTTACACTATAGATTGATTGTGGGGCTTTGAGGGGTGGTGAGGTTACTGTGCCATTGATCCCAGTCCCTTATTATCATTGTGTGACAGGATGTCTTGAGTTAGTATCATGTATATATAGGGTATATTTTGAGTGGACCTTATCCACTGAAAGGCTCTTATACAGATAGAACTTTACCTAATTTTCATTAGTTTTCTCAGGTGGCGCTCCAATGAGGGAGGTTCTAGGGATTTGGGGGCGTTACATGTCACCCCTTATAGTTCATATGGTGTTCTTGATTCCTATTAGGTAGTATTGGGTTATGTTTGTTCGCCTCCACTTCACTTCTTATGCATTCTTGGTTATTTCCATACACTTCATGGTCCAACTTTTCTTCATTATTCGTCGATCTCGGCTCTCGAATGGTCTTGAGATGGAATGCCAATTAATTTACTGAAATTAACTTGTTTTCTTTGTATTAAGCCCAAAACACGCTTAACGAGACAAACCGGATAAAAATATAACAATAATGGAATAATTAGACTAACAATACCGAGTTAGGGGCCTAAAATTTATAAGATTTGGCTCCATCACTATTTCAGCAAACTAGCCTTGTGCTTGGGGTAATGCCATAAACGGATCGCATCAAGAGATGAGCTTATGACTACGTACATGATAAGGTATGACTCATACAGTTCCTATTTATGTTATTTGGTCTCACTAATGCACCTGCCACATTTTGTATTTTGATGAACAAGCTATTACATTCCTTTCTCGATCAATTTGTGGTGGTGTAGTTGGATGATATCGTAGTATATTATACCACCTTAGAGGAGCACATATGAATCCTACGAGAGAAGAACCTCTATGTCACAAGGTAAAAATGTTCATTTTCCTAACAAGAGGTGATATTCCAAGTGCATAAGATTTAAGATGGAAAACTCATAGATGAGGGCAAGGGCAGACTAAATAGGAATGGGAGCCACCCACTAAGGTGATAGAGCTATAATCCTTCTTTTTTCTTGTCAATTACTATTACCTCTTCATCAATGAAAACTCAACGCGGGCGACCCCTTTGCGAATGTGTTGAAAATGGACGCATTTGGAGTTGGACATAATCATGTTAAGAGGCATTCAATGGCCTATAAAGAAAAGTAGTGATAGAGGAACTTGTACTAGGCCTACTTGACCAACCCGAGCCCTACAACGTGCATAGATGTATTAAAGTTTGCTATTAAAGGTGTGTTGACGCAAAAGGAGCACCGTATAGACTAAGAGAGTTGGAAGCTCAATTACTTGTATAAGCGTTATACAGTGTAAGAAAAGGAGCTGATGACAATCATTCATTCCCTTCACACTTGGAGGTACTACTTGGTCGGGGCTTAATTTGTGATCAAGATGGATAATGTTGCTACCAACTACTTTCAGACCTATAAGAAACAAGTTCACTTACCACATCGAGTACAAGCAGGGCGAGGCTAATGTTGTGGCGGATGCAGTTAGTCACTAGGCCGAGCTCGCAGCTATTAGTCGACAACAACACGCTTTTGTTGATCTGATAAAAGAGAATTTTGCAGCATGACCCCTAGCTAAGAACCTTATTCAGTTGGCTAAGAATGGGAAGACAGAACACTTTGTCTTAGGGATGACTTACTCCTCACTACGGTTAAACAAGTAAATGTGCCTAAGTGGGGGAGCTTGTGAAAGAAGTAGATAAATGTATGTTATGATACTACGCGGGCTGGCCATCTAAGCATGAGATTCTCACAAGCTCTCTTAGGACCTGTTTGGAATGATGGTTTTGGGCTTGGTTTTAGTCTTGGGCTTTCATTTATAGACCAAACCATGTTTGTCTTGATTGGTTTTAATTTTTTATGACCAACCCATCTAAGACCAGCCCACTATTTCTAAAAACCAGCCCATCTCTCTAATTAATCTATCTACATTGTCTGTATCTGTTATATACATATATGAAATTCCCAATTCACACACAGTATCACACACATGACCAAAGTGATCCCTCGAAGCCCAATTCCATGGCGGCGATGCTTCTGCGAAAGGTATGGGGTTCAGTCTCGAACCGATTGAGCTCTAACTCCTCCTCATCATCGTCGCCATCCGATCATAGGCGGCAACAACAACACCAGCTGCTGTGGATTCAGTCCTCCAACGGAGAATTTGATCGAATGCCTACCGACATATTCATGCAAATCTTGAAATTCATCGGACCCAAAGAGTCGGCAAAACTCAGTGTGGTTTGGAAATCGTGGAAGCTCATCATCTCCGACAATCTGCTTTGTATTTGCTTTATAGACAATACATATGGTATATCGATATAGATAATATCAGTTGACTTATGAGAATGACAATTTGAAATCTGTTAAAAGAAAATTATTCTTAAATTGGTGCTAAAAGAAAACTATTTATATATATATTTTTCAATTTTATATATTTTTAATATATATTAGTATATATATATAATAATATTTGGACCAAGACCAACTCCTTACCAAACATGGTTTTAGATTTTATAAAACCACTCAAGACCAGACAAGACCACCAAGACCAAAATCACAAGACCAAAACCAAAACGAAGACCAAAACCAAGTAACCAAACAGACTCTTAGAGGCATCAACAACCTCGGAGGTCTAATGATGTTGATTCCTATGTGAGGACTTATCTTGTTTACCAACAATAATATATAGAGTAACAACATCCAACGGGGCTTATCATAGCATCTACCCGTTTGGGAGAAACCATGGGAGAAGTTTTCAATGGATTGCATCATATGTCTGCCCAAGTCAGAAGGATGCGAGGGTATTATTGTGGTGGTAGATTGATATAGAAAATAAGCCAGCTCTACCATGTGGTCAAGCACTGGGGTAGCCCTCAGAACAGTACCATGAATGACAGGGATCCACGTATGTATTACACGCAGATTTCGGATGAGACTCCTCAAGAAGATGAAGACAAATCTTAGTTTTTCCATGAGTTTTCACCCAGTAAGATGGAAATAGAATGTATCAACGCACTTCTAGAGCTCTAATTATGGCATTAATTATGTGAGTGCCAACCAGTGGTATTGGGCTAAGCTCCTTGGGATTGAACATGTTTCTTACAACTTGCAACAGAATGATGCCACTAACCATAGTTATTTTGAGATTGTTATCAGGTGACAAGCTATGACATCCAATGTCATAACATCGAGTTGAGATGACATAAGCCCAACAACTTTTAAGTTAGCTAAGGGGTGGTACCACAAGTACGACTTGGTTGAGGATTATCTTAACTAGGCGAACAAAAAAAATGTAAAAGTGAGCCAATACAAAGAGAAGACACTTCGACTCCTACCCTAACCGTTCAAGACATTGAGGCCGATGCATAAGGGGTTGGTGCAATGCTACAAGGGTCCTCTCCCTGTTGTTAGGCGGGTAGGGAAGGCCCTCAACATAGCAAAAATTGTATCCTTTACCTCAACATCAGAAACTGGCCTACACATCTCAAGACCCTCATCTTCAGAGATAGCATGCTTAATGTAAGGCCTAATGTTGACCCAAGGTTTTTCACCATGGATAAACATGACATTTTGATGATAACAAACCATTGAATGTGGTGAATTTAATGTCTACTTGAGTTGTGCTTAATAGGTTGTTGATTCAAGATAAACTCAAGAGAGCTAGTGAATCCATGAGAAGATCAAGCAAAGGTGCTTAGAACTCAAAAGACATTGAAGACAAAGATGGAGACATCAACCCAAAGCTTAAAGAAATTGAAGATCAAAGAAATGGGTAAAATAGTCTTGAGTGAGTGCTAGATTAAATGTAAAGTTATTTTTGAAATAACTTATTTGAAAGCTTAACTCTTGACCATATATCATATAGGACCATGCATATCATTCTTGAGTCCTTGCATCATTAGCAATAGACTACGCACATTATTGAAGACACATTTCTATGTATAGTCTTTGCTAAAGTTGAGTTAGTTCAAGCTTTCATAAGCTATGGAATAACACAACAAAGATAATGTCCTAGAACCATTAACTTAACACATATTACTTGAAATGGATTCTAGACGCATATTAAAGCCTTGAACAAAATTGTTAAACCATGAAAAACTTTTGTCTAATATTGAGAATTTGTTTAAATTGGAAATTTTTTTATGATCTCAATATTGACTTTAGGCATGTCAAGGACCTTAATAATTTTTTAATACATCCTAGGAGTGTGTCTAAGTCATTTCAGAAATATTCCAAAAGATTTCACGAAAAACCGTCAAGTGGGTTAAAAGTTTGAAATGAAGCGTCACATTCAAACGAGTATATCAGACTCAAAAATGGATTAAATGGAGCGATTAAAAATCCTAAAATCAAGATCTTGAAGTCTTATTTCCAAAAAGCTAAAGAACGCCTCTATCTGAGTTACAGAACTCTAGTTATGACCAAAAGTGTAAACTGCGCCGAAACTGGGTCGAAGCTGAAAATTATTTTCTTCCGGAAGCAGACTGCCCATCTACCGGCAGCTGACTACCCATCAAATGGCATCCAACTTCTCGTGGCTTGGAAGCCGACTCTCGGTGTTTGGGAAGTCGACTTCTTGAGGATGAAAGAAACTAAGTTTGAGTTTTTTTTGGGGAAGCCGACTCTTGGTGTTTGGGAAGCCGACTTCTTGAGGAAGAAAGAAACCAAGTTTGAGTCCTTCTTTGGGAAGTCGACTCTTGGTATTTGGGAAGTTGACTCTTGATGTTTGGGAAGCCGACTTCTTTAGGACGAAAGAAACCAAGTTTGAGTCTCTATTGGGCAGCCGACTGCTCAAAATGGGAAGCTGAATTCCGGCTTCAGATCTTGAACTCTAACGACTATTTTTGAACTTCCAAAAATTACCTAAACATCCCCCACAACTCTCAAACAGCTATATTGATTCCTATGCTATATATATGACATATATGAGCCAAAAATGTGTTAGAGAAGAGGGAGATAGGAATATGAAAAATCTATCATTTGTGCTTCAATTTTGAAATCATTTTTGGATAGAAAACTCCTACATAAATCACCACATGAGAATCATTCATATTTTCTTCTTGTGATTCATTCTTCATACTTGAGTTGAGCTTTTCAATTGGGTATTTCATTTATGACTCTAAGTATGTGAGGAAGTGAGCTTTGAATTTCTTTATCCATCTATTGAGAGATATGTTGTATACACTCAAAATTCAATTCCTATTCTTTGTGAGTGAAAGACCAAGAAGTTGTCTTGGCTTGGGATGAACTTATTGAAGTTTTGTAAAGGTTTCTCTCAACCTTAAAAAGAGAGGATTCGGTTGGCTCTCCACCCGCAAGAGTGAGCAAAGGTTGACTCTTCACCCGGAAGCAAGAGTGATGGAAGGTTGACTCTCCACCCATAAGAGTGAGCATGTAAGGGTTTGTTTTTCACCCGCAAGAAAAACACGATAGTGGAATCCTTGGGAGGTTTCCTCAAGGCATGGATGTAGACCAAAGCTTTGGTTGAACCATGTAAAATCTTGGTGTCTTTGTTTGCATTTTCTCTATCCCTTAAACTCTTTATTTTACAAGCAATTATCATTTACAATCTTGAACTTCATATTGATGTCATGCTATGAAATTGCTTGTGGTTATAAATTCATAAGGAGTATGAAAAATTGTTAGTTGAATTAGGTGATTGGATTGTGAGCATGATTGGATTATATCTTAGACTATCATCTCATTTATCTTGCTATAAATCTTGTTGCACAACATGTGTTTGATAAAATGCTTCTTCAACAAACCAAAGCCTTGAATGCCCCTATGAATCCCATGTGCTTGACAAAATGCATATTCATCCTAACCTTTACCTTAAGAGTGTACATTCCTTTGTAAACTCTTTAAGAATATTTTTTAGACAATAACACTTTATGTATAATGTTTATAAATGATGAAAGTGTTAATTACAGGTTTTATTTGGTTAGGTGAATTACATTCTTGGTTATTGGATGATACGTCATATTCCAATTGAATCAATTATGCAATGTTTAAATTATGCAAATCATTATTGCATAAGTACAAGTATGAAATGAGGCAGTCACTTAGGCCCTGTTTTGTAACTGGTTTTGGTACCAAGTTTTTGGTTTTGGTACGAAATAGTGGTACCAACCCATGTTTGGTAAAATTGGTGTTGCTACTACTGTAGCGCACCAAATGGCATTGTAGCAACCCATTTGGAGGCATTTTTGGAACCATCAAAGTTGATGGTTTTGTATGGTGCGGGTACTGTAGCAAACCAACTATAGCACTGTAGTACTGTAGCAACCCGTAACACTGTAGCACCAAATATAATATTTATATTTTAATATTATAAATTTTAATATTAATATTAATATATTTTAATATTATAAATTTTAATATTAATATATTAGTATATTAATATATTTTAATATTACAAAATTTTAATATTTATAAATAAAATGTGAAACCATCCCAAGTTACCAAACATGGTTTGGTTTCAGAATTTCAACCCATACCAACTCTACCAAACATGATTTGGTTTTTCAGCATCACTTTTTCTCACACCAAAACCATTTGCACCAAACATGGTTTGAAACCAAATTTAAACCACACCAAACCAAATCAACCCCAACCCAAACCAAAACAAAAAACTAACACCGCACCAAACCGTTACCAAACGCAACCTTAAGGATCATCTATTCACTAAGTGTTTGACAAGAGCTTTATAAAGATTATTTTTGATAAAATAAAGTCAAACCGAAAAAGTCTCATGCTTGGACAAGTGGTTATTGAATCTGAATGGTCTTCTAACCTTGGCTCTCTCAATCAGAATATGTAAATGAATGCCTGCATGGTCTGAAATACTTGGAGGTGCAAAAGTGACCTCTGCATCTGGATACTCTTCTAGCCATCTGTCATTTACCAAACACCTATCTAACTTTTTTAAAATATGCCCATTGTTCCATGAATATTTGATCCCTGCAAAATTCAGATCAAATAAACCTACCTCATCCAAAGCAACCCCACACTCCCCCATTCCCATGTTCCAAACCTCTGTACCTCCAATTCTCTCATGCCTATGTCTTATGGCATTTAAATCCCCAGCATCAAACCAAGGATGCCCCTGAACCTGAGTAGAAATTAAATTAAGATCTTGCCATAATCTTCTCTTTAGCCCTGAATCATTACTCACATATATAAAGATTGCAAAACAGGAGAAAGGCACCTCCTTAGATTCCACCCCTACAGTGTATCAACTGATCAGAACTAGTAATTTTCTGCACTTGAACTCAGTCATTCCAACATACCCACACTTCCTAACCCAGCATACTCATAATTAAAAATCCTTTTCCAATTACGACAAATGTTTCTCAAAACTCTCTCTGCATTAGTTTTCTTGATTTTTGTCTCCACCAGACATAAAATAGGCATTTGAAGCTCTCTCACCATATTCTTTACTTCATTTTGCTTAGTATCACTATTCAACCCCCTAATATTCCATATTGTACAGTTCATAGCAACTTAAGAAATATGTTTAGAGTCACCCTTGCCCCCAGGCCTTGCTCTGAGCAATCGTTTTTGGTGTTTGGACTCACACCCTTTGCCCACATTCCCTGGTTTTTGCTTATTATGCTGACCTACATCCCCAACACCTAACTTAATAGGACTTATATCAATATGGTCAATGCTCTTTGTGGGAACCATATCAGTATTATTAATATTACCCTCTGCCATAACAATATCAGGATTATCATCATGCCCAAGAGCATCATTGGTAGCAGCAGTACCAACAGTATCAACTTCAACTAGACCATCAGTCTCAACATTCTGAGTAGGCTCATTTATATCCTCTAACCCTTGTAGAACCCTAAATGGATTGGCAATAGTGACATTGACAGACAACTCCACAGGCTCTTTGGGCAACAAACCCTCTTCTAGTGGTTTACCATTTTCTGTCCCTAAATTATCAGCCACATCAACCTTATTCTTCTCCTTGCTTGATTTACCCACCACTCTCCACTCCTATTGAGGTTTAGTAACATTCACAATAGGATCCTTAGGAAGAGATTTTGGACATTTAGCAGTGCTATGACCAAAAATCTTGCAATGCAAACACCTCTGAGGGATCCATTGATATTCCACTCCAACAGATAAATTGAAACCATCAGGTAACTGAATTGAAATAGTTGCAAGAACTCCACATGTACCTCCATCTCAATACAAACGCTAATGTACTTGAATCTTTTCTTCTCATCAGTCATGGCATCCACATACAAGGGAGTCCCTAACACACTAGCTATAGTGCTAAGAGCATCATCATTCCAATATTCTAATGGCACTCCATACAGTTTAACCCAAACTAGTACAGTTCTAATAGCCTCCTTTTGTAAAGACAAACCTGGCCTCCATTTTTTAAGAATCATTAAGTGACTTGCAAAATGCCAAGCATTACCCTCTAGAACAACATCCCTCTGAGAAATAGAACTAAACTTGAAGAGGAAATTTTTTTATCCACGCTATGAACTCCATATAGACCTTCCTTACACCACAACCTCTTAGCAATGGATTCAACAGTTAAAAATGGTAAATGTTTGTCAATAAAATATCCCACCAAGCATTGCTCCCATTTAGCACATTGAGCCATCTCTGGAGAAAGCTTGACTAGAGTGGGGTGATCCTTGTTTGGTGCAATATAACACAACTTCATCTTACCTGCTTGCACACTTGAATGAAGCTTTTGTGCCAAGTTTTTATGAGTCTGAGGCTGAGACAAGCCAATAGCCCCACCTGGGAGAGAAGGAAAATCCTCACCAGACAAAACGACTGGAGTAGCAATTGCAGAACCATCATCTGCATCTTTAGCATCAGTGGGTTGTGTAGAAACCTCATCTGAATTCACAATATTCAATTGTGACAAAACATCAAACACCTGGTGTGCAGTCCTAGATGCCTTCATTCCCTTCTCAACTAATTACATATCAGAGCCCAGAGAAGAAGTCCCCTTCATGTGTTTGTGTTTTGTTTTTCTCTAAAATTGTACGCAACATCTCTTGTGAAGTCACCAACTCATCGTGCTCTTCACCAGACATTGCTTATATCAAGATAGCCATGCCACTTGCCTTCAAAATGAAAGAAGCTTTCCCTTGTCTTCAAATCGTGTTTTGAGTGAGGAAACCAGAAGAAATCATCAAGAAGTTTGAGGGATGGTTCATGGAGGGTTAGGGCTCAAAACTCCCGAATTGCCCAAATCGCCATTTTCTTGAGAGAAAAAGAGCAAAAAGGTAAATATCGGCATCATGAGAAGGGACAAGTTTGGTAAACAGGTTTAGTAACCATGAGGAAGGTTGTGTAAAATTGTGGAGCAGCAAGATTGAGCATAGAATTCTTGTTTATTGAAGCACTGGACGTTGAGGTAAGCGTGGGAAGGCTCGAGGCTGGCATCTGGAAGTTTATAGCTGACCTAGGGTTCGGAAGCCTTAGTCAGGGCCAAACTATCAACAACATTTGAAGATCATATAGAGTGGTGGAGCATGAGGAAGGTTGTGAAAATTCTGGAGTAGCAAGATTTTTAGAATTCCAAATTGTGTTAGAAGAAATTATTCTCGCGTTCCTAAGGTTGCTGAGGAAAAAAAAAGCAACATGAGGCATTTGAATGTCTGAAAATATGTACCATGAACTTTATAATTAACTAAAACTATAATTTTATACTAAATTAGTAATATTTTAATTCCTTAAACTGTAATATGTCTGCAGTACAATAAAAATATATTCGAAACACAACAAAAAGAATAGGTAATTGGCTGTAGCCAAGCTAGATAGCCCCGATTTTCTGTATAGGTAATTGTTGAGGATAATGCTGCTATTTAATGTAGAACTGCATATCAATTCATGAATAAATAAAAAATTAAATTAAATTTCCCTATTGTGAATTTGTGATTTAAGACTATGCATTGTCCTGGACTAGAAATTATTGATAATCATATTATCACAACTTAACATGTTACTATAAGATAAACTCTCAATGGGTACTTGGCCTGTGCAAGTATTTACCTTTTGTATTTATTTATTTATTTTGAGTCATAATTTTATTTCTTTTCCTGCGAAAAACAATGTTACCAACCTTTCAAAAAAAAAAAAAAATACCCAGTGCTATCAATGTATCAAAATGTAATGAAATATTTAAAGAGATTAAAAGCTCTAAAAGGATACAAAAATGTTTATGCATATTACCGAGGCAATTTCCACTTCAGAGTCAGATTCTGAATGGAATCGTATACAAATAAAAGGATGATCATATTGTTTGCAAAGTGAGGCGCGGTTGCCTATCCCACTGCCCAAACAAAATCCGATTCCAGCAGCAATTTCCAGGCACCTCTGAGCAGTGTTGAGTTCTCAAACATTCTGAGTATATGGCAAAGCAAACACCAGTTCTATCGAGGTTCTTAGTTCAGGCAGGCATATAGTACATCTTATATCCGTTAGATGCAGACAGCGAGTACATGGAATATACATTAGATCGGTTAAGAAGCCGAGTTCGGAACCTACTGGCAAGGGAAACAGCCAGGAGAAAACACGCGTACAAGGCTTTGGTGCAAAAACTTGGTGATAAGTAGCTGATAAGCTGTTGTACAAAACTATTTTAACAACACTGAACCTCTAGCTCAACTGGTGACTCAGAATTCTCAACCATATGAGTGGTGAGGAGATACCGTTGAGGCAGTGGGTGTATGTCGGGTTGGAGCCTGAGTTCTTAATTGCCATAAAATATAAAGTACCATCTTACAGCAGGTCAGCGAAATATATAAGTTCAAGAATCTACACAACAGTTGAAAGATTAGTATCTCACTGCAGAAAGCTATCTTCGCTCATGGGACCGCCTCGATCCTGACAGATATTTCCGAGAATCAACAGAACTTCTACTTCTTGCATCTGCAAACTTCTCTTCCTCTTGATCAAGCACTAACCTTTGCCTCCGTTGCATGTCCTCGGCATATCGACGCCACTGGGATTCCCTCTCTTTCCTTGGCATCTTTCCATATCTAGGATCAGCCTTCAGAAGACGTTTAGCAGTAGACCAAGAAGTAACAACTGTTTTTCCATCGTCCGTTGCTTGCCCTGATGCTTCTGTTGTTATAACATCAGCTAACAGAGTTCTAAAATCATGTACACACCGCTAGAGAAAGAAAAATCACTCAAGATTAGTTACATAAATCTGGTATACAAACACAAGAATTTGTTACACAACAGTTTCTACACATAAACATGCAAACTCTACAACTTTGAGAAAAGAAATACACCACTTACCTACATGTAAAATAATTAGAATTGCAGTCCAATTAGTAGCATATGGTTTTATATCAGACCAACTGTTCTCAAATTCCCATATTTCTTAAACTTTCAGTTTGAAGTTGTAGTTTGTTTAGGAAAATTCTTGTTAGGAAAACCTTTTAAAAAGTAATTCTAATCATCGCGCCAACAAGGAACTCGATTTAGGATTTTTAGATACCTAAATTTAAGTGGCGAGACTTGCAAAACTAGTACATATAGAGTGTTGAACATTTCACGAGATAGATACTGAAGTAAGAAGAACATAAAGTTTAGTGGTTCAGCCACCACACACAAGCCCAAAGGACTCAATTTGTTCATTATATTCTCTCTTGCTTTTCTTTACAATTATCACCTCCATTTTTAGGTAATTTATTCCAACCCGAGAAATAAACAAAGACAAAGATAATCTTTCTAAAAAAAGACTCTTTACAATACCTGATGTACAAATAAACATAAAGGATCTCTTTGGACATGAAATAGATATATCCATATATCTCTGACTCATATTTATGAGATATAGAAACAATATTGATGGAGGATTCCTTGAATCACTCCCATAAATCACTCCAATCAATATCAGCTCAAGGCATCTAAAATAGCTCCTACAAAAATATTCTCCAACAAACCCCTCAAGTTGGTACACGAAACTTTCAGTGTGTGTCCAACTTGAAACTGAACATGAAGTTGTATGGAGCACAACACGAGTAAATTTGAGACTAGTTGATAAGGAAATCCAAGATGATTTGATTTAAAGATCCAAGATAAGTTGATCAAAAGATCAAAGACAAAAGTGTTGACAGAAGGTATGAACCTGCTCTTATACTATGTTAACCACCCATCTATTTTAAAAAATTAAACTATTAGATAGGGTGTAACTTAAAGTGTTTATCCTTCAACACTCCCTAATGACGTGCAAATTGCCCGAGCTCCAAAACAAGATGTAATCTTTTAGGTGTATCCGTTTCTGGTTAATGTTATAATTGTTACTATTTGTCAAAGCCAGGTCCTCTATCGTGCTTGTGTCCTATGCCAAGTTAAAAGACATAAAAAAATCAGTCACTACTACTACCACTATCGAACCCTCAGACACGTGTCCAACACCGGCAAGCGACTCCCTAAAGCTGTGTCTGTGCTTTCTACTCCATGAAGTTGGAAATCAGAAGTAATATTTCTTTCCTTATTCTTCTTTCTTGATATTAAGGCTTGATGTTTTCATATTTGCTTTCCTTAATTTAAGAGTTGATGTTCTCCATATTTAAGAGTTGCCATACTCCATATGTTAAGCCTAGATATAAGGCAGAATGTAATCCTTTTGTGTATATACAGAGAGTAACTATTCTGATAATGACTTAAGCCAGTTTACATAACTTTTACTTTTCGGTATCATAGCCTAATTTTTTCTCCTCTATTCTCTTTATGTTCCAGTCAAGTTTTTTCTCTCCTCTCTTTAAGTAGCGGCCAACCCTAGATAACAGAACTCTCTCCCGTTCATTTTTTTCCCTCTTGCTATGATTGCCTGGGTGCTAAAAACCCCTAGGGCAGTAATCTAGCGTGTGCAACAGTGTAGGGAGGATCTCTCCCCAGGTTCGGACCCCTGTTTTTGGGGTATTCCCTTGGCATCCAACAAGTGTTAATGTGAAAGATGGTAATCTGTTTCATATCACTTAACAATGTACACTTGGGAATATATAGGCTAACTAAAAGAGAAAAGAAAGACAAGGAAATATATCCTAGAGATTACAGAATCTGTACAATAAATAATAGACAACTAGTAATCTCAAAAGTCATAAAATACAACAAGAAGCAATCTCTAAAGTCAAGAATAGCCACCCTTGACTAATTAACTACAGTTGCAATGTTCCAGCCTGTTATCTTTGACACTCCCCCTCAAGCTGGTGAGTGGATATCATCCATTCTCAGCTTGCCGACAATAGACCGAAAGGCTGATCCATTTAACCCTGTGGTTAGCACATCAGCAATTTGGCTGCCTATAGGTACAAATGTCGTGCAAATCAATCTACTATCGAGCTTCTCTTTTTTGAAATGTCTGTTAACCTCGATGTGTTTGGTACGGTCATGTTGCACAGGGTTGTGTGCAATATTGATTGCTGACTTATTATCACAATAAAGCTTCATAGGTCCTTCCCACGCAACCTTCAGATCTTCTAAAATGATTTTCAGCCACAGAAGTTCACAAACTCCTAATGCCATTGCTCTAAATTCAGCCTCCGCACTTGACCTTGCAACTACATTTTGCTTCTTGCTTTTCCATGTTACAAGGTTTACTCCAAGAAAAGTACAATAGTCTGATGTTGATCTTTTATCATCAATAGATCCTGCATAGTCTGCATTTGTGTAGGCTTCCAGTGTTAACTTTCCTTCTTTCTTGAACAATATTCCTCTTCCCAAAGTTTCCTTGAGATACTGTAAAATCCGATGTGCTGCTCGGAAATGTACCGCTTTGGGATTATGCATAAATTGACTCACTACTCTCACTGCATAGGCTATGTCTGGCCTAGTATGAGAAAGGTAAATCAATCTACCAACCAACCTTTGATAGGACTCTCTATCTACTATCGTGTCTTCAATAGCTTTACAAAGCTTATGATTTTGCTCGATAGGAGTTTCCACTGGTTTACACCCAAGTTTCCCTGTCTCAGCTAGCAAATCCAGTACATACTTTTGTTGGGATATAAAAATCCCATTCTGAGAGTGAGCAACCTCAATGCCAAGAAAGTATTTCAACCTGCCAAGTTCCTTTGTTTCAAATTCTCGCACTAGACATTTTCTCAAGGCCTCTCTACCTTCCATGTCATCTCCAGTAACAATTATATCATCTACGTAAACCAACAATGCAGTGACTCCCCCTGAAGCAGAATGTTTCACAAATAGTGTGTGACCACCTTGACTTTGCTTGTATCCCATAGCTTTCATAACTCTAGCAAATCTACCAAACCAAGCTCTAGGAGATTGTTTCAGCCCATAAAGCGCCTTCTTCAATTTACACACCTGGTTACTTTTTGCCTCAAAACTTGGAGGAACTTCCATGTAGATTTCTTCATCAAGATCACCATGTAAGAACGCGTTCTTAACATCATATTGTTGCATACTCCACCCACGAGTGGCAGAAAGAGACATAAAAATCCTTACGGTGTTCATCTTGGCAACCGGTGCAAACGTTTCAAGATAGTCTATTCCGTAGGTTTGGGTATAACCTTTAGCCACCAGCCTAGCCTTAAACCGTTCAATCAACCCATCTACCTTATACTTCAGAGTAAAAACCCATCTACATCCCACGGGTTTCTTTTCCTTAGGTAGCTCAACCAATTCCCATGTTTTATTTTTTTCAAGAGCCTCCATCTCAACTCTCATAGCCTCTTTCCACTCCTTATGACTTAATGCTTCGACAACAGTTTTTGGAACGGTGATAGTGTTTAGGTGAGTAAGGAAGCTTTTATGACTATCAGATAACTTTTCATAAGACACAAATTGAGATAATGAGTATAATGGCCGTTGGGTACACTTTCTCACACCCTTCCTAATAGCAATAGGAAGATTATTATCATCTCTAGGTTCGGGAACAGAGACACCATCTTCATAAGCTTCAGAGTCAGAAATTATCTCAATAACATCAACTTTCTTATCAGCACTAGGGTTCGGTTCGGATTCTAGGACCTGCATAGGTTGAATAGTGGATTCTTTCCTTCTTGAATAAACCTGCACTGGGAGAGTAGCACTCTGAATATTTTTATTTGGAGTGACTGAATCTGAATGATTATAAGATGGTGGATTATTTGGTGATAGTGGTGGTGGAGAAAAAGAGGATGAAGATGGGGATAGTGGTTGAAACAATTCTGACTTTTCGTCAACAAAACTGTTGAAACAATCTGGGCAATGAAGGCCCAAGATAAAGAGGTAATGTATGAATTCAATATACTCTGTTTTGGATCAAGAAAATCAGAGAAAGATGAACAAATGCTCAACAAAAGATATTCAGTGATGAAGGCAGAAAAAAAAAATCCCAAGATGCCAAATTTGGCTCTGATACCATGTGAAAGATGGGAATATGAATGTGAAAGATGGGAATCTGTTTCATATCACTTAACAATGTACACTTGGGAATATATAGGCTAACTAAAAGAGAAAAAAAAAACAACGAAATCTATCCTAGAGATTACAGAATCTGTACAATAAATAATAGACAACTAGTAGTCTCAAAAGTCATAAAATACAGCAGCAAGCAATCTCTAAAGTCAATAATAGCCACCCTTGACTAATTAACTACAGTTGCAATGTTCCAGCCTGTTATCTTTGACAGTTAAGGCTCCCTCTGTATTCTTTTTGTGACATATTTGGGCAGCCGGTGGGTTCAGCAACATTGTTCTTCGCCGTTGTCGTGTCTCTGATAGTTTTATTTTTATGTATTGGACTGTTCTTTGCTACTCATTGAATTTGTCCAGATTTTTTTGGTATAGACTTGAGTATTTTTTTCTGCAATTTGTGATATTTTGTGGTGGATATTTGGAATTTTTGTGCTGCATGTTTATGTAGTCTACGATCGTGATGTTTATTTGAAGTTTTGATAGTATGAGGGATACTAGTGAAAAGGCTATGGGTGTTTCACGTACTGACTTGTCCTTCTCTCAACACACACCTACTCAGCGTGTGACAAATGTGTTGTTGACAGTGAAAAACTTTGCTTCGTGGTCCCAATTATTTCGACTCTATGTTGGGGGTAAAGGGAAAACGGGTTGGCTTTTGGAAGAAGAAAACAAAAAAAATAAACTAACCTCATTGACCCTAAATATGCTCAGTGGGATATGGATAATTGTACCATTCTGGGATGGTTATTCAATTCTATCAAAGAACGAAGCTATATATGTTCATGTTTTATGACAACCTATGACCTTTGGATTGCGCTAAAAAAGGTGTATTAGCTACCCATCTGCTCTAAAACTTTAAGTTGTTAGAGAGAGTGTAACTTTAATATTTAAATCCTTCAACATGCCCCCTCACATATGACATTATATTTGGTCTAACACGTGAAACAACATTTTAATTGGGTGAGGATGAGGTTTGAACACATGACTTCCTACTATGATACCATGTTAGCTATTCATCTCCTCTAAAAGCTTAAACTGTTAGAGAGGGTGTAACTTTAATTTAAATCCTTCAACAAAAAGTAGAACACAGATCATAAAGACATCTCCCAAACCATCCTTGTTTCACGATTTTGCTATTATTGATGGTGATGATCGTCGACGTCGCTTTATTTAACCAGCCTCTGTTCTTATATATTTGACTACTCCCGTGCTTCTTGATCAAATGGCATTTGCTACTAATTCAGGTGTTTACACTATCGGGGGTAAGATTATTTGTCATTACTGTAAGGAATCAGGTTATATCAAAGCTCGTTGATTCAAACTGCATCCTGAGTTGAATAAAAAATTCACTCAAAATCGCATCTCTGTTTTTCACACAGTTTCCTTTGTTGAGGCTACCATTAGTACCATACCTCCTACTACTTTATTTGATCTCAGTCAGCTTCAAGTCTCAGATTAGGCAGTTTCAAGAGTAACTTGGGTTTCTTCAACACACCGCCAAGCAGGTGCACCTACATCTACGGCTGCTACAGGTATTCCTACTATCTTTCATGTTAGGACTAAAAACCTACTTGGGTCTCTACGTAACCCATTTGTGGACAGAAGCACAACTATACCAGCAACATGCTAAAGCAAAACCAACACTTGATTCTAGAAGGTGCAAATAGTTAATTTTTCATTTTTCTCCTTTTCATCTCTAATCTACTAAGCATGCTTTGCATCAAGTTAGCTACCACATTACATATCTTCCCATCGGGCCGATTAGCCCTACGGCAGTGAATTCGTTCCTGGGCCGTGTACACACACCCGTCACACTCTGTGAGCTGGTCATGCCCGAAGTCATTACCTTAACTGCAAGGAGGGGGAAGCCGAAGGTAGGGAAGTGACTGGAGTGAAGTCGTAACAAGGTAGTTGTACTGGAAGGTGCAGCTGGATCACCTCCTTTTCAGGGAAAGTTAATGCTTTTTGGGTATTTTGGTTTGACATTGCTTCTCACCCCAAAAGAAGGGAGCTATGTATGAGATAAACATGGAGATGGAAGTGTTCTTTCATCTCTCAATGGTGAAGACAGACTAAACTCCAAGCTTATTATCCTTGGTCAGAACAAGTTGATGGGATCTTTTTACGTCGCCATGTCCCCCAGTGTGGCGACATGGGGCGAAAAAGAAACATAGCAATAAGGTTTCTCTTTGTTTTCGCATAGCAACCCCTGGTGGGAGGCTCGCACGAAAAGGAAACAAAAAATGCAAAGATTAATCATATATATTTTTTTATTTCATGAGAAATTAAACAAAATAATATGTTATGGTTTAAGCTATTTAGGAAAACAACACTAGATGTATAATCTTTGGAACCAAATTCATAGTTAAATGAATTCCCCATTCTTTATATCTCGAAGTAACTTCCATAGGTTAAGAAAAAAAAATGAACCTTTAATGCAGTGATTTTTAATGCCAGAAAAGACAAAACTTAAGACCCTAAACCAAATAATTAATGTTAATGCCATATATATGAAGAAAGCGACCAAGATGAGGCTACTCTACAGTTCTATTGTTTGTTTAGTTCAAACACACAAAAGTTTAAGAACATGCATTCAACAAGAAACGTTTAAGAACATGCATTATTCAAAGAGAGATGTTAGAGAGTGTAAACTTACCTCATGCAATATCTTAACATGTTCCCGGAAAAAGTTTTCTAGGTCAGATTGATCTAAGAAAATATTGGTTGCACGCCCTTGAGGATCCTTTTCCAATTTAGGCTTTGAATCAGTCCAGGATGCCTAAGTACAAGAATATAAACAAACATGTGAACATTCTAACAACAGGACTATCATGGATCTCAGAACTATCTTAGTGTTTCTAGTAGGTAAATTATAGATGGTTAAGCATATATATACAGATAGACTGCAGACATCAATGCTACTAAGAGGACTAATTATCAGTTATAGGATGATCATACCTGAGGATCTTTGATTGTTTCCACAAGCAAAGCTTGATAAGATTCAACTGCCTCCTTTCTGCGAGCTTTTGACCGCATCCTCTCCACTTCTTGTTCTTCTCTTTCTTTCCGCTTCCGAAATTCTCTCTCTTTTTCCTTCAATTTTTCCTGGACAACCAGTAAACCAATGTGCTTAGCAGAAGCAAATGGAATATCATGTACAATGTTTTCTAATCTAATGGGGTATGGGGAAGCATCCTAATTGTTTAATCACATGCATACAGAGGAACTTTTAAAAGCATCCAAACAATGCAGGTAAACATGAATCCTGATACTATTTTAGTAAACAATAGTAAGCTTGTTTACTGACATGGTGCGTCACTAGATTCACTCCAGTCTCAGGTGGTTCAATATATGGATAGGGACATTGCATTAATGTTGCAATCCTCTGAAATGTGAGCCAGGGTTCCTGTTCAATTTTTTTGAAAGGCCATGACAGCAATAAAAGATAATAGAAGTGCTTTATAAACAGAAGTGCCATATAATTCCACTGCAATGAGTGGGTTGGGGTAAGGTAGATAACCAACTCTAAGGTTATGTCAAAATTTGTATGACCATTTATCACTAAAATAGTAAAAAATAAATTTTATAAAGACTAAAAAGTAAGACTAGCAACATGAAGTAGTCATATTAATTGAAAGTGTAGCGAGCTTATAAATACATTCATAAAGAGAAATTATAATCCCTCTGTCCCGAAAAAATGATCTTAGTTTGACTTTTCAACATTTTAAGAGTGGAAATTTTACTGTTTTCATATTGTGTAATTTCTCATATTTTCCCTTGAGGGCTCTATGTGTAGCAGTGATGAGTGATGAGGAGCTTCGCCAGGGGATTTCGGGATACTATTTCTGTTTGAGGAGATACTATTTCTATTTCGCCAGGGGATTTTAAGACTCATGTTTGAGGAGAGGTGTGGATGGAGGCCTCAGTTGGATGGGCTTCATTTTGATACTATTTCTGTGATGGATCGTGATCGATTGGAGATTCCCTTCTCTGACGAGGAGATTCTATGGACGTTTTGTAATGGGGATAGAGGTCCAGGCCTAGATGGTATCACTATGAGATTTCTCTCTGACTATTGGCATGTGGTTCGTGTTAAGGTCCTTGGCACTTTTCCCGACTTTTACTCAGGTGTTTTGTGAAATCTCTTAATGCCACTTTCATCTCCTTTATTCCAAAGAAGGGGGATGCGAAAGACATTAAGGATTTTCCACCTATTAGTTTGGCGGGCTATATTTACAAGTTGATTGCGAAGGTGCTCGCCTCTCGTTTGAGTGGGGTGCTTGAGCGTTTGTTGGGGAGCGGTAGATCCTAGATTAGACCCTTGTTGCGAGTGAAGTAGTTGATGCCAAGATGCAGAGTGGGGTTCTAGGGATTCTTGTGAAGCTAAATGTAGAGAAGGCATTTGACCATGTCAACTGGGGTTTCCTTTTTGTATATGTTGGAGAGATTGAATTTGGAGCAAGGTGGCAACAGTGGATGGAGTTTTGTATTTCTTCGGTCCACTTCTTAGTTTTGGTGAATGGTTCTACAACGGGCTTCTTTGGGAGTTCTCGTGGTCTGAGGCAGGGTAAGTCGCATTCCCTGCTCCTTTTTCTCGATGTGATGGAAGCTTTCAGCCTTATGATAGTCAGGGCCACTGAGTTGGGCATTTTACGTGAATTTCGTGTGGGGGATGCGGCTTCCCAGTTTGTGGATGTCTCTCATTTGCTTTTTGCCGATAATACTCTTGTTTTTTATGATGTAGAGGTGGATCAGTTGTGTCACCATCGTTGTATTTTGATTTGCTTTTAGGCTATGTCAGGTCTGAAAGTGAATATCGGTAAGAGCTCGATGATTCATGTGGGGCAGTATTTTCTTCCTTGGCTATGGTGCTCTAGTGAGGTGTTAGCCAACTTATTTCTGTTAACTCAAGAATATCACCGGGATCTTTGGGCCAGCAGCACCAGTGTTGTTGGGACTCTGAGGTGGAGCGGTTAGTGAGACGTTTCGCAGGGTGGAAATGTAGATATCTTTCCAAAGGGGAGAGACTTACTTGAGTTAAAAGCACGCTTTCCAACCAACCTACCTATGTTCTTTCGCTCTTCCAGATTCCAAGTAGCGTGGCACAACGGATTGAGAGACTCTAGAGGCCGATCCCGTGGGGCGGGGCTAGGGAAGGATCCTCTTACCATCTTGTTCGGTGGGATGTTGTTTGTTGTCCCTTGGAGGAGGGAGGGTTGGGTATTAAGAGGTCGGTGCCTTCTAACAGAGGGCAAGTGGTTGTGACATTTTGTGATCAGGAGGACTCGCCTATGGAAGAGGGTGATCTCTTTCTTGCCACTACAGGGAGGTTAGTTGTGTCTTGTGCTCGAGCTCTGTGAGGATTCACAGGGGAGTGGGTAAATGGAAGGACATTCAGAGAGGATAGGACTCCTATGCTACTCATATTCGTTTCATTGTTAGAGAGGATTATTCTGTTAGTTTTTGGTCTGACCTCTAGTGCGGGGAGGATACTTTGGCATCGTCTGTTCCACAACTTTATAGTATTGCTCGCGACCATCATGCCTTTGTAACCAACTGTTCTTGGTTTTATACCGTTAGGCTAGTTTGGGAAGTTCAATTTGTGTCGCATTTTCAGGATTGGGAGCTGGAGGAGGTTTCTGGTTTGTTAAAGCTTCTGTATAAACAATCGATTCTTGGTTTAGGCCCGGATCTCTTGGGTGGAGTCCATTATCTTCCGCGGGGGTCTGAGGTCTCGTCCTTCTTCCGGTGCTTCTCGGCTTGGCCTTGCATGGATTTCCCTTAGAAGGTGGTTTGGCGTTCCAAAACCCCTCTCAAGATTTTTTTGCGTTAGGACTGTGGCGTGGTGTCAGATCCTCACTTTGGATAACCTCCAGCGTTGGCAACTTGTCGTAGTCAATCGGTGTTTCATGTGTATGATTGTTGTTGTATGCTTTTTGGCCTTTTAGGTTTTCAGTTTTCAGTGGACTATGCCTGCTTCGGTTCACGATGTTCTTAATGCTTGGAGTGGTTGTTCGGTGGGGTTTTATTCACACAGTTTTTGGAGGACAACACCCTTTGGTGGAACATTTGGTTGGAGCGTAATAAGCGTTGTTTCGAGTGGATTGAGTCCTCAATTGGCTCCATCAAGGGTTTTTTCCATCTCTTTTTTACTAGGTGGAGGGTAGATATTGTAAATCTATAGAGGAAAAGAATGTTTTTTTGGGGTCACTTAGCCCTTAGGTTGGCCTCCTCTGTACGTAGGGACGTATTCCCCATTGAGTGCCTTTTAAAAACTACATAAAAGAAAAAAATGTGTTTTTGTGGGGTCATTGTGTTTCGGACGGAAAGTGGACTATTGACATGGGAGGGAGGGAGGGAGGGAGTAATTGTCTACAATAAAAGGAGCAGGAGATATCAGCGAAGATTACAAATTTTCTTTTTTTGGTGTAGACATAATAGCAATCCAGCATATAAGTACTTGAACTAAGAGAGAGATTAACTGGAAATAGATACTTGATAGTGCCTGTGCCATGAGAACAGAAAACTGATATTACCTGATTCACCAGATTTGACAGTAGAAAGTGCGCAAAGCCATGAAAGTATTGGCGGACAATTTTAATGTCTTGTAGCAGTTGAGAGAACATTTTCTCGGAAGACAAATGTTGAGATGAATGTGAAGTAAGAGAGAAACAAATAGACTTAGAAGGAACACATCCCTGGGATGATTAGTGTAATTCATAGAAAAAGAGATACTTGGATAGCGCCAATGGGAGAAAAAATGAAAGAAAATAGGTTAAAATGGCTTGTTGTTGGAGTTGAGTAAACAGAATAAAAACAAATTCATGGAATTTAATTGTAGACTTCGCAATATGGTAGGATCCATCCGTACAAATACATATTAAAAAAAAAACAAAAATTTAATAGAGAGTTAGAGTGGTATAGATTAAAAATAAAATTGTATTGACTAATATATAGAAGTGGAAAACGAAACCCATGAAAAGCCTAAAATAGTCCCTAGCGGATTCTCCTTTGGAAATTCACCAGGAAGGTTGGGAAAAATCTCTGGATATATCAGATTCCGAGTTCAGGATTGGACGGGATTAGTTTCTGGAAGGATATTTGGTGCAGAGAATGTCCTTCAGTGGATTCTTTTCCAGGACTCTTCAGGATCTCTCCTGATGGGCATGCCTTAGTAGCCAACTGTTGTCAGCTTAACAGCAGTAGGTTAACTTGGGATGTGCGTTTCTTGAGAGGTATCCTCGAAAAATAGATATCGAATGCAACCAAACAGATACTATATGACACGAGAAAATAAGCTGGTAGCTTAAAATATCTTGAAATTTCATGGGAGAGAGATTTCAAACTGATATTTGAACTGTATGAAGAATCGAAATCGAAGTTGAAACACACCAAAATACATAAATAAACTGCAAAACAAAAAAATAGTTTGTTACCTGCTCCTCCCATTTGGCCTTTGCTGATCGTTCTGCTTCCTCTTCCGCAGCCTTTAGTTCATAGATATACTCATAAAACAACACGTCCCTGTCCTCGTGCTGTACAGATTTGTATCTGGGGTCATCTCTTAGGCTATCCTTCAACTGACACAATTAAAAGCCATATGAATCTTGTAGGGGAAATAACTGTGTAGTTTATAGAATATTAAAGCCTCCCAAATTCATAAGCAATAGCCAGAAATCAATCAACTCATTATACAAAATGAAAAAGCAACGTTGTGATTATTTAGCTTGAGTAGACATGGTTTAGCACAATGGTTTTTGAAGTCTATATTTTCAATTAACATGTCTGCAAGATGATCAATAACTATACGATTATATATATATAACAGAAAATGGGTCAGGAGTTTAATGTTATTGAGGTCTAAGAGATGGAGGATTCCATTGGCTGCTGATAAAATAAGGTAGGCTGCAGAGATATGGTTCTCAGTTTAAGGCAGTGGTAAAAACTAAGGCATGAAATTGGACAGGAATTTGATGGAATGGACTTGGACTCTTCGCTCTGATGCCAATTTGATGTAGAATAGATAGAAATCGAGGAGAATGGAGAAGAGGAGATGCAAGATAGACTGAGAGAAGATAATAAGTATTCATCGAATGGCTGAGACTTCTATAAGTGCACAATCTATACATGACTAAAATAAAAAATTATACTTCTAAGTTATTTATTTTGATTTATTCTAATTAATACTTCTATTTATATGTTTTTTTTTATAGATAATTGGTGATTTTTGGTGATTTTGTTTTTTTGTTTTTGATAAGTAAGAAATAATGTAAAAAACACTCAAACGGGGAGTGCGTCCCACATACAAAGAAAGCCCTAAGGGCTAAGAGAACCAAAAAACTCTTAACTTCTAATCTAGAGATATACAATTGCAACCCTCCACCCAACAAAAAAAATTAGAAATAAACAAAGAGATATAGAAGGAAATTGCCATACATCGAGAGAAATATCAGGAGAAGAGTTATAAACCAATGCCTTCTCGAGTGCTTTCTTGAGGTCGCCGGCTTCTTGCCAGCGTCCTTTCTATAAACTATTCGCCGGCCTCCAAGAGGGCCTTCATTTTTCATTGATGAAGCTTCAATTGAAAGGAGAAAAGAGTAGATGTCTGGTGGGCCGCTTTGATGGCTCATTGGGGGAGGAAGAGGTGGATAAGGTGGAGGAATGGGCAAAGATAACGTAGAAGGTTTCTTCTGGGTTTTCAATGGCTTATCTCGGCGACGGGGCTCTCCTCTTTTTCTTTCCTTCCAAGACGGTGGCCATGGAGGTGTTGAGCTACGGCCGACGTGTTTGGGGGCAGCGACGCCTTGTCCTTGATGCATGGTCCACCGGAGTAGGGGCGGCGAGGCCATGGCAAGTGAGGGAGGTTGAACGGATTGTGCTCAAAGGAATCCCTTTTCATCTTTGTGGCTTCGATCTATTCAAGAAGGTGGGGGATATGTGTGGTGGGTACAGAGGCTTGGAAAAGGTGGATTCATTCAAACCGGATACTGTGGACATCTTTGTCACCGTCGGCAAAACGATCCCCCCATTTATCTTCATTCATGACGAGGTGTTGTGCTTTCGTATCTCAGTAATGGATGACCGGCCGCCTTAGGTGGTGCCGACGACACAATATTTTGAAGGAGGGTTTGGGCCGATCACTTTTCGCAAGAAAAAAGGGTTATTGCTACGCTCAGGTAGCTTTAAGGAAGGAGTGGTGCTTCGCCGGTGGTTGGCTGTTGGTCGTTGCTACCCTGGACCACATCTCCGGTCATCTTCTCTAGCTAGGAATTACAGATCTAGGGTTGGGGTAAAATGTTGTACCGTTGAGGGGGATGACAGGTGGCGAAGGATCAACCACATGTTGGCGCATGGATCTAACGAACCTAAGGAGCATGAGGTTGTGTGGAGGTATGGGAGGCCAAATGGTGAGATGACACGTGGAGAGGTTAGGTGGAGGAGGGTCCACCTCGGGCGTGTATGTATTTGAATTCAAATTTTGAACGAAGAAGGGACGTTGTTGTTCAAGGCCGGGACAATGATTGAGCTTCTAGGGGTGGGCTTGGAGGTTTGGGCCCAGCTGCCAATCTTAGTGGGCTTGTGAAGCCGTTGAATTCAAACCAACGCGCCTAGAACCACGTACCCACCCACTTGCGACGGACCAATCATTGTCAACCACGTGGCACAACTATCTCCTTCTAGAGTCATCCACCTGCTGATTCAAATTTGTATCCTCCACCCCCATCATAGACCGTTCATTCCCATGAATTGCAAAGATCGTTCCACGTGTCCCAACAGCTGGAGCCACGTGTCGCTTAATCATCCCATCCTCCTTAGCCCTAGATCTATCTGTACGGACATGAGATGTGGGCCACCGCTCACCACCCCACATCGAACGTCCTCTGCGACCTCTCATCATCTCCGGCGACAACCGCCGCCATCCCAATCTTTCCGGTCTAGTCAACTCGTCCCATCCGCCACCCCTCTTATCCTTTCTCCTTTCAACACCATCATTGGTAGAGGTAACGCGCCGCTGCAACAAACCTGCCCTCTACTGGCAAAGCTTCATATCCCATCTAATGTCAAAGCCCCCCTCCAAACTCTCCATTGTAGGCACCAAGCACGGCGAGACCGCATCCAAAATGGGAACCTTGAAGCAGCACAAATCGTCATGCACGGAGACATGAGATGGACTGACACCACCCACCGCCACCGTAATCTTCACCAGATCGGAGGAGTTTAGAGCATCAATATCCACCCCTCTAAAACCTCCACACAGGTTACCAATCTCTTCAAATAGTTCATGCACTAGAGATGGAGAGGAAGGCCAAAGAGACAAATCTTTCTCAAACCCCATTTCTTCAAGTGACTAGAACACCCAATACAACAATCCCATAAATCCAAAGACAGAGTCGCCTCCCCCTACCATCTTCTGCCACTCCTTAACACCCCTTCCACCATCATCTGTGAAGGGAAACGGAACAACAACTAGTCATCCGCCAATAGAGAAACAGAGAAACCACATGAAACCTTCCAAGCTTTCCTAGCCCAATCAGAGAACTGTTGCACCGTGCCAACCTCCTTATTAAAACGTCCCATTAGGCATGAGCGCAACGTTTCCTTCCGTCTACCAGTCGAAGCATGTGGAAAGTTCAGCTATTTAGTTTTTATTTAGTCTTATTTTGGCTCAATTTTATTTAGTTGTTGTCTAATTATATCCATGCTTTACAAGGATTAATTAGCTGTTATTTTTTGAATTATTTGTTTCCAAGTTTAGATTATTTTGTTTCCTATTTTCATGTAATTGACAATATCATAAGATCTCATCTTGTGCGCGTATTTTCCTTTTTAGATAGAGGTATTCCCTATTCAATAAAGATTATTCAGAGAATATTTTTTCTCCTCTTAGACTACATGGTATCAGAGCAACACACTATATATTGTTTTTAATGGCAAAATACAGCCATGACCGGTTCTACCGGTGTTAACCGTGAAGGTTCACGAGATGGGTCGTCGGAAATATCATCCGAACCCTGTCAAACTTATGCACCCATTGCTCACACCTTACATGATTCCCATTCTCTTCAAATCACTCGACATAAACTCGATGGTGCCAATTTTCTGGAATGGTCTCAATCGGTTTTGTTGGTCATACGAGGCAAGGGAAGAATCGGATACCTGAACGGCACTAAAAAGGCTCCGAGTGAAGGTGAAGCTGGTTATTCGACTTGGGAGTCCGAAAATTCTATGGTTATGGCGTGGCTCATTAATTATATGGAACCAAAAATTGGACGAACCTTTCTATTCTACAAAACTGCCAAAGAAATATGGGATCTAGTTCAAGAGATGTATTTGAACATGGAAAATACAACCCATATTTTTAGATTTGATCAGCCGTGAAGGGTACAAAGCAAGGTAATTCTTCTGTAACTGAGTACTATAATTCTCTTACTAGTTTATGGCAAGAACTGGATTTATTTTATGATGATAATTGGGAGAGTTCAAAGGATGCACTGAAATATAAGCAGATTCAAGCGCAAGACAGGGTATTTGATTTCTTGCATGGTTTAAACAAAGACTTAGATGAAGTTCGAGGTAGGGTACTTGCCATTAAACCCTTTCCTAACATAAGAGAGGCCTTTGTTGAGGTTAGAAGACAAGAAAGCCGAAAGAGAGTGATGATGGGAGGATCTAAAGAACCTGCCTCTGAAAATATATCCCAAAATTTAGCCTTGGTTTCCTAGAAAAATGACTTTGGTGGATATGGAGATCAACGTGGAAATCGGAAAAATGACCGAGCATGGTGTGATCATTGTCAACGTCCTTACCACACCAAAGACACCTACTGAAAGATACATGGGAAACCAGCAAACTGGAAGTCACGGAAACCAGGGGAACTAACAAGAGGTTTTAAAGTAGTCTCAAAAGAAAGCTCCAAGCCCAGCGGATCTGCTCTTAGCAAGGAGCAACTCCAACAAATTCAGGCCATTATTAGCCAATCTTAGTCCACTCAGCTTAATGTCACTCCAAGTTGTTCCATAGCACATAAAGGTAACTACCTCAGCTTTAAATGCAAAATATGAGTATAATAATTCTTGGATAATTGATTCTGGGGCATCAAATCAAATGACAGGATGCCCCAAACATTTTTTAACCTATAATCCGAGTCCTGGAAACCTTAAAATACAGATTGCTGATGGATCTTTATCTTCTGTTGCTGGAAAAGGCTCTATTTGAATTTCTAATATCACACTAAACTCTGTTTTTCATGTTCCAAATTTAACAAGTAATCTTTTGTCTATTAGTAAATTAACGAAAGATCAAAACTGTGAGGCTAAGTTCTATCCTTCATATTGTGAGTTTCAGGATATACCTTCAGGGAGGACGATTGGCAGTGCTAAGGAGCGTGATGGCTTATACTATCTTGAGGAGGATTTATCCGTGAATAAACAAGCTCTAGCTTTAAGTGGTGAATCTGTTTTTGTTTCTAGTGAAATAATGTTATGGCATAATAGACTTGGTCATCCTAGTTTTCCCTATCTAAAAAACTTGTTTCCTTCCTTATTTAAGAATAAAGATATGAATTCTTTTCGATGTAAAATATGTCAAATTGTCAAACACACACGTGCCCCATATCCAAGTAAACCCTACAAGGTGTCTAAACCATCTGCATTCATTCACAGTGATATTTGGGGTCCCATAAGAGTCACTAATATTACTAATACCAAATGACTTATTACTTTCATAGATGATCACTCAAGAGCATGTTGGGTGTATCTTTTAAAAGACAAGTCAGAGGCCGAACCTATTTTTAAACAATTCCACAAAATGATACAAACCCAATTTGAAGCACAAATACAAATTTTCCACACTAATAATGGCCGGGAATATTTTAGTTCAATTCTTGGAAATTATTTAAAAGAAAATGGAATCTTCCATCAAAGCTCGTGGGATAACCCCCCAAACAAAATGGGATTGCAGAAAGAAAAAATAGACATCTTTTAGAAAATGTCTGTGCCATTATGTTCACCACCCATGTCCCTAAACATTTTTGGGGTGAAGCGGTCCTCACTACATCATACCTGATAAACAAACTTCTCACTAGGGTCCTTAACTACAAAACACCTTTAAACTCTTTGCTTGAATCTTACCCTCACACTCGGCTATTTACTTCCTTACCACTAAAAACCTTTGGCTGCACATCTTTTGTTAACAATCATAGTCCTAATCGTGGTAAATTAGAACCGAGAGCCATTAAATGCATCTTTATCGGGTATTCTCCCAATCAAAAGTTATATGTGTTATTGTCCTATCACAAAGAAATTGTTTGTTTCTCTTGATATAAACTTCTTTGAGGACCAGCCATATTACCCAAAGCCCACTCTTCAGGGGGAGACTTTAGATGAAGATAGACTATGGGATTTTTCCACTCCTACCCTACCTATTGTTCCAATCCTACCTGAACCACCAATCCTAATCACATGCCAATAACATGACCTAACATGGAAACAGGGGGATATTCACATAGGTTTGGTCAACCTCAACAAATAGAGCTGCGTGTTTATTTTCGGAATATACCTAAAGAAGTTGAAGCTTTTCCGCCCCAAACGCACTGTCAATACTCCAATCCGCAAGAGAATATCCAATCTAAAGTTAAAATCACCGAGACTCCAACCACCACTGCTCCAAATGATCTGGATGTTCCAATAGCTCTCAGAAAAGGTGTTCGAACTTGCACACAACATCCTCTGGTCAACCATTTATCCTACTGTAAGCTATCTCCAGCTCTCACAGAAACACTTAACCAAGTAGAAATTCTAAAGAATATTCAAGAAGCCTTGAAGAATCCATACTGGAAGGTTGCTGCCCTTGAGGAGATTAGAGCACTAAAGAAGAATGAGACTTGGAGTGTGGTAGAATTACCTAAAGGGAAGAGACCAGTGGGATGTAAATGGGTATTTACCATCCAGTACAATTCCGATGGTACAATAGAGAGGTACAAAGCTCGCCTAGTTGCTAAAGGGTTCACTCAAACTTTTGGAGTAGACTATACTGAAAATTTTGCTCCGGTGGCAAAGATGAATACTACTAGAGTTTTGATATCTCTTGCAGCAAATCTCGACTGGCCATTAGACCAGATGGATGTTAAGAATGCTTTTCTTAATGGAGAGCTTGATAAGGAAGTCTATATGGAATTACCTCCTGGTTTTGAAGGAACTCACGGCAATAATAAAGTTTGCAAGTTAAAGAAATCTCTATATGGCTTAAAGCAATCACCAAGAGCTTGGTTTGATCGTTTTACTAAGTCAGTTAAAAAGTTTGGATATAACCAGGGACAAACATATCATACTTTATTCTTCAAGCACTCACAAAATGGGAAGAAGACTATCTTGATCGTCTATGTTGACGATATTATTTTGACCGGAGATGACTTAGAAGAAATGGAGAGATTGAAGAGTTTCTTGGGAAGAGAATTTGAGAACAAAGATCTTGGACAACTCAGGTATTTCCATGGTATGGAAGTGGCCAAAAGTAAAAAAGGTATAGTTATTTCTCAGAAGAAATACACTATAGACCTTCTGAAAGAAACCGGCATGCTTGGTTGTAAACCTGGCGAAACACCTATTGATCCCAATTTGAAGTTTGGAGAAAGTCTTGAAGGAAATTCAACAGATAGAGGGAGATATCAACGGTTGGTTGGAAGATTGATATATCTATCTCACTCAAGACTAGATATTGCCTTTGTTGTTAGTGTAGTAAGCCGGTATATGCACTCACCAAGTTCAAAACATCTTGAAGATATCTACAGAATCCTGAGGTACTTAAAATCAGCACCCGAAAAAGGTCTATTTTTTGAAAAAAATGAATCAAGGTGTAGAAGCATACACAGATGCAGATTGGGCAGGCTCGGTTGAGGATAGAAGATCAACAATGGGTTACTGTACAAAGGTTTGGGGAAATCCAGTCACCTGGAGGAGCAAGAAACCAGCAGTGGTGGCTCGTAGTAGTGCAAAAGCTGAGTTTCGAGCGTTAGCACAGGGAACTTGTGAGTTAATCTGGTTTAAAAGACTCATGAAGGAACTAAAAGTTACTAGTGAATTTCCCATGAAATTATTCTGTGACAACAAGGCAGCTATAAGTATTGCACATAAGCCAGTTCATCATGGCAGAACAAAACATGTTGAGGTGGATAGACATTTTATCAAGGAGAAGATTGAAGAAGGAAGATTTGTATGACCTATCTGCCAACACAATAGCAAGTTGCAGATATTCTCACAAAATGGCTTACCAGATCAAGTTTTTATTTAGTTGTTACCTAATTATGTCCCTGCTTTACATGGATTAATTAGCTGTTATTTTTTGAATTATTTGTTTCCTAGTTTAGATTATTTTGTTTCCTATTTTCATGTAATTGACAAGATCATAAGATCTGATCTTGTGCGTGTATTTTCCTCTTTAAATAGAGGTATTCCCTATTCAATAAAGATTATTCAGAGAATATTTGTTCTCATCTCAGACTACAAAGCATCATCGATATACAACGAAGGTCCCCTCGGGGGGAAGGGCAAGCCCTACCTGACCTCCATTGAAGAGGCGAGGAAGCTGCGCAACCTCCAGAAAAGACATCAGTTCTAATTACAATAAAACAAGCCCAAGACTTTTCAGAACATGTCTTAGTATATGGGCCATAAATTTCAGCTCGCTTATCGGATTAATGCAAGCACAATTGTTCTGGAAAGCTTATTCATTATAGGGCACATTTGGTTTGCCAAAGTTACCACACTGTTGTGTGTGAAAATCAGAACCAACTTTGGTAATTTGATCACAGATTTTGATGTAAAGTTCAGAATGGGGTTAAATAGATGTGGAAAGAAAATTTAGTTTTGATAAAATTTGAATTTCACGAATATTTTGCTAATTAACTCCCCAAATTGGTCAAAATTGGGTTGCAAGGCAGGAAACTAAATATTGGAAATTTTAATCTCTTATTTACTTTCCTAATAGAAAAGCCTAGATGATCTATCTATGATGGTATTAAGGGGATACTCAAAACACACAGACAACCAAGAAACACTTCTTGTGTGATCAACATAGAAATCAAAGACGTTCATCCACTCAAGATTACGGGTTTGGTTGTTATTATTCTATTTTTCATGCGTAATTCCCTCGGCCAAGGCTGAGAGGATGCCATAGTCATGTCAAATTCTATGGTTTTCAATTGTAAATTTGCTGCATATTACAATTAATACATTGTTCTTCAAATTATCGGAATGTATATTAATGCTTTTGATTTTATGTGCTTTAATTAAGACTAAAGATGAATGTATTTAATCTCGAGCATAAACCTGTAATCTTCCTTGCCGATTTAGGAAGAAGATAATAAATTATAACTATTTATACCTTACCATGGATAAATAGTTGTAATTTATGTTTTCCTTTAATTATTTATTAATTATTCCTGGCCAAGAGAATAAACATTTAATTGAATCGAATAAACCATTTATGGATTTAATAATAAGTATTATTTATTAGATGCGTGAAAATAAAATAAATATTTAATAGGTTTAAAATGAAAATTTGGAATTGTGACCACTCGTGGTGGAATCGAAGCTTTGTACTTGTTTTTATTTGTCAAATATAGGGAAAATTTTAAAAGGGACAACTTTAGGTTTAGGTGCCAATATTATAAAAATGATAACCTTCAAAAACTATTTACAGGAAAAAGCCAATGAAGAAAAATATTTAAGAGAAAGGAAGAAAAAAACAAATTTGATCCATAATGCCCTTCATGATCTTAATGTAAAATTTATATTTTAGCAGGTACAACTTTTGAAGCAAGATATGAAACTTTTGAACTTGGGAGTGTAAAATTTTTATTTCATTAGGTAAAACTTTTATTTCATCCGGTAAAACTTTATTTCACCACGTAAAACTTTTACAGTTTTTTGGGGCATTTTGGTCCTACATGTTTACCAACTTGTCAAATAACTATTTTACTCGAAGTTGTCAAATACGAAATTACTTCTGTTTATCGACCTTTTCTTCTAAATAGCTTTTGAAAGTTGTCATTTTCGTAATATTGGATCCAAATGTTGTCGTTTTTAAAATTTTCCCCTTTTATTATTTTGCTTAATTATCAATCTTATGCTGAATTAATTAAATAAGAACTTTTTAATCTTTAATCATCAATCTTCAACCAAATTATTTAGATAGAAACTTTTTAAGATAAGTGATCGTAATCAATCTTCATGGGAACGATCTTGCAAAACACACCACTACTACATAGGATTCGTATAATTGCGATTTTCATTTAATTTAGGTTAATCTATTATCTAGGTTGATCTAAATTTCACATCAGACTCAGATATGTATCTATATCTGTACAAAACCTGCGTACAATAGTTACATACATGCCTAATTATAAGAATCAAAAGTTTCATTAACAACTAAGGAAAATAAAGAGTTTCATGAGCAAGAAAATAATAAAAATATCAGTCAACAGTCCAACAAAGCAGCTTGTTTGTGTCAATTTTTCCCAGATGTGTACAACTTATGTCCAGCTGTGTACAGCTTATGTCCAGCTTGCAACCAGCTTCGTTCCAGGCTTCGCCCATCTCTATGGTAGCGCTTATGACTATTGTAGGTTCTTAGGCTGGCTTTAGAATTTGCAACACTAGCAAACATAGCCATTATTTTTATTTTTTTTTGATAAGTAAGAAATTTATAAAAAGAAACACATTCAAAAGGGGAATGCATACCATATACAACGACCCTTATGGGCCAAGAGAACCCATAAACTCAATTTTTTCGTCAATAGAACTACAACTGCGCCCTTCCACCCAACTAAATAGACAGAACATAAAAGCATCTTTTAAATCCCTCGCAGGGGACTCAATTCCCTCAAAGCAACGCCTATTGCGTTCCATCCATATAGTCCACCAAAGGCAAAGCGGAGCCACCCTCCAAAAAAGACGAACTTGCGAGTCAATTGACACGCTCCTCCAAGAATGCAACACATCCCGAACCGAGGCAGGCATCACCCAATGAACACCAAACAGACATAATAGAAAACACCAACAGTCGTTGGCTAACGGACAATGCAAAAGGAGGTGATCAATGGATTCCTCATCCTGTTTGCACATAAAACACCGATTGACCAAAGACATGTCACGCCGCTGCACCCTATCCATAGTGAGAATCCGACCCCACGCCGCCGACCATGTAAAAAATGCAACCTTAGTAGGTGCTTTCGACCGCCAAACCGCCTTCCAAGGAAAATGTTCGTTCGTCCTCGGCAAAAGACCATGAAAATAGGAAGAAACTGAAAAGAGACGTGTAGTAGTCGCCTTCCACATCAATGAGTCCGGTCCACCGCTAATAGTCACTGAGTATAAAAGCTCCAGAAACAAGGAAACCTCCTCCATCTCCCAGTCCTGAAGGTGTCGAACAAAACTGACATCCCACACTAACGTCCAGTTATCAAGATGATAACAGTCGGCTACTGAAGCATGATGGTCCCGAGCAATCCTATAAAGCTGAGGAAACGAGGACTCCAAAGAGCCCGCACCACACCACCAATCCGACCAAAAACTAATGCAACGGTCGTCCCCAAGTCTAACGTTGGTAAAAGAAACAAAAGAGTCCCATTCCTTTCAGATATCCTTCCACACCCCTACACCTCGCCGACCCCTAAACTCCTCAGAACACCAACCGCCTCTAATCTCTCCATGACGACAAGCAATCACCCTCCTCCACAAACGGTCCATTTCCGCCCCAAAACGCCACAACCATTTTCCTAACAGAGCCTTGTTGAAAGGCAACACACTACGGATACCCAACCCTCCTTCCTTATAAGGCCGACAAACCGCATTCCACCGCACCAAAGGGATAGAGTGACCCTCCCTACAACCACCCCATAAAAAATATCGTTGAATCCTCTCGATCCGCTGAGCCACCCCGGTGGGAATCCGATAAAGAGACGATGCATACGTAGGAAGATTGGATAACGTACTCTTCACCAAAGTGAGTCTCCCACCCTTAGAAAGATACTGCCGCTTCCAACCTGCAAGACGCCTTTCCACTACCAAGCCCCAATAGGCATGACGCTGCCCTGAGGATCCCAATGGCAAACCCAAATATACCGTGGGAAGCTGATCCGCTCTGCACCCCAATGCTGAAGCCAAGTCAGTCACATTGGCCACCTCACCCACCGGATACAAAGAACATTTGCAAGTATTTATCTTCAGACCAGAAACTGCCTGAAAACAAACCAATACACATCGGAAATACCGCAACTGCATCACATTCGCATCACAAAAAACTAAAGCATCATCAGCAAATAATAAGTGTGAGACATCCTCAACCTGGGAAGTGACATCCCCCACCCTAAAACCGCGTAATAAACCCAATCCCGTGGCTTTAGTCATCATCTTGCTAAAAGCCTCCATAACTACCAGAAAAAGGAGTGGAGATAGAGGATCACCCTGTCTCAACCCACGAGAACTCCCAAAAAAACTGGATGGAGACCCATTCACAATCACAGAGAAGCGAACTGAAGATATACATAAACGAATCCATCTACGCCATCTCGCCCCGAAACCCAATCTCTTCATCATATACAAAAGAAAACCCCAATGCACATGATCATACGCCTTTTCCACATCCAGCTTCACCAACACTCCTGGGATACCACTCTGCAACCTAGCGTCCACCAACTCACTAGCAATAATGGTAGAATCTAATATTTGGCGACCCCCAATGAAAGCATTCTCAGAATCGGAAATAACCCCGTCCAGCACACCGCGCATCCTAGCCGCAAGAACCTTCGCAATCAACTTGTACACACACCCCACAAGGCTAATCGGTCGATAATCCTTAATGTCCTTCATCTCCCCTTTTTTTTGGGAGAAGAGAGATAAAAGTGGCATTAAGGGATTTCACGAAACGACCCTCCTCATGGAAAGTACAAAACGTGGCCATCACCTCCTCTCGGACCACAGGCCAACACTCTAAAAGGAAACGCATAGAGAAACCATCAGGACCAGGAGCTTTGTCACCATTGCATTGCTTCAACGCCTTCAGAACCTCCTCTTCAGTAAAAGCAATCTCCAACCTGTCGCGATCCCCTTCATCGATAGTATCAAAAACAAGACCATCCAAATTCGGCCTCCAACTCTCACTTTCGGTAAACAACCTCTGATAATACGAAGGAATCCCCGCACGGATCTCCTCCTCCGTCACGAACATAGTACCCTCCACAATTAAACTCCCAATAAAATTCTTCCTCCTCCGTGCATTTGCCGCGCGGTGGAAGAACTTTGTATTCCGGTCCCCTTCTTGTAACCAAATCGCCCGAGATTTCTGTCTCCAAGATATCTCCTCAAGAATTGCAATCTCCTCAATATCAGACATGCACTGTGCCCTCCTCGATCGCATGCTCCCATCCAGCCCCCCCCCCCCCAACTCAAATCATCTCTATCGATGTCGTCAATCTCAGCCAATAGCACATTCCTACACCACACCAGATTGCCAAAAACCTCTTTGTTCCATGAAATGAGAGATGACTTCAACCCTCGCAATTTCAAAGCTAACACATAACTCGGAGAACCTGCCCGCACCGGACAAGCCCACCATTCCGCCATCCGCTGCTGAAAATCCCCTGCCTTGAGCCACATATTCTCGAACTTGAACGGAGATTTTCCTGAAGAAATACCCCCACAATCCAGAAAGATAGGCACATGATCAGAAGTAAATCTGGTGGCAATAGTCTGAATGACCCCAGGAAAATGCTCCTCCCAATCACCAGATACCAAAAACCTGTCAATACGGGAATAGGTCGGTGTCGCCCTGCCACTGGACCATGTAAATGACGCCCCGCTAAGAGGTAAGTCATGCAACGACTGTCTGTCAATGAACTCTGAAAAATCAATCATCGCCCTAGTCCATCTTCCCCCCGTAGATCTTTCCGTAGGCGTCCGGACCACATTGAAATCCCCACCCACACACTAAGGTAACTCACATACATGCCTCACCTCACTGAGCTCCTCCCACAATACCGACCTCCCCCCATCATCCCCAGGCCCATAAACACCTGAAAACACCCAACCAAAACCATCCTCCACCATTGAGAACACGCAATATATCGAAAAGCGACCTTTACGCGTATCATGTAAAGAGACCCATCTCCTATCCCATAACACAATTATGCCTCCCGAAGCTCCACTAGAAGCCATAAAAGCCCACTCCACAAACCGATTACCCCACAAGCTTCGAATCATCCTATCATTGACCGTCTCCAACTTCGTCTCCTGTAAACAAACAACATGTGCATTCCACTTCCCAAGAGTCATAGCCATTATTATAATTGAACCAAACCTCAGGCGTGGTCAATGGACTTTACCCAATTTTAAAACCCAGGATTACTGAAGTGAACTCAAATGTTACATCCATCATAAGTTACTACATCTTAATAATGATTTTTCTAACAACTTCGGGAGTTGGGTGCATATGAAAAGTAAGAAAATAGAGAAAAATATATGGAACTTGGACATAATAAAGTATGTACTTTAAGATGATTGCAGATTGAGAAAAGCTCCTACGTCCCATAGGCTGATGATGAAGAACTGATTTGCACTTTTTGTATTTGAATGCACAAAGATAATTCTCCCTACACAATGGGTGTTGCGAAAAGTTTAGACAAATGGACTTACCCTTGACCAACGAGAACTTGTAGTGATATCTCCTTTTTCTCGAAGCATGGACTTGAAATTAGATGCAGCAGCTGCACGTATTGCTTGAGCCTTTTCTTCGGCAGCCCTCTTCAAAGGAAGAACCCTGAAAATGAAGCATAATAATCATCTAACCAGTAGAATATAGAGCGAATGTACAGAATTAGAGTACCCAACCTACAAATCAGAAAAGGTTGCAGATGTCAAAAGCACACCCAAGTGAATATGATTTTCTTGATCATTAGACGAACAAATGAATCATGTGGTCCTAACAGTAAGTTGAAGAATTTAGCTACTATACAGAAGCTACTTACTATAGAGTTGACTGACAATTAAACTTTAAAAACACTAACAACTAAAGAAGAAAAAAGGGTAGCCAATGAGCTGAGCAAATTACTTGAGGATCAACAAACACAAAAACTGGTGAACAAGGTCGTCCAAGTAACACAGTAAGATTATCTCACAATCGCTAAGAGAAGGTGTGAGGATTAAAGAAATTGGGAAGAGAGTTGTTCAGAATTATAGGACAAATTCCCTTTTAAGGGTTCTTTATATATTTCTTATTTATTAGACAAAAAAATTATAGGATTAATATAGCCATTTTGTAAAAATCACTTCAGAAAAATCAGTACCACTGGAAAAAAAACATAGTGAAAAGCACCAAGGAACATGGCTTTCAAAAAATGTAAATATGTTAAAACAAATATGCAACAACTCAATCTAGGCAATTATTAGCAAGAGCAATATATGTTGCACTTAAACCGAGCTATTCGTGAGCAGGCCCGGGCTCGACTCCTTAAAACTAGCTCTCGGCTCGGGCACATTTTCACTCACAAATTTTGTTCTATGATGGCCTTGGTTGCACACCAAGTCAGCCAATTCTCTCAACACTTAGCCAAATGCACAGAATATGTATAGCATACAAGCAATAAAGGAACACACAAGATTTACAAGGTTCACACCTCCAACCTTTTCACTTTATCAAACAATACTACAAATGGAACACCTATCTCTCTGCAATGGAGTTACAAACCAAACTCTCTATAAGTAATTGCACCATGCCATGTTAATGCCAAGACGTGCATTGCGCCACGCCTTGCATTCCGAAGTCAGCCATCAAAGGTGTCACGGCCCTGTCAAATACAAATTAGCGTTGCCAAGACTTGATGTGTGCATGGCTTGCCAAGCCACGCACATTGCATGTACACCAGCACATGCCAAGTCAAGGCAATCCTTGCCCAAGGGCAAGTTGACACAATTGTGGGCATGGCACGCAAGGCTGGCCAAGCCATACGCACACACAAGTGCCCACATTGTTATCAACACCGCTTCACTGTCATCAACCCATGCCGCCAACCAAAGTGTTGTTAAACCATGCCTAAACATCTCATTAAAATTCCCCACACATGCCCTAGCCAAGGCCTTGCTAGGCTGTTTGATGCCCACTGAAGTCAAGCTCACACTCCTCCCTATATATGCATAATATACAAATACCACTCTGACCAGAATAAATATGAACCCTGCTCGAGGAGTCATAATGGATTAATTCTGAACCTCAATCTGTAGATTCATGTCATTTGCCATAAGGGTGTCTCTTGACATTTCTCCAACACTTAGTTTATTTCTGACTTCATTACCAATGTCACTTCATGTGCCATTTCCAGCCCCCTTTGCCCATGTCACAAAGGCAAAGCCCCCACCCCCAAGTCTTCAAGGGGCTAACAAACCTCCCCCATTGGAGGAGCCCGACGCCCTCGTTGGTTGTTGCTTGTCTAGATACTCCTGAATCTGTTTCTCAAACTGCCATAATGTTACGACTCTCTCCCATGTAGCCTCCTGCTCACCATCGCCTTTCCATTGAACCAAATAGTCTGTCCCCCGGTTCAATGGGACACCAAATAGCGTTTCCATTGACACCAAATAGTCTATCACTACAAGAAGAACCGGTATGGGGTTTTGAGTCCCCCGTTTATACTATATGGGTGGGTATGGGGTTGGAAAAAAAAAACCTACACATAAACAGGGCAGGTACGGTTTTAGATGGCCCCGCCCCGCCCCGCCTCGTTTAAATATAATATATATATATAGTAAATATATTATATTTAAATAAGTGCAATCCACTAATCCTAAATTCTATTTGTGTTGTTGTCTAGATTGAAGTGAAATTAATATTGGACAATCTTCTTTTTTGTTGTTATTTTCGATAAAATGTATTGTAATTTGGATTGTTGAATAATTTAGTGGTTTGTTTAGTTTTTATAATGTTGAATTTCAAGTTTTAAGTATATAATTTTGTGGACTTGTTTAATTTTGAAGTGAAATATTTGAAAATTTTAACGTTTAACGGGTACCCGCGGACACCTTACGATTTTAAAAAATCCGATGGATTTTAGCTAGTTTTGGGCAAGGATGGGGTTGAAGTTTCTTAACGGTTGTGGGGGAGGGGGAGGGTACACCCGCCCAGAACCGCACCCGTTGCCATCCCTATACGCAACCGCATATCTCCTAGGTTAGGTGAAGGTGAAGTGCTTATCTGGAAGGCGATGTCTTTAATTGGTATGGGCTTTTCAAGGTGAAACCTAATAGCAAATGAGCAGATTCGGGTTCAAACCCGACAATATCATACCAGTGGTGAAGCTGATGAAGGCCAACGGGAAGTGTGAACGAGGTTGGTCCCTTATGGGGGGTGATTATCACGAGATTGTGAACAATTTTGTTGGGGCAATGCGAGATTGAGCGAGGACCACATTTGGTGAGCTATATGTTACACAATCTTATATCGCCTGGGTTAGGTGAAGGCATAGTTATTAAAGGCTCAAGGCGCACTTCCTCTGGAGCCTAGGTACGAGGCGTGTGCCTCAATGAAGTAAGGCACACAATGGAAAATACAACGAAAAAAAAAATTTATTACTAGAGCATCTGTATTCCATAATTAAGGGGCGAATGTTGTCAAAGACGCTCTTGCCCACACTTGAGGCGCAATAGTTGCGCAGTTGTGCCTCGAGGAGCCTGGAGCCTAGGCGTGCCTTTATCAACACTGGGTGAAGGTGAAGTGCATGTTCATAACGTGTTGTCTCAAATTGTTATATGAGGCCTTTTGGGGTGAAACACAATTGAAAAACCATTTGGGCTCGAGCTAAAAGCAAATAATATTGCATCATGTGGTGGTGTGGGTTATTACATCCACATTACCCACGTATGCTCAAATATTTTCTCATGCTTAGTGGAAAAGTAATGGACAAAGGGCGATGCATTTATGATTTCCTACAAATATGAAGATTAAGTTTTAATGCTACTACAATCATACAAATATACAGTAGCAACATAAAGAAAAGGATCCCTTACCCAAACAATTTTATATCTATATATATATGTGTGTGTGTGTGTGTGTGTGTGTGTACATATTAAATTTTTAGAGAGAACCTGAAGTACATGTCAATCTCCTTATGTTTACATCTTGTAAAAGTATATATAGGAAAGAGGGACAAATAATCTAAGAAAAAAAAAATTCAAACAAATATCAACAATATGCTCCTAACTTGCAACAATCATAATAATTGAAGCATTTATTAAAAGCGCTAAATCTACTCCTAAGATACAGCAATCATAAGAAAGAAATCCCTATAAAGTACCTAAATATGGCAACAATTTTTAGAAGCCTGTGGCCGGAAGAGTTTTATTTATTACATTATCTGACATCTTCCAACAATATATAGACATACAACAATTACTGAAGTTTCCTTCAACTCAACTCTCTCTTCAATAAGTAAAAATAGGAGAAAACTTTCCACAGATGGAGCTTACTAAACAATAATAAAAATATGCAAAAGGAAGAAAAACATAAAGTAAAAGAAGACAAGAGTTACTCCCCAGTGTAAAACTCAACTCTCTCTTAAATAGGTGGAAAATAGGAGAAAACTTTCCAGTTTACTAAACCATAATGAAAAAAATGAAAAAAAGAAGAAAAACAAAAAGTAAAAGAAGCGAAGAGTCACTCCCTAGTGTCCAATTCTGGTCCATAAGTTTTACGAAAGCAAACATCTTAAGTTACTCTAGGTTTATTGCACTGGGGATCTAACTGAATACAGGCGAAAAATAAATAAAATGGAAATGGAAATATTTTCTAGTATCGGAACTGAGTGGCTTCGACCTCAGTTATATGAGAGAGCATAGTATCCAGTGACGGTCCAAATATTTTTATAATTACTATTAACTTTCTTTCTTTTATTTTTATTTTAAATTTTTTAGATTTTATTTTGTTTACAACTGTTGTACGCCACAGACTCCTGTCGTCATTATCTATGCTGCCAAATATTGCTTCTCAACATACAGACTCAAATTATGTCTCACCTACCAATCTCATTGGATGCATAATTCTTTCTTCAAAAGATTCATAGCATAAATAGCCATTGTACACACACACACACACAAAGGAGGGAGAGAGAGAGAGAGAGAGATTCACTTATTTTCCTTCCTTTAAGACCAAACAATATCAGCGGGGAAAAGAATAGAGTACTTTTAAGTTTTAATCAATTGCGTGGAGGCATTTGAAATTTTAATAGAAACTATGTGGGGGGGAGGCACTAGGAACTGCTGAAGCATCATGCGCAAAGCACATATGTGAAGCTCTTTGCCATATCATACCTCTCATTCAATAGAACTTCCTGGTCTTTTCGGTCTAGTGCCTCGAATCGTGGATCATGGCCCCATTTTCTTTTAAATGAATGATAGTTTGAGTTTTGATCAATCTCCTGGAAGATAAAAGGAACTTGTGAGAAAGCACTCTTTAGTCCCTACAGTTCAAAAGCCAAAACATAGTGATAAAGGAATTCTAACAGAAACAGATGACAATCATGACACCAAAGGCAATTGCATGAACCTCCTTCACTTCATCCAGTAACTGCTTGAACCCCTCCATCGCAGCTTTCTGAGCTGCTCTTTTCTCCTTTCGTTCTTCTTCAGCACGTGTCCGGACATAGTGCTCAAAAAGGGCTCTACGAGCATTGTGATTAGGAATAGCCTGTACCAGGAATAACCATCCAAAAAAAAAAAGGTAGAATACTTAACAAACTAAGTTCACAGGAGAGATTCATTATCCAACAGAAAAGGGCAGAATGCCAGAAACCTAATGATTGCATGCAAACAACTGCACAAAAGCCCCGGCCCAGTTCCTCTGACATACAAGGAAGCACATAAATACATCGCAATATAAAAGCTGGTGGACAAATCAACAAAAATGGTACTGAATATAGAGAGGGTAACAAGATTAAGACAAAATAACAGCTTCAAAGGAGAAGGTAATACAAAAGTGATGTTGAGGAAAAGAAGAACCGACTAAAAAAAAAAGAAAGGGGTACAACAATATGCTCTTCAAACATCGATTACGTATTACTTTTTCTTTTTTCTTTTTTGCAGGAAAAATAAAAGATGGAAAAGAAAAACAAAAAGTAGAAAGTTACAAAAGAAGGAAGAGGCAACCATCAAGATAACTAAACACTACAACTGAAAAAACGAATACTAAAGATAGTACAATTGTAGATGGAAAAGAAAAACCAAAAGTAGAAAGTTACAAAAGAAGGAAGAGACAACCATCAAGATAACTAAACACTACAACTGAAAAAACTAATGCTAAAGAAAGTACAATTCTACCTATAAAAGTTGCATGAGAAATTACTGAAATGGGGAGGAGAGGGCTTTAGCAAAAGCTTTGTTTTCAAGTAGCTCCCAATTGTAGTAGCTTCGACTTGAATATTCCATCATTCCTCCCCTCACTACCCAAACAGACAAAATAATGCCAAATCTAGAAGCCACCTACAAAGGTACGGACATAAGAAGGGACTGCCCCCACTGAAATTTTTGTTATTTGTAACATTTACCGATATATTTTGTAAAATTAGGAATATGCCCCCACTCAAATAATAAAAAATAAAAAATTCTTATGACCCCACTCAAATTACTAAAAAATCTCTTCTGTCGCCACTAAATGTATAAAAATTCTCTTATGTTCCCACTAAAAGCATAAAAAATCAGTTATGCTCCCACTAAAATAAAGAAAAATCTATTCTGCCCCTGCAAGATAAATAAAACAAAACTCTACAAAAATATGTCACTGCATGCATGGTTGGTGTCTGTTCGTAGATTTTTTCGCCTCAGCTCCTAAAAACAAAAAAAAAATTGGCCGCTCCACTTGCCCCCCCCCCCCAAAAAAAAAAAAAAAACCTAAGGATTTTCTAGCTCTGTCACTGTATCTCCCATAAAATTGGGGATGTGGTGAATCTCCAAAATAATACCATACAATTAATTTCTAAAATTTTCGACATCATGTCTGTCATCTCATATTAGTAAAATATGTAGCAGCATCGCACATTCCTCACAGATCTGGATTCATCAAAAAATTTAGAATTTACGGTGACTTTCAGGTTTCTTGACTAAAATAATTCTGTGAGTCCTTTTATGTAGGTGGGGCCCAAATGATCACTAGAAGGGAAGGAAAACTGTAGGAAAAGATAATATTAAAAACACCTTTGGCTGATAGTTATTTGTTTCATTAGATGAGGTCAAAGATGTGAAATTGTCAATGAAGTGTCAAGGGCTCGCATCTAATTAAGAGGTGTAACAGACGTGAGTTTTGGATTAGAACTGTTAGAACCAACCATTGGTAGGTAGGACAAGTGTTTACGGCAGGTGAAATCAGCCAAGGTCTGTGGCTGGTGACTTCAACGTAGTCCGATCCCCTTTGAAGAAATCTAGTGGTGGACGATGGACCTTAACTATGGAGCATATTCGGATTTCGTTGGTGCCCAGAAATTAATGGATCTTTCTGTGAAGAGTGTTGACTTCACTTCATTTAATGGAAGGGAGAACCCTACTAACTCCCCTTCGACTGGTTTTTCAATTCCAGTAGAGTGGAGACAAAATTCTCCCATGTGGCTTTTGCTAGGGTAGTTTTTTTTTCTTTGTTTGGATAAGTTAGATGTATGAAAAAAGAAAAAACTTCACAGGCAACAAAGGAGATAGTGACATAAATGGAAGAAGGAAAAGGATAAAAAGGAAAGAGGAGTTCGCAAGTTTAGATGCCTCCACCGGACAAAGAACCTAGCTGGAGATGACTGGACAACTTCTTATTATCATGGTCATTGGTAAGGAAAGTACTATGTTAAGGGATTAAATATTAAAGTTGCACTCTCTCAACTATCTTACGTTTTTAAAGTAGTTGGGTAGTTAACATGGTATCAAAGTAGGAAGTCCCGTGTCCAAACCTCACAATCACCCACATTAAAAAAAAATTGTTACACGTGTTGGACCAAATAAAAAAGGCCACGCATGAAGGGACGTGTTGAAGAATAATATATTAAAGTTGCACTCTCTCTAGTAGCTTAAGATTTTAGAGTAGTTGGGTAATTAACATACTATTATCAAAGTTCAAAGGGGGAGCACAGCTAATAAAAACTGCACAAGAACCAATTTGGGCGCCAAGACTAAAAGCTAAAGCTTTCAAAGTAGTTGGGTAGTTAACATACTATAATCAAAGTTCAAGAGGGTAGCACATCCCAAAAAATATGCACAATGACCAATAATGGCAGCAAATAACGAAATCCACCAACTGCCCTTCAAATTAACAATTTCTCCCCAAAGCCAAAAAAATAAACTGTGAAGGATAGAGAGAGAAAACTTAAGTGCAACAATAGGAGTTTCCTCTCCGTTATGCTGAGATGCCTAGCTAGATGCAATGTGAAGACACGAGATTTGATAATTCGCAAGCAGAATTTGCATACAATTATCCAATGAAAAGATCTACAAAAAAGACATATTCTTAAGCTGCTTATGGACTAAAACCTCAGCATGTTCTTGATCAAGTTCCGCTACCACAAAAGCTAAAAGAGAGTGATGATGGAGAGGCATTTCCAGATCACATCAAAAGGGTGCACGAAGAAGTAAGGACAGCAGTAAAGGCTAGCAATGAAACAAATGCCACAGCAGCCAATCAACACCGCAAAGTCTAATATTTTGAAGAGAGTGACATGGTTTTGGTGCATTTGAGGCGAGACATATTCCCAAAAGGCACTTGCCATAAGCTATAGTCAAAGAAGTTTAGGCCATGCATGCTGCCCAAGTATTACTTGAATGTGATGAAAAGATTATATGTATGCATATTCATAAGTATGATGGTGTGGCTTGAAATTGGTTTCTGCCTAGGTATGACTGGAAAAAAAAAATTATTCGGGTACCCCCCTTGCCCCGCCCAGTTTAAAGGGGTTTTGCAAATCCTCATGGCAGATTTGGAGTTTGAACCTCTATATGAGGTTCATGGGTATGAATGGAAAGACATTTGGAAGTCTAAAGTCCCCTTAAAGGTGGCTTTGTAGGGTTGGACAATTGTTTTGAAGTGGATACTGACTAGATAACCTCAGGAGTTGTCAGCTTATTGTCAATTAGTGATGCATATGTAATGAGGGGTTGAGGAACCATCGCTATTGCATTCTCCAGTGGCTGGGCATGGACTGAGATTGATCTTTGTGATGTTTGTTGTGTTTTGAGTTGGGCCGCTTTCCTCCAGGAGCATGCTCGAAGTTTGGGATGGGTGTATAGTGGGATGTCAACTTCAGGAAGCTTGGACGGCAGCCCCTCTTTGACTTTAGCGGAGTCTTTTGCGGGAGAGAAATAGGAAGATTTTAGATTTTTTTCCTTTTCACAAATAAGAGCTATAAAATGCGAGCATGCCCCAATATAAAAGGAAAAAAAGGCCGAGGAACCCCAAGAGCCCAAAAAGTCAACCTTTTTCCTCTATAGCCGTGCAATATCTTATAAATGATCTTTCCCTTGTGTTCGGCTATAGCTAGAGCCTCTGAAATCTAGAGCTACCCATGACCCAGAAAAACAGAAAAAAAAAAAAAAAGAGATGAAAAAAGTCTTTGATGGAACCTAAAGGAGACTCCATCCCGTTGAAGCAACCTTTTTAGTTTCCATTCTTAAAGATAAACGGGTGTGGTCCAAAAAAACACAGGCCTGGGCAACCACAGAGGAACCTCGCCAAACATCCATCACTCCTTTCGCGTAAAGGGGCATCACCCACTCAACATTGAACAAACCAAGGAGCAAGCACCAACAATCATAAGCAACCGGACAATGAAGAATAAGATGATGAACATTTTTACCCTCTTCTTTGCATAAAAGCTCCGATTAACCAAAAATAAACCCTTCCTTAATGGAGAGGAATCCTATTTGGGTGCTAATGTTCGATAATGTTTTGATCTCTATTATTTTGCACGTGGTAGATATTGTAAATCTGTGGAGGAGCTTATATCTTTTGTTGATAGTTCGAGGATATAGCAGCTCATTTGGTCTTTCCTAGCAGGATGTGCACCCCCTTTGAATGCTTACTATGTATAAACTTTACTACTAATAAAAAGAATAAAAGAGACTTGTAAACTCCAAGCAAATTAATTCATAACTATTACTTTAACAAACCTTGAAACGTGGATCAAACACTATCTTTGGCAGTTCCTTATCCCACTTTGAAAATGGTGCCACCCCACGCTCCTTAAGCATCTCCTACAAATTTCAGACAATACGTAAGTAATCACATAGTCATAAACAACTATCACAGTAAATTTCACACCAGTACATAAGAAATTATGTGGTCATAAACATCTATCACTACGAACAACTATTAGTCTAGAACAAGGAAAATTGCGTACTCACTAACATCTCCCCAAGAAAAACTTTGAAGTCCATAACAAAGGCAATTTCGCAGTGTGCTGAACTGTTTCGTTCAAAAGCACCTCTTAGGATTAACCACATTTCGTTCGACACAGCGGGCAGAATAACAAACAGAGGTGAAGATCAAAACAACATACTACATCAACAATACAAAGAATGAAGCATATTATTTAACGAGGTTTCACAAAATGAAGCCAAAACCCACGGAGAGAAGGGATTCCATTATTATTAAAGAAATGAGATATTACAACTTTGAGAACGCACTTACTATCACTCATTTAATCACCCAGCATAGGTGATCAACCACTTCCAGCCACTAATATTATTGAAGGCAGCAATACTCTCTGCACTCACCCACTGTCACCTCTCTTCCTTTTCCCTCGCCATTCATCTCTCTCTTTTGTTTGCTTCTCTTCTATTCTCGACTCTCTTTGCTAGGCCAGTATCTGTTAGAAACTTATCGTCATCTCAAGCCAACAATATTATCGCACTGATCACCTACAGCTAATTTGCTAACTCTTTGATTTTCCTCAACTCTTAACTTTCCTCCTTAGCCATCTAGCACAAAGCTGGACCAAAACAAGCTTCACAATGTAATAAGTTGTCACGCCCCGAAATTTCCAAGACTCTAAACCCGAAGTCCAGGAAATTTGGAGGTGACGGGTAAGTTAGAAATCCAATCCAAGGAATGAACCCGCCTTCCGGGACCGGAACGGAAACGGGGAAATAAGGAAGCCGACCACGCGCACTAAACGTTAAACCGTCCCAACAACATCACTAACTCATAGTTATTAAAAGCTCAAGGTGCACTAAGGCGCTAGAGATCCTCTGGAGCCTAGGCGCGTGCCTGAGTGAAGTGAGGCTCACAATGAAAAATTAAATTATTATTAAATCATTAATACTCGATAATTGAGGCGCAAAGGTTGTCAAATGTGCTCTTACCCATACTTGAAGCGCAAGACTTGCGCCTAAAGGAGCCTGGAGCCTAGGCGCGCCTTTAAGAACACTACACAAACTACATTAGGAATTGCAATAGGAGCAAAAGGAACGCAAGGAGAACGGGCCACAAAACTACCTGAAGCCCACCAGGGTCGAGCAACAGCCCCCCACCCCCACCCACACACACGATTCCCGAATGGTTTGGGCGACATGTCGCCCTCCATTGTAACTTCATCAATCAACAAATGACATAATATTTGTGTCACAAATGTGTATACTGAATACTCTATTCCTTCATTCATGCATAAACCACGTATGATTTCTTTCACTGCCAAGTAAACCATGCACACAATTTTCATTGACCATAATATTGAGCCAGCATTCATTGACACACCCAAATTTTTATAAGTAATATTTGCATTAAAGAATGGCGTTCACAAGGGGCATGCATCCCTTTAGTACACAAGGACAATCTACATTACAAAATTTTAGCCCATTTTTGTAGCACATAACACCCGGAAAAAAAAGGAAAAAAAAAAACCAAATATGAACCAGAACCTTGAGAATAAGTATCATATACCTAAAACAATATGTATCACAATTCGTCCATCAAATTTCAACGATACTAAGTAGGAATCAACATGGATTGGGTGTGTTGTCATCATATATTCAAATATACGAAACATTTATAGCATATTTATCAGTAAGATTGAAGTTTGTGCTACATATTGAACTTTACAGACTGTGTTTAAGAAATGAATTAAGCTAGCATCTTCTGAAATTTACAGAAATAGAGACTAAGAGAGTTGAAAGAATTGTAAGAGACTAATGGCTTTGAAGGTGGACCTGCACAAGGCTTCTGATTCTGTTAATTGGAGTTTTATTAAGGAGGTATTCATACTACTTGCCAATGTAGTACATCAAATCCTTTTCAACTATCACCAAGGAATCTCATCCTTTGCATTGATTATGAAGGTAGAAAAAGGAAGGGGGGGGGGGGGGGGGGGGGGGGGGGGGGGGGGTTTACTTATCCATTCTTCGGATTGAATCTTCGGGTTTCAATCAACAAGTGGTTGGGTCAACTATTCAATCAAATAATATTGATTCGAGAGAGTACAATATATAAATTTGATATTTTACGCTAATCAATAAGATTGATGAAGTAGCAAAAATACAAAAACTGCCAATTGGAAAGCAATAACCCGAAAACCCAGGCGGACGACCAGTGGCCAGCTATTTCTCCAGCACATGTTTAGGATTGGCCTCGTCCTCGTCCCCCTTTCATAGAAAATGGAAAATTGGTAAATCAAAGGAGGAACCTTTCTGGATTGGTTTCTATCACCAAAGAAGATGGTTCCCCATACATGGTCTTACGACTTTGCTGAGACCTGTGTGGGTTTTTCTATTTTGACTTGCTCCCCCGCCGTGATTGAATGAGAATGGATAAGACGCTCATGGGATTGACCTCGGGGCAGGGATGGCTATATTTCAATAATAGGTGTTAAGGTCGGACAGTGAGACGATGGGGGATAAGCTTCATCATCGAGACGGAAACAGCCCCGGCAGGAGTATCGGGTTTAATACCGATATAAATGAAATACGGACAGTTAAACATTCTATGATTGTCACTAAGTTTTTGACTTTTCAAATATATATTAGCCTCTATGATTGAGTGAGGCCATGGTTCATCAACTCTACGAGTAGAGTGATGGTCTCTATCGCTTGAGGTTTTGCAAATTGAGTTGCCATAGGTGTTAAAGATAGTTTGCTAAGCATCGTAAGTAAATTGCTCCTGGTTGTTCAATCATTTGATAAAAGGGGCAAGGAAGGAGCTATGAAACATCTTAGAGTATTCAATTTTGTTTTTAAGCTGGATCCAAGTTTGTTCACGTAACCCTTCCTCCACCTCTACAACAGGTCTTCCAACCCATTAGGAGCACCTTCACGAATGAATGTAGGACCGATATTTGAATAAGGGAAGCTCGAATAGCTTTCTTCGCCAACGGGTTATGTAGTGGTCAGCCTAATAAAGCTCAAGGGCAGATATTTGAACAAGGGAAGCTCGAAGAGCTTTCTCAGCCAGCGGGTTATGTAGTGGTCGGCCTTATAAACCTCATTAAGCTTCCAAAACATGGAGCGTGGATCAAACCCATGTTTGAATTGAAATTGAGATATTGATGAAAGTTCTTCCCTTCTGATAGATTCATATCTAAAAGAGGTTGACAAAAAAATTTGATATCTATCCCCTACCCTCTTTCTTATTTGAGCCGAGTGAGCGCTCTAAGTTCTTTTACACAACTCATAGAGGAAATCCCACCATATAACAACAGCTTGTCTTGGGTGCTAAGGGCCCGTTTGGTTACCTGTTTTTTCTTCTGTTTTCTATTTTTTGGGCTGAAATGAGAACAAAAACTTGTTTGGGTAACTTTTCGGCCCAAACAATTTCCATGAACAGTAACAAAAAAACATTTATGGCCCAATTTTGAGAACATGAAAATGATGTTTTCCTTGTTTTTTCACTATTTGTTCTCGACGAGTGTGTGCCTATTTTAAGAGGAATAAAACAAAACAAAAAAACAATTCTCTGGCAAAAAAACAACTTTGAGAACATATGTTTTTGTTCTTCGTGAGAGGCGAGCGGCAACTCCCAACTTCATCAATACTACCTCAAATCAGCGATGAATCGATCAAAATTGCGTGGAAGTGTCTTTGATTCACCTCAGTAGTGAAGCAAGACAGGTATTCAATGATCATTAGAACTAGGGTTCGAAATCAATTTCATGATTTTTCACCTTTTTCAATTCCGTGTTTGTATGTGTATGTGTGTGTGTGATTTCGTCTTAGGGTTTCGAAATAATTTCATGATTTTCCCCAATTTCGATTTCGTCTTAGGGTTTCTTTGTATGTATGTGTGCGATTGTGTATGTGTATGTGTGTGTGTGTGATTTCGTCTTAGGGTTTCGAAATAATTTTCATGATACTTTAGTCCTAGCATTGTAGGCTAGCTTTTTAAGGAATGGCTTCGGTCCTTGGTTTTCATTCAATTTAGGGTACACTTAGTTGTTTATGCAGATACAATCATCCATATACACTAGTTGTTTGAAAAAATCTGGAATTGTATGTGTGTGATTTCGTCTTTTTCTTTTGCCATGGCATCACCGCCCCTGCTCCGGTTGACCACACGTCTAAAACGAGTTGTCTCTGCCCCCATTCTCGTCGGCCTGAGTACAAACCCTCCATGGCCACAGCTTGTGAAGGGAAACAAAAAAGAAGAGCACCATCACTAAGATATGCCACTGAGAATCCCGATGAAATCCTCCACACCCTTTTGGCCCACACCTTATACACCTCTACCTCCGTCGCGCCATCAAAACGACCCACCAAGCACGAACGCAGATACTCCTTTTCTCCGTTCAATGGAAGCCTCATCAATGTAGAGCGAAGGCCCTCTCGGAGGACACGCCTCTTTCACCTCACCTCCCCAGAAGAATGAAGCAAGACTAGCTGCCTCCAGATGGGATCTCATGAAACCAGACAAAAAAACAAGAAAAGAAAGCAAAGAGTGTTTAGAGAGGACGCCGGCAATAGACCAGCGACCTCAGAGAAGCTCCCAAAGAGAGAAAGCATTAGTAAGAAAAGAGCTTCTTTGGTGACCAAAGTTCATTCGCAGCAGCGTCTATTCCTACTAAAGTTCATGAAATTGCATTTTGCTATTTGTGCATGTTAAAAGAGAATTAAATATTGCATTTTGCTATTTGTGCATGTAACCAAGAAAATCTTCTAAGCTTCTTTGATCGCCTTAATACCTAAAAATGGTGATGCGACAAACTTTAACAATTTCAGGCCTATTAGTCTTGTGGGATGCATCTACAAGTTGAGTGCTAAGGTTTTGGCATTACAGTTGGGCGGGGTTTTGGATGGGTGATCTCGGGTCCAAGAATGCCTTTAGTAGGGGCATCATATTCTCGAATCTTCTCGATTGCTTGTGATGGCGTTAATGCTGGGACATATTTCAGATTTTGATAGTGAGGGCACTTCGGCTTCTTCCTATCTTCAGTTATTTCATATTGATCGTGAGAGACGCCATAGTAGTTGACTGTTATCAGCTCGACACTGAAGGTTAGTGCGGGATGTTTAGTTTGTCAGGCACTTCTAGGACTAGAAGGTTTTAGACTTTTTGGGACTACTGTATCGTTATTAGAGTATTGCTAGATTTGGGATGGATTGCAATGTATGGAAGCCCTCGCTCCATGGGGAGATTTGATGTCTCATCTTTGTTCTGATGCCTTTCGACTCGGCACTGTTTGATCTTCCTTGGAAGGTGGTTTGGCAATCCAAGGTACCTCTTAAGGAGGCTTTCTTTTGGGTAGACATCAACATGAGGCCAAATCCTGGACAACCTTAGGTGAAGAAATTTAACGATGATTAATCAATCCTTCATGAGAAAGAATGACGGGAATCCAATTATTATCCCCTCCCTCATTGCCCTGTTCCCCATGATTGTTGGTGCATGGGTCATGCCTTCTTCAGTTCATGTGTTTTGGATGTTTGGAGAGGTAGCTATGTGGGACCTTATGCCAGTGCTTTTTGGAGGGCATGGCCACTTTTCCATTGGGTTGTCTTCAGTTGGAGCGCAATAAGTGCAGCTTTGATGGGATTGAGTCTTTGATCAGCTCCATCAAAGACACTTTTATTTCTTCTTTTATTGTTGTTGGATAGAAAGTAGATATTGTAAATCCATAAAAACAAAGATTATTTTTTTGTGTTCTCTTCCCTTTGGTCGTGGTTCGTTTGCATTCCCGGGATGTACTCCCTTTTGAGTGCTCTTTTATATACATCGTACTTATCAAAAACAAAAGAAACAGAAAACATGGAATTCACATATTTTAGCGGAATTATCAAAACTTAAAATTGATACATGATTATTAACACATGAAATGAACAGATATCAAGGTCCAATACACATACTCGACACTACAATAAAAGGGAAAAATAAAAATATACATTTTTATTAATTTCTTAAGTTATGTTTTCGTAGGTGGGAAAATAAAATTTAGAGAACAGAACTCTAAGTTTAGGTGAAAAGAGAATTAGTTAATCCCACATAGATATCTCACACTACAAGAATTTGAAAGAAGACAGAAGAAACAAAACATACCTTGAATTGGATGATACACTCTTCCTTAGATGGTCCACTATCCACATCTTCGGAGTCCGAAGAGGAATCAGAAATATTACCACCCCCATTAGCATCTTTTATCTTGTCTTTGCTGTTCTCACTTTGCAGGCCCTTGTTCACAGCTTCAGCAGATTTAGATAAGTTCAGTTCTGATGCAACCTGTCCAGACAAAGCTGGAATAGGCGAGGAAGTAACAGGAGCTCCAGACTCCTGCAACTTCTTCTTTATCAGATCCAGTGCAGATGATGGTCCTGGCACACCTAATGCTCTAAGAGCTGTGGCATCACGACCACCTGTATTAACAGCAGGAGCACTCAAGCGAACAGGAGAGGATCCTTTCTCAGGTAATATATTAGTGTTTGGGACTGACTTTGATTGTTCTTTAAAAGCATCAGTATCCTGCTTCTTTCTTAATTCTGTCACTTCAGTAGGGATCTGCCAGCTGCTCAACTGGTGAACATAAAAATATAATAGCAAGATTATGAAGATATGTTATAAATTATATAAAGATCATCCGAAAAGCACAGAGTATGAATACATCAGACCATTCAATTTTTAAACAATAAAAAAAATCCATTCAATTCTTTTCAACAATGACAACAGGACCACAAGAGAAATTTTCCGAGAGCCTAACCCTGATCTTTATCAACTTAAGCTTTTCAAAAACTGGTTATCTGCATGGAATTTTTATTTCGATTACTAGAGATTTGGCTTGTATAGCTCTTATCCCAAACACACCAAATCAGCATGAAATCACGGATCACAAGTAAAATAAACATGTCACACAAAGATTTACTAGGTTCGACACAAGTCATGGCTGCGTCCTCAATGGAGATCCGACGAAAAAAGTTTCATTATGCAAAAGCAGGAGATTAGCAGTTTCTACCCTCAACCCCTAGCGTGAGGCAACTTAATCCCTAGAAGGCCCATTAAAGTTACAATATCCTCGCAACAAAGGAATCACATTGGTTTTTCTAACAAGCTAACTCAAATGCTAACCTAACTGAAACAACCTTGATTATGTACATCAAAGTATGGAAGTATCATGGAGTCTTCCTAGTATATGTTAGGTCATCGTTCTCTGAAATCAAAGTTGACACCTTTAGATCTAGAAATTGAGAGAATTTTTAGAGAATGTGTGAGGAATTCTAGTGTTGGAAAGATCATTGAAGTCAAGATGGAGGGAGAACATAATGAAGTGAAAGCCCTTAAGGATTATTATACTCCCGCACATATTACAAACCCGTCTTGTATTGTCTTGCCTGCTACACAACATACCCATTTGGAGATACAAGCAGCAATAATCAATTTACTAGCGACTTTTAGAGGTTCGAACTTTGAAGACCCATACATTCATGTTAAGAAATTTTTAGAGATTTGTTCCACTTTGAATTTTCAGAATATTCCCGAAAAGTCAATTAAGATGAGGTTATTCATGTCTCTTTGAAAGATAAAGCCAAGTCTTGGTTATATTCATTGGAACCAGAATCAATCAAATCTTGGGATGAACTCTGTAAAAAATTCTTCACCAAATTCTTCCCTAGACATAGAACTAAACTATAGTTTCAATTCATACATAAAAAAACATAAAATACTAAAACGACTTGCAGCATTCGGGTAGAAAACAATCTTTTCAAACAAAATTGGTCCCTTAGTCACTGTCACAAGTAGATATAACAAATGGATTCTCTTTGAAAATAAAATTACATTAGCCAAACAAACTCGTCTAAACAAGGCAAATACAAGCAATGAATACATTAATTGACATAACCTTTGTTTTAGTGTTGTAGTAATATTTTTTGCCATCATTCGTGGTGGCCATTTCCCAATCAGTGCCAGCCAACTTCCCCCTAAGCACAAGAAAATATTGTAATTAGACATTTTCTTGTCAATATTAAGGGCCCCGGGAACATGATTACAGAACAAGTAATGAGGGAAAAAAGAAAGAACTAAACAGTTTGTTATATTATATATTGATGATCCAGAACAGTGCATGAAGTTGTAGTTTCTTCCAAGAGCCCCTTCATTCAAAATAATGTCCAGAAGTAGGAATCATACAGGATAATACTACAATCTATAAAAAGAAACTCAAGCTCAAACATCAGGAACAGTAGGTTAGAGCTATAATTTCCATCTGGAACTTCAACTTTATACATGTTATGCCATCCAAAATGTTCCACTGCACAAAGTTTTACCTCCTTTTTTCAAAATAAGTAACAAATATATAAAAGGGCACTCAAAATGTGAGACAATGTGTTACCTCCTTATATAAGAGAATTAGAATAATGTTGCCAAGTATAGAGACCATAAAGGGATCCTGAGATATCCGAAGAAAAGAATTAAGAACTAGTTCGAAGATCGAAAAGCAGGTGGAGATCTCTCACCTTCTTTTTGCCGATGACATTGGTCTTCTGTGATGCTGGGGAGGCTCAGGTGAGGTATTTGAGGTGTGTTCAGATTGACTTTCAGGCGGTCTCAGGTCTGAAAGTTAATGTAGGGAAGAGCTCCTTGGTGCCGGTTGGGGAGATGGAGGATCCTATTACTCTTGTCGGGACTATTAGTTGTGGTGTCTGCCAGCTTCCAATTATGTACCTAGGCATGCCTTTGGGGGCTCCTTCTCATAAGTGGAGATGATGGAATTCAGTGGTTGAGCAGGTGGAGCGGAGTTTGGCCGGTTGGAAAAAGACAATCTCCTTTCTTCCTTCGAGAGTTGAGAGGATTCAGAGGAATATCCTTTTTATTTATTTGGGGGGGGGGGGGATCAAGAGGTTGGGACTTTCAACAGGGCATGCCTTTGGGGGCTCCTTCTCAGAAGCGGAGATGCTGGAATTTGGTGGTTGAGCGCGTAGAGCAAAGTTTGGCCGATTGGAAAAGACAATATCCCTTTAAGGCCGGTATACTAACCTTAGTGAAAGTGTCTTTTCCAATCTGCCGACGTATATATTCTCTCTATATTAGGTTCCTTCCTTCGAGACTTGAGAAGATTCAGAGGAATATCCTTTGGGGCGCGGGGGGATCAAGAGGTTGGGTCTTTCAACAGGGCTTTGTTAGGGAAGTGGTTGTGGAGGTTTGGGCTGAGAGGCAAAGTTCATGCAAGAGGATGGTAGTTTGTCGTTTTGGGGAGGAGTCGGCAAGTTGGTGTTCGGGGGAGGTGAGGATCGGGAGAGGAGTGGGTGTGTGGAGGCAAATTCGGAGAGGGTGGAATGATTTTTCGACGCATATTCTATCGGGGGGTGGAGGGGGAGATATCGAGAGATTGGGTCTTTCAACAGGGCTTTGTTAGGGAAGTGGTTGTGGAGGTTTGGGCCTGAGAGGCAAAGTTCATGGAGGAGGGTGGTAGTTTGTCGTTTTGGGGAGGGAGTCAGCAAGGTGTGTCCAGGGGAGGTGAGCGCATCAGAAGAGGAGTGGGTTTGTGGAGGCATATTAGGAGAGGGTGGAATGATTTTTCGAGGCATATTCTATTTAGGGTGAGCGATGGAGGCATGTGCGTTTCTGGTTGGACTGTTGGTGTGGGAAGTCATCCTTGGCTAGGCATTACTCGTGATGGGCACACCATGGTGGCGTATTATTCTTGATACCATTCACCCAGTTTGGGATGAGCAGTTCGTGATTTTTTTTTTCATAATTGGGGCTTCAGCCTTTCTCAAGCTTCTATATTGTCATATGCCTATTAGTGAGGGCTCAAATTCTACTACTTAGTCGGTCTCTTCCCATGGGAGCTTTGAGGTTTCTTCTTAGTTTCGGCATCTTCTTGGCCTAAGCAGGCCTTTCATGAAGCCTTTTCATGGAAGGTTGTGTGGCGCTCTAGGGCTCCTCCCAATGTGGCTTTTGTCGTTTGGTATATTGCATGGAGTCGGAACCTTACCCTTGACAACCAGTGGAGGAGGGGATTCTATGTGGTCAACTGGTGCTTCCTATGAAAGGAGAGGGTGAATCCGTTAACCATCTCCTTCTTCATTGCTCCGCTGCCGGTGACGGTTGGTCTTTACTGCTTGGTGTGTTTAGTATTCTGGGAGTGATGCGCTCCTTTGATGGAGGTGCCATCGACATTTGGAGACGACGCTATGTGGGTGCTCGGGCCTGTGTTTTTTGGAGGGTTGTGTGTTTGGTGGTGCCTTTTATTGAAATGCAATTGCCGTTGTTTTGAGGGTATTGGGTCCCCCATTTGCACGGTCAAGGACACTTAAGTTTCTTATCTATTTTATTGGCTGATGGCCAAATCTTATATATCCATAGAGGAAAATTCGAATTTTTTGGGCTCTCTTAGGCCGTAGGAATTTCTCTTTTCTTTTGTACTAGGGACCATAATTGTCACAGGCTACCCGAGAGCACACCTGAGGCATCGGGCGCCTTAAGAAGCATCAATTGCGATTGTTTGTATATATAAGAAAAGAGGAAGGCGCGCGACTTAGTGAAGCCACGCTGCCCGGCAGAGTGGAGGGCCATATGGGGGCACCTGATTAAAGCCCACAAATCTCATGTGTTTTACTTTAGTCATATGGGCCATTTAATAGACAGCTGACAGTTGCAACATAAATGAAACAAAAAGAAGAAGAGAAAGAGGAGAGAGGTAGAGGACTGCTGGCAGTTATACTTTATATAAACAAAAAAAAAAAATAGAAGAGAAAAAAGAGAAAGGTAAAAAGGCGACAAAATCTAGGGCAAAAAAAAAATAGAACCTGTCTCTGCTCTCTCTCATAACTCATCTTCTTCAACCTCTCTCTCTCTTCTCAGGTCTCAGGTAAGCAGACCTTCTTCTTCAAGCTCTCTCTCTCTCTCTCATTCACTCCTCTTACACACACACGAACACACAATAATACACCAACCATACACGCACACTGTAGTACACATACAAACACTCTCTGACTATGCAAATCATAATTTTTTGCAAGACTGTTTTATGCTCTTCTTACTTACAAATTTTTGTACTCTTTTTTTGTTGCCTTCTTGCACACATGAACACATACATCAAAATTACACACGCAGAGTTTATACTTCGACTCTCTCTCTCTCTCACATACAATAATTATATTACACGCGAGAACAGACACACATGACTAATACTACACACATGCGCACAGACACACTGAATTTGTACTTTGTAAATCAAATTCTATTTTTTGGACTCTGTTTTCTGCGTTCTTCCATTCTTTTTTCAGTACTCTGTTCTTTTTTTTTGGAATAAAATGGTCAACCTCTCTCTCACACACATCAGTATTACACATGATCACACACACAGATTGTAAATCAAATTCTTTCTTTTTTCTTTTTTGAGTTTGTTCTATACTATTCTTCCCCTATTTTTTATACCATGTTTCTCTCTCACACATGAAGCACAGTACCACAAACAATCACACTCAATTCCTCTATCATTTTTTTTAAGTCTAATTTCTTCTGGATTTTTTCTTTTTCTAGTTCTGTTTTTATGCTTTTCGTTTTTTTTTTTAATTGTGCCTTTGCTTTAGTCGGGAGCGCGCCTCACTTTGCGCCTATGTGCACCTTGAGCCTTTAACAACTATGCTCAGGACGCGCTCCCCTTTTGTGCGCTTTATATTTTTCTTAATTATCAACAAAAATAAAATAAAAAAATAATTCAGAAAATAAAGAATGAACTGGTGATAGGAAAGAAAATTTACCCTGGCCACTTGCGCAAGCTATGTTGTAAACTTTAACAAGGATGGTCATTCTGAGCATTTGACTAAAAGGCGGGAACCCCAAAAACAATATAGGTAGTTAAACTAATCCAGCTAAACCACATTTCAGTGCATTTGACTAAAAGGCGGGAATCCAAGCCATTTATGCTGGTATGTGGTAACCTCTAACAAGGACCGCTATTCACAGCAATAGTGTGTATCGGTAAAGCCATAGGGAAGGTGAGTGTAACTAACCTAAAATATTTATATATAGGGAGTCAAAACAGTCCAAGTAATCACCATTTCAGTTCATCACTTCGTCACCATTCAATTGGAAACTTTTGACCATAAATAATCCCCTAGGGTACCATCAATAATAAATAACATAATATAAGAGATCTGAAAGAGTATTAAAAAATTACTCAAGGAAATAAGCATATTCTTCCTACAGGTGTTGCTGATTTTAGACCAATCTCTGTGTGTACTACATTGTACAAGTGTGTGGCTAGGTTAATTGCTAATAGGTTGAAGGGTTCTCTGCCTTCTTGTATTAGCATGAACCAGGGAGCTTTTGTGGCATGAAGGGATATTGCTGACAATATAGTATTGGCTCAAGAATTATTCAGGGCTTATCACAGTGATAAAGTTTCAGCAAGGTTTGCTATGAAGGTTGACTTGAGGAAAGCTTATGATACTGTTTCTTGGGATTTTGTGCTTGCCACTTTGAAAGCTTTCAAGCTACATCCTATCATGATTGGTTGGATTAAAGTGTACATGACTACTCCAAGATTTTCTATTAATATAAATGGTACATTGCATGGCTTCTTTGGTAGTGGAAGGGGTTTGAGACAGGATGACCCAATATCCCCTTATTTGTTTGTAATGGGCATGGAGGTGCTCACTGGTGCTGTGAATGCATGTATTGATAGGGGGAATTTTGCATATCATTGGAGATGTAAGGAGCAGAAACTGTCTAGCTTAATGTTTGCAGATGACTTGATTATGTTTTCAGCTGGCAAAGTTAGATCAGTTCAATGTTTGAAGGAGGCTTTTGACTGGTTTAGTATGGTGTCTGGTCAGTGTCCCAATAGTTCCAAAAGCCAGGTGTTTATGGCTGGGGTGAAGGAGCCAGTAGCTACAGCTATTCTGAACTTAATCCAGTTTCCTGTTGGTGCCTTACCTATGAGATACTTGGGGGTTCCTCTTATAACTGCTGGGTTGAAGAGTCAGCATTACAAGGTGTTGGTGGATAAAATTACAGCTAGGATTCAGAGCTGGTCTTCTAGGTTGCTTTCCTTTGCAGGTAGGTTACAGTTTATTAAGTCTGTTCTATTTGCTACTCAGGTGTATTGGGCATCCATCTTTGTGCTTCCTCAATCAGTGTTGCATGATATTAATAATGTTATGAGGAAATTTTTGTGGACTGGCACCAAACTTTGTAGTGGAGGGACCAAGGTGACTTGGCAAGATGTTTGTTATCCCATTAAAGAGGGAGGTCTTGGGGTGAAGGATGTGGTTGTTTGGAATGAAGCTGCTATGTTGAAGCAATTTTGGAGGTTGGCAAACCCTTTTATCTCTTCAGCTTGGGTTGTATGGGTGAGACTTCATGTGGTTAGGGATAAAAGTTTTTGGATGGTTAAGGCCCCTCAAAATTGTTCCTGGACTTGCAACAAAATTCTGCTTACGAGAGATAAATTCAGGGATCATGTTAAGTGTGTTATTGGTGATGGGAGGTCAACTTCTCTGTGGTATGATCAATCAATGGCTGCCTGATGGTGCTCTTTGTCATGGTGTGACCTCTGAGTTCATTGCTGATTCTGTTTTAGGAGCTAATGCCAGGGTTGATGCTATTATTCATAATGAGCAGTGGTGTATTCCAGAGGAGATGAGGTGGCTGCAATTGAGGATCCCTCTGAACTTCTACCCTGAGTCTCATGCCTCTGACAAGTTCATTTGGGTTCCATCTAATGGTGTGTTTTCTATAAAGGCAACTTGGGAGATTATTAGACGTAGGAAGGGTTTAGTATCATGGTTTTCTGCTGTATGATTTAAACAAGCTATACCTAAGCATGCTTTTTTGTTGTGGTTAGTGGTTTTGAACAGACTTAGGACTATGCAATTTCTTCTATCTATTGGTTATGTGGATCAAGCTTCTTGTTGCTTCTGTCATTCTTTTATTGAAGAAAGGGATCATTTGTTCATTGGGTGTAGCTTCTCTAAACAAATTTGGACTGTGTTGAAGAGGAAGGGGCAGAGGGATTGGCCAGAGGGTAATTTGGAGGAGTCTTTACTTTGGGTTTGTAATAGGTTGCTTGACATATCCTTGTCTTATCTGATCAACAAGCCAATGTTTGCTGCTACTATCTATAATATCTGGTCTGAAAGGAACAAGAGGGTATTCCAAAATCAGTTTGCTTCAGCTGAGGAGATCGTAAGTAGAGTGGTTGTTGCCAGTGTTGTCACGGGCTCGCCTAGGCGCTAGGCGAGGTGAGGCGAGGCTTTAGCGCCTCGCCTGCAACTAGGCGAGGCCACCTTTGAAAGGCGTCGCCTGGGCGCTCGCCCAGCGCCTAGCGCTGGTGAATGTTTTTAAATGTCTTATATTTGATAGTTTTGTACTTCTACATTTTAATTTATTGGCTTTTAACTTTCTTAGCAATGTTTTATTAGTTTAAATGTCTTATATTTGTTATTTTTATTAAAAGTGACTTATTAATTTAATTGTGAAAATAATTTATTATTAAGCGTCTCGCTTCACTCAGGCGAACGCCTCGCCTGGCGCCTGGCGCCTAGGCGATAAGAGGCCTCTAGCGCCTAGGGTCGCCTCACGCCTTTAACAACTATGGTTGTTGCTACGAGGATGAAACTATTTCCACTTTCTGGGTTCACTGATTCATATAAGAATAGGGAGTTAGTGCATTTAGTTAATCGGTGTTTTTTATGCAAAAGGGATGGAAAATCTATTGACCATCTCCTTTTGCATTGTCCGTTTTCCTATGACATGTGGTGTCTTCTTTTTTGTTTTTTCGGCATTCTATGGGTGATGCCTTCCTTGGCTCGCGATATTTTGGCTTCTTGGAGGAGTGTGCCGATTAGCGCCCACGCTCAGCCTTTTTGAAGGGTGGCTCCCCTTTGTCTTTGGTGGTGTATTTGGTTGGAACGCAATAGGCATTGTTTTGAGGATGTGGAGTCTCCCTTGGGGGTGATCAAAGATTCTTTTATTTCTAGCTTGTTTTGTTGGGTGGAGGGTCGTAATTGTAAATCTATTGAAGAGAAGCCCTTAGGAGTTTTATGTACATGGGACGCACTCCCCGTTTGGGTGCTTTTATTTATTGAAATACTTATCAAAAAAAAAAAAAGGTTAGTGCAGAGCTGGGATCTTCCCTCTTCTCTTCTGATTTAATGCTTAAGGGTTGCTGCTTGGGATGGTGCTGTGCTTGGAGCTTGCAGCTGTCTGCGTATGTGTGTTTTAGTTTGTGGCTTTATACCTTTTGTCATGAGGTGTTCTTGGATCTGTATGTATTATTGCAAGCATAGTACTATAGGCTATGGTGTTAGGAAGTTTTTTTGCTTCTTATTTTTGTGGTGGCTTTTTGGCTTCCATATAGTTGTTTTATCCTAGGGTATGCCCTAGAGTATCTTGTAGGTCTATGACCTTTTACTTTGTTTATAAAAGCTGATCTTTTCAAAAAGAAAAAAAAAATAAGTATATTCTAACAAAAAGCAAGATTGGGACAAACAAGCTTTCCCCAAATAAGTAAGAGAACCCACCATGAAACTGGAGTTGGCTCCACAGATAGTTTATCAGTCTGCAAAGATGAAAATTTGCAAGAAAAATAATCAGATGATACTAAATTAGGAATTAAATACAAACTTCTACGCATTTGAAGGCAGATTGCAACTGCTGAAAATAGAAGAAAACATAATCAGATTCAACACATGTCAAGGTATTTAATGGTTAAATTAACATCCTCTCTAACTGCTTAAACTTTAAGAATAGTAAGAGCGGACAAGAGCTCAACCCTCGGAGTCATATTCTCTTTCTTCCAAGTAAAAGCGCTCAAAACGGGAGCGCAACCCAAACACAACTGCACACAACAAGCCAAAGCCACCATACCATTGGACTATCGAAAATATACAAGAGATCCTCCACAAATATAAAATCCCTCCATGAATCCAACAGCATAATAATCCAAGTATATAAAATATGAAAATGCCCAAATAAGAGACTCCGCGCTTTCAAATTATCTCTTATTCCTTTCCCCTCCTAGACTCCGCCAACCTAAGCATCTCGCACTTGCTTTGCCATTATACACCCTATCCAAGCTACAAGCATACTATTTATGGAAAATGCCATGACCCAAGCCTCTCTAGCCACGGGGCAATGCCAGAGAAGGTGTCTCCTTGCCACTTTTGCACATGCTACACCAATTAACAACTAAATGTCATCTTCTGCTCGAGAGTGAATAGTTGAAATCTAAAGCCATCTTCGCATTGCTTCTGTGCGGCAAATGGCCTTCTAGGACAAAGTAGGGCCCTGCACATCCAACAACCTCCTATAAAAAGAACAAAACTCAAATCTCACAAGAGTGGTTGGTAGCCACCCAAGTCCAGTCATTGTCCCCCTCAATTCGCCCCATTATCATGAAAAAAGTGGTACAAGAATTTGGATCTTGAAAGGAATCTATTGCGTTTGGTTCTGGTTTGTTAGACTCCCCAAGGGGAATTTCGGGTGTTTGCTCTAAAGACTTTTGGGAATTGCGGGTCCTTCCTTCCCTGGTACGGCCATCTTGAGATTGGAAACCCCTTTGAAGGTGGCCTTTTTTCCTTGGTTAGTACCCCTCGGGAGCTCTCTCTCCTTGGACAATCTATAAAGAGACTACAGGTTATGGTGGAGTGGTGCTGCATGCGCAAGAAGTTGGTGGAGCACAAGAAAGAGGAGGAATCAGTCAACCACATTCTTGTTCATTGTGGTGGCAAGGGATGTTTGGCCAAATTCTTTCTCCTTTTTTTGGCTATGTTTGTTATGAACCGGATGTATGAAAAAATAGATATTTCGATATATCATATTAGTCTAGCCCCCAGAAGGTAACTCCCATTGCTTATGGTGGGACTTGTGGAACGAGAAAATAGGATATCTTTTCTTGGAGAAGGGAGTCCTATTTGGTCTCTCAGGTTGTCATTTGTTAATATTTATTCTTTTGGGTAAATGGTGAAATTGTATGTAGATTAAATGGTCGTTGTCAACTATTTTATGTATTCTCGTGGATGTGTCCCTTCCGGGGCAACATTTGACAAAACCTCACTTATCAAAGCACTCTATTTATGTTACCATAAATCTCTATCTTTTTTTTTTGTATAATTGATCCTAAATATTGGAAATGATTACCTTAAGTAATGCATTGGTTTCTTTGTTATCGCCATGTTATCATTTTCTTTGTCATGACAAGATCTATATTTTCTATATTCTACTTTAGTTAATACTCAATTTTAGACCTTTTGACTCTGATGCCTTTCTCCAAGTTCCTAATTTATAGCTATTGTTTCCTTAGAATTAGCAATATAATTAGCAATAATTGACAAAGTAATTGTTCGAAGATGTATTACGATTGAATTTAACAAGAGGAAAAAGACTTGGATAAAAAAATTCAGGAATGCATATCAAATGATTAAGTAAACTTCCAAACTAGACAGAAATGTAGTATTGGGAGGACAGTAAAGTATGGATCCATACCTCTTTCCTAAAACCAGCAGGCTTCTTGTAAGTCGATTCTCCAGTTAAGGAATTATAATAGTAGACAGCTCCTGTTTCAGTCTTATGGGCAGTCCAGGCATCCACTTGTTCATTGGCCGCAGAACCATCCTTGTTGCCAACATCATTTGCATGTTTGCTGTTATCTGAAGAACCCCGGACAAAGTAGATAAGAATGAAAAATAACATCTGAAATGGTCAGCGTATTAAACTTACTGGCAAAATTTGAAGTATACCAATTCCAGGAGGTAATTCAAGCTGCATCCCTGAATTTTCTGACTGATTAACAGAAACCACCGAAGATGTGGGCATTCCACTGGGAGTTGCCAAAGGAGTAACACCAGGGGGGCGAGAATCAGGCAATGGAACAGAAGGAAGAGGCATGCCACGACCAGGCAAAGCAAATGGAGCAGAAAAAGCCGCAGGATATGGTAGAAATGATGGTCTTGGCAAGCCGCTGATTTGTGGAGGTTGAAACCACAGTCCCTGCGGAGCAGCAGTAATAGGAGGTACAGATGGATGCATAGGATATGCTTGATTTTGAACATCTGGAGTTGATAAAATGGTAGTAGTTGGGATTATGTGTCTTGGGAGTGCTGAAGAAGAAAATCCGGTAGCAGTAGATGGGGCAGTTACATTAGATGATAAGGGGGCAGATGGAGCTATCCCAGGCGGACCAGGGGTCAAAGGAGCACCAGAAATTCCTGGAGGCACATAAAATGAAGTTGTGGGCACCCACAAACGTGGTGGCCCCAAGTTAGGACTTGAAGATATGGCCGTTGCAGAATTTGAACCACCATGAGCAGGCTGTGAAACAGACTGAGAAACAGATGGTGTAGACGATATAGAACCACTTTCTTGCGTAGGAAGATTCTGCAATCAGTGATGTAATATGAAGGGTTAGATGTTGAGTCATGGGCAGTAGAGTAATCGTTTAGGATTCCACTGCTTCACTAGTTTTATCAACTATCATATCAAACCATAAATAATAACATATTTGCCCATAGACAAACCACTAGCTGATATGTCCACCTTTAGCTGGTAAACCAGTATCTATTAAAAGAATGTATGAGAAGAGTTTTCATGCCCCTCTCAGCCTATTACAGTGTAAATCTATTTGAAACTAATAGACTGTAATTTGTAAATACAAGCGAGCTCAAAGACAAATTTGTAACTAATAACTCCCAAAAATAGCAAATAGATGTAGCCATGTCCCCCTTGTAGATATTAAAAGTTATTTCCATATCCGAGATCACAATCAACAGACCACAAGATTGAAGCACAAACTCTTTGCAAGAAATAAAACTCAGATTTACTATTAGTAGCTCGATTTAGAATAACCTGAAGAATGGATGTATCCCGAAAAACTACATAGCTAGATAGAAACCTATAAACTACTTCTTTTTGGCAAGTAGATAGAAACCATAAACTATCAACAAGGTAATCCATATGTTAAAAATGCAGTGAACTCATAGAACTATTTTAACACTGTCAGTGAGCCATAGTACAGATACAAAATGGAGCCACATTTGAATCAGTTCAACTCATAATTATTTATTTGCAAGCCAAACATCTAGTTTGGAACTCGTATATACCCAAAGTAGAACTTCACAAATATTTTACATACATGCTAAATGTCAAGGTACTTTCAAACTCCATGAAATTTCACAAAAAAATCCACTTCGACTCTTCTAAATATAATATTCAACAAATGTCAATTTTCAAAATCTTGAGCTATAGATAACAGAACATGCTGGTAAACATCAGCTCAGTATAATATTTCTATGTTAAATATATATATTTGACTGATATTTTGAACACAAAAAGATACAAAACACTAGGAAAAATGATGTGCACATATAGATAATGTCAGTCAAGAATTTCAATCAATTAACTCTTTTATTTTAAAATATCAATTTTTCACTCAATTAATACTAATAGACTCCTAAGTAATCAATCAATCTACTAACAGTAACAGACTCCTAATTTCTCAATCAATTAATTAATAGTTAATCCACAAACTCATAACAACATAAAATTACAATTACTCCACAAACTTTTAAACAACATTTGTTTTTTTGATAAGTAAGTATGATTGTATAAACAAACTTTTAAACAACATGAACTCTACTTCTTCTCTCCCAATCCTCACTCTTTTACATTTAATATCCATCGCAAGTTGTTCTTATCCTAGAATTGTTTTTATTTTTATTTTCCCATTATTTTTGCTAAATTCACACTTAATTTGAACATAAAATCTCAACTAAAATTATAGATTCACTTCTTATCACGTGCATTGAAGTGCACTTAACTAGTGTGTGTGTATATAGCACCAATTCTCAACTGCAATTATGCTATAAGCCTTTAGCTCGTCTTATTACAATTGCCCAGCAAATATTTTGACCATAATATCTTTTGTGGTCATAATCATTTCAGACAGATGTTACTACTTGATGATACACGTGAATTCCATCAATGACACAACCTTGACTGTTTCCTCCGGCTGTTTTTTTTTTTTTTTTGAAGGACCGGGTAAGTAGAACCAGACATACACAGTCACCAAGCAGACTCGAGCCCCTCCCCTCCCCAATTGGGGAGGAGAGGCTATACAACTGTTCCATTGCAAATGATGGACAATTTTTCTAACATTAGCAATACTTCTACGAAAACTGTGACCCTTACCATGCCAAACTGGAGTTGATGGCTAGCATGTAATATGTTGTATGAAAATGAAGCCCCAGCAGATGCAGACAGACCAGGAACTGGAGGTTGGAGCTGTGCCGAAGAAGCTGCCACATTGGGTTCTACAATCTGCACATAAACCAAGCAATTAGCTAGATTAAACCTGAAATTATGACTCCAAGACTAGGGAAGCAATACAAGTTAACTTACAGGAGTAGATGATGATTGCTGAGAGCCTCTGGAAGTGGGATTAACGTTTGGAAGCACATTGTATGAGAATGAAGATGGGGGAGAAGCAAATCCAGGAGATTTAGCGAAGGTTGGCTGGGTAGCTTCTTGCAATGAGTTCCTCACAGCACCACTTGGAACCTTTGAAGTACCTGCCACTGTTACAGATGTAGCAGGTGTGGGTGACGGGCCCATAGATGGTCCTGCAACAGGTGAAGCCGAAACAGAGGCTTGAGTTGTTGAAGACTGCACTTCCTGAGATAACCAAGATGGCGACGCCATTACTTGATATAATTAGAAACAAAAGATAAAAAGTCAATTCACAAAAAAAGGTTGATAACAGGAACTGCTATTGGAAAAGACAGACTCCTTCATTTCATCGAAAAAAACTCTTAATGAGATTAATATTCATGACAAACACACTCCTCAGGGATGGACCTACCTTAGTCCCCATAGGGAGCACTTGCCCCCTCAATAAATAAAAATTTCTTAATACTATTAGCTTTTTTCCCTTAATTAAAATATAGGTGAAATACTAACATTGGCCCCCATGAAATTATCAAAACTTCCTTTGAAATACAGGTGAGCCCAACCAGTACTGTTTTGATGGGATTGAGCCCCCAGTTGGCTCCATCAAGATTGATTTTTTGGGTTTTCTCGGTCCTTAGGTTGTGGTTCTATTTTATTAGGATGCACTCCTCTTTTGAGTGCCTTTTTCATACAATTCTTCTTACTTAACAAAAAAAAAAAAAAAAACTATTGCAAATGTGGTTCTAGTACCGAGTTTAAAGGATTAAAAGAGATTGGTGATATTGTAAAAAAAATGGTTACAACCAAAAGAGACAAAGTGCAACTACTAGTTTATTTGCATGCGACACCAGCATTGACCCTACAAGTCATAGTTGTTAAAGGATAGTTTGGTAGTCTCTATCAACAAGTTGTTATTGTCACTGTAGAGAGGGTTTTTTCTGGTATGAAAATCATGAAGAAGTCGATTACGTAATAAGATAGGAGATGAATGGATAAAGGATAGTTTGGTAGTCTCTATTGACAAATATTTATATTTATATATATATGTTGGCTTAGATAACTAAGTTACTTTCAAGATACGAAAAGTCGTCAAGGACAATTGTCAAAATACTCAAATAAGTTACAGATGAATGTCAAAAATCTTTTCTTATTCATCTTCTTCCTTCTTTTTTTTGGTTGGTTGGAAGGGTCGTGTACCTTCAAATTATTTTCAGTGTCCGTACCTGTCCACTTTAACCCAAAAAAATTGCCCATCATAGAGATGAACTACCGGGAATATATGCCAGCATTATGGTAATTAAAAATGGTTACTGATATACCCCATTACTTTGGCCTTCAAGGAGTATGCATTTTAAACATATTATACAAATAGTTATACAGAGAGGAAAGCCCAGATTATACTCCCAATTGAAGTTGCTCACGAAATGGAAATTGCTGCTTTTAAATTAAAGAGTGTAATAAACAAGGGCTCCAACCGGAAAAAAAATAGCAATATGTTCCTAGTATCTAGATTTATTCCCCTTCCTCAGTGAGAGCTTCAATATGTAACCGGAAAATAAATAAAAACAATTATAATGACGACATTAGTTAATTTTCACTCTATGATGAATTTAGGCCTCTCCTCAACTTTCATCGTAACATAGTTGCTCCAAAAATATCAGATCTACTGTATAGCTCTCCAATACACAAAATTTGTTTTATGATAGGTACATATATATTAGAAGACGTTCAAAAGGGGAACGCATCCCAAAGGTACACAGTGACCGAAGCCGGAATAAGACCAAAAAGAACCCAAAAAAATCAACTCTATCTATAGATTTAACATTTCTCCCATCATTCAAACAAAAAGAGAGGGAAAAGGCATAAAAAGCTTTACAGCCCCAATAGCAGATTTCTCATTATCGAAGATCTTCTATTGTGCTCCTTCCAAAGACACCGCCAAACACAAAGTATTACCATCCTTCAACAAAACATGAGTGCGGGATCCCACATGAACACAACTTTCAAGCAGCACTCAAATCTCTCGAAGTGTGAGGCAACCCACTGAATAAGGCATGAATAAGACAAGAACAAGGCCCAATAGGCATGAGAGACGAGGAAAAGTGAAAGAAGATGGCCAGGTGACTCTTCATCCCTCTTACACATGCAAACACTGATTGACAGCAGCTTGTCTCCTCCTTCTCCAATTATCAAGAGTTAAAATCTTGTCTAAAACCGCAGTCCAAACAAAAAAACCCACCTTGAAAGGATTCTTAGAGCACCAAACTGACTTGGAAAGCCAACCTTTGGGAATAGAAAGACACCTTAACCAAGAACAGACAATAAAACTCCAGAGAAAATGGCACCTAAACTAGAGTGTCGAAACCTCCACCATGAAATAGCACCAACAGGCGAGAACCAGTGTTTGTCCGCCTAGGTGTGCCTTTGATAACGTTTGTGCCTTTATTATGCAAGATGAATACTTTAATAGCAATTTTAGTGTTTCATTACATTTTTCATTGTGTGCGTCTCACTTCACTTAGGCACGCGCCTCACCTTGCGCATTGACCTAGGCTCCAGAGGACCTCTAGTGCCCTAGTACACCCTGAGTCTTTAATAACATGGATGAGAACTATCATCGCACTAGCAATCATGGAAGTGACATAGAAAGCACAAGTCTGAAGTAATCCACCCCTATCAAGATGGTAGCCATCGGTTACCAAGGTATGTCTATCAACGGCAATCCTAAGAGCCTGAATAAAAAACAATCCAGACGGCGATCACCACACTATAATACCTCCAGAGGGGGTGGTTAAGTGAGAACCCATGCCCATGATTTTTGGAGTGTGGCACTTGTTTGTACTTGGTGCTGCATTTAGCTGGAGTAGAATAGAAGATCCTTTGATTAAAAGGAAATTTGTATCTAAACTCTTTAATATCTTATTGTTCGCTCTCTTTTTGTTGGGTTATGGGGTAAAGTTGTTAAATTTTAGTCTTTTTAGGGGGTCCCTAGTTCTTGGGCCTTTCTTGGCTTCTGCCTTGGTGAAGTTTTTGGGATGTGTTCTCTTTGGAACGCTTTCTTATTCAGATTCACTTACCAAATTGATTGTATTTGCCAACACCAACTAATATTTTTAGAAAATGAATTCAAGCCCTTTCGAATGAGTCCAAATGCCAAGACCTCTGAACATCAACCTCATTTCTCCTCCCCAAACCAACCCGAGCTAACCCTCCTAGTACCTGATGCTCACCACTTCCCAAGGAGGTCCCTATTAAAGGGCACCAGCATCCTAATCCTCAAACACCCCAACTCTACATACCTTCTAGACCCATTGAGCAAGATACGTTATTCTTGCTTTTTTTTTATTCATCTAATAATTTAACTAAAAAAATATATATATATATGTTTTAGTCTATGTGTTATTCTTTTATAGCATATGATACCATTAGCTTGTCTCCATTTTCTCCAAAACCCACTCCAATATACAAGTTATATCCCTTTCTATCTCTCCATCCTTTTGTATTATCGATAGTAAATAGCAAAAGTATATTTCTGTTTTGACCAGTTGTGAATCTTTTCAATTCAAGCATTTCTCCCCATGTCTAGTTAAGTTTCTCTTTATAGGTATCAAAGAGAAGTATATATTCAGTAGATAGGGGTTGGGACTACTAATACATTCATAGTGAACTCAATACTCCGTAATGTTAAAGAGGCACACTTATCAAAATTTTAGACATATTTCACCTAGCAATAGAAATCTACAGGCTCCAAATATTTCCAGATTATTTTGAATAAACAAACCGATTGAAATGAAAACTAAAATAAACGCAAAATTGAAAAAAACAAAAGTGATGCCGCAAAATCACATTAAAAAAAAAATGACAATAAATAAATAAAATAAAATAGAAAGGAGAGCGAGGAACGAACCCTAAGAAACGACGGTGAATTCAGTGATGCCTAGAAGGGCAGCGAATTTCACTTTGACTGTAAGGCTTCCAATGGAAATCGTCAAAGATTTTGAGTTTGGTGTGTCAGTGTTTTCTTCTTTCCTTCTAAACCCACCAGTGCTGAATGCTGATTAGAGCAGAGGAATGGTTTGGGCAGAGTGTGTTTTGGGTACCTAGGAGAGTGTGATACCTAGGCCTAGGGCTAGGGCTTAAATTTGGTTGCCAATTCAAGATTTAACCCAGCCCACTAACATACCCATTCTTGCTTTTCGCTCTATGATTTTAGCCCAATTTGTCCTCTATCATATTGTTTTTGGTTAATATCATTATCACCAATTTTTCTAGTAATTTGCATTAGTTGAGGCCTTGTCCCGTAATGTTTTTGTTTTGAGTTTTCTGTTTTAGTTTTTAAAAAAATAAAATTATTTGCTACAGTAGGTTTTGTTTTTTCTAGATTTTAAAAAAATCAAAAATAATTAAAATAATTTGCAACATTTTGCAAATTTGTGAACAATTTTGAAAGCCGCATTTAAAGCTTTTGTTTTGAGTTTTTATTTGCAAAACACTCAAAACGCGGTTATAGTAACATAATTAATCCAAATAATAATTAATAAAGAAATAAAAATAATAAATAAACATTAAATATTAAATAAATTTGAATAAAAATACATAAACAAATAATAATTAAATAAATATGAGTAATAAATAATCAAAAATAATAAATAAAATAACTAATAAACAAAAATAAAATGAATAAATAATTAAGAATTAAGAATAAATAAATAAGAATAATTCAATAAATATTTAAATATTAAATAAATTGAATAAAAATGAATAAATAAATATTTAAATTAGTTTATTTCATTTTTATTACTATTTAGTTCATGATTTATTAATTTTTTATTATCTTTCATTATCAAACACATTTTCAGTTTTCTACTTTCAAAAATTCCACAATAGAGGAATTTTACTAAACATGTTTTACTTTCTATCAAAATAATAGCAAAGCAAATCACAGCTTTTAATTTTGTAAAAATAAAATCACAGCAAAAAAGAAAAACCAATGTGTTACCAAACATGACCTGATTTTTTCATTTTTGGTGTTTTTTCATTTTACCTTTATTAAAGAAAATAATTATTAACTTATTAAATGATATATTTGTCTAATAGAATATACCTCTCTTGCCGTATTTTTTCTCCTCTCCACCTTTAACCACCAATGCACAGATAATCACTTGACCACGATCACTTGACTACCTATCGCATCCCACGGGTGAAAAGTATCGTAGGTGCCTTTTATATATAATATATTATTTTAAATAATATTTATTAAAAATTATACATCTTACTGTCAAAATTGCTAATGAAATTTTGGAATTAAAATTTTCATAAAATGTCCTTATATATTGTTATATTCAATAAAAAAAAATGTTAAGTTTTATTTTTAGTTTTCAACCGATATTAACATTGTCATATTGGCTAACACAAATTATGTTGAGAAGGAAGAGAAAAATTCAAAAAAAAAAGTTTAAAGACAATTAAAAATAGAAGCATATAATACTTAATTTAGGATAGAGTCTTTTTTAAAAAAGTAATTTTAGTATTGATTAAATTTTTGTATATTGTAAGTGTGGAAATCTCCTAGCCCATTGAAACCCATCAAGCATTGGGCCCATCAGGCTGATGGCCCAATAAGGTTATCAAAGCCCGAAAACTAGGCCCATTTCAACACATATTTCTTTAAAAACATAGATGATGATGTAATAATGAGGTAAGCAAAGTTGAGTTGCCCTAGTGGGCCAAAAACCCAAAAAGGAAATGTATATAAAGAAAAAGCCAAAATTGAATAAAGGAGGATGTTGTGCACTTTTTGGGCATTTACACATTGGCGTCGTCTGTGGGAAAGTCAAGGAGTTCTTGAAATTTTCAATATGTTCGTCGAGATTCGAAAACCATCTCCTTTTTCCCATCTCGTTAAGCTAAGTTTATTTTTTCAATCCGAAAATCTGAGAACTGCCTCCGTTCTTCACCACCTTCTAAAAAATCTCCGTTCACACAGTCCCGAGCAAACATGTCGGTCACCCATTCGTAGGCGGACGTTCTAACCATCACTGACAGCCGTAAAGAAGGTCCCCAGTCCATCGAGCAAATAATGCAACGTCTGATAGCTGCTGAGGAGCGTAGCTTGGCTCTTGAGAAGCAGAACGCAGAGCTCATGGCAAGATTAGCTCCACCACCACCTGCCCCTCCGATAGCGGCGCTCGACCCCTCCGAGAACCAGCAAGATGTCAACAGGCTTGAAGAGCACGCCGAGTCTTCCCAGCGCTCAGGAAAGGCTCCTACCACCGATGAAGCCCTGACCCCCCAGAAGCTCCAAGCAATGATGGCCGAGTTCCAGAGGAAAATCCTCGGGGATTTGAGAGCCCGATCCACCGATGACCTAGCCATCCAGGCGTCAACCGAACTAATACAATCACCCTTCGTCCCCAAGATAACCCGGGAACCTTTTCCAAAGAAGTTCATTATGTCTCGGTTCACCCCCTATGATGACACCAAGGATCCCGAGGAGCACATTTATCAGATCCATCAGAAGATGACCATGTACGCGGAGAATGAGTCATTGCTCTGCAAAGGTGTTTTCCACAAGTCTTGCTGATGCGGCCCTATTATAGTTCAGGAAACAGCCACCTCAGTCCATCGGCAGCTGGCAGCAGTTGACCAGGCTCTTCGTTGCGCAATATTATGGGAACAAGAGACAGAAGAAGACCATATCCTGCCTCTTCACTATGATTCAGGAAAAGGGGGAATCACTGAAGAGCTTCATGTCCCGATTCAACATCGAATCTTCTTCTGTCGACAACTGTGACCAGCACTGTGGTATTGAGGCCTTTAGGATGGCCCTCATTCTAGGGACTAAGTTCCATCAGTCTCTGGTGAAGCGCCCCCCATCGAGCATTGGGGAGTTAAACTCCAGAGCCTAGGGATATTTGAGGATTGAAGAAGAGGAAACCGTCAGGCAAAGGAGGACGGCCTTGGTCAGCATTGAAGCCCAATCAAAGGATTGGGTGACCGATCGAAAACGTCCAACTTCATCAGGATCACCAGCTCCTTCGGGACCAGCAACCCCGAAACCATTTAAACACTCCAAATTTGAAAAGAGAATGACCCCCCTGAGGGTCAGCCTTACCAAACTCTACCAAGAAAACAAGACCAAAAGGATCTTCCAGCAACCCCCAACCATCAGACAACCACTTGACCAAAGGCATAAGTCAAAGCATTGTGCTTTCCACGGGGATTTCGGGCATGTCACAAACGAATTCCGTAATCTCAGGCAGCAGGTCGAGGCATTGTTGCTTCGTGGAGAGCTTCAGGATTACGTCCAATAGGACGGACCGAGGGCCGATCAACGTGCTCCTAGCGCCCCCAGGAATCCCGCAGCCGCACAGCCGGTCCGGATCATCAATATGATTCTTGTCGGACCTGCCTCCAAGAATATCGAAGGATCCGGCCGGAGCCAGCTGCGAAGGGCCCATAAGATGAGAAAAGTCAACGAAATCAATGATGTCCACCACAGGACAGGGTAAGCACAAATCATTTTCTCTGCATCAGACCTCCGGATCATCTAGACCCCACATGATGACCCTCTGGTTGTGACCCTGATGGTAGCCAACTGCCTTGTGAAGAGAGTCATGATCGATCCTGGGAGCAGCACAAACGTCATCACCAAATGGGCTTTTGAAAAGCTTGAAATTGACCCAAATGAAATTGTGACATCCCGGTGCCCTTTTGCAGGATTCGATGGAAAGCAAATCGAGCCAATCGGGGAGGTCTAGTTGTCGGTATTTGCTGCTCAAAGAACCCTGACCGAGATGTTTGTTATAGTGGACATGAAACCTTCATTCAATTTGCTCATAGGAAGGGGATGGATTCACTGGATACGGGGTGTGCCTTCAACCATTCACCAAGTGATGAGATGTATAAGCCCAAATGGTTTTGGCACCATTGACATCAGGGGTGACCAGGTGGCTGCCAAGGAGTGTTATGCGGTCACCCTGAGGAGATCCGGAAGGGAAAAGGCCCAGCGGTGCCCCATTCCAGGGAATAGAATCCAGACCCCAAATAGCAATCAAAGGAAAGGGATCCGGGTACCCCGATCATGGTCGAGCCATTATAGTCAATCTCTGTTGTACCCGATAGCCCGGAAAAAGTTACTTTTGCAGGTACAAACCTTACTAACTCTGAATTGAGAGAACTGACACACTTATTGCAGGATAACGTTGATGTCTTCGCATGGGAACATACAGACATGCATGGCATCGACCCTCTTGTGGCCCGGCATTCGTTAAACGTCGACCCGAACGTGAGACCAATCAGGCAAAAACAGAGACGCATGGGAGCGCATTGGAACCAGTTCATACCAGACAAAGTGTTCAGATTGTTTTAGGCTGGTTTTATCAGGGAAGTCAAATACCCCGAATGGCTCACCAACGTAGTGGTCGTCTAGAAGAAGAATGGTAAATGGAGGGTTTGTGTTAATTTTACTGACCTGAATCCCAAATGATAGTTTTCCACTGCCAAAGATCGACTAGATGGTTGATGTTACCACCGGCTACGATCGTCTGACTTTTCTAGATGCATATTTGGGATACAATCAGATAAAAATGAACCCGATAGACGAAGAAAATACCTCATTCATCACTGAAACATGTACTTATTGCTTTATAGTTATGCCCTTCGGACTGAAAAATGCAGGTGCCACTTTCCAGAGGTTGGTCAAAAGGATCTTTAAGGGGATGATGGGTACAGTAATAGAGGCTTACATTGATGACACTGTGGTCAAGAGCAGGAAAAAGGAAGACCATCTTACCCATTTACGACAAGTGTTTGACACCCTCAGGATGCATGGCATGAAACTTAACCCAGAGAAATGTTCCTTTAGTGTATCATCCGGACAGTTCTTGGGACACATCGTGGACAAAACTGGGATCCAAGCCAACCTGACACAAGTTAAGGCCCTAATGGAAATGAGGGAGCCCCGGACACATAAAGACGTTCAAGTCTTGATGGGAAGAGTGGTGGCCCTTAGCAGGTTCATTTCACGACTCACTGATCGATGCAGACCATTCTTTAAGGCAATCAAGGCAAAGAAAGGGGAAGTCTGGTGTCCTGAGCAGTCTAAAGCCCTGGTGAGGTTAAAATAATATATGACCATACCCCCAATCTTATCCACAATAGCTCCCGATGAAGTTTTGCATCTGTACTTAGCAGTATCCTTTGTGTGGACTAGTGCAACCCTCATCAGAGAGGATGGGAACCTTCATATGCTAGTCTCCTACACCAGCAAATCTTTAGCTGAAGCAAAAACCCGATACAGTAGGCAGGAAAACCTGGTTCTATCACTGGTGAATGCGAAAAGACGACTAAGGCATTACTTCAAAGCACATCCAATAATTGTCCCGACCGCCACGCCTCTTCGGGTTATTATTTCGAAACCTTATCTTTCAGGGAAAATCTCTAAATGGGCCATCAAATTGGGCATATATGACTTGACTTACATACCTCGGGTTTCCATCAAAGGTCAGGCAGTGGCAGATTTCCTACTCGAAGATGAAACTGAAGAACCTGACCAGCTGACTGAGCCAGACACTTGGAAGCTTTTCGTGGATGGCTCAGCCGGTCCTGCCGGATCAGGAATCGGTTTGGAAATCCTGACACCCGATGGTATGCACCTCCACATGTCGGTGCAACTATAGTTCCCAGCCACCAACAATGAGGCAGAGTATGAAGCGGTCATATCTGGCTTGAGATTAGCCCAAAGCCTCCAGATCCAAGCCCTAGCAATACATAACGACTCTCAGCTAGTCATTTGACAAATTAAAAGGTAATACGAGACAAAAGATCCGAAAATGGAGTCTTACTGGGCACTTGTGTTAAAATAAGCAGAAAGCTTTCAAAAAATAACTTCACTCAGATCCCGAGAAGCGAAAACTCTATAGCTGACCACCTAGCCAACCAGGCATCCTTAACCGGAGAGGTCCTGACCCGGGTTGCACTGGTAGACTTTATAATCAGGCTAAGTATTCAAGAGCCCGAATAAGTGATGTTTATCCCATGGGAACCCAGTTGGATGGATCCCCTGGTGGATTACCTCAGAAGTGGGACACTCGTAGAGAACAAAGCTGAAGCACACAGGATTTGGATGAATTCAGCCTGATATTCAGTTATAAACGGGCAACTTTATCGAAAATCCTTATCAGGTCCTTACTTGAAATGTATTATGCCATCATAATCAAGAGTAGTGATATAGGAGATCCATAGTGGATCTTGTGGGAACCACTCCAGAGGTAGATCCTTTGCCTATAAGATACTCTCCCAAGGATATTTTTAGCCTTACCTGTCACGGGATACCGGAGAGTACGTCCGAAGGTGCAAACCATACCAGATGCATGGAGACGATATCCATCGTCCACCGAAGTTCTTACATCCCACCATAGTACCACACATATTCGCCCGATGGGGAATGGATATCGTAGGACCTCTCCCGAAGGCAATTCGGTCAAATGCCTATGTCCTTCTAGCCACTGATTACTTCACCAAATGGGTAAAATCTGAAGCCTATCCCACCATCAAGAGTAGCCACATCATCAAATTCATATGGACCCACATAATATGCAGATTCGGGCTACCAAGGATAATCATGATGGATAATGGGAGAAATCTTGACAACAAAGAAGTGAGAGCGTTCTTTGCCGAGCATGGTATCAACTAGAGTACGTCCTTCGTCGGGTACCCACAAGGGAACAAACAGGTGAAAAGGAAAAATCAAACCATATTCAATACCCTGGCCAAAAAACTTGAAGAAGCCAAAGAGACCTGGCTCGAGAAGCTACCCGAAGTGCTCTAGTCATACAGAACGACCCCCAAACAACTCACTGGGAGACTCCCTTTGCCATGACATTCGGCGCTGAGGAAGTGATTCCAACGAAGGTTGGGGTTGCAACCCTCCAGAGCCAGGCCTGGGTGGAAGGACCAAATAACAAACACCTGGCTCGCGACCTTGATCTACTAGATGAAAGAAGGGAGGCTGCCGGGATCAGGCTGGCCACCTACCAACAGCGTGTCAGGAACCACTTCAACCAAAAAGTCAGAATAAGAGAGTTCCAGGTCGGGGACATGGTCCTTAGGTGAAAAAGTAGGCTCGTAGGCAAGCTCAGGGAGCCTTGGGAGGGCCCGTACACCATTACCGAAGTAATCGGGAGCAGAGCATATTGCGTCCAAAGGAATATGGATGACAGAATGGAACCAAACTCTTAGAACACCTATCGTCTAAAGAGGTACTACCCGTAAAAGGCCAAGTTTTACTTTTACTTTGATCTTTTTGTAAAAAGGCTATAGCACCCGATCAATAAAAAATCATTTTTAGATCAAAATAGCTTATAAGTATGTATTGATGTAAAAATAAACCAAGTGTTGCTATGTCTATCGCATGGCCTGAAGTGCCCAAAAGACATAACACAGATCCTGAAGAGATTAAGGTTTGCAAAAATAAACCAAGTGTTGCTATGTCTATCGCATGGCCTGAAGTGCCTGAAAGACACAACACAGATCCTGAAGAGATCAAGGTTTGCAAAAATAAACCAAGTGTTGCTATGTCTATCGCATGGTTTGAAGTGCCCGAAAGACACAACACAAATCCTAAAGAGTAAAAATAAATCAAGTGTTGTTATGTCTATCGCATGACCTGAAGTGCCCGAAAGACATAACACAGATTCTGAAGAGATCAAAGTTTGTAAAAATAAACCAAGTGTTGTTATGCCTATCGTATGGCCTGAAGTGCCCGAAAGACACATCACAGATCCTGAAGAAATCAAAGTTTGTAAAAATAAACCAAGTGTTGATATGTCTATCGCATGGCCTGAAGTGCCCGAAAGACACAACACAGATCCTGAAGAGCTCAAAGTTTGTAAAAATAAACCAAGTGTTGCTATATTTATCGCATGGCCTGAAGTGCCCGAAAGACACAACACAGATCCTGAAGAGATCAAAGTTTATAAAAATAAACCAAGTGTTGTTATGTCTATCGCATCGCCTAAAGTGCCCGAAAGACACAACACAAATCCTGAAGAGATCAAGGTTTGTAAAAATAAACCAAGTGTTGCTTTGTCTATCGCATGGCCCGAAGTGCCCAAAAGACACAACACAGATCTTGAAGAGATCAAAGTTTGTAAAAATAAACCAAGTGTTGCTTTTTCTATTGCTTGGCCTGAAGTGCCCGAAAGAAATAACACAGATCCTGAAGAGATAACAATTTTGCAAAAAATAAACAAAGTGTTGATATGTCTGTCACGTGGCCTGAAATGCCCGAAAGACACAACACTGATCCAGAAAAATAGTAATTTTTGGATAAAATATAAATAAAAAAGAGTCAACTGGACGAGAACCATGATTTTTCATTCAAAAATGGGCCCCAGTGGCTAAGGTTTACAAAATGTTTACGTTTCATAAATGAAGAATCCTAAGTGCCAGCATTAGTGCCCACTGCATCTGAGCTAATAGGAATAATAGCCCCATTGGGGACAGAAGGATCAGAGTCGGATGTGGACCCCAAAAGAGGCTTGGTAAGGAATTCACAGAAGCGAATGTCATCTGGACCTCCAACCGGATCATCATATGGAGGAGCAATGCCTAAAGACTCATCCAGTTCCTCCACTGAGGTGAAGTCCCTCTCCTCAACAAGTTTTTGGATGTCCTTGAAGCATGTCTTCCATCCGTATCCGATCCTATACTGGGCATTGTCACAAAGGCGCTTGTACATCGTGTTGCCACCCCGATGGCACATCTCCACCATTGACCTCTCCACCACCAGGAGATGCTCAGTTTCAACCTTCTCCTCCATAAGCTTTGCCCTAGAGGTCCTCAGGCCCTCATTATCAACCTTCAGGCCCTCATTCTCAGTCTTTAGGGCCTCCGCTTCAGCGAATAGGGCCCGCCGGACTGCCTTTATCTCCTTAATATGCTCTTGGGCAGCCTGAAGCTGTTGCTTCGCAGTGATTGCCCTCTTGGTCTGAATCTCCAACTTTTCATTGGCTATTAATAACAAGGTGGCAACTTTTTATCTTAAATCTTCCTTCATCTTCAAAAGCTCATTAGATTTGCTGAGCAACCTAGTATCTTCTTCCATCTTTGCGTTGTAAGCTTGGGTCAAGTAGAACATCTGCCAAAATACAAGTGTTAGACAGATCAATAAATAATGTGAATAAATACAAAGTATGACTGAAGGAACATCGTTCAAAAAATGTACCTTTATAGTAATCTCCGGGCCAGATATAGCCAAATCTGCCTGATCGACCTATTTCGGCTTTTTTCGGTCTGCAGGGGTCCAGATATGGAAATCCGTTGCCCAAAGGGCAACATCATTATCAATTATTTTGGATCCCCTAACCAAGAAGCCACCGCCCGGAAGTTCTATCTTCGGTGCCCATGGGACAGGTTGTTCCTCATTGGTTCTAGCCACAGTCTTCGCCACTATGCTTAGCGACAACGCTGTAGTCAAGTGGGGCTTAACTGATCAATGAGAGACTATGGCTGGATCCTCAGATCGGGGATGATATGTTCCCGTCAGACTGGACTCTCCCCCCTCGATTTTTCGGGATCTAGGAACGGGTATTTCCCTCGAAGAAAGGATAATGGGCGACTCGCCAGTACTTACTCCCGAAAGAGGAGCTGGAACAACTGGAACATTTCCCATAAGCGCTAGAGCAATTGCCCCAGAGGAAGCAACTGGAGTACTCTGAGATCGCTAATCATCTTCGGCTCTTTCTGGTGCCAAAAGGTTTGATTGAGGCCCCGTTACTCGTTTGGCCTTCTTCTTAAGGACAGGTGTCGGGATCCTCAGTATGGTATTATGTCCTTCTGTTGATAAGGCCTGCAAATTAGAACCCGTCAGGTAACTGTTACACATTCTCAGGGGCTGTCCGCAAATTTTAGATTTAAGAAGATCAAACCGGGATGCGATATAAGTTAGAGTTTTAAAGTGGTCGGGTGCTCCTAGAAACTCAAGCACATGAAGGCCCAACTTATCATTGCATTGTTCGCAATAACACGACCCCCTATGAAATGGTTTGAAGGAAGGGAATAAAGATTTGTCGAAATCACTGGGGACTTTGAATCCGGCTGAGCCGGGAAGCCTCCAATTCCCGCTTACCAGGATCATTCTTTCCTTGTACCCTTTGTTAGACTTCTCAGTGCCATCACAAATATTTCTCCCACTTAAAGGAAAAAGATTGTACCGACCCCTACAGTCTTTCTGATCCTGTATCTTGTAACAGAACTGGAGCTCAGCTAGACCAAGATCAAGACCCATCTCCCGATTAATTATCAGGAGCATAGCCACGATCCCAAAGAAGTTAGGCCCCACTTAAAGCGGAGCCAGACCCAAGGTAGCCAGGGTATAAAGAAAGAAATGGTGGATCGGGAATCTAAGAACCTGAAAGTGGAAGGCTGACAGCAAGATCTGATGATCCATAACTCCCTCCCCTTTCCTGAAGTCATATTTTTTTGGATATTTCTTAATGATCACCCCCGTCGGGTATCCCGCACTTAACCCTCAGTATTTTCAGTACTGTTTCTACCCTATGTGCAGGAGGGAGGGGATCGACATAAAATTGATCTCCTGATCTCCCTGCAGCCGGATCCCCACCCGCTGCAACGTGTTGGTTAACCTCAGGAGGACTGGATCGGACCATCCTAACCACCTCTATCGATGAAGAGCTAAGGGAAACATTTGGATCAACAGAAGAGAGGAGACAGTCGCTACCCGATCGAGTGTCGTCACTATCGTACATATTGACAGAAAGGTAGGAAAGCTGAAAGAAGATAACTTACTCTATGATAAATCCCGATGAGATTTCGTGAGTTTCCCTGGAAGAATGAACGGATTCTGGCAATGATAAGTGAAAAACTCAAGTTGCAGAGAGTTTTCTGAGAGCTATTAGCTTTAAAATGAGATGAGTATTCAACAAATACAATGGGTATTTATAGAGTTCACCAAAGTGCTCGAAAAGCCATGCGCACGAGAAGCGAAGCATCACGCCATTTCACGTGCGTCTCCTCAGCCCCCTTTTCGCCAATCGAGGCCACCCGAGCCATGAGTTTTAAACAATCAGATGATGATATAGCCGTCACATTAATTAGCCTGCCACGTCACCCCGAGAGGGGTAATGTACCTAGCTTTCCACCTTACCTTCTTGCTAATGGGCCTGAACGCCCGAAAGCCCACCACCAAGAAGAGGGCCTGTGTATGTGTGGAAATCTCCTGCCCCATTGAAGCCCATCAAGCATTGGGCCCATCAGGCTAATGGCCCAATAAGGTTATCAAAGCCCGAAAACTAGGCCCATTTCAACATATATTTCTTTAAAAACATAGATGATGTAATAATGAGGTAAGCAAAGATGAGTTGCCCTAATGGGCCAAAAGCCCAAAAAGGAAATGTATATAAAGAAAAAGCCAAAACTGAATAAAGGGGGAATTCTTGTGTTGTGCACTTTTTGGGCATTTACATATATATATACATAAAAGAAACAATTACAAAATATTAATATATATGAAAGAAAAATAATTGTCGTAAATCGATATAAAAGGCATTCAAATTCTTTGGGCCTGAGGTGGCCGTCTAGTTTGCCCTAAGTAACTTAGGTCGGCCCAACCTGAACTGGGTTAAAACCCGACCCAATTTTAACGGAACGGGTGCATCCGACCCAAGTTTTGTTTTTAAATAAAAAATAAAATATTTTGGGTTTGGTGTCTGGTTTGGGCCTGGTGCTAGGTGGGGCCACCCTTGGGACGGGTAATGGTTCGGTTTATGATCTAACCCATTTTTTATGGAACGGGTAGGCTCAATTTTTTTTTCTCAACCACTATTTCTCTCTCTCGGCCACACAATCACACCCATAAATAAAAAATAAAAAATAAAGTGAGGAAAAATGAAAGAATAAAGGAAACCCTAGATCTTGCACATGGAACCCCGTATTACTTTTTTTTTTTTCGAAATTCTTTCCGATTTATTCTCGGGTTGTGACATCACTAGTTCATGACGTCTTGGGCATTCTTGGTACGTATAAATTTTTCACGCTTCGCATTTCGGATTTACCTGGACGACTTTGTGAATTCTCGTTGCCGACTATATGGTTTCGTTGCGACGTTTATCATTTGGTTCATGGGCAGGCTCGGAACGCACTTCACAACGTCCGATGTTTTCATTTTATTTTTATATTTGAATCGTTAGGTGCTCCACTTGTTTCTGTGCTTATGTGTGTTTAGTTTTCCTTACTTGTTCCTTTCTCAGATTTGTTTCGTGTTTTTCTTGTTTTAGAGTTTTGGTAGACCCGGGACACGTCCGGTGGAACCGATGGTCGGGTTTAGACCCGAAAGTGTTTATTTTGGGTTTTTCTCATTGAAATATAAACTAAGATGATTTATGAAATTGTTTTAGGGATTTTTGTAAATTCAAAAGTGTGTGGTGATAGTGGAAATCCTAGAAATATCTAAGTATTGGATCCTACCATATATTTGATTTTAGGCATTTTAGTGCATCTTTATATGTATTATTTTATTTATTAAAACCATTTTTGGAATTTTTTTAAAGCTTAAGGGCATTTTTGTATTTTCCATGTGTGGGTGAGTTAGTAGTGAAACATGGGATTTTTCTAAGTGTGTTCCTATATAACCTTATATGTATATATATATATTTGGGCTTATTGGACTAAGTGGGTTGTGTGAATTTGTGGGTTGTTGGGCCTTAAGCCATCACTTTATGTGGCCTTTTACTTGTATATTATATTATATAATACCTAATGGATGGCCTTACTTCAAGGAGAACGAAATTTAGAATTTATTCAATGAATATTCAATGTTTGACTAGTCCACTCTTTTCCAAATTACTTGTTTCATCAACGGAGGCGAAAAAATTGGGGTTCGGTACTTCTCTGCTATTTATGTGTTATGTGATGATACTATAAGGGCCAAGCAATGGGATTGCTTGCGTTCTCTTCAAAATCGAATCGGACAGAATTGGCTCCTCATATGTGATTTTAACTCCTTACTTCATGCCAATGGACAAAACAGGAGGTAATCAAAAGCAAGGATAGATGCTCCGCAATTTCAGAAGATTAATTGATGATTGTGCCCTCCTTGATATGGGTTTCAAAGGCTACCCTTTTACATGGTGTAATAACTTTCAGATGGGTTATATTATCAGAGCTCGCCTTGACAGAGGCCTTTGTACTCAAGCTTGGGCTCAAATCTTCCCCTCTAGTCGAATTTACCATGCCCATGTTCATGGCTCTAACCACCATGCCTTACTTCTTAACCACAATGACTCATTCCAATCACCTAAATGCCAATTCTTTTTTATGCCCGTTGGATCAAGGACTAAAATTTTAAGAGCCTCATTACCAGCTTTTGGAATGAGCCTATCTAAGGTTCTCATATGTTTAAAATCAAATAAAAGCTGAAATTTTATAAAGAATGCCTCAAGCAATGGAGTCGTACCAACTCCTAATATTCTCAAGCTCATATCAAACACCTTCATTACCAACTCAGTCGCCTCAAACATCAGCCCTTGCGAAACAAAGATGAATTGCATCGTCTTGAGAAAGCCCTAACCATTGCTTGGGGTAATGAAGAACTTTATTGGAAGCAAAAATCTAGAATTGCGTTGTTGCTTCATGGTGACAAAAATACCAGATTTTTCCACCGTAAAATAATCATTCAATACAAGAAAAATGAGATTCTTGGCCTTGAAGACCCTGCAGGAAATTTGAAGGATACCAATGAAGATGTTCGCAACATTGCTGAAGATTATTTCCACACCTTGTTCACCTCTAGTAACATCTCTCACAATGATGACTTTTTGACCCACATTTTTCACTCCATTACTGAAGAGATGAACTAATCCCTTCTCAAACCAGCAACTGAGGCAGAACTCCGGTAAGCCGTAAATAGCATGGGCCCTTTCAAAGCTCCAAGACCCGATGGTTTCACTCCTTTTTCCTTCCAATCAAACTGGGATATACCATTAAATTTAACATGGTACGTGCCTTCAATTGTATTATTAACACTAACCATTTGTCCCGTAGCTGGAACCACACTAATATTTCCCTCATCCCCAAAATTAGGAACCTAGTAAAAATTTCCCAGTTCCGCCTAACCTCCCTTTGCGATGTCTTATACAAATGTTTTTCCAAAGTGATTGCAAATCATCTCAAACCTCTACTCAATACTACAATAAGTCAAAATCAAAGCACTTTTATTCTTAATAGATCCATCCATGATAACTCTCTTATTGCCCATGAATTAATTCATTACTTGAAAATAAAAAAAAAAGGCAAAACTTGTAATCTTGCACTCAAACTTGACATGAACAAAGCTTTTGATCGCGTTGAATGAAGGTTTCTCTGTGAAATCTTGGTGAAAATGGGTTTTGACACTCATAGGGTCTAAGTTATCATGTCTTGCATTTCATCGGTAACATATTCAATAACCATCAATGGGGAATCCGGTAGTCTCATTCATCCTTCAAGAGGCCTTTGTCAAGGAGATCCCCTCTCCCCATATCTCTTCTTGTTGTGCACCGAGGGTCTCACAACCCTTCTCTACCATGCTACTCACTAGAGTCTTATTAGTCGTCTCTTACCCATTAGAAACTTCCCCCTTAACCCATGTCCTATTCGTGGATGATGTAATTTTATTTTGTAAAGATAATACATTTGAGGTAAACAATTTGATGAAAATTATGCAGGAGTATGAATCTCTCACTGGACAGAAAATCAATTTTCAAAAATCAGGTGCCTACTACAGTCCTAACGCTCCTTATCATGTCAAGCTTTATTGCAGCCAAATTCTTCATATCAGTGAAATCAATTGGAACATCAAATATCTTGGCCAACCTACATTCATTGGAAAATCCAAGACTGAGACCGTTAAATTTCTAAATGAAAAACCGAGCTCAAAAGTACAAGTTTTGAAGGGTGATCTCCTATCGAAGGTTGGTAGAGAAGTTTTTATCAAATCGGTCCTCTCTAGGTTACCCAATTACATCATGTCCTGTTTCAAGCTCCCAATTGGTAATTGCACCTCCCTTAACAAAAACTTATGCTTTTTTGGTGGATCGACAAAGAAAATAGTAAGCAAATCAAATCGCTTGGATGGAAAAAACTCTGTGACTCCAAATCAGTAGGAAGATTTAGTTTCAGAGATCTTGAAATTTTTAACGAAGCTCTTATTTCAAAGATTGCCTAGAGATTAGAGACTCACTAAAGAGGATAGTTCACTGCTTTTTGACCCATATAAAAGAAAATATTTTCCATCTTGCCACTTTCTTGATTCTTCCCACAAACCATCATCTTCTTGGGCTTGGAAAGGAATTCAATCAGTTAAGCACATAATTCTCAAATGACTTCAATGGAGAATTGCCGACGAATACAAAGTTAATTGTTGGACAGACCCTTGACTTCCATATTAGCATAACCCATGTGTCACCTCTCCTCCATCTCTCAACCCCTGCATTACCCTTGTTGAAGATCTTGTTAAAATTCATTTCAACTAGAGGGATGCAAATCTTATTCTTCAACTCCCTATCAGATCAACAAAAGGATCAGACTCACTAGTATAGAATGCTATTTCGGATGGTAAATTCTCAGTTAAGAGTGCTTACAAAATTGCGTACTCATTGAAACACACACACATTTATATATCAGTTAAACGACTAAAGCAAGAAAAAAATAAGAAGAGGAAGACAATAGCAGTCGACTCGACAACGAGGGAGAGAAAAAGTTTCGAGCTCGGTTCTTAGTCGTTTCTCCATTATTTTGATCACCCACATCTAGCTCACGACTGACTCGGTATCTTCCTATGTGCTTAGGTCTTGTTTGGTTATGTTTTAGGTAACTAATTTCCTTGCAGATTGTTTTTTGCCTTTTCAAGACCCTAACCCTCATATTCTTTCAATTTGTTTTTCAAACCCTTGAATTTGATGAAATTAGTCATTGATTATTGTTAGGATCCTTGAAGGGATGTGTTTTAATGATTGATTTTGCTTGGGGTAATTGGTGGATGAAGCTAGAGTTAGGATTTCAATTTTTCCTCTTGTCTTAGATTTTGCTCTTGAGGTTGGGGATTCTCCTTCTAATTTCATCTTTTGATTTCGTGGGGGTGCGAATTTTCTTCTAGGGTTTCTATAACCCTAGATGTGTATTTGTATATATGTGAAAACCAATGGGTATGTTTATGTCTATGAGTATACTTGAAGAACTGTTTGGTTTAATTGTGTAAGTTAGAAATGAAGCAGGATATAGGGGTTTTGTTATGGAATTCAAGGAATGTTTCTATGTGTAATTAAAAGTGTAATTGAGTTGAATAGAAGATATGTGGGTTGTGATTGAATGATTCTTGAATTTGAAAATATATTAGTATGTATATATAAATGTAAATGAATAAGTGTATAAGTCTATATTTATAAGTGTATGAGGAGTTTATAGCCTTAGAATTATAAATAGGCTAGTTCTTAGAAGGGGTTGGATTGGAAGACACTAGATGTGTCTAGAGGTTTATATATTTGTGTTATAGGTGGGGATATTATATGTGGTTTTATACCTCTTGAAATCAGAAGTATACTAGTGGAATTTGTGAATGTGGGATTTGAACTTAGAACGTGGCATTAGCTCCCATTTTGCTTATGATTGTGAAAATTCCATTTTAAACTTGAAATGTGTATAATGTAAAATACTTGAGACTTATTGCTTAAAAATGGTTAAATAAAGCTAATTTCATGTGGATATATATATTGAACACTTGTTGTATGAAAGTATTGAGAGGCATGCTTGTTATATCGTGAACATGTTGCATGAAAACGTTGAAACACAAGCATATGGAAATTTGAAAATATTATACATTGATGTTGGTTCACTTTCAAGGCATGAAATACATGTTGTAGACACCATGAGCATATATGCATTGGGCATGGTTTCATGTCATTCATAAACCCTATGTGTGAGTGAGCCTTTCAGGTCATCGCAACAACTGTCCAGGCAGTGTCTCTCACTACCGGTGGACTAGTAATCCAGAAATCTGGGAGGTGTGTGAGGACTTGTTTCGAACACGGTGTTTAACTCACGAGTTGATAGATTTCTCATGGTTCTGTTACTTTAGCGACATTATATTTGGTTTCCCTTTGTAGATATGGTTGTATTTGGTGTTTGCATAAGCATTTGCATTGACATGGATATACATGGCATGGGAATGTTGTAAAAGCATATGTATAATGTGAAAATCTCGAATAAAATCATAAATCATGCTCTATGTGGAAAATTACACTATTGATGGGAAAAAAGTGCATAATGTGACTTTCATTACTTAAAAATGTATGTTGTGATAATAATTGATGTTGGGATATGCTTAGCATGATTTGATTTGTATTTCTTACTTGAATTACTTATGATTGGGATCTAGTAATGATTTCTCATGCTTTAATGCATGTATGTCTATATAGGAAGTTATCGAAACGGTTTCTATTGACGTGAGAAAGTGGACTAGAGCTATAGAATCTCCCTTGAGTTGAGTTGTTATTGAGTTGGTTAACGCCTCATTAGAACTTAGATTAAAATGTGGCAACGACCATTTTAGCCCCTTAAAGGTTTCATAGTTCGAGTCACCCTTGGGTTATACCAAACTTGTTATAAGTTTTTATATTAGAATGTGGTCTCGGGTGTCAAACCTCTCATGTAAATTATTTTTTGAGCGCTAGGCGCCAATACTTATACTTTTTAAAAAAAATTTGTATTCTTTAACTCATATTTATAACATATGTGATTTTTCGGGAACAGAGGTGTCAAAAACAAAGGTCGCTTGCAAAAAGTTGCATTTTGGGTTTTAAAACATGAATTTTCAAAACTGAAGGCAGTAGCTTCAAGCTACCGTGCCGAGGAAATGTCATGCCCCGAAATTCCTAGGATTCCGAAACACGAGCTTAAGAGTCAAGGGAGTGATGCGGAAGTGAAACAAAATGAAAACACTTAGATTAAAATGTGGCAACGACCATTTTAGCCCCTTGAAGGTTTCATAGTTCGAGTCACCCTTAGGTTATACCAAACTTGTTATAAGTTTTTATATTAGATTGTGGTCTCGGGTGTCAAACCTCTCATGTAAATTATTTTTTGAGCGCTAGGCGCCAATACTTATATTTTTTTAAAAAAAATTGTAATTCTTTAACTCATATTTATAACATATGTTATTTTTCGGGAACAGAGGTGTCAAAAACAAAGGTCGCTTGCAAAAAGTTGCATTTTGGGTTTTAAAACATGAATTTTCAAAACTGAAGGCAGTAGCTTCGAGCTACTGTGCCGAGGAAATGTCATGCCCCGAAATTCCTAGGATTCCGAAACACGAGCTTAAGAGTCAAGGGAGTGATGCGTAAGTGAAACAAAATGAAAACACTTAGATTAAAATGTGGCAACGACCATTTTAGCCCCTTGAAGGTTTCATAGTTCGAGTCACCCTTGGGTTATACCAAACTTGTTATAAGTTTTTATATTAGATTGTGGTCTCGGGTGTCAAACCTCTCATGTAAATTATTTTTTGAGCGCTAGGCGCCAATACTTATATTTTTTTAAAAAAAATTGTAATTCTTTAACTCATATTTATAACATATGTGATTTTTCGGGAACAGAGGTGTCAAAAACAAAGGTCGCTTGCAAAAAGTTGCATTTTGGGTTTTAAAACATGAATTTTCAAAACTGAAGGTAGTAGCTTCAAGCTACTATGCCGAGGAAATGTCATGCCCCGAAATTCCTAGGATTCCGAAACACGAGCTTAAGAGTCAAGGGAGTGATGCGGAAGTGAAACAAAATGAAAACATAACTTTTAGTTGTGATCAGTCCAAATCGTGTGAAAATAAGTGTTAAATATAAATAATTATCACGATCTAGTTTTACCTCTCAATCACAAGTACACGAGTAGTATATAATTTAGTTGTGTTGAGAGGGTTATCGAACCATAGAGATCAAAGTCGTATTTCAAATAATCACAACTTAATTAGTAAATTGAATTATATTAAAAAATAATTTGATTGGTTAGTTGTTTATAATCTACTAAATATAAAAGAAATAAATAAATTGTTATTTTTGAGATCAATTCAAGATAAAGAAGTATAGTGTTTTGTTCCAAATCCACCATTAGTCTAATAATATAGTCCTTTAATCATAATATTGCAATAGGGAGATAAAGCTCACATGAATCAGATTAGTAAAGCTACAAGGAGTTGCCTAATCCCCAAAGAGATGCAGTCGGTCCGATTTGCTACAACCCATATTCGATTAAAGTATGATTAGGGCATGTATCTACTTTACAACTACTCCTAAAATATTAAATTAAAAGCATGTCAGTATCATATTCTCTTAGCATGACATGTGTAAACCTAAAACTTTATCATGCTAATTAAGAAACATTATGTAGAAACCGTTATTAAACCTTCAGAGTTCAAGCTCCTAGTGATAAAACATAGTTGTTCAAGATTAATTATTAATTCAATCTAAGACAAGGAGAGAATCAACAAAGAATCTTATTTAGGTATTAAGTTTGTTCTCTAACTACATAATCATCACATGAGTGTTCTTTAGCTTCCTCTCTTGGCAATAAAAATAGTTAAAAGTATACATTACTTGGTTAGGGTTTCATTGGAAACCCTAGAATATTGATTTAACCTCTCATGGTAGGAGAATACTATATCATAAATGTAGAAATCACCGCCATGATTGGTTTACACCGTTCTTTTAGGTCTTGAATGGTAGAGAGAGAATGTCTTCCTGAGAGAGAAGTTGTAGAATGATTAGACAACTGAAAGACAATTGAAAGATAGCCTCCTCTGTATGTGAGACCACCTATATATAGACAAATTTTTTTGTATTTATGACATGTATTTGCTTGCACTCCAAGTTGACTTAGTGTGAGGACCACTCAATCTTTGATCTGTTGTATCAGTTATACCATTTTCCCATGTTTTAGAGTGAAGAAGGGGTTAAAATATATCATATATATTAACGTGTGGAAAGTCTAGGTTGTCATCGTGCAATCGATCGATGGGAACTCAATCGATCGGTGGGCTTATTCGCAACTGCACTGCGCGTTTGCACTATTTCGGCCATAACGTTTGATACAAGAGTCCATTCTCGACATTCTTTAGCTCGTTACAAAGTTGACTTCAAGCTCTTGAGTTTAAGCTTCTGAATCACTCATTTTAACATTGTTTTGACTGAGTTATGGTTGCTTGAAGTTGTTCCTCTATTTTTGTCATTTTGATTTTTCAACTATTGCTTCCACTTTCTCGTAAAATCCTGAACACTTCTCCTTTTCATTTTCAGTCGCTTTCATTCACTTTGTGACTTAGATTTGATTCATTCTTCTTCGATCTCGGATTTTGAATGGTCTTGAGTTGGTATTCCAGTTAATTCACCAAAATTAACTCACTTTTTCTGTATCGAGCTTTAAACACGCTTAACTTACAACTGGATAAAAATACCAAATTAATAAAATAAAGAGACTAACAACGGGTTACTTAACACCAAGAATAACTAATATTCTGGTCTCATCAAGCCCCCAAACTTAAGTATTGCTAGTCCCTTAGGAATAAATAAACTTACAAAACTATATGAAAAGATATAAATTTAATTTAACTAAGTACTTCTAAACTAATCCCTTCCTTTCATGAGGGTAAAACCATTACACTTAACATGTGTAATAAGCCTTTTAAACCCCTAGAAAAAAATCCTAGTGGATGAGTGAAGTCTCGTGATGGTTAAATAGACTACCCATAATTTCTTTATAATCTTTATTTGCACATGTCCATGAATTTTCTCATTTATTAATCAGCTAATGATATAATCCATAGAATAAATGTATGCAAATAAATCCTACTTATATATTAACAATAATTATCTCATATTAGTATTAAGAATGGTCTCCACTACTATTTAGACTTAGCTAATTTCTACTTCGAAAGCCGACAACCTTCCGTGTTTCAGTGAACTTTCTCTATAGCACATTTACTCTCATTTTTTAGTAAATATCTATATATATTTTTTTTCTTGAAGAAGGCCTTCTTCTCCTTTTTTCTTTTTTCACTCATTTTTTTTATATGCCATTCTCCACCCTTTTTATGCGAGTTTTCTTTTCTTGGTAAAATACCCAGTTACTTAAGTAAAGAATGTTTACGTATTTTTCTTTCTTTTTTTTTCTCCCTTTTGTTTCTTTAGAGATAATACTTCTATGGTCATAAATGAAACAATAGAGATCATATGCATGTGCTTATAGGTCAAGATTGTCCTTTTCAGTTTCAATTTTACCAGTCCATTCACCTATGGAGAACCACATCTCTTCACTACTATAATTTAATCATTATTCAGATAAGCAGAAAATATCACATATATATACTTTACAGACTATTCTCATATTCATGATTAACTCACAAGTTTAATCATAAATATGCTTAAACAAAGAATGTAAAAATGATTTTCTTAATAGTAATATAGTTATTTATTTATTCATGTATATATTTTATGTATATAAATTATATATTATATATATATGTATATATTTAGTTATATTATATATATATTTATATTTATTTAATTATATATATATATATATTGTTTTTCAACTGATCGATAGGCTATCTTTCAATCGTTTGGTGATACATTTTTTTACGAAAACAATAACAACTTTTTTTTTATACATTCCCACATATTTATATGTCTAAAACTAATTAACTATTCCATCCCCCAAAATTGAATTTATATGTCCTCATGGTTCACAAAACACATTAGGGTAGAACAATTTCACTCACTTTAATCGCAATTCTAGAATTGAACTCTGGATTGCTCGATCTCTCTCCCAAAATTAAATTGCATAGTATGTTCATCTTATCAATAGGCACATACCGAGATCATAGCAATTGTTGAAGAAGAAATAACTCATAAATATTTTGAAATTCATGCAAAACAATAAAAAATATAGGGGATGGCAATTATTAATTTTTTTTATTATTAAAAAAACTATTGATTTGCCCTCAGGGGCCTACAATCTGAAGAATTAAAATTTGTATAAATAAAAATGACAACCTAAAGTTAGGATATTGAAATAACAATAACTTGAAAATAAGAAAAATAGAAAAATATAAGAAATATATATTTATTATTATTATTAGTAGTATATATATTATAAACAAAAATATTTTTATTAATAAATTTTTATATTTTTTAATTATATATACATATATATTTTTATATTAAAATAAGTATTGTGATATATCTTTATATATTTATATATATATGTTTTTTAAAAATGGAAACCCTCTCCCCAAACTTATTTCCAAAAATACCATTTAGCTCATAAGAATGCGTAATTAATATTGGAAATTCAAAATACGTAATATGAATCAAGAAAATATATTTTTCATTAATAACTTTTATTTTAAGGGGATATGTATAAAAATAAATACTACACGAGTGGGTAAATGACTGGGTAAATGACAAGATAACCTGAACTAAGCTCACACTCGCAAAGTATTAAAAGTGAGTAAAATTTGAAAACTTAAAAATAAAACATTCCTCAAAAAGAAATCATAAAACATGCCAAAATATTAAAAACAAAGAGTCTACTTAATATACAAGTCTGGAATTCCGATGCCAATATTTACCGTCTTTGGCAAGATAACTCCACAAAAATAAACTATCCAACTTCTTTCTTCTCTACCACACTTCCCTTGATTGTAGGACAAAATGTAGGAACTGATTTTTTAAGTGCTCTCATTTGTGGATAATTACTAATCATATTGCAATCGAATACCAAATCATTTTCATATAAAGGCACTCATTTATCATGTTCTAACTTTATACCATGTGTGGGTAATATTTTCAACGAATCTGCTTTCAACCCATGAGGTAATGGTCCATTTACTAACTCATTCATCCCTTCTATAACAGAGCATTCATCAATTTCTTATTTTTCATAGTAGGATAGCTCCTTAAGACGTTGGGAAAATGGTATTCCAGGTTCATAAGTTATCTCAATTAGTTCTTGTGATGGGAGAATAAGTTGCTCATAACCCTTTTGTGATGTTTCTTCTAAATCTTCTTGTTCATCGTCCTTGACCATAACACTTTTCTCCACTTGCTTATCATTTTTTGTTCCTAAAAGTCGTGTCAGCCTAAATTATCTCACGTTTAGGTCCATTAGTAGATATTAAGTCACTTATTTGTTGGCCTTTTGGATTAGCCACCATTTGTGTATTGGCTTCTAAATTACAATAGGTATCTAATACTTTTTCCTCGAGAGTTGAAGACCTTGAAGGTGGATTGAGATTATGATGTATGAATTGAGGTGGACTCGTGAGTTGAGAACAAAATTGGAAATTTTCCTGATTTTCAAAGTGATAAGTGTCAAATGTTGATCATTTTAGGCCCCTATATTGCTATTGTTATGTCCTTACATTCCATTATTTGGTATTTTTATGCGATTTCTGTGTTTAAGCGTGTTTCAGGAGCTAAATGAAGATAACGAGCTAAGTTTGATGAATTAACTATAGAAGTGCTTGTCTATTCAAATAGAGAGCAAAAGAGGCATTTTCAAGAGAAAAGTGTCTCCTGGATGGCGAAAACATTATTTTTCGAAGCCACATCTTCAAGAATCATGATAATAGAGTCGAGGGGGTTCAAACAACACAATTCTTAAGAAAAGTGGTTTCCATGAATTTTGCTATGGTTGGCCTACACTTACAATAACTAAAAGTGACTAGAAAGTGTTAATACTACGCTTGGTGAAAATGGCCCACGCTTGGTGCTTATGCTCCAAGCGTAGTTTCCCTACGCTTCCAGTATAGGAGGATCAACATGATTAAGTTGTAAAATTCCAATTTTGGCCCTGAATTGAGTTCCTTTGATGTGGCTGCGACTTCAACACCTTGATACACGTGATATATACATACTATATACCAATTTGTAAGGGTAACCTTAGGGTTTCCCTCAGTTTTGTGAATAAATACTAATGTCTACTACAAATTTTTGGGAGCTTCAATACACATAATTTTCAGAGCAATCTCTGGAGATTCATTCAAGGAGGAGCCATACAAGTCCTAGAGATCCGAAGAAGAAGATCATGGAGGCCCTTTCTACATCAATGATGCAGTCATCCACCACCATAATCAATTAACTTGATATCTAGGGTTTTCTACCAAAATCCTAGCCAAGTAATGTAGTTTTTTTACTCATTTTCAATTGTAACGAGGGGAAGTTATGACCATACTGTGATGATTGTAGTAGAATAGTGATCATACTTATTCTTGATGCAAGATCTTATATTTATTTTTAATTCTTGTCTTATATTGAATGAATATATTATCTTAACCAATCATGTTATCATAAACATAATGTAATTTTCTACACAATGGTGCTTAATACTTGAAACCCTAGATTTACATAGGTTATGCCTCGGCGAGGTAAAATAGACATGCTTTAGGTTAATTTAATGTTGTATGAGTATATTAGAGTAAAATAGATGACATGTACTATTTACACTCTGTCCGTAGATGGATTGTAGTGAATCTGGTAGATAATATCCTTTTTGGGGACGTATTCGACTATTTGCAGTACATCTTGATTCACAGTTATGAATCGCTCTCTTGCAATTGAGTGAATTGAGAACTATATTATGTGGTTAGTGATGGAGCGATGAAAACTCTAGTTTTTCTCTATCTTTATCACAATCACAATTTACTTTCAGTTTTTAGTTAATTTAGTCATAGATCTCAAAACAATTCAAAAGTCTTTTTCAAACATAATTTAATATTGTTAGATTACTCAAGTGAATAATCCAAGTCTCTATGGGTTAGACATTCCCTTTCTCAAGCCAATTCTATGCTATAATTTGACTCTTGCGCTTGCGATAGGTAAAACCTAATCTATCGTAAGGGGTTATTCTTAACCATTATTTTTATCACCCCTTGGCCGACATCAAGTTTTTGGCGCCACTGCCGGGGACTTGGAATTATTCTTAGCTTTAATAGTTTAGTTGCATTGAGTTATTGTATTGTATTTAAAGTTGGAATTTTTGTGTGATTGACAGGTACACTAAAATGTGCGAAAAGAATCAACGGAGCAGTGAAGATTGCGTCTTTGGACCTCTTATGAGTTTTAGTTCAGCTTAATTTTGTGCATAATTTTAGCTTTATTTTATGTTAATAGTTAGAATATTTAGAAGTATATAGTTTTATTTTTCATAAAAAAAATAAATTCTGCTGTTTTCGTGTAAGCTATCTGAAAGTCTGAATTTAGCGAAACAAGAGAGGTTTTTGAGTGGAAAAGGGACTTTGAACAAAACTCACTATATATCTATTGGTCCATTTGATTTTAAGCCGAAACACATCGTTTTGGACCTCAAAACCACAATTTTGTGATTGTTCGGAAGAAGAAAAAAAAGTTTTTTTTGCCTTGTGCATGAGTGATCGACATTCCCCTTTCAATCCCAACGCTGAAGTTGGATTTTGAGATGATGGCCAATCGTAATACAACAACACGATGAGCCCCAGATACGTCCTTTAAGGGATACTATGCACCTTCAGCTCATGAATCGTATGCTAAATTTCCAGAAGATGAGGGGGTCAAACACTATGAGATCAAATCTAGTTTCATCAACAGCCTAAATTTTATGGACTTGGGAATTAGGATCCATATCAACATGTTGATGAGTTCATAGAGATGGCCTCGACCGTCAGAATCGAGAATTTAACCATTCAGATGTTGCGTGCGCGATTATTTTCCTTTTCCCTGAGAGAAAAAGTTAAAAGATGGTATATTAATTTGGATTGGGATATAAAAATTAATTGGGAAATCCTATAGGCTGAATTTCTAGAAAAATAATTTCTAATAGGTAGAACCCATGAAGCACAAGAAGCAATTACCCGCTTCAAAGAATTGCCTATTGAGCAATTCCATGATGCTTGGGATAGATTAAATGAAATTTTACAAAAGTGTCCCCATCACAAGTTTGTTGAGCAAGATATTATGCGTAATTTTTATCTTGGACTTGGTACCGATCATAAAAATCTAATTGATGCAGCGACGGGATGTCAGTTTACACTGAGGCCAGCAGAAGAACTCTTGGAGTTTTTTGACAACGTGAGTGCTAATTCGATCCAATATGAATTTGAGATGCGTGCTAGAGATGGATATGAAAGTAAATATGACCAAGTGTTTACCATATATAGAAATAATGATGATGTCGAAGAACAAGTAGTCGCACTAGGAGAAAAGCTTGACAAATTCATAAACCTAAGTCAGTCAGCCCCAAGAGAAGTCTTAGCAATAGGACATGATCCTTCCCAATATGGATATCAGGGCAATGGGATAGTTGTCGCTGATGCAAATGCAGCCTGGACCAACCCGAACAATAATCATTTTTCCACTTCATACAATTTGGGTTAGCATAATCACCCACATATGTCCTATCATCCCTAGAACACTGAAAATAAGTTTTAATAGAATCCAACAACCATCGTTCAATACTCAGAATTTTCAGTCCAATAATATTCAATTAATCCGACTCTTTAACCAATATCAACCCCAGTTTCAAAATCAAAATCCACCATTCAGACCACCTGATTTTGAAGATGAGATAATGAACGCCTCGAGGGAGTTAAAAAATCAATCTAACCATTTTCAAGCGACTATCCAATTGATGAACTCTCATGCCCAATCCATTGCTAAGGTAAAAGCCCAAATAGGGCAACTAGCTAATGCGGTGAATAGGCTTGAAGATGGAATATTACCTAGTCAACTGGTGGCTAATCCAAAGAGTAACCAAGTAATGGAGCATGGTTCATTTGCTGAACATAATTATAAGATAGTTTAAGCCATTATAACTCTGATAAGTGGAAATAAGTTGGAGAATAGGGTTGAGCAACACTTTGAGGAGAGGACGAACAAGAGAAAGATGACTGAAGAGGTTTGAACAAATCAATCCCAAGTGGAGGAAGAAAACGATTAAACATTACCAGAAGAGCCAGATAGGGCAGAATATGAGGATATAACACCTTACCCTCAACGTCTTCGAGAGTCAACTTCATATGGTAAGCATAATGAGAAAGACATGTTGGAAACATTCAGATAAGTCAAGATCAATATACCTATCTTAGACATTATTGCCAAATTTCCACCCTATGCTAAATTTCTGAAGGACCTCTGTACGCAGAAAAGAAAAAGTAGAACTAAGGTCCCGAAGAATATTTTGTTGACTGAACAAGTGAGAGCAATCTTACTAAGTGATACTCCACCTAATAAGTGGTGACCAGAAGATTGGTAGAGCTCTTCTTGATCTAGGTGCGAGTGTTAACTTATTTCCTTACTCAATTTATAAGCAGTTAGGGTTAGGAGAGCTCAATCCTACCTTGGTGGTGCTTCAATTGGCGGAGAGATCAACTAAACAATTGAGAGGAATTCTGGAGGATGTCATTGTTCAAGTGGGAAAGTTCTACTATCCTGTAGACTTTGTGGTGTTAGACATGGAACCTGACCACATATCAAGGAGACATATCCCTGTTATCTTAGGAAAATCATTTTTTGCAACGGTAAATGCATGCGTTAATTGCAGAATAGGGGCTATGGATCTATCTTTTGGGAACCTAAAGATAAGGATGAATGTTTTTTATATCAACCATCAATTACCTAAACCAAATGAGTGTTTTAACATAGAAAAGATTGATGATATGGTTTAAGAAGTTGTACCTCAGAGTAGTGTAAGAGATAATTTAGAGGTTGTGATGAAAATATCAAAGGAAAAATTTGAAAGTTGGGAGGATCAATAACGATCTAACTTGGAAGTTATCGCGGTGTTGGAAGTTGCGTTGTAATCATAGCCAGAGAGAGCATCAAGAATGTTTCCTAGACATCCAATTATTCCTCCACAGGAATTGGTGCCTGAAAGTACGCTTCAAGAGATGGTGTTGTGTGGGTTAATTGATGATCAAGAGGATAGTGTGGTGAAAGAGAAAAAGGGTGTGAAGACTGTTAGAGCTAATCATTTACCATGAACAATCATAGAGCCTACCAAGGATGACACCCCTCTTAAGGATCCGTTTTCCAGATGAGCGAGTATTGAGTATAAACATGGTAGATAAGTTGTATGCCTGGGAAGATCCACAATTAAGAACTGAGTGTGAGGGGATACAAAATTGTGCGTATAAGGATGTTCAAATTTATATAGCTCGGAAAAGAGTGCATCATGCTAAGCATGTTCGTCTTAAGTTCTTTAAGCTCGGCCAGAAAGGACGGCGATGTAGTTTGAAACTAAAATTGTTTTTAGGTAAAATACGATTAAGATGGGACGAACCATTTAGAGTTAAATCAGTTTACCCCATGGAAAGGTAGGTTTCGGAAATGAGAGGTTAAAGAGGTATGGTCAGCGACTAAAGATTTATGAGGAGATTGATCTGGGACCGAAATTTATGGCATTTGTCAGTTTGGTGGGTCAGGTGTATGATACGGGGCAGGAGCGAGTGACCCCATCATTCCAACGACGTTAAACATTGGTCCTAGGCTGTAAAAGTTAGTTTCTAGCATCGATTTATAGAATATGATGTCATTTAATTTCTGCAATTTCAATTCGTAGGATTGTAGGCCCTTAAGGCCAAATCATTGTTTATTTCATTAAAAAAATTTCATTCCTTGTGTTAGGCTGGGTAATAATTTTTGAAAAGCGATGATTATATTTATTATTCCCTTGCTATGATATTAGGTATGTGTGCCTTGTTGAATATTTTTACAAATAACTCGATTCAAGTTTGGGGGGAAAGATAAGCATGAAGAGAGGAGATTCTAAAACTGTGCTTCTAGGGTAACTATATTCTTTCTCATGAGTATGATTGTGAACCATAGGGACATTGTTTAATTTAAGTTTAGGGGGAAGGTATAGTTGGTTATTAGGAAATGATTTTGAATTTTTGTTTTGAGAATTTTGAAAAAAATTGAATTTGTTTGGAGCAATTCTTTGTTTTTATACATGAGTGTTTTACATTACAAGTTGATTGAGTTTGTGTTTATGATGTTTGAGTAGTATGTGATGTGATATTCCCACTCATGAGAGTAATGATTAGATTGAGTTAGTGAGGTGATGTTGTTTTACATGGGTGAATGAATTAGTGAAATTGAATCTAAGAAACACGATCTTGACCTATAAACACATGCACACATTCACTCTGGGACAATTAATTGATCTTTAACTATGTAGTTGAAAAATTAGCTTTGCAGCTATAAAAGGGGAGAAGGGGAGTTGATATAGAGGAATCTAAAATATTTCAAAATATAAAAATAAAATGTAAAAAGTAGTTGTAGATACAAAATTTACACAACACAAAAAAGATCCTTTCTCATTACTCTTCATTGGATTATATACATTTGCTCCCTAGGCCTTTGGCCCATTAGGGCAACATTTTATATTTTGGAATATTATCCTTACTTTACATGTCAGCTTATTTTGTCCCTATACTACGTCACTATCTCGAGGCACAAGTCTCTTCTAGAATCTTCAAGTTTCTACTAGAATGCTCTTCGGGTCGGGCCATAGGATGGGCCTAGTGGTCGGGTCTTGGGACGGACCACAGAATGGACGTGTCAGTCGGGTTAAAAGATGGGCTCAATGATCGGGTTATCATCTCGGGCCTTTCTAGGAATGATTTGGTCGGGCCTTTTTATATGGGCCGGGAAAACTCACATGTACACAGGCCCTCTTTTAGTTCATAGGCCTGCTTTTTAATAGGCCCATTAAATGAAAGAATTGCGAGGCCCATAAAAAAAGCCCTTGAGGTTGGTATGCGAGACGCGTACCAGATGATTCAGAGCTGCATTTAATGTTGCAGCCATCGCAATCAATTACGATTTTGAATTTGTGGTTGGGATGTCCTAGGGACGCGTGAAATGGGTCAGGTCATATCGGTCTAATGCCCTAGCTCGGGTAGCTGAAACGTCATGCCTATATAACCTATATAATTCATATACGCCACACTTACGCCATTTTCGGACTGCTCTTCCTTCTTCAATTTCTCTCTGCAATATTTTTAAGCATTGCCTGCAAACTCAAATTCATATAATTCCAAGTTTGTCTCATCAATTTATGTAAATCTCAGTGATCTTGGTTGAGTATTCCATTGTGTGGAGTGTTTTGACCCCTGTTGCGAAGTGTCTGATCGGATGCCCCCATCCTTGTTTGTTGGCACAGTTACCGGATTCTGCTAATCTTTTGCTGGAGAAAAATACTCGGGGGACTGCCGAAATCTTCTTTGCATGTTCGTAAGTCTTTCTTCTCACTTTTCTACCTTTCTTCAAATATGTCGGGGAGTGATGACACTAGGTCGGTTAGTGACCTGCAATTGACATACACAGATTTGACAATCACCGATCCCGAAGCTTCAGTAAGCATCCCATCCTTAGAGATTACCCGAGTCGCTGGGACTAGCCCAATAGAAGTTAGTCAGGATGTTGGGGGTCGAGTTGTAGAGGGTGATGATGGGAATGATCAGGGTCAGGGTGTTGAGGAAGAGGAGAATTTTTGTACTGACCCTCTCCCGACCAAGTACAGGAAAGACGCTTAACTTAAGAGCCTCGGGGTTCCCTAAAGGGTGAAGGTTAGACATTATCCTTGGGACAAAGAATTTAGGATTGGTGAGGGGCTGAAGGATGGGGATATATTTCTATCCTCATTCCACCTTGCCATACTAAAATTTCCAATTCACCATTTCTTCCTCTTGGCCTTGGCGACTTTGGGTCTGACCCCCCTTCAAGTGGGTCCCAATTTTTATAGGATCCTGGCCATGATCCTACTAATCAACAAAGAATTGAACCTAGACTTAGGTTTGGCCGATCTCCTGTTCTCGTATAAACTTCAGGAACATAAAGTTAATAGGGGTCGGTACAACCTAACCTTGTATGTTAAGAGGAAATTGTGTGACAACGTCCCGACCTCCAATAAGGGATGGAAAAAAAGGATGATAGTAGTGAGTGGTCGGTGGAGGCATCCCGGCGCCATAAACATACCTGTCAGCCACGCTTTTCAACATACCCGACTTCCCGAGTTTAAGAATTTCCATACCCGATCTTCATGTCATTGCGATCTGTGTAATGATAAGTTGGGTATGTTAGTGATGAGTTTCCTTCAGGCTCCTCAGGAGAAGATGGAGGTCGGGTATATAAGATCCCGAGTTGAATTGTTGGAGGCCAAAGTATGGAGTCGGGATTTAAGGGATAACCAGGGTTGCCTGACCGGGTCTGTATTGCAAGAGCTTGCATCGAGAGCGTCTGCGCCGGCGATCTCCTTGAGTTCTGCTGCGACTACGTCTGGATCGAAGAAATTGAAGTCCAAGTCATCAGTAACCAAAAAACTCAAGAAAAATATGTCGGGGGCCTAGGAGAAAAGAAAAGCAGTTACCATGCCCAAGCTTTCAATAAAGAAGGCTAAAAATGCTGACACCTGCTCCACATCCTTTGTTTGTGGGGTTAATGTCCCTCCAGACCCCGAGAACCCTGCAGTCAGTTCATCAGGGAGGCCGACTGGAGGCCTAGCCGCCACGCCCCCTTTTACTCCTCCTCCGGTAGAGCATCCTCCGATCACGCCTCGGCCTCCACCTTCTCATAACCCGTAAACGGCTGCATCGAGGGTGGTTGAGGTCGGGAATGATCACACTATAATCCCGAGCTCTGCAGGTTTGGATCAGAATTTATCCCAGGCTCAACTTTCAGCCTGCCCGGTCCTAGCCTTAGTATGGCATTAAAGGTTCTCGCCTCGACGTCGGATGCTCGGGAGTTAGGCTCTGACGAAGAGGGCCAGGGTTTATCTCGACCTGCCAGATTGCGCACTGCTATCACACCTATGGTCCGGAAACAAGATCACAGGGAGATTGAACGCACTGCTGAAAGTGGGAAGGAGGCTCCTCATGGGCCCCGGTTCAAGATGGACACCTGGAAGGGCAACCCTTATCTATCTGTGGGGGATCAGACGATTGGGAACCCGGAAGCCTTGCGGGAGATGGCCCTGGGAGTCTGTACCCCGGCCGATAGGTTGGCTATGGGGCGATATGATAGGATGAGCTTAGCCTTGAATGGGCCTGAGCTTGTAATGAGGGTATTTTCATATTTCTTATACTTCTCTTTTATTTTGTTTTGTATGTTCTGTGTTGTTACTCTCTTCTTTCAGATGCTTCATGCTACTCAAGTGTACAATTGCAAGCTCGAGGATGATGCCCGGGTCATAAATGCCTTAACTCGGGACGTTCAGGTCCACAAAGCTGGGTGTGCCAAGGCTCTGGAGCAATCGAATAGGGTTGAGGATAAGATTCAGTCCCTGACATATAGGGTTATTTCGGCTGAGGAAGAGCTCGCAGCTGCCAATGCAATGATCTCAGAACTTGAGGGCAAGGCTCAGGAGGCTGAGCAGTTAGTTGATCAGGAGGCCCAGGCTTGGGAAGCCTTAACTCTCCAAGTGCAGGCCCTAATTGAAGAAGTCAACAAGTTAAAGACTTTGGGGCAGCAGTTCCTTGGGGAGAAGGCCGAGGTTGAGAATGCCTTAGGCGTGGAGAGATCTAGGGTAGAGATATGCCACCAGGGTGGTAATTAGATGATCTCCCACTTTGAGCTGACCTGCAAATACCGTTATGAGTAGGGTTGGCGGGAATGCATAGCGGAGTTTCAAAAGCTTGAGGAGGAAATGGAGATCCCGACTATTGTGGATCTTGACCTCAGCCTAGGAGTGGGGCCTCCGTATGATGATCCCGAGCCCGAACCCGAGGACGTTGTCTTTGGCAAATTCCTTCAGGATCCTTTGCCCTCTCCGCCTTCTCGTTCTGATCTGGATGAGCCTGAAGCCACAGGGGAACACTCCCTCGGGGATAAAGGCTCAAGAGGGAATGAAGATCCTATCGTGGTGGTTCAGGGGGAAGGTGATGAGATCCCCGAGGTGGATGAATCCAGGCATCAGGGGAAGAAGACTTCGAAATAGGGCCCTTCCTCCGGTTTCCCGCCTCTTCTCATGCTTTTTATTTTGCTTTGTATTTGTGATGATTTTATAACACCTCATTGTATTAGCCTTAGCCACTGGGCCTTTCTATATAAGTTTATTTATTCATATTTTGTTACGGATCTTCATGAGCCATACTTCTTTCTTTTCATACGATAATAACAATCGGGATCTCGAATTGTAATTTAGCAAAAATAACAATAAAAACCCAGACAATAATAGTCGGGATTTTGAATTGATACTTGTAGATCCGACCAGTGGTGGGTCTGTGATGATCTCTCGGGCTCCTTGGGCCCATGGAAAGGATGCAACACTTAGGTTTTGGAATTGACATTTGTAAAACCCGACCTCTGGTGGGTCAGTAATGATCTCTCGGGCACTTTGGGCCCATGGAGAATGCAATACTTAAGTTTTTTTTTTGAATTGATATTCGTAAAACCCGACCTCTGGTGGGTCAGTGATGATATCTCGGGCTCTTTCGGCCCATGGAGAGGATGCAACACTTAGGTTTTTTTGAATTGATATTTGTAAAACCCAACCTCTAGTGGGTCAGTGATGATCTCTCGGGCTCTTTGGGCCCATGGAGAGGATGCAACACTTAGGTTTTTTGAACTGATATTCGTAAAACCCGACCTCTGGTGGCTCAGTGATGATCTCTCGGGCACTTTGGGCCCATGGAGAGGATACAACACTTCGGTTTTTTTGAATTGATATTTGTAAAACCCGACCTCTGGTGGGTCAGTGATGATCTCTTGGGCTCTTTGGGCCTATGGAGAGGATGCAACACTTAGGTTTTTTGAATTGATATTCGTAAAACCCGACATCTGGTGGGACAGTGATGATCTCTCAGGCACTTTAGGCCCATGGAGAGGATGCGACACTTAGGTTTTTTGAATTGATATTTATAAAACCCGACCTCTGGTGGGTCAGTGATGATCTCTCTGGCTTTTTGGGCCTATGGAGAGGATGCAACACTTAGGTTTTTTTAATTGATATTCATAAAACCCGACCTCTGGTGGGTCAGTGATGATCTCTCGGGCACTTTGGACCCATGGAGAGGATGCAACACTTAGGTTTTTTTGAATTGATATTTGTAAAACCCGACCTCTGGTGGGTCAGTGATGATCTCTCGGGCTCTTTGGGCCCATGGAGAGGATGCAACACTTAGGTTTTTTGAATTGATATTTATAAAACCCGACCTCTGGTGGGTCAGTGATGGTCTCTCGGGCACTTTGGGCCTATGGAAAGGATGCAACACTTAGGTTTTTTTTAATTGATATTTGGAAAACCCGACCTCTGATAGGTCAGTGATGATCTCTCGGGCTCTTTGGGCCCACCGAAAGGATGCGACACTTAGATTTTTTTGAATTGATATTTGTAAAACCCGGCCTATGGTGGGTCAGTGATGATCTCTCAGGCACTTTGGGCCCATGGAGAGGATGCAACACTTAGGTTTTAGAATTGAGATAATCATGGAGATTAGTGGAAAAAATGGAACTTTCATTGCAATCTTTTGGGCTTTGGTGGCCTTCCTTTACAATAGTCGGGACAAAGTATTTATAGGGGTAATACCTCTTAAGTCGGGATGCATTCTGTGTGTTGGGGTCCCTTCTGTTATCAGAGTTCCTGAGTAGTCTGTAGGCCCCTTGCCCTACCACTTCAATGACGGTGTAGGGTCCTTCCCATGGCTCTTGGACTTTCCCACGTGTCTAATCTTTCGTCTAAGGACCATGTCCCCAACTTGGAACACCCTTCTTTTTACTCTCTTATTGAAGTGATTCCTGACCCGTTGTTGGTAAGTTGTCAGTCTTATCTCGGCAATTTCTCTCTTCACTTCCAGCAGGTCGAGCTCGTGAGCCAAGCGTTGATTATTTGACTCCTCCTCCCAGGCTAGTGACCTCAATGTCGGGATGAAATACTCCGTCTGGATTACGGCCTCTGCCCCATAAGCCATAGCGAAGGGTGTTTCACCGGTTGGTTATCGGTGAGTGGTCCTATACAACCATAGTACCTCTGGTAATTTATCTAACCATGCTCCTTTGGCCTTCTCAAGTTTCTTTTCCAGGGTGTTGAAGATGGAACAATTGGTCCTTTCTGTTTGTCCATTGGCTTGCGGGTACCCTATCGAGGAGGTATTCTGATTGATTCCATGCTCGGCCAGAAACGACCTGACCGGTTCACAGTCTAAATTTGTGTCGTTGTCTATCATGATGGTCCGAGGTACCCCGAACCTACAGATAATGTGATTCCATATGAACTTGACTACATGACTGCCCTTTATAGAAGGATAGGCCTCGGCTTCAACCCACTTGGTTAAATAGTCGGTGGCCAAGAATACATGGGTTGTTGACCTGATGGCTTTTGGGAGTGGTCCGAATATATCCATTCCCTACCGGGCAAAAGGATGTGGAACAATTATCAGGTTCAAGAATTCTGGTGATTGGAGTATAGCGTCACCGTGCATCTGACAGGATTTTCATTTACGTACGTATTCCTCTGTATCCCGGGACATGTAGGGCCAAAAGTAACCCTGGGATAAGATTTTGTGGGTAAGAGACCGGGCACCCAAGTGATTTCCACAAGCTCTAGTGTGTATTTCTTGCATCACTATTTCTGACTTGGAAGGAGTGACGCACCTCAGATATGGACCCGAGAAAGATCTTCTGTAGAGTTGTCCCTCAATGATCGAGTATTTGGCTGACTTTATTCTAATTTTCCTTGCCTCTGCCTTATCATTGGGTAGTGTCCCGACACTGAGGTAGTCAATTATGGGGTCTATCCAGCTCGGCTCTCGGGGAACTAGACATATATGTTCGTCGGGCTCTCGAATGCTTGGAATAGTGATAAAATCGGTTAGTACTACTCGGGTCATATCCTCACCAGCTGCAGATGCTTGATTAGCTAAATGGTCAGTAGAGGTGTTTTCTTCTCGAGGGATTTGGCTAAATGTTAATTTTTGAAAATATTCAGACTCCTTGAGCACCAGTGCTCTGTAAGATTCCATTTTGGGGTCTCTGGTTTCGTACTCGCCGGTTATTTGCCTGACTATTAGCTGGGAGTCAATGTACACGGAAAGGGATTGTATTTGCAGGCTTCTGGCCAATCTCAGGCCCGATATGATCGCCTCGTACTCTGCCTCGTTGTTAGTGGCTTAGAATTGTAATTGCATTGAAGCCTGCAACTTGGTCCTGTCGGGAGTATGGATCTTCAGCCCAACGCCTGCTCCATTGGCGCTTACCGAGCCGTCCACGAACAATTTCCACGTTTCTAATTCATCGGGTTGATCAATTTTCTCGGGTTTTCCTTCTAATAGAAAATCGGTCACAACCTGTCCTTTGATCGAGATTCTGGGAACGTAGGTTATGTCGTAAATCCCAAGCTCAATGGCCCATTTGGAGATCCTACCGGAGAGATCGGGCTTTGCCATAAGTACATGAATCGGAATAGTAGTGGGGACAATGATCTGGTGGGAATCAAAGTAATTCCTGAGACGTCGTTTGGCATTGATCAAGGATAGAACCAATTTTTCTTATTTGTTGTATCAGGTCTCGGGATCGGGTAATGCTTTACTGGTATAGAAAATGGGTATCTGGAGTTTCTCGTCCTCTCTGATGAGTACAACGCTAGTTGACACTGATGATACTGCCAGATACAAGAATAGGACATCATCGGGCTCGGGTGTCGTAAGAATGGGAGGCTTGAGCATGTATTCTTTTAATCGGGATAGGGCTTTAGTTTGTTCGGGCCCCCACACTTCTCCCTTCTTTGCTTTGATCGCTTGGAAGATGGGTCGGCATCGATCGGTCAGTCTTACGATGAATCTGCTCAAGGCTACAACTCTTCTGGTCAGAATTTGGACTTCTTTGTGTGTGGCTGGCTCTTTTATTTCTAGCAGAGCCTTCACTTGGGTTGGGTTAGCCTGTATGTCTGATCGGTATACAATGTGCCCCAGGAACTGCCCTGAAGACACCCCGAAAGAGCATTTGGCCAGATTGAGTTTCATCCCATATTTGCTTAGAGTGTTGAATACTTTTTGGAGATGCTCCAAGTGGTTAGTTTTCTTTCTGCTTTTGACCACTGTATCATCAATGTAGGCCTCGACCACTGTGCCCATCATTCCTTTAAAGATCCTGTTCACCAGTCTTTGAAATATGGCTCCTGCATTTTTTAGTCCGAAAGGCATAACTTTAAAGCAATAAGTACTTGTCTCGGTAATGAAGAAGGTATTTTCCTCATCCGTCGGGTCCATTGGGATTTGGTTATATCTCGAGTAGTCATCAAGGAAAGTCAGTCTCTCGTAGCCCGCAATAACGTCAACCATTTGGTCTATTTTAGGTAGGGGGAAGCTGTCTTTTGGGAAGGCTTTGTTTAGGTCGATGAAGTCGACGCAGACTCGCCACTTCCCGTTCTTTTTCTGCACAACCACCACATTGGCTAACCACTCGGGATACTGAATTTCCCTAATGAGTCCGGCTTCCAATAATTTTGATACCTCGTCAGCTATGATTTGGTTCCTTTGGCCCCCCATTTGCCTCTGTTTCATGTCGGACAAGTCTTATATTTGGGTCAACATGTAATGTGTGTCGGACTATGGAGGGGTCGATACCGGGTATATCAGTATGCTCCCATGCGAAGACGTCATGATTATCCTGTAAGAAAAGTTAGTTTATTTAATTCACAAGTGGTGAGACTTGTACCTGCGTAGGTGACCTTATCGGGTTGGTCGGGTATTACAAATACTGGCTGCAGCGGTTCTGCAACGATCGGGGGTGCCGAATTCCCGTTCTGTAATTACTATTTGGGTTGTGGGTCTAGATCCTGATCCTCTTCTCGGAACCTCTTTCGATCGGGCTTATCCTTCATTCCTTTAATAGTGATGGCGTAGCATTGCGTGGCCGCTACTTGATCCCCTTTTATATCAATTATGTCGTAACCATTCGGCCCGACGCACCTCATCATTTGGTGGAGAGTTTATGGTACGCCTTGCATCCTGTGTATCCATCATCTTCCCATGAGCAGATTGTATGAGGGTTTGACGTCCACCACCACAAAGGTCTCGGACAGAGTTCTCTGGGCTGCCAACATGGGTAGCTTGACCTCCCCAAGGGGTTTGACTTGTTTTCCATCAAACCCTGTGATTGGATTTCGGGAAGTTACAATGCCCTCGGGTCGATCTCCAATTTATCAAAAGCCCACTTTTTCATGATATTGGCACTGCTTCCTGGGCCAACCATGAATCTCCGAACAAGACATCCCGAGACCATCGGAGTGATGACTTGTGGGTCATCGTGTGGGACCTGGATGTCTCGGAGGTCATCCTGGGAGAAACGTATCTGCGACTACCCTGTTCGGTGGTGGACTTTGTTTATCCCGGCTATCCTGCTGACATGATGTACTCTTCTCATTTATGAGCATCTCGACCCTTCACCGCTTCATGGGTCGGGACCTCCATGGATCATATTGATGATTCTAACAGGGTGCGTTGGGGCTTGATTCCATTGGTTATTTTGCCCTGGTTGATTGCCTCTTAGACCATCCCTCTAGACATAGTCTTTCAGCTCTCCTCGGGCTATCATTGCCCCGACCTGGCACCTTAGGTTCTTGCAATCATTTTTCATATGGCCGAAATCACTATGGAAGGCATAGTGCTTTCACCTATCCCTCTGGTCGAGGGGTTTCCTGATTTGGGGAGGAGTCTGGAAGATTCCTTTGGCTTTGCTTTCCTGGAAGAGCTTGGCAAGGGTCACTTTCAATGGGGTGACCTTCTCTTCGAGTCTGGCACGCCTTTCGGGCTGTGGAGGAAACTGAGATGAAGATGGGATCGGGGGATTTGAGCATTTGCGATTAATCGGCTGTCGGGATGTTTCCGAAGCCTTATCCTTTGACTTGATTTCTACATTGATCAATGCCGCTTTCTTCTGTCGGGTCGCCTCCTCCTCTTCGATCCTTAAGTGACCCTGAGCTCTAGAATTGAGTTCTCCGATTCCCGAGGGTGGTTGTTTCACAAGTTACTGGTGGAACTTGGTCCCCGGAATTAGTGACATCCTGAAGGCTTCCACGACTGAGTGGTTGCAGTTATCGATGGAAGATAACTCCACGTTGAATCTGGATAGGAAAATCTTGAGGGACTCACCTTTTTCCTGAGTCATGGTAAAGAGACTCAAGATGGTCTTCTTTTGCCTCTTGTTCCCGAAGTACTGGGCCACGAAGAGGTCGGACAGTTACTGCCAGCTACCAATGGATCTCGGTGGCTGCTTCCTAAACCACAGGAGTGGCGCGTTGACGAGACTGGTCAGGAATACTTTGCACAACAAGGCATCGTTCTCGGCATAAATGGTCAGTTTTTGGTGGATCTGGTAAATGTGTTCCTCGGGATCCTTTGTTTCGTCGTAGGGAGTGAATTTGGGATGACGAACTTCTTCGGGAAGGGTTCCCGAGTGATCTCTAAAGTGAACGGTGACTGAACCGAGTCGGTAGAGGCTTGTAGGGCCTGGTCGTCGGTAGATCGGGCTCTCGGATCCTTCATGCTTTCTTTTGGAACTCTGCCATCATCTCCTGAAGTTTTTGGGATGTCAGAGGTTCGTCGGTGATAGGAACTTTGTCTGCGGCCGGGACCTTGCCTGGTCGGTGAGAGGTTTCATCATGTTCTTCCCGTGGTTCGACTTGTTTTTGGATCTGCGATTGATCGGGACTTATCGGAGGGATAGTCGCCTGATTCAATCTCGTCAAGAGCTCCTCACTCCTCTTCTTCGCCGCCAGGCTTCTCGCTTCGGAGCCTTGGCTTCGTTTCTCGGCTTCGACGAGTTGCCGCAACAGGTGCTCGATCGTTGGCAGAGTACTTGGTTGTCTGTCACCGGGGATCTATATTTCTGACTGGGATATGGTCATCGGCATGGCTAGATCTGGATGGACAAGATGATATTGAGGATTTGGTGGTGGTATCAGGATTTTTCTCAGCTTTTTGAGGTAGGAAGATGGTAAAAAAGATGACCTAATTTCCCACAGACGGCGCCATTGTGTAGATACAAAATTTACACAACGCAAAAAATATCATTTCTCATTACTCTTCATTGGATTATATACATTTGCTCCCCGGGCCTTTGGCCTATTAGGGCAACATTTTCTATTTTGGAATATTATCCTTACTTTACATGTCATCTTATTTTGTCCCTATACTACGTCATTATCTTGAGACGCAAGTCTCTTCTAGAATCTTCAAGTTTCTTCTAGAATGCTCTTCGGGTCGGGCCATAGGATAGGCCTAGTGGTCGGGTCTTGGGACGGACCACAGAACAGAAGCGTCAGTCGAGTTAGAAGATGGGCTCAATGATCGGGTTATCATCTCGGGCCTTTCTAGGAATGATTTGGTCGGGCCTTTTTATATGGGCCGGGAAAACTCACATGTACATTAGTTCTTCAATCTAAGTAACTGGGTCTCCTACCATAAAGTAGCAGAGTGTTTGCGTAAAAAGGGGAGAAAACTAATGAGCATAAATCCCATGGAAGAAGCTCGGGCATAGTTGATTGGGACTAAAAATTATCGCTGGAAAGTATGGAGCTTAGAAAGACAAAAGGAGATAAAAGTGGAAAAGATGGAAAGAAGGAAATTTTCAAATAAAATGGCAAAGTTTAATCAATGAAGTATAAGAAGAAAGATTGATCTACCATATGAGAATGTTCACAAAAACATGAGAGATTGTCTAGATTAGGAGTAGAGAGTAACAAAGTTATTTACTTTAGTGGGGACCATTCACGACATTAGCTCGAGATAGTTATTATTTGGTGGTGAGTGGGAATGTTTGCATCCATATTATCTTATGCATTGTATCATGGATTGATTGATGAGTATGTGAATGCATGAATGCATGAGAATGAATAATGGAAAAGTTATGGCTAATATAGCTAACCGTCACAAGACTTCACTCATCCACTCGGTGTTTTCGAGGGGTTTAAAAGGCTTATTACACGTGCTAAGTGTAATCATCGACCCTCACGAAAGCAAGGGATTAGTAAAGAATAATTTAAATAAAAACAATCATCATAAGGTAGGCTTAAAAATTTTCCTAAGTTCATTGATAAGGGACTAGTAATATGTAAGTTTGGGGGTGTTATAGGTGTCAAATGTTGACCATTATAGGCCTCTATCTTGCTATTGTTATGTCCTTACATTCCATTATTTGGTATTTTTATGCGATTTGTGTGTTTAAGCGTGTTTCAAGAGCTTAATGAAGATAACGAGCTAACTTTAGTGAATTAACTAGAGAAGTGCTTGTGTCTATTCAAAGGGAGAGCAAAAGAGGTGTTTTCAAGAAAATTATGTCTCCCGGAGGGCGAAAACGTCATTTTTCAGAGCTGCAACTTCAAGAATCATGTTAATAAAGTCAAGGGGGTTCAAATAGTACAATTCCCAAGAAAAGTGATTTCCATGAATTTTCCTATGCTTGGCCTACACTTATAGTAGTTAAAATTAGCTAGAAAGTACTAAAACTATGATTGGTGTACATTTGGTGAAAATGGCCTACTCTTGGTGCCTACGCTCCATGAGTAGCTAGGCTACGCTAAGCGTAGCTTCCTTACGCTTCAAGCGTAGGAAGATCAACCTGATTAAGTTGTAAAATTCCAATTTTGGCCTTAACTTGAGTTCCTTTAATGTGGTTGCGACTCCAACACCTTGATACACGTGATATATACATATTATATACCAGATTTTAGGGTTTTGCTCATTTGGGTGTGAAATTATGAAAAAGGGTAACCTTAGGGTTTCCCTCAACTTTGTCTATAAATACCAAGGTCTATTAAACACTTTGGGGAGCTTCAATACACATAATTTTCAGAGTAATCTCTGGAGATTCATTCAAGGAGAAGCCATACAAGACCTAGAGATCCGGAGAAGAAGATCATGGAGGCCCTTTCTATATCAACGATGCAGTCAGTCACCGATATGATCAACTAACTCGGTATCTAGGGTTTTCAACCAAAACCCTAACCAAGTAATGTAGTTCTTTTACTCGTTTTCAATTATAATGAGGGGAAGTTGTGACCATATTATGATGATTGTAGAAGAACAATGATCGTACTTATTCTTGACACAAGATCTTATATTTATTCTTAATTCTTATCTTATATTGAATGAATATATTATCTTAATCAATCATGTTATCATAAACATATCGTGATTATCTATACAATGGTGCTTAATACTTGAAACCCTAGGTTTACCCAGGCCATGCATCGGCGAGGTAATATAGATATGCTTTAGTTTAATTTAATGTTGTAGGAGTTGATTAGAGTAAAGTAGATGGCATGTACTAGTTACACTCTGTCTAAATATGGGTTGTAGCGAATCTGATGGATAGTATCCTTTCTGGGGACGTATTTGACTATATGCAGTATGTCCTGATTCACAGTTATGGATCACCCTCTTACAATTGAGAACTATATTATGCGGTTAGTGGTGGAGCGATGAAAACCCTAGTTTTTCTCTATCTTGATCATAAACACAATTTACTTTCTGTTTTTAGTTAATTTAGTCATAGATCTCAAAACAATTCAAAACTCTTTTTTAAACATAATTCAATATTGTTAGATTACTGAAATGAATAATCCAAGTCTCTGTGGGTTTGACATTCCCTTTCTCAAGCAAATTCTATAATATAATTTGACTCATGCGTTTGCGATAGGTAAAACCTAATCCATCTTAAGGGGTTGTTCTTAACAATTATTTTTATCACCCCTTGGCGGACATCACAAAGGTTTATGTATTTGTATGGAAGTTTTGGTTTTGATTTTTATTTCCCACAGCCAGTAAGTGGTATGAGGAATTGGAATGATCTCTCTTATCCATTTAGTATGAATTAGTATATGAATTATTAGTTAGATTAGTAAAGGTAGTATTGAATTCCTCTAGTTTTACCTCAGTGTTTTTGTACACCATTGGATAGTTGTCGGCAAAATTGGAAGAATCAGAATATTCGGGACAAACTTCTTTAGGGGAGGAGTTAGAGAAATTCATGAATTTGTCAAGCATTTGGCCCAACGTGTCAACTTTTATGTCTACATACAATTTATTGGATTATTAAGAGTTATCCTAGGAACTCTAGTCATTAGCGCATTTTGATAGGATTTTCACCCAAATCCTCAAACAACTTCCAAAGTTCATCTACCGGTCTCAGAGAAAATTTTCCTTCACATGCCAACTCTACTAATTGTCAACATGAGTCATTAAGTCCATCATAAAACCTAAACACCAATTCATGTTTCGGGATATTATGGTGCGAACACTTCCTTATAATTTCATTATATCGTTCCCACATTGCATGGAATTCCTCTCCCATAATTTTGGTAGATGTGCTCCGTCGGATCCTTCGTGCCATCGAACAGAGTAAACTTTGGCAGTCTGAACCTCTCCGGAGGCACGCTGGTGATCGCTAGAGTCAATGGCGTATGTACGACATCGATGGATGCTTCAGAAGCCAGATCATTTGGGGTTTGAACTTTCAGGTCTTTGAGCACTTCTTTTCGGAATCTGATCATAATTTTTTCCTGTCTTTTCATGGTCAGGGTCTTGTCGGGATTATGCACCCCTATCACCCACAGGAATGACTTCGCGTGATCCTTTGGTTGTGGTTGGAGTGCGTATAATGGTCGTTCTTCTCAATCTGATGTCCGACAGATTGGTTTTGACGATTGGACTAGTCGCTATGCTGGCCCACCTGAGAGTTCTGCTGGACCTCAGGTGGTATGGTGAGCGGCGGAATAGGCTGGATCTGAGCCATTTTTTTCACTAGCTCGACATTTTGCCTCTCTAATTCAGCGGTCCTCTCTTCAAGGGCTCACCAGATCGGGTCCTCGATTTGAGAGGTTTATCCTCCTGCCGGTGGCAAGTCGGTTTCCTGTGATTGGGTGACCACCATGGATTATGCTCGCCTAATCTTAGCAGAGAATGGGAAGCTTTGAAAAAGTTTCAAGTGTGTTTCCCACAGACAGCGCCAATTGTGTAGATGCAGGAGATTACACAATAATTCAATACTTTATTCACAACTTCGATCACATATATATATACACTTTAAGATGGGCCATGGCCCATTTGAAATGTCTATCACTGCCCCTATTTCATGGGATTTTCCATATCCCCTTCCATTCTGATCTTTATCCCTTAATTGAAGGGATTAATTTCTTATTGCCCACTCATTTCTTAGAAGCTCGACGGGCTTGGCCCATTGGATCTTATGGTGGCCCAATCTATTTGGGTTGTATATTTTTGCTATTACACAGGCCCCTGAGGTTATGAATCTATTAGTTTAACCCTTTGGGCCCATAACCGAATATCAATAAATATATACATGCATTTTGTTTAGGAAATGGTGATGTGGCTATACATTCAATGTGGAAGTTAGTAAATAATCATTTGAATTTCAAACTGACGGCTCATGATCCCTTGTTCTTCGTGCTCTTGGGATTGAAAAGACGGTGCATGTCGCTTGAACTTTATGCATAACTGTTGATCTTCCCGAGTTCTCTATAAAAGCATGGCTTTGCCATTTTGTATTCCACATTCTCAAACATTTTGCAAATACATCTCTCCCTCTGCTACTTTAATCAAATACTGCCCTTCGCCTTTTTTTGATTGGACAACATTTGATGAAGTAGCTTTCAGATCACACCGAAGGCTTTCGTACCTACCGCTCCTTTTTTGCGTAAGTTTGTTTCCCTTGGTTTTCATTTTTCCCTTCACCCCTCAAACACTTTTATCTTTTTCTACCTTTATGTAGTGAAGAAATATCCGGTAGCGATGATACTAGGTCGATAAATGAGGTCGTTCTGTCCTCCAGAACCGACCCTGCAACCCTTAGTAGTAGTACTAGTCTATAGTATGTCCGGTTAAAGACTTATGTGCCTACGCATCCCTCATCTGGCCCCAATCTAGTGAGTCCTTTAGTGAACACAGAGTTTCCACTTGAGGAGGACCCTTATGATGATGAAGGACTCGTGAATCCATTTGTTCTAACCCCCTTCATTATCGCCCCTCTTAAGGAAAAGTAGAGGACCGTAATAGATGTCAAGCGTCTTAGGGTTAACGCTAATGTACCCGAAGACGTGCATCTGCCCCCATATCCCCGATATCTAGACTTTACCCAGAGTGAAGGGGTGGCGCCAGGAAGTATCCTTCTCTGCTGTACACTTCAAAAATCTAAAATTTCCCATTCACCCTTTTTTTCATTATGTCTTGTTCATGTTAGGTTTAAGCCTCCTTCAGCTCAACCCTAACAACTTTAGGATTCTGGCCATGCTTCTTCTATACAATAGGGATTTTAACCTTGATCTAGGTCTGGTTGATCTACTCTTGTGCTACTTATTCCAAAATGCTAGGGACAGTAAAGGCAGATACAACCTCTTCCCCTTCTAAGGTAGGGGCATCTGTTCTGACAAGGAGAAATCCGATAAAGGGTGGAAATAACGGATGGTTGTAGTCAATGGTAGGTGGTTTTACCCATTCCCCCTGACTTATCCAATCCCCCGAGTCTTCAATCCTATTTGTATCCCCGTCTTCCGTCCGCTCCATAAAGCGACATGCTTTTTTGACTTTCAGGTTTCATGACAGGTAGCTAACTCCAGGCCCCATTCTGGCAAGATTTAAGCTTTTGAGATAATGGATCTGGGGTAATGTTCGATCAGCCACCGAGACATTGACCTCAGATAACCTTCAAGCCATTTCTAACTTGGGCATTAGTGTTGATAGGATGGAGATTCCTTTGAAGCCCATGTCCAGACGTGCTCACGTCCCCAACATATCTTCTCCAATTACTGCCACACCTATATCGGTTACACCGCTGGCTCCTCCAGTCGATTCTCAGCCTTCAGAGATCAATCCTCCTTCTTCCCATCCTCCCCTGGTAGGGGGTAATGTGTTGTCTGCTCGTCTGCGTACTACTACCGGTGGTGGAAGGGGCAATAAATGAGCAAGGGTCAATAATGCTCCTGATGCCTCAGCCAACAACCCCTCAACTAGCCAGGATCCTCCCAGTTCAGCCATTCCTTGGGAGTCCAAATTCCAGCTCCTAAATGGTTTTCCAGTCTGTGTTACTCACTATCTGTGAGCCTGATGCTCTCCGAGTGATGGCCAGGAGCATGTGGACCCCAACTGACAGGGCTGCTCAAGCCAAGATTACACGGACTAAGATTTTTTAGAAAGGCTCGAGAATGGCAATGGAGGTATGTCTTTGTTTCTCATACTTAGCCATTTTCCTATGCTCTTGTTACCTTCTGGTACTGACCCTGTGATTTTTTGGCAGCTCCTTTATGTTTTTCAGTCCTATAACCATCTCTTGGAAGCTGACGTTCGGGAGATAGCTAAACTTCAAACCCTTCAGCAACAAGCAAATGATTATCGGATTAATTTGGTAAATGAAGATGACGGTCTTTGTTAATACATATCTTAACAGAATAATTTGCTTGAGACTGGAGAAGTTGAGAGAAGGGCCCTGATCGCTGAACTCGCACAACTAAAAGCGATATATCAAAAAGTTGTTGTCGAAAAGCCAGAGTCAGACAACCTTCTAGCTTTGGAGCAATCCAAAGTTGAGATGTGTCGTCTTGGTGGTCTGGACATGCATAAGCGCTACGTCGCCATCTGTGATGTCCGATCTACTTTTTCCTGGCGATCCAGACATGAGCTGGAGTATATACCGCTGCCAAAGTGGGAGTTCAAAACTATCGAGGAAATGGACGAACATCTGGGGGTGGCCTTTCCCTATAAGGATCCACCTCTATCAGATAATGAAAAGAGGTTCGCAGCTTTTCTAAAAGGAAAAGACCCTACCCCACCACCTTCTACTGAGCCTTAGTTTTTGTAGTTTATTTTGTACTACCCCTACCGGGGCTGTTTTTGTACTTTTATTTAAATTAATGGAAAAAAATCATTTTTTCTATAAAATGCCTATCTGGTCTTAATGAATATCCTCTGGTTATCTTGTGAATAGTTTAACACTTAGGAAATTTCCCTCTGTTTACTTAAGGCCTTCCGACATTAGGCCCTCAAGCTTAATAAACGTCCTCTGATTAGTTCAAGTTCAATTTAAACTCAACACTTAGGAAATTTTTACTTATTATGGGACTTCGGACATCAGACCCTTGAGCTTATAACTATCCTCTAGATAGTTCAAATTCAGTTTGATCTCAACACTTAGGAAAAATTTATTTATTATGAGACTTCGGGCATCAAGCCTCTGAGCTCATGAATATCCTCTGGTTAGTTCAAATTCAGTTTGAACTCAACACTTAGGAAAAAATTACTCATTATGAGACTTCGGGCATCAGGCCCCTGAGCTCATGAATATCCTCTAGTTAGTTCAAATTCAGTTTGAACTCAACACTTAGAAAAATTTACTTGCTTGAATTATATAATCAGATCTTATAAACAAAGAGACGAAACAAATTTATTAAATTTAGAGGAGTATTCAGCAGAGGTGCCAGCTAGTGGGCACATATGCTTACATTCGACAGCAGAGGTGTCTTTTAATGGACATAGATGTTTTTTATTTGAAAGAAATAAGGCCTAAATTTAACTAAGGATAATACTTCTTCATGCGGTAGACATTTTGGGAATTAGTCTCTATAAATCATGTTTTATTCTTTCTCACCCGATAGGCTCCTCAGCCTATGACCTCTATGATCGTGTACGGGCCTTCCCAGGTCTCCCGCAATTTACCAACACTCCCATTCTTCCTTCTGAGCACCATATCACCAACTTGGAATTCTTTCCTCTTAACCTTTTTATTGAAGTGTGCCCTGACCTGCTGCTGGTAGGCGGCTAGATGAATGCCCGCAACTTTTCTTCTTTCTTCCAGTATATCCAAATCATAGGCTAGGTGTTGGTTGTTCGGGCCTTTATCCCATACCCGACTCTAAGTGTTGGTACTTTAATCTCTGTTAGGATAACAACTTCGGCCCCATAGGCTATGGCGAACAGGGTCTCCCCTGTTGGTTATCTCGGGGTAGTTTGATAGAACCACAGTACTTCTGGTAGTTTCTCCAACCAAGCGCCCTTAGCTTCTTCAAGCTTTTTCCTGAGAGTGTCAAAATTGTCCTATTTTTCCTTTATCTTCCCATTGCCTTGTGGATAATCAACGAAAGAGGTATTCTGATTTATCCCATGCTCTTTAAGGAACGCCCGAACTTTTTGTTATCTAAGTTGGTGCCATTTTCCATCATTATTGTTCGGGGCAGGCCAAACCTACAGATGATGTGGCTCCAGATGAACTTAATGACGTGGTTGCTCTTGATGGTTGAGTATGCTTCAGCTTCTACCCACTTGGTGAAGTATTCCGTAGTTAGTAAGAATGAGTGGTGGACCGTATGGCTTAAGAGAGTGGGCGGACGACGCCCATCCCCCATTGGGCGAACGGATGTGGGATGATAGTCGGATTAAGTAACTCTGGAGGTGGATGGATGGCATCTTCATGGAACTGGCATTTCTTACACCTCCGGGCATATATTTCAGCATCCCTCGATAAGTAGGGCCATAAATACCCTTGGGCTTGTATGAGTGAGTGATCTTCCTTCATAATGATTTCCACAGGAGCCGGCTTGTATCTCTTCCATGACTACAGAAGATTCTGATGGTGTGAGACATCTCAGATAAGGCCCAGAAAAAGACTTTCGGTATAACTAGCCATTATACTGTGCATATTTGGCTGCATTCATTATGATATTCCTAGCTTTTAGCTTTGATTCGGGCAAGGCGCCCATTCTCAGGTAGTCAACTATAGGGTCCATCCAGTTAGGCTCCCATGGAATGACCATTACTTCATTGGGAGGATCAAGGCTCGATCTAGTAATAAAGTCAATGGGTGTCATTCGAGTCATACTCTTTCCTGCAGTGGATGCCTGATTGGCTAGTTGGTCGGTGCTTGCATTATCTCCCCTTAGGATTTGCTCGAATGTCAGATGCCAGAATCCCCCGGCTTCTTTCATTACCAGTTTCTTGTATGCCTCCATTTTTTGTTATCGGGTTTCGTACTCGCCGTTTATCTATCTGACGATGAACTGAGAGTCACTTCTTACTTTAGCTCTCTGAACTTGTAAGCTTCGGGTAACCCGAATACCAGCCAGAAGGGCTTCGTACTCGGCTTCATTATTAGAGGCTGGGAACTCCAAATGGATAGACTGTTGGAGTTTAGTACCATCGGGTGTTACGAGTTCGATGCCTATTCCTACTCCGCTGATGTTTGATAACCCGTCCACAAAGATTATCCATAGGCAAGCTTTCTCCTATTTCGGAGAGTATATAGGTTCAACCTCCAATAAAAATTTGGCTACTACTTGGCCTTTAATGGTAGTTCGGGGGACATAAGTTATGTGATAGATTCCAACTCAATCGCCCATTTTGATACTCTTCCCGATAGTTCGGGCTTGGCCATGATGGACCTAATTGGAATAGTAGTTGGCACCACGATCGAGTGTGCTTTGAAGTAGTGCCGACGACGTCGCTTTGCATTGACTAGTGATAGTACCGGCTATAAGTGTGGAAATCTCGAGGCCCACAGAGGCCCATCAGGCTGATAGCCCAATAAGGTCACCAAAAGTTCGAAGATTAGGCCCATTTCAAGCTAGAATTACTTGAAAATAAAGATAGTGATGTAAGAGAGATAGAAGGAATGATATAAGCAAAATAAAGTGGCCCTAAGGGGCTCGAAGCCCAAAAAGGGAATGTATATAAATGAAGCAAAATCTAAATAAATGATTCATTCTTGTTTTGTGAATTTTTTGGCATTTACACACTGGTGTCGTCTATGGGAAATTCTTAGAGTTCTTGAGTGTTGAGATATGTTCTTACAGATTTATAAATCATCTCTTTTTTACTATCTCGTTAAGCTGAGTTTGTTTTATTCAATCTGGAGATCTGTGGTGGTGCCTTGGCCTTCTAGATTTGAGAGCTTCTTTCTATTCTTCACCATCTTCTAAATCTCCGTTCACACTAACCCACTACTTCCCAAACAACCATGTCAGTCACCTATTCGCAAGTCGACGTTCTGACCATCGGGGACAGCCATGTAGGAGGTCCTTAAACTATTGAGCAAATCCTGCAACCCAAGATAGCCGCTGAGGAACGTAGCCAAGCTCTTGAGAAGCGGAATACGTAGCTCATGACGAGGATGACTCTACAACCGCCTACCCCTTCGGCAGTGGCGCTCAACCACTCTCAGAACCAAGAAGAAGGTGACAGGCTGGAAGAGCACTCCAATTCCTCCCAACGCTTAGGAAAGGCTCCCGTCATCGACAAAGCCATGACCCCCCAAAAGCTCCAAGCAATGATGGTCGAGTTCCGAAGGAAAGTCCTCGGGGACTTGAGAACCTAGTCTACCGATGATCTGGCCATCCAGGCATCAACCGAGTTGATACAATCGCCCTTCACCCCTGAGATAACCTAGGAACCTTCTTTGAATAAGTTTGTTATTCCTCGGTTTACTCCCTACGATGGCACCAAGGACCCCGAGGAGCATATTTATCAAATTTATCATAAGATGACCATGTACGTTGAGAATGAGTCCTTGTTTTGCAAGGTATTCTCCACACGTCTTGCTGATGCAGCTTTACTATGGTTCAGGAAGCAACCACCCCGATCCATCGGTAGCTGGCAACAATTAACCAGCCTCTTTGTTTTCCAGTACTACAGGAATAAGAGACAAAATAAAACCATATCCTACCTCTTTACTATGATACAAGAGAAAGGAAAATCCCTGAAGAGCTTCATATCCTGATTTAACATTGAGTCTTCTTCTATTGATAACTGTGACCAGCACTCTGTTGTTGAGGCCTTCCGGATGGCCCTTATTCCAGGGACCAAGTTCCACCAGTCTCTAGTAAAATACCCCCCATCGGGTATTGGGGAGTTAAACTCCAGAGCCCAAGGGTACTTGAGGATTGAAGAGGAGAAGACCATCAGGCAGAAAGGGGCGGCCTTGGTCAGCATTGAATCCCGATCAAAGGATCAGGCAACCGATCAAAAGCATCTAAAATCATCGGGACCTTCAGTTCCTTCAGGACCTCCAGCCCTGAACCCTTTTAAATGTCCCAGATCTGAAGAGAGAGTGACCCCCTGAGGGTCAGCCTTGCCAAGATCTATAAAGAGAATAAGGCCAGAGGGATATTCCAACAACCCCCACCCATCACGCAGTCATTAGATCAAACGGACAAGTCAAAATATTATGTTTTCCACGGCAATTTCGGGCACATCACAAATGAGTGCCGTAATCTCAGACGACGGGTGGAGGCATTGGTCCTTCACGGTGAGCTCTGGGACTACATCCAACGGGATAGATTGAGGGCCGATCAACAAGCTCCCAACGCCCCTCGAAACCCCGCAGCCGCACTGTCAGTTAGGATCATCAACATGATTCTTGGTGGCTCTACCTCCAAATAGACGGAAGGATCTAGTCGGAGCTAGCTGTGAAGAGCCCGAAAAATGAGGAAAGTCAATGAAGTTAGTGAAATCCACCACAGGACAGGAGAAACACAATTTTTTTCTCTGCATCAGACCTCCGGAATATCCAAACCCCCCATGATGACCCTCTAGTTGTGACATTGATGGTGGCCAACTGCCTTGTAAAGAGAGTCATGATCGACCCCGAGAGTAGTGTAAACGTCATTACCAAGTGGGCTTTTGAAAAGCTTGAAATTAACCCGAACGATATTGTGGCCTCCCTGTGTCATATTGCAGGATTTAATGGAAAGTAAATCAAACCGGTTGGGGAAGTCCAACTATCAGTATCTGTTGCACAAAGGACCCTGACCAAAACATTTGTTGTAGTGGATGTGAAGCCTTCGTACAATTTGGTCATGGGAAGGGGATGGATTCACCGAATACAGGGCGTGCCTTCAATCCTCCACCAAATGATGAAATGCATAAGCCCGAATGGTTTAGACATCATTGATATCAAGGGGGACCAGGTGGCTGCCAAAGAATGCTATGCGGTCACTCTGAAGGAGATCAGGATGGGAAAAGGCCCAGAGGTGTCCCATTCCAAAGATCAGAGTCCAGACTCCAAATAGCATTCAAATGAGGGGGATCCGGGTACCCCGATTGTGGTTGAGCCATTACACCCAATCTCTATAATACCCGATAGCCTGGAAAAAGTTACTTTTGCAGGTACGAATCTCACCGACTATGAATTAAAGGAACTGACACAGCTATTGCAGGATAACTCCAATGTCTTCGCATGGGAACATACATACATGTCAGGTATTAATCCTACTATTGTCCAACACTCATTACACGTTGACCCACACATGAGACCAATCAGGAAAAAATAAAGTCACATAGGACCGCATTGGAACCAGATCATAGCGGATGAAGTGTCTAGATTGCTCTAGGCTGGTTTTATCAGGGAAGTCGAGTATCCCGAATAGCTCGCCAATGTAGTAGTTGTCTAGAAAAAGAATGGTAAGTGAAGGGTTTTGTTGATTTTACTGACCTAAATAGGGCATGCCCGAAGGACAGTTTTCCACCGCCAAAGATTGACCAGATGGTGGACGTTACTACTAGCTACGAACGTCTAACTTTCTTGGATGCTTGTTTGGGATACAATCAGATAAGAATGAACCCAATGGATAAGGAAAAGACATCCTTCATTACTAAAACAAGAACTTACTGCTGTAAGGTTATGCCCTTTGGTCTGAAAAATGTAGGTGCCACTTTCTAGAGATTGGTCAACAAGATCTTTAAGGGAATGATGGGTATAGTGATTAAAGCTTACATTGATGACATTGTGGTCAAGAGCAGAGGAAAGGAAGATCATCTTGCACATTTACACCAAGTATAATTTTTTCAGAGTAAACTTTAAAGGAGTAATTTTATCCTCAAACCTTTATCATTTCTCGGAGTTCTGAGGAGGTACAACAGTTGTGTTTAGGCACTTTTAGCCGGGCGCCCAATCATTGGTTTTCTTGTCAGATGCCTTCGCCTCCACACTCACGAAGGCTGCTCTTTTCTGATGTATGGCTAACTCTTCTTCTATCTGGAGATGTCCTTATGCTCTGAAGTTGAGTTCTTCGATGTCGCTTGGTGGCCTTTTGACCAAGGACTAATGGAATTTAGTCTTGAGGATGAGTGTCATTCTGAAGGCCTTAACGGCTAAATGTTGGTTATAGTTGTCAATGGAAGACATCTCGACATTAAAGCTTGAAATAAAACTCTTTAGGGACTCACTTTTTTCCTAGATCATAGTGAATAGGCTGGAGATCGTCTACTTCTGTCTTTTGTTGCCAAAATACTGAGCAATGAACAACTCGCATAACTTGAGCCAGTTTCCTATTGATCGGGGCGGTTGTTTTCGGAACCAAAGTAGGGCAGTTTTGGTCAGGCATATTGGGAAGACTTTATAGAGCAGTGCTTCATTTTTGTTATAAATGTTCATCTTTGTGTGGAATGGTAGATGTGTTCTGTCGGATCCTTCGTGCCATCGAATAGAGTAAATTTTGACAGTCTGGACCTCTCCGAGTAAGGCATGCTAGTGATCGCCAGAGTGAATGGCGTCTGTACGGCATTGATGGATGCTTCGTAAGCCAGATCATTTGGGTTTTGAACTTTCAGGTCTTTGAGCACTTCTTTTTGGAATCTGATAATGATGTATTTCTATCTTTTCATGGTCAGGGCCTCGTCGGGATTGTGCACCCCTATCCCCCACAGGGATGACTCCGCGTGATCCTCCTGGTTATGATTGGAGTGCATATGATGGTCGTTCTTCTTGATCTGATATCCGGCGGATTGGTCTTGACAGTTGGACTAATCGCCATGTTGGCCCACCTGAGAGTTCTGATGGCCCTCGGGTGGTATGATGAGTGGCGGAATAGGTTGCATCTGAGCTAGTTTTGCCACTAGCTCGGCATTCTGCCTCTCCAATTCAACGGTCCTCTCTTCAAGGGCTCACCAGATCAGGTCCACGATTTGAGAGGTTTGTCCTCCTACCGGTGGCAACTCGGTTTGCTGTGATCGAGTGACCACCATGGATTATGCTCACCTAATCTTAGCAGAGAGTGGGAAGCATTGAAAAATTTTCAAGTGTGCTTCCCACAAATGGTGACAATTTTTTAGATGCATGAAATTACACAATAATTCAATACTTTATTCACAACTTCGATCACATATATATACCCTTTAAGATGGGCCTTAGCCCATTTAAAATGTCTATCATTGCCCCAATTTCATGGGATTTTCCATATCCCCTTCCATTCTTATCTCTATCCCTTAATTGAATGGATTGATTTCTTGTTGCCCACTCATTTCTTAGAATCCCGACGGGCTTGGCCCATCAAATCTTATGGTGGCCCAATCTATTTGGGTTGTATATTTTTGCTATTACACTTACTTATTACAAAAATATATTTTATATTGGATAATATATTAAATTATATATATATATTTTTTTAAATCTGATCAATCAGACGAACACTCGATCAATCGCGAAATATAGTTTACGATTTTTTTTTTAAAACAATTTGACTAAAGTAAAACAAAATAAAATAAAAATTCTCAATCTAAAGGAAAGAAAAATTGTGTTTTTTTTCCACAAAAATTTTAAAATGTTTTATTTATGAAAAGATAATTTATTTTACTATTTATAGTACTATTTTTTTTATTTACTAAATAATTATATATGCTGAAATTTATATATATATATAATTATAGATATACTATTTCTATGTATATATATTATATATAAGTAGTTTATATATATTATAAAATCTTTTTTTTTTCCCGAACGAACTTGCAGTTAGTATTATCGATCGATATAACTCTCTCTAATTGATCGAGGACTTACCACTCGATCGGTTACTTACCTCTCGATCGAAAACTCACCGATCAATTGAGATCCTACCGCTTAATCAGTGATGCAAATTCATGAATTTTTCTGGAAGCTGTAGGTTCGAACAGTACTGAAAACCTGCAATAAAAATAAAAATAAACTGAAATTAATACAATAATTTTAAATACTGAATTTCAATAATCTGAAATATCCGTTTGAACCCCAGTAACGATGCCAAAAAATTATGATCGGTCCAAATCGTTTGAAAATAAAAGTGAATCACTGAACTGCACTACACTCCACGCTTGCATTGTTTCGGCCATAACGTTTGCTACAAGAGTCCGTTTTCGACGTTCTTTAGATCGTTGGAAAGCTGACTTCAAGCTCGAGTTTAGGCTTTTGAATAACTCAATTTAATTTTGTTTTTACCGAGTTATGGTTGCTTGAAATTGTTCCTCTAGTTCTATCTTTTTTATTTTTAGCTATTACTTCCACTTTCTCGTAAAATCCCGAACACTTTTCCTTTTCATTTTCGGTTGTTTTCATTCACTTTGTGACTTAGTCCCTGTTTGGATTGGCTTTCCAAATGCTGCTTTTGGTTTCCTGAAGGCAAAAGCTGTTTTGAACAGTATTTGGCAAAAATTTTGGAAGAGCTTCTAGGCCTTGGAAGAGCGTTTTAAAGAAGCTAAGGGGTACCGGCTTCTCAGAACAGTTTTTGCTTCTCTTTCTCTTTTGTGGAAAGCCAGAAGCAGAAGCTATGCCAAACAGAGCCTTAGATTGGCTTCATTCTTCTTCGGTCTCGACTTTTGAATGGACTTGAGTTGGTATTCCAGTTAATTCACCGAAATTAACTCACTTTTTATGTATCAAGCCTGAAACACTCTTAACAAATATACCGGCTAAAACTACCAAATTAATAAAATAAAGAGACTAACAGCGGGTTACTTAACGCCCAGAATAACTAATATTTTGGTCTCATCAAGTTGTCAAACGGCCGTACAAGGGAAAAATAGTAATTTCAAGTTAAAATTCATCTATTTAGGCATAAGGAAGGTCATAGCAACAAGAGGAATCGAATTCGGAGTCAAAACGCAAAAATGAGGTTTAAGTATTTTTGGATGAATAGTTATGCGCTTACAGCAGCTAAATAGGGGTCTGGAATGCTGTTTTTGACGCTTAAGCACCCTCATCAGCGTAGCTTGGAGTTGTGTTTAAGCGCCATGCCTAGCGCCAACTGTTGGAGTGAAATTCTCGATTATGTTTTGAACTTGAACTTTCTTTACACAAATCATACTCCTCAAGGCTGGTTCAATAATGTATAAAAATACACTTGAAAAGTAAAGATTTTGATGAAAATCCATAAAAATCACCATCTTGCCCTTGGTCTCCGTTTTGTATACCACTGAATTTAAAAGGTGCAAATCTTTTATAAAAATAAATTTAAAACTATTTCAAAACTCAAATTTTTAGTCAGGGTCTGGGGGTGAACGAAAATGAGTTTTTCTTTTAAAACGGAAAGGGTTTATTTATAAACCAAGAAAAACACTGTTTCCGGAAAAACACCTAATAATGAAAATTTTCACGATAGACAAGTCTATAAATGCTAAATGAAATAATTCATAGGATTCATCATTTAAAATGTCCTAGGGTGGTACATGTCAAAGTTTTTTCAAAAATAAGTAGTTCTATATTTCCGGCACCGAAGTGCACCAAAATAATAAAGTTCTTGTGCATAGCGCTTCAAGGGACGTACATCAAATATAAACTACACGGCTAACATGCTAGCCGATGAAATAATAGGATTTCATCATTCGGATTACAAGTTCACAAAAAGAAAGCATATGTATACACGTGTCATCTATGTTCTACAAAATAATGTAGTCCATCTCCATCAGTACAAAAGGATGAACAAGCATCATAAGTCCACAGAGAGACTACGGGCCTCCCATAGCGAGATCATCACCTGAAAAATGTTTTAAAGAATGGGTGAGCTCACTAGCCCAGTAGAGAAAGCGTCACCATCTCAATCCCTATAGTCCGAGTGGTACAACTCATCCAAGGTACATGCTACTAATCCTAGGTCGGTCCACTTGTCCCACATGGTCTCACGCCAATCTGGGACCTCATTGAACCCAACAAACAAGTTCCCCCAACATGCTCATATCAACATCATTTAACGATATAACATGCTTCAACATAAATATGTCAATCACATATATAGAAATTTAAATGCAATGTGACTCAACACCACCCATGGTACACACACAACCACACACTATAACCTTAAGGGTCAACAGATATAAAGTGTCGCCAAAATCGTTCACTTGAGAGAATGTACATACTCATCAAGGAAGATCGAAAACACAAACACGGTTCGTGAACAAATAGAGTTTGGAACAAGTCTTCCCTCGTCGTCTCTATTTCTCGTAAGACTAGTTTTACTGGAAGCAAGAAGCACTACCTAGCTAGTTATTACGATGATTTGACACAGGTCAACTCACAGATGGTTACATGACCGACATAGACCAACACCAATGCATATAACACAACAAGGTGTACTCAATATGCAAAAAGGCCTCAATTGCACCATGTATCATCATAATATGTTATACATCATATTTCAACATATTATGCTCAAAATATACCAACATGCTCATATTCATTCACATATAAGCAATTTCAACAAATAATTATTTATCATCACAACAACATGCTTTCGAAGGGCTTAAGTTCTCGTCTATGTTATAATGACTTAATGAGTACATACATTACATATATATATATAGACGCACACACCCTCTTATACGAAACCAAAACGAATCATTTTCCCCCTACCTTAATCCAAGCAAAGCAAAGGTTCAAGAGTGTAAGGATGAGTCCAATCAAAGCTCTTCAAGAGTCTAAGAGGGCAAGAGAATGTAAGTAGGGTCTCAATTCAACACAAGCTCTCCCAAGCTACCAATACACCATAATGGAAGCCAAAATTAATATGGTGTCTTTAATAACTTCAATCAACAAAATGATTAAAATTACAAAAATGAAATGGAATTTCCAATAGAACAAAAATTAGAGTTCTTGGAATGAAGATCGGAGGAAAAAATGAAGCTTACCACAACATAGCTCAAATTGAGGTTAAAATTCATAAGGTGAACTCCAAACCCCCAATAACCGAATCAATTGGTGAAGATGCTCAATTTATGGTCCTTAACAAGATTCAAAAGTGAAGGATACCAAAAATCAAAAGTTAAACACAATATTTCAAGAAAATCAATTCTAAGGTTTGAAGCTGGAAAACTCAAGAGAGGCAAGAAAACTCACCCAAAGTTTATACCGAATCGAAGAGGAGTGCATTCCAAGCAACTTTCATGTTGAAGATATTTTCCAATTCCAAGTAAAGAATAGTGTATTTGGAGTAAGATTTGAAGAAGAAGAAGAGGGAAAGGGAAATGTAGAGAGAAATGGGTTTGTAGAGAATGGGAAAGTCTTGCAAATGGAAGACTTATAATTGTAGAGATTATCCACTCACCACCTCTCACAATCCAAGGGTTAAGAATAAAGCTAGGAAAGTGAGAGAATGATCCAAGGGTTTAAAGTTAGTCTTCCTATGAAAGACTATATACAACACACACAAAAACTCATTAATTTTCCAAACAAGGCCTTATGATCTAATGGTTGAGATTAAATATGGGAGAAAGTGGGTGAGATCCAAGGGTTGAGAATGTGACAACACAAAAGTGATGGAAGACTTATCCTACTAATTTACAAAAGTGCTTTTAAAAGAATGACTTTTCCCATTATATCCAAGTCTTCCATCATTATTACAATAATGTCACTCATCATATATATATGTCCAACACTTAGTAAAAATCTCTACAATCTCCACTAACTCAATACTTGTGAAAATACCATTTTACCCCTAAGTCATTTAATTTTTGAAATCATTTTCAACACTTTTCATTATTGACAAAATGAAAATATAACATGCAATGTAACACCCCGCGTTTCCTTTTTCCTTTCTCCTTTCTGAAATTCTTTTCCAATTATCAACGGTTTGTGATTTCACATATTCATGACGTCTTGTGCAATCTTGGTACGTGTAAATTTTTTGCGTTTATATTTCGGACTTAGCGGGATGACTTCATGGACTTTTATTTATGGCTTTGTGAGTTTATTATTCGTTGGCGACTACGTGGGTTCATTGCAACGTTTTCTCGTTGGAGCTTCGGCGATCGTGTTCCCTTCTCGAATGTGTTACCTTATTTTATTATCGATGTCCGATGTAACACTTATGTGATAATATGCTTGATGTGTTTATCATGTTTAACGGGTACTTCTTGATAGGTGTAAACACGTGAATTATTTGTTGTATTTTCATTTTATAAATAATGAAAATAGTTAAAAATGATTTCGAGAACATAAGGACCTAGGGGCATAATGGTATTTTCACTAGTATAGAGATAGGGAAAGATCCTAAAAATTTGGCTAAGTTATGAAATACCACTTGAGTGTCATAGAGGTAAATAGAGTGAAAGACTTTGGTTAAGTGGGAAAGACATTTTAATGGCACTCTTGTAATTGATTATAAGTAGTGATGGTTTTGGTATTTTCTCACTTTGAGGTATTGTCGCATTCATGGCTATTAGATCTCATTTTTCTCATCTTTAATCTCAACCTTTGGATGTTAAGACCTTGTTTGGCAAGTGGGTGAGGATTGTGTGTATTGATTTAAGTATTTCATTTTCAAGACTTAATGTGAACCCTTGGATGTCTTTCTACCTTTACTAGCTTTAACCTCAACCCTTGGATGTAGGGTATTGGTGAGTGGAAAATCTCTACACTTTAAAGTCTTTCATTTTGCAAGACTTCTCCATTTTCATCTCATGTCTTGCCATTTGCTCTCTACTTCTTCTCCACTTTTTGGTTTGATTTCATCACCTTAAGCTTGGAGTTTGATGTTGCCTTCAACATGAAAGTTGTTCATGGTGTTCTCCTCTTCGATTTAAACCAAAGATTGGTAAGTGTTCTTCCCTCATTGTAAGTTTCTACTTCAAACCCTAATTTTGGTTTTTCATGATGAACCACCTTTGATTCTTGGTTTAATCTTGTTTTGAGTCTTAACTCATTATTAGGAGACTATGGTAAAGCTTTCAATCAATTGGGTTATTTGATTTTGGTGTTGGGTGAAAGCTAGGGTTTCATGGAGCTCACTTTGTGGTGTTGCTTGGTTCTCCATTTGAGGTAGGAAAAACTTTTATCCTTTCTCATCCTTTGGTACGTGAGAGTACGAATTTCATTCTAGAGTTTCCTAACTCTAGATGTGTATGTTAAAGTGTATACATGAAAATGTGAAGTTATTGTTTTTTGGAGATTATGTGATATGACCCTTGTTGATAGCATACTTGATGATTATGTGGATATGACTATGATGTGTGTTAGTTAAATTATAGTTCTTGAGAGTTTGATATATAAAAGTATGTTTGTATGCCTATATGTGTGTATATATATGGGTATGGTTGTGTATATGTATAGGTGTAAGAATACATATGTGATTATGGGTATTAGTAGTGTAGCCTTGATAGTGTATTTAGGCTAGCTACTTTGGTTAGTAAGTTGGGATATGAATGTAGATGATTTGTGTGATGTGGGATCATAAACTTAGAGTGTTATTCTAGTTCCCTCGTTCTTGTTGATTTTGAAGTTGTTATCTTGAAAGTTATACTTGGGTATGAAAATGAGTTAATGTGAATCATTGCTTTAATTGAAATAAAAGCATGTTTAAAAGAAGGGAAAATGTTATCCTTGTGAATTAAAGGACAACTTATTGATTTGGAACATGAATTGTGCATGAGATAGTATCCTTGTTGATTATGGATTTATTGTGATTTAAAAGCATGTTAAAGGATTGATGGCATTCATGTTGGCATTCTTGGGAATGTTTTTCATAAATATGATGAAGTACATATTTGTGTTGATGCATGGTTCATTTGAGACATAGTTGCATATTGAGTACACCTTTTGTGTTGTAATTAAATTGTTGTTAGTCTTGCTATTTCCATATTTCATTACTGCTTTAATTAAGGACCAATTAGGTGAGAAAGTTACTTTAAATGAGATGAAAAAGTGATGGGCTAATGGAATGCCCATTTTGGAGCTCGGAGATTTCACCGTATGTGGCTAAAAAGAGGAATAAAGTGAATCCGTAGTATAGGGAATGGATTAGTCTATAGAATTTTCTCTCTTTCTAAGTTTATTTATTTTTATTTTCTTTTCACCAAATCCATTTTGGATTGGTTCTATCCAAGTTTTGCATTTATTTTATTTTATTTTCTGCAATTTCAATTCATAGGATTGTAGGCCCTTAAGGCCAAATCATTGTTTGTCTTAAAAAAAATAATAATAATAATAAAATTTTAAAATATATATATATATAAATGCATATATATTTTAACAGTTAACATAAATATATTTTTATATTTATTTTTTATTTATTTATTTACACATAAATAATTTAATTTATTTTTACTTTTCTTCTAATTTAGTTTGGGGGAGGGTTTTTATTTTAAAATAAAATTAATAATAATAAATATATATTAATAATTTATCTATAATTATATATATATAGACTATAACTTTTATATATATTTATGTAGATTTATATATAAATATATAATACTTGTCTACATCTAACTATATTCTTTATCTATTTTTTAAATCTCTTCTAACAAATTTTGGGGGAGGGGAAATAATTTTTATATATTATATATTATTTTATAGGTTTCATGCTATCTTTTAAAAATATAGTTTAATATATATATATATATATATATATAGATATAGATATATGGATCATTTGACTAATTTATAAAATAAATAAATAAAATAAGTCATCCATTATTATTATTTTTTAATGAAAATTTCAATTCATTATAGGCATTTAGCCATATTATCTTTATTTTTTTTTCATTAATAAAATAAAATAAAATTTCATTCCCTTATATTTATTGTTTCTTTTTAAATGATTATACTATGATCTTGGTTTTAGTCTTTATTAGAATGCAGATTATGGCACACACCATGTTTAAGGGAGGTTTCGACAAGATCTTGAAATTTTGCTCTAACAAGTGGTAATATTGTTCTATCCCTATGTTTTATTGTTTATTAGAACCATGGGAACATGGTTTGATATAAGTTTGGGGGGATGGGATAGTATAGACATACATAAAAGGGGATGAAAATGTTTTAGTTTTAAGAAAAAATATATAGAAAATTATGCATTACCTACTGGTTTGCTACTGTTAGAAATGTGCAGAGTAGTGGGCGATCGATTGACCTATGGTGCGATCGATCGGCTGACTTAAAAAATATATATATTTAACTCCTAACATACACAAAATAAAAAGAAAAATTATATATATATGTACATAATTATATGTAAAATAAATATTTACTATATTATTTTAAATACTATATTTTTATATATCTTTATTTAAGCATATTCTTGATTAAACTTGTGAATTAGTTAGGAAAATGAGAATAGTCTAGAAAGTAGATATATGTGATATTTTCTACTTATCTGAATAATGATTAAATTAGAAATGTGAAAAGATGTGGTTCTCCATAAGTGAGTGAACTAGTGAAATTGAAACTAGAAAAGACAATCTTGACCTATAAGCACATGCACACAATCTCTATAGTTATATTTATGAACATATAAGGTATTATCTCTGGTATATATATATATATATATATATATATATATATATATCATGAAAAATAGAAAAGTAATATGTAAACATTCTCCCTCTAAAATGATACAAAAGAGTGGGGAATGGTGTATTTAAAAAGATGTGTGGAAAAAGCAAATAGGAGAAGAAAACATTCTCCAAGAAAAATATAGGAAAAATGTATATATATGAGAGGAAAAAGCAAAAAGAGAGAGGAAAGTCCTCTCCAAAGAGAAAAAAAATATAGAGAAATACTATAAATGGGAGTAAATGTGTTATTGAAAGAGTTCACAAAAACACGGAAGATTGTTGGCTCTAGAAGTAGAAATTAGTTAAGTTTCACCACTAGTGGAGACCATTCTTGATGTTAATATGAGATAATTATTGTTTTGTATAAGTAAAATTTATTTGTTTGCATTTATTTTATGGATTATATCATATCCTAGTTAACGAACAAGAATATTCATTAATATGTGCAAGTAAAGATTATAAAGAAGTTGTGGGTAGTCTATTTAACCCTTACAAGACTTCACTCGTCCACTAGGATTTTTTCTAGGGGTTTAAAAGACTTATTACACATGTTAAGTGTAATCGTTTTTCCTTCACGAAAGAAATAGGTTTAGTTTAAATAGTTTAGATAAATTAGATTAGTTTTTCTTCATGATATTTTCTTTTATTTTTATTGCTAAGGGACTAGCAATATTCAAGTTTGGGGGTGTGATCATACCAGAATATTTGGTATTCTGGACGTTAATAAAACCCTAGTTAGTCTATTTATTTTATTAATAAGATATTTTTATTTGAGTTACGTGTTTAAGCATATTTCAGGGACTTAACGTAAATTTGAGTTGATTTCGATGAATTAACTAGAATACCTATTTGAGACCATTCAAAAGCCGAGACTGAAGAAGAATGAGGCAGATCTTAGTCGCAAAGTGTATAAAAGCAACCGAAAATGAAAAGAAGAAGTATTCGGGATTTTACGAGAAAGTGGGAGTAATAGCTGAAAAACTCGAAAGACATAAATAGATGAGCAACTTCAAGCAATCATAACTCGGTCAAAATAAATTCAAATGGAGTGATTCAATAGCCTAAACTCAAGAGCTCGAAGTCCACTTTCCAACGAGCTAAAGTACGTCAAAAACGGACTCCTGTAGCAAAAGTTATGGCCAAAATAGAGCAGGCACGCAGTGCTGTTGCGAACAATCGCGAAAATATCTATCGATCGATCGAGTTCCGAACCGATCGCTGATATATATGATATATTATGGCCCTTGTCCATTCTACAAGATGAGGGAATGGTATAATTGGTACAACAACCAAAGATCGAGTGGTCCTCACACCAAATCAACTTGGAAATCAAATAAACTTGGAGACCAAATCTTCTTGGAGTACAAGCAAAGACATGTCATATCTACACCAACTTTTGTTTATAAATACAAGAAGACTTCATGAAGAGAATATATCTTTCATTATAGAACAGATCATTCAATAAAAAGTCTCTCTCTTTGAGAGAAGTTCTCTTCCTCAAGAACCAACCATCCAATCATGAAGACGGTGACTTCATCAACAATGGAGTCTCCCATTTCGATGAGCGGCTAGTCAGTATCTAGGGTTTCCAACGAAACCCTAGTCGAGTAATGTAGTCTTTTATTTATTTTTATTACAAAGAGGGAAATATGTTGAAGGGCACTCATATGATTATTATGTAGTGAGAGAACGAACAAGACCACCTAAATAAGATTTATTTATTAATTATTTACTTAAGTTGAGACTGAATTAATGATTTATCTTGAACAACTGTGTTTTATCAACGGGGCAAGAAATTCCGTGATTTAATAACGGTTTCTACATAATGGTACTTATTTGGCATGATAAAGTCTTAGGTTTACAAAGTTCATGCCTAAAGAAGATGATTGTTAGCGTGAATTTAATTTCATGTTTTAGGAGTAGTTGTATTATAGATGCATACAACAGTCATACTAATTGAAGATGGATTGTAGCGAATACGGACTGATTGCATCATTTTTGGGACTAGGCAACTACTTGTAGCGTTACTAGTCTGATTCATATGAGTTGTACCGCCCTCTTGCAATAATATAATTAAAGGACTATGTTTTAAGCCTAGTGGTGGAGTTGGAATTCAACCATAAACTTGTTTATCTTAAGTGAAACCAAAAGTATTTATCTTTATTTTATTTTTTGTTTAGTAGTTTAATACAACAAACGAATCAAACAACTTTTATAAATATAATTCAATTTGTCACTTTATAAATATTTGAAATACAACTTTGATATCTGTTGTTCGATACCCTCTCTACCTAACTAAACTATATAGTACTCGTGTACTTGCAAGTGAAAGGTTAAAACTAGATCGTGTTAATTCCTTATTTTTAACACTATTATTTTCACACGTCTGGAATCGATCACAAGTTTTTGGCGCTATTATCGGGGATCAAACGGATATTTCAGTTATTATATTAAAGTTCTTTGAATTATTGTATCAATTTTAATTTTAATTTTTAATTTTTCGCATTTTTCTTTTTGCTGGAACCACTACTGTTGAAACTTCAAATTTCCAGAAAACTGTTTATCATTCACATGTCTGGAACCGATCAAGAGATGAATGAAAAGTGTTTAGCAGGAACCACATGTCTAGAACCGATCAAGAGATGAATGAAAAGTGTTTATCATTCACATGTTACTACCAAGAAACGGATTTTGAAAGGGTTGAAGTAAAATCAACTATTAAGGCTTCTTTTAGACGTAGCTAAAGTGGAGTGAATGAGGATCCGTAGGAGCAAGGCATGGTTAGGAGTCGTGATTGGATTAGGATTTATATGTTTAAGTTAGTTTTAGGATTTATTTTTAATTTTATAGAGTAATTTTCAATTTTCAAATTATGTAGGATTATAGGCCCTTAAGGCCAAATCATTGTTTATTTCATTAAATAAAAGACTCATTCCTTGTGCTATATTGAGTAATAACTTTCGGGAAGCAATTATGTATTTCTTCTTTCCTTGCTATGATATTGGGTATTTTTGTTTTGTTGAATATTTCTACAGGTAGCTCGATTCAAGTTTGGGGGAAAGAACAAGCATGAAGAGAGGAAATTTCGGAACTGTGCTTCAAGGGTGACTATATTCTTTCTCATGAGTATGATTGTGAACCATGAGGACACGGTTTCATTTAAGTTTGGGGGGGAAGGTATAGTTGGTTACAAGGAATGATTGAAAAAAAATGTTTTTGAAAAAATTGAAAAATTTTGTGAAATTGTTTTTTTTCATGCATGAGTGTTCTGCATTACAAGTTAATTGAGTTTGTGTTTATGATTTATGAGTAGTATGTGTTGCAATATTCCCGCTCATGAGAGTAATGATTAGATTGAGTTAGTGACGTATTGTGGTTTTACATAGATAAATGAATTAGTGAAATCGAAACCGAGAGGACGATTTTGACTTATAAGTACATGCACACGACCCCTACTATTAAATTAGGTTATCTTTGAGTATTGAGTTGGAAAATTTTTGAATGCTATCAATATATATATATATATATATATATATATATGAAAAAAGAAAAAAAAAATTGAAGTATTGGAAAGTCTTTGCAAGTCGAGCCTAGATGTCTGGATTATTAAGCCCAATGGGTGCTTTATCACATGGTGACCTAAAGTTGTCTAGCTTGAGATCATTGGCCCAATGTCTTCTAAATCCACTATGTTGAAAACAAAATGAAGAGAAAAAACATAGCAAACGATGAAGAGATATGAAAAGTACTGTAGGGGGAGTTCACTTACACATAGAAGGTTGTCCGGATTGTGAGTAGAAATTAATGAAGTTGTTTACACTAGTGGGGACCATTCTCAAAATTGATTTGAGATAGTTGTTGCTTGGTATTGAGTGGGAATATCCATATATTTATTATCTTGTATATTGTAGCATGACTTCATTACCGAGTGTGTGAAGCATGAATGTGTGGGAATGAAGAATGGAGAAGTTGTGGGTAGTATAGCTAACCCTCACGAGACTTCATTCGTCCACTAAGCGTTGCCTAGGGGTTTAAAAGGCTTGTTGATAGGTGTTGAATGTTGTCCATTTTAGGTCCCTGTGTTGATATTGTTATGTCTTTGCATTCCATTATTTGGTATTTTTATGCCGTTTGTGTGTCTAAGCGTGTTTCAGGAGCGTAATGAAGATTACAAGCTAACTTTGGTGAATTAACTAGAGAAGTGTTTGTGTCTATTCAAAAAGAGAGCAAAAGAGGTGTTTTCAAGAGAAAAGTGTCTCCCGGAGGGTAGGATTATCATTTTTTCGAGCCGCAACTTCAAGAATCATACCAAAGGAGTCGAGGGGATTCAAATGGCACTATTCCCAAGAAAAGTTGGTTCTGAGAGTTTTTCTACGCATGACCTACGTTTCCAGTAGTTAAAAGGGGCTAGAAAGTGTTATTTTGAAGCATCACCTATGCATCACCTACACATGACCTACAAACCATGCGTAGGGGTGTTTTCAGCTCAAATTTTCAGTTAATGTTGGAAGGCCATATGTCAGTTAAAATAGGTCCAAATAAAGTGATTCTTGAGCCTGAAATCAAGAGCTTGAAGTCATCTTTCTAATAAGCTATTACACGCATCCATCCAATATGTGTAGCTCTAGGTATGATCTAAAGAGGGAGACCTATCGACAGGAAAAAGCTGAAAATTTTAAATTTGGGCCAAAATCCTATTTTGACCCAAATTGATCTGTTTTGACCCGGATGACTTTGTATTCGACCCCAACACCTATATGCACGTGTATATGTATTAATATACATCATATTTGAGGGATTTATTTGGTTCGGTGTGAAATTACTAAAAGGGTGACCTTAGGGTTTCCCTCAGCTATTGTCTGTAAATACCAATGTCTGCTACAGATTTTGGGAGTTTCGTTCATATAATTTTCAGAGCAATCTTTGGAGATTCATTCCAAGGAGGAACCATATAATACTTAAAGCTCCGGAGAAGAAGAGAATGGTGAACGATTCTATATCAATAATGCGGTTTCCATCAGTCATGATCAACTAAACCGGTATCTAGGGTTTTCTAGCATAACCCTAGCCAAGTAATGTAGTTTTATAACCGGTATCTAGGATTTTCTATACTTACCATGATGATTGTTGTAGATGAGTGACCATTTTTATTTTTGATACGAGATTATATATTTGTTCTTGGTTCTTATCTTAGATTGAATGAATGTATTTTTCTTACTCAATCATGATTATTCACTATGGGCTGGAACTCGGATGCATAATCCATAATTTTCTACACAATGGTTCTTAACACTTGAAACCCTAGGTTTACACAGGTCATGCCTCGGCCAGGTATCATAGACATGCTCTAGTTTAATTTCATGCATTAGGAGTATATTATAGTAAAGTAAATAGCATGCACTAGTTACACTCTGTCCGGAGATGGGTTGTAACGAATCCGGTTAACGGTATCCTTTTTGGGAGCGTATTCGACTATTTGTGGTACGTTCTGATTCACGGGAATAGATCACCCTCTTACAATTGTGCAAATTGAAAACTATGTTATGCGGTTAGTGGTGGAGCAATGAAGACCCTAGTTTTTATCTCTCTTGATCAACTCTCAATTTATTTTCTATTTTAGTTATAATTCTCAAATCAAACCAAATAAACTTTTTCAAACATAATTCAATATTTTTAGATTACTAAAGTGAATAATCCAAGTATCTGTGGGATCGATATTCTCTTTCTCAAGCCGATTTTATACTACAATACAATATGATTCGTGCGCTTGCGATAGGTAAAACCTAAGTCGTCCTAAGGGGTTGTTCTTAACACTATTTTTGTTACCCCTTGGCGGACATCAAGTTTTTGGCGCCGCTGCCGGGTGCTTGGAATTATTTTTAGCTTTAGTAGATTAGTTGCATTGAGTTATTGTATTGAATTTAAAGTTGGAATTTTTGTGTGATTGACAGGTACACTAAAAAGTGCAAAAGGAATCATCTAGAAGTAGATAGTTCATGCATAATTTTAGCTTTATTTTCTTTTAATAGTTAGAATAGTTAGAAGTAGATAGTTTTATTTTTTAAAAAAAAAAAATCTACCATTTTCGTGTAAACTGTCAGAAAGTCCGAATTTAGCAAAAGGGGAGACGTTTTTTAGTGGAAAAGGGCCATTGAACAAAACTCACTTATAACACGTCATTTAGGACCTCAAAACCATGATTTTGTGATTGCTCGAAAGAAAAAAAGTTTTTCGCCTCGTGCATGAGTGATCGGCATTCCCCTTTCGATCCCAATGCTGAAGTTGGATTTTGAGACGATGGCCAATCGTAATGCAACAACGTGACTAGCCCCAGCTACGTCCTTGAAGGGGTACTATGTACCTTCAGCTAATGAATCGTATGTTGGATTTCTAGAAGAATAAGGGGTCAAACACTATGAGATCAAATCTAGTGTCATCAACATGTTACCTAAATTTTATGGACTCGGGAATGAGGATCCTTATCAACATGTTGATGAGTTCATAGAGATGGTATCGACAATCAGAATCGAGAATCTAAGCACTCATATGCTTCGTGCGCGATTATTTCCCTTTTCCTTAAGAGAGAAAGCCAAAAGATGGTATATCAATTTGGATATGGAGATAAAAAAAATCAATTGGGACACCTTAAAAGCTGAATTTCAAGAAAAGTATTTCCCAATAGGTAGAACCCATGAGGCGCAGCGCGTAATTACCCATTTTAGAAAGTTGCTCGGTGAGCAATTCCATGATGCATGGGATAGATTCAATGAAATTTTGTGGAAATGCCCCCATCATAAATTTGTTGATCAAGATATTGTGCGTAACTTTTATCTTGGACTAGGTGAGACTAAAAAAAAATTGATAGATGCAGCACTAGGAGGTCAGTTTACACTGAAGCCAGTAGACAAAGTCTTGGAGCTTTTTTATAATGTGAGTGATAACTTGATCCAACATGAGTCCAAAATGCGAGCTAGAAAATGAGTTAGTAGGACATCTGAAGGTATTTTCGAAGTGGAAAAAGGTGATGACATGAGGCCACAAGTAGCTGCATTAGGACATAAACTTGACAAATTCATAAATCTGAGTCAGTCAGCCCCAAGAAAAGTCTTAGCAATAGGACCTGACCTTTCCCAATATGGCTATCAGGGCAATGTGATAGTTGTCGTTGATGTAAATGCAGCCTGGACCAACCCGGACAATAATAGTTTTTCCAATTCATATAATTCGGGTTGGCATAATCCCCCACATATGTCCTATCATCCTCAGAACACTGAAAATCCTCAGTTAAAATTCAATAGAAGCCAACAACCATCATTAAATACTGAGAATTTTCAGTCTAATAATACCCAATCAGTCCGACCTTTCAACCAAAATCAACCCCAGTGTCAAAATCAAAACCCACCGTCTATACCACCTGGTTTTGAAGATGAGATGATGAGCGCCTTGATAGTGTTTAGAAATAAAAATAATCAGTTTAAAGATCAATCCAATCAACTTCAAGCGTCCATCCAATTGTTGAACTCTTATGTTCAAATTCTAAACTCTCATTCCCAATCCATTGCTAAGGAAGAAACCCAAATAGGGTAACTAGCTAATGTGATGAATAAGCTTGAATATGGAAGATTACCTAGTCAACCGGTTGCTAATCCGAAGAGTACATAAGTAATGGAGCGTGGTTCATTTACTAAACATAATTACGAGACAGTCCAAGCCATTATGACTCTGAGAAGTGGACAGGAGGTAGAGAATAGGGTTGAGCAGCAGTTTGAGGAGAGGACGAACAAGCGAAAGACGACTGAAGAGGTTCAAAGAGATTAATCCCACGAGGAGGAAGAATTGATCAGACATTACCAGAAGAGCCAAATAGGGCAAGTTATGAAGAGGCTACACCTTACCCTCAACATCTTCGAGAGTCAACTTCATATGGAAAGCATAAGGAGAAAGACATGTTGGAAATATTCCGACAAGTCAAGATCAATATACCTCTCTTAGACATTATCGCCAGAATTCCACCCTATGCTAAATTTTTGAAGGACCTTTGTACGCAGGAAAGGAAAAGTATAATTAAGGTTCCGAAGAATATTTTCTTGACTAAACAAGTGAGTTCGATCTTACTAAGTGATACTCCACCTAAGAGGAAAGATCCCAGTGCTCCCATTATTTCTTGTGTCATTGGTGACCAAAAGATTAGTAGAGCTCTTATTGACCTTGGTGCGAGTGTTAATTTATTACCTTACGTAGTCTATCAGCAGCTAGGGTTAAGAGAGCTCAATCCTACCTCGATGGTGCTTCAATTGGCGGATAGATCAACTAAACAAACGAGAGGAATTCTGGAGGATGTCATTGTTCAAGTAGGCAAGTTCTACTATCCTATAGACTTTGTGGTGTTAGACATGGAACATGACCACAAATCAAGGAGACATATCCATGTTATCTTAGGAAAACCGTTTTTGGCTACGGCAAATGCATGTATTAATTACAGAACATGAGATATGGATCTATCTTTTGGGAATCTAAAAATGAGGATGAATGTTTTTTATGTCAACCATCAACTACCTGAACCATCCGAGTGTTTTAACATAGATAATATTGATGAGGTGGTTGAAGAAGTTGTACCTCAGAGTAGTGTAAGAGTTAATTTGGAGGTTGTGATAAAAAGGTCAGAGGAAAATTTTAAAAATTGGGAGGATCAACAACGATCGAATTTGGAAGTTATCGCTACATTATACTCGCAGTCAGATAGAGCATCAAGAGATTCGTCTAGATCTCTACTTATTCCTTCACATGAATTGGTGCCTGAAAGTACGCTTCAAGAGATGGTGTTGTGTGGGTTAATTAAGGATCAAGGGGAGAATGTATTGAAAGAGAAGAAGGGTGTGAAGAATGTGAGAGTTGATTATTTACCACGAACGATCATAGAACCTACCAAGGATGACACCCCTCTTAAGGATCCCTTTCCAGATGAGCGAGTGTTGAGCATAAACATGGTACATAAGTTGTATGCCTGGGAAGATCCGCGATTAAGAAGTGAGTGTGAGGGGATACAGAAGTGTGCGTATAAGGATGTTCAAACTTACACAGCTCGGACAAGAGTTCATCATGCTAAGCATGTTCGAATTAAGTCATTTGAGCTCAACCGGAAAGGACGACAGTGTACTTCGAGACTGAAATTGTTTCCATGTAAAATCCGATTAAGATGAGATAGACCATTTAGAGTTAAATCAGTTTACCCCCACGGAGAGGTAGGATTCATAAATGAGAGGTTAACGAGGCGTGGTCAACGATTGAAGATTTATGAGGAGATTGATCCAGGACCGAAATGTATGGCATCTGTCAGTTTGGCGGGTCATGTGTATGATATGGGGTAGGAAGAAGTGGCCACGTTGTGCCGACGACGTTAAACATTGGTCTTAGGCTGTGAAAGTTAGTTTCTAGCCTCGATTTGTAGAATAGGATGTCATTTAATTTATGTAATTTCAATTCTTAGAGATTGTAGGCCTTTAAGGCCAAATATTTTCAATTTCAATTCGTAGGATTGTAGGCCCTTAAATCCAAATCATTGTTTATCTCAATAAAAAATAATTTAAAAAAAAAACTCATTCCTTGTACTAGATTGAGTAATGATTTTCGGAAAGTGATGATTGTATTTCTTCTTCCCTTGTTATGATTTTAGGTACTTGTGCTTTGTTAAATATTTCTACAAGTAGACCAGTTCAAGTTTTGGGGGAGAACGGACATGAAGAGAGGAAATTCCGAAATTGCGCTTCAAGGGTAACTATTTTCTTTCTCATGAGTATGATTGTGAACCATGGGGAAATGGTTTAATTTAAGTTTGGAGAGAAGATATAGTTAGCTATAGGGAATGATTAAAAAAAATTGAAAAAAGCGAAAACTTTTGGAGAAATTCTTTGTTTCTCATTACAATTTGATTGAGTTTGTGTTTATAATATATGAGTAGTATGTGATACGATATTCCCGCTTATGAGAGTAATGATTAGATTGAGTTAGTGAATTGATGTGATGTGATTTTACATGGGTAAATAGATTAGTAAAATTGAAACCGAAAAGGACGACATTGACCTATAAGTACATGCACACATTCTATGGTAAAAACAGTTGATCTTTGACTATGTAGTTGAAAAATTAATTTTGCCACGATAAAAGGGGAGAAGGGGAGATGGAATGGATAAATTTTGAAATTTTATTTTGAGAAAGAAAATGCAAAAAGTAGTTCTTCAATCTAAGTAACCAGACCTCCTACCACGAAGTAGCAGAGTGTTCGCGTCAAAAAGGGAGAAAACTAATGAGCATAAATCCCATGGAAGAAGCTCGGACCCAGTTTCTCGGGACTAAAAATCATCGCTGAAAAGTCCGGAGCTTAGAAAGATAAAAGTGGAATGATGGAAAGAATGAGTTTTTAAAGAAAAAGGGCAAAGTTTGATAATTAAAATAGAAGAAGAGAGATTGATATACCATAGGAGAATGTTCACAAAAACACGAAGGGTTGTCTGGATTGGGAGTCAAGAGTAACGAAGCCATTTACTTTTGTGGAAACCATTCATGACACGAAGCTCGAGATAGTTATTGTTGAGTATTTGCATCCTTATTATCTTATATATTGTATCATGACTTGATTGATGAGTATGTGAATGCATGAATACGTGATTATAAATAATGAAAAAGTTGTGGGTAGTATTACTAACCCTCACAAGATTTCACTCGTCCACTCAGTGTTTCCGAGGGGGTTAAAAGGCTTATTACACGTGCTAAGTATAATCGTTGACCCTCACGAAAGCAAGGGAGTAGTATAGGTTAGTGTAGATTAGTATAAGTTAGTTAGAATAACAATCATCACAATAGAGATTTTAAAGTTTTTCCTGAGTTCATTGCTAAGAGACTAGCAATATGTAAGTTTGGGGGTGTGAAATGTGCCGAATGTTGTCCATTTTAGGCTCCTATCTTGCTATTGTTACGTCTTTACATTCCATTATTTGGTATTTTTATGCCGTTTGTGTGTCTAATGGTGTTTCAGGAGCATAATGAAGATTATGAGCTAACTTTGGTGAATTAACTAGAGAAGTGCTTGTGTCTATTCAAAAAGAGAGAAAAAGAAGTGTTTCCAAGATAAAAGTGTCTCCCGAAGGGAAAAAATGTGATTTTTTTGAGCTGCAACTTCAAGAATCATACTAAAAGAGTCGAGGGGGTTCAAATGACACTGTTCCCAAGAAACGTTGATTTCAATGGTTTTTCTATGCATGACCTACACTTCTAGTAGCTAAAAGTGGCTAGAAAGTGCTATTTTGACACATCACCTATGCATGACTGACGCACCATGCGTAGGGGATTTTTAGCACAAATTTTCAGTCAACGTTGGAAGGCCATATCTCGGTCAAAACAGGTTCAAATAGAGTGATTCTTGATCCTAACATCAATACCTTGAAGTTATCTTTCTAACAAGCTATTACAGTCCTCCATCCAATTTGTGTAGCTCCAGTTATGATCAAAAGAGTAAGACATGTCTGCAGGAAAAAGCTGGAAATTTCATATTCGGGCCAAAATCCTATTTTGACCTGAATTGATTCGTTTTAACCCGGATGACTTTATGTTCAACCCCAACACCTATATGCACGTGTATATGACATAATATACATCATATTTGAGGGTTTTTCTTGGTTTGGTGTGAAGTTATGAAAAAGGGTGACCTTAGGGTTTCCCTCAGCTATTGTCTATAAATACCAATGTCTGCTACAGATTTTGGGAGCTTCGTTCATATAATTTTTAGAGCAATCTCTGGAGATTCATTCTAAGGAGGATCCATACAATACTTAGTGTTCCGGAGAAGAAGAGAATGGTGAGCGATTCTACATCAACGATGCGGTCTTCATCAGCCATGATCAACTAAACCGGTATCTAGGGTTTTCTAGTAAAACCCTAGCCAACTAATGTAGTTTTTATATTTTCTTTCAATTGTAACATGGGGAAGTTATGACTATACCATTATGATTGTTATAGATGAGTGACCGTTTTTATTTTTGATACAAGATTAAATATTTGTTCTTGGTTCTTGTCTTATATTGAATGAATATATTTTTCTTACTCAATCATGATTATTCACTCTGGGCTGGAACTCGGATGTTTAATCCATGATTTTCTACATAATGGTTCTTAACACTTGAAACCCTAGGTTTACACAGGTCATGCCTCGGCGAGGTATCATACACATGCTCTAGTTTAATTTCATGCATTAGGAGTAGATTAGAGTAAAGTAAATAACATATACTAGTTACACTTTGTCCGGAGATGGGTTGTAGTGAATCCGGTTGACGGTATCCTTTTTGAGAGCGTATTCGACTATTTGCGGTACGTTCTGATTCACGGGAATAGATCTCCCTCTTACAATTGTGCAAATTGAAAACTATGTTATGCGGTTAGTGGTGGAGCGATGAAAACCCTAGTTTTTCTCTCTCTTGATCAACTTTCAATTTATTTTTGTTTTAGTTATAATTCTCAAATCAAATCAAACAAATTTTTTCAAACATAATTCAATATTTTTAGATTACTAAAGTGAATAATTCAAGTCTCTGTGGGATCAATATTCCCTTTCTCAAGCCAATTTTGTACTACAATACGATTCATACGCTTGCGATAGGTAAAACCTAAGACCTCCTAAGGGTTTGTTCTTAACCACTATTTTTGTTACCCTTGGGTGGAGATCACTTGTTACACATGTTAAGTGTAATCATCGACCCTCATGAAAGCAAAGGATTAGTGTAGAGTAATTAAGATAGATAATCATCATTAGGTGTTTTCAAAGTTCTCATGTGAGTTCATTGCTAAGATAGTAACAATATTTAAGTTTGGGGGTGTAATAGGTGTTGAATATTGTCCATTCTAGGCCTATAACTCGGTATTATTACGTGTTACCATTCCGTTACTTGTTGTTTTTATGCAATTTTCATGTCTAAGCGTATTTCAGAAGCTTAATGAAAAAAACGAGCTAACTTTGATGAATTAACCAAGGATGTGCTTGTGTCTACCCAAAAAGAGAGCAAAAGAGGAATTGTAAAGCAAAAAGTGACTCTCGGAGCATTTTTCGAAGCCGAAACTTAGAGAGACATACCAATAGAGTCGAGGGGGTTCTAACAAAGGAAGAATTGGAAAAAGTGATTTTCATGATTTTATCTATGCACGAGCTACGTAGACAGTAGGCAAAAAGTGGCTAGAAACGTCAAATCTACGCACGAGTTACGCATGGGGAAAATGCCCCTACGCACAGAGCTACGCTCAAGCGTAGCAACCCTACACTTAAGCATAGGGCCATGCATAGGGAGTTGCGTGGTTTTACAGTCTTGATCAGATTCGACTTCCATTGACTTGATTTTGACTCCAATACCTCTAAGCTCATGTAGAGTTAATGAATTGCAGTGAAAATGGATCAGCTCAGTTGGCATTTTTTAGGTGAACTTGTTATTAAAAATTTGACAAATTGCAAATATGCAAATTGGTATTTCGTGGGAGTTTTATTTTCTTCATTGATGACCTTATGATTAATCTCTATCTTTACTATGTTTTTTCCTAAGGATCGGACTTTTTATGGAGTATGAATATTGGATCAGAGCAAACTGTGGTGATTAAAACCATTACTGTTATTTTTGAACAATTTTTTAGTTAATAAGTATAGTGTTACAATTATTAAAAGATAGAACTCTTTGGTGATGTGACACATTTTTAAACTATATATATAGTTAGTTTTGGAGAAGGTAGGAGAGGATCTTTATCCCTCAACCACTAATCCAAACAACAAATAGTGCTTGACTTGGGTAGACTTAATTTTTCCTCCAGACCTTTAAAGACAAGGTTTGAAATCCAAACCTTTGAACCAACCATTTTTCCTTATTTCTTGATCCAGCCTTTAGCAAAAATCCAAACCATCCTTGGTAAATATGAAAAGCCATACTTGTCATAACCTTTTTTGACACTAATGCTGCATCAATGTGTTTAATCTCTTTGTTTCCTCTTTGATCATCTGTTCTTAGTGATTATATCTACTTCATGTTTAATCTTTTAGTTGAAATAGTCATATTAGTCTGAGTCATCTCCGTTATCTTTTATCCTAGAATTAATCCATTATCATGCATAAATTATCTTCGACCATGGACAACCCAACCAAACATTTTATTTTATGAAGACCTGGCCTCTCTCAAGGAAACGATCTAATTTAGGAAAATAAAATTGAAGTATAAAGTAAAGAATTACCCATAAATATTTTAAGCTTCCATGAACTACTGGCTCTAATACCAAAAAGATTAAACATAAAGTAAATATAATCACTAAGAATAGAGGATCAAAGAGGAAGCAAAGAGATTAAACACAATGAAAATATTATATTCTTCAACTTATCTTTTACAAGAGGTAAATCCTTCCTTTTATAGGAAAATGAATGCCTTAGGTAGTATAAAGTAAAGTTCTTGTTACTGATCTTCCTTTCCTTAATCCTTATACTGTTTTTTCTAAACCCACTAGTTCTGTAAAGAAAACAGTCACTAAACTGTTTTCTACTCCTTGATCATTTTCAGTAAAAGAATAAATCTAAGCTTCCAAATTTGATCAGTGTTTTGTTCCAGCAACAGAGAAAGAACAACTTTTCTCTTTAAATGAAGTTACCTCTTTCAATGATGAATCAAATTATGTCTTATCCCTAGATTCTGATGGACATCCTGTTACTTCCATAATCGTTTTGGTGAATACTCGATTTCACCACTATCAACATGCCCAAAAGGCATCACAGTCCAATGATAATGACGATCTGGTATAAACCAAACATTTTCTCTTATGAAGACCTGCCCTCTCTCAAGGAAGCCATAATCCAAACCTCCTATGCTAATTCCTATTCCCAATTTCTGACCAAATGTACCCATCATCTTTGGAAAAATCCAGATTTCTTCATTACCCTTCCTTTCAAGCGAAATGAAGATATCAACCCAACCAAAGCCACCCATCATGCCATGAATCCAAAGCATTACCAGCTTGACCTTCAAGAACTCCAAGAACTTCAGAATGAAAGACTTGTTGATCCTATTACATCCCAGTGGGCTTGTGAAACTTTCTATGTAAACAAAAGATCAAGCAAGTTTGAGGACAACTCAGATTAATTATCAATTATCAACCTCTAAACTTTTTTGTCCAAGACAATAAATTTCCTCTTCCTAGGAGAAATGTGCTTTTTGCAAACCTGCCTAAAACTCAAATCTTCTCTAAGTTTGATCTTAAAGCATGATTTTGGCAATTGGGGATTCATCCAGATGATCAACCCAAAATAGGATTCTGCATACTAGATCGTCATTATCATTGGACTGTGATGCCTTTTGGGTTAAAATCTACTCATTCTATTTTCCAGCATGCCATGGTAAAAATCTTTGTCCCTATCCTTCCCTTAGCCCTTGTATATATTGATGATATCATCTTCTTCTCACCTGACCTTGAATCTCATGCTACCCTTCTTCAAGTTTTTCACCAAATTGTTCAAACTTTTGGCATTATACTTTCAGAAAATAAAATGTTTTTGGGCCAATTTGAAATTGAATTTTTGGGGATGTATATTTTGAAAGGACAATATATCCTTCAACCACATGTGGCAAACCAACTTGATAACTTCCCTGATGAAAACATTTCTATCAAGCAAGTCCAACAGTTTCTTGGCATTGTCAACTATATATTTGAGTTCATTCCTAACCTAGCTCAATACAAAAAACCTTTTTCAGCCCAGCTCAAGAAAAACCCTTTACCTTGGTCACCCCAATGTACAAAAGCAGTTCAAACCTTGAAAACACTGTCCAAAACCCTTCCTCATTTAACCATACCTTCATATGGAAAAATCATTTTGTGTATAAGGTGTATTTCACATCAGATTGAAGGGTTTGGCTCATAATTGAGGAGAAACACATTAAAGAGGAATCCTACTCCATGAGGGACAAGTTTAATACAAACATGACTCTTCTCAACTTCTTCTATAAATACCAAGGTCTGATTCAGATCTAAGGAGCTTCCAATTACATAATTTCGAGAGCACTATCTTTGGAGATTCACATCTTTTGAAGAAATGAGCCATTCAGAACCTAGATATCTGGAGCAGAAGATCATGGAGGGCGTTTCTACAACAATGATGCAATCTCCTCCCACCATGAGCAACTAAATCGGTATCTAGGATTTTCTAGCAAAACACTTGCTAAGTAATGTTGTTATTTATTTGTTTTAATTATACTGATGGGAAACTGAAGACCACACCTGTGATGATTGTGTATATATAAGATCATAGTAATTTATGATAATGGGTTTTATATTTATTTTATTCTTGTCTTAGATTGAATGAATGCATTATTTCAACCAATCATGTATATCTGGTGTTCTCCAGCATACCATAATTTTCTACATAATGGTGTTTAACACCTGAAACCCTAGATTTACACAGGTCATGTCTTGGCAAGGTGATATAGACATGTCTTAGTTTAAATTCATATTGTAGGAGTATATTAGAGTAAAGTATATGGCATGTACTAATCATACTTTGTCCGGAGATGAGTTACAAATCCGGTGGATGGTATCCTTTTTGGGACGTATTCGACTATTTACGATACGGTCTAATTCACGGTGATGGATCGCCCTTTTGCAATTGAGCAATTAGATAGCTATATTATGTGGTTAGTGGTGGAGCATGAAAATCCTAGTTTTTTCTCTACTCTGAATCACAAACACAATTTAAATATTGTTTTTAGTTAGTTAGTTATAGATTTCAAACAAATCATAACCTTTTTCAAAATTATAATTCAATACTTTTAGATTGCTAGAGTGAATAATCCAAGTCTTTGTGGGATCAATATTCCTTTTCTCAAGCCGATTTGTACTACAATACGATTCGTGCGCTTGCGATAGGTAAAACCTTTTCGTCATAAAGGTATGTTCTTAAGCACTATTTTTAACCCCTATTGACGCGCATCAGCGATGATTGATCGATGGTGAGATCAGATTTTCCCGTAAGACGAGAAATTAAGATAGAGAGAATTGAACGAGTGAAGTGGTTGTAATCTAGATAGAGAGTACCCAAAAATGGGTCAGATACCCTAAACGGGTCAAATTGAAATTTTCCCACGAAACGAAAAAATATGATGCTGACTATGAAAATTAGCATAGTGAGTACCCAAAACGGGTAGAGAACGAGTACCCAAAATGGGTAGAGAGTACCCAAACGGGTAGAGAAATCTCACCGGAGAAGTTGTTTCCGCGAGATTGAGGCTCGAATGATCGAGAAAAAAGAGATAAGAAAATAATGATATGACTTTCATTATTTCCTTGGGGAGTGTTTGAATTTTGAAATTGAATGGAATCTTGTTTTGAGAGTTACTGAGTGAGAGATGAGAGATGACGGTGAACCAGAGATAAGAGAGAAACCATAGACAAGAGAGAAAACGATGGTGTGGACTAAACAAGGTGATTGAGTAGTGGTGAGGTCGAGTACTCGGTAGAGGAAATTCTTGAGGTATAAGTCTCGAGTACTCGGTAGGTGCAGATAACAAGAACAACGGATAGTTTGTGGTCGGCGACAAGGGGTGTTCTTCAGTCAGATTCTGTTGTGAGGGCGGCCATAGGGGCAACTGATTGGATGGTTTAGATTTAGAGCCGGCGAGAGAAAGAGTTACGACCGATGTTGGTAAAGTCCATAAGAGTTTGAGTTCGGATTTTGCCAAATATGAATTGGGTTTTTCTGGAACTCAAGAATTTGATGAAGGCCATGAGAGTTTGGGTGCAGATTTGGCCAAGTTTGAATTGGATGTTTATGGAACTCAAGAATTTGATGGAGATTGTCTTGCATCTTCACAGCTATTGAAGATCAGATGGACTCTGAAGTTGAATTCTTGTGTGATGCTAAGAATCATCTTTTAAAGCCTACTAATTGTGATAGTTCAAGAACAATTGTGGATGATACTATGAAGCTGAATGAAGATTTTGATCATTCTTCAAATGGAGAGCCTGAGAGGAATGTAGATGTAGAAGCTCAACGGAAGAAGTGGATTAAGGTGAACTATGGACTTGGACCTTCAGTGGTGAGCGAGTATGATGGCCTGGTTGCGCGTAATCCTCCGAAGCACATCCACTTAAACTTTGATCCTCGAAATCAATTTGGAAGGAGGCCTGAGGCCACTGGAATTCTCAGTGAAGAGTGTTCCCATAATGTGGATAATGAAATTGAAAGCATAAACCCCCAGGATCCTGTTTGTGGTCTTTGCGTGAGTGATATAGATGGAGAGTGCAGCGAAGAGGAAAACAGTGATGAAGATTACAGTAGCATTCACAAGGTACCCAAAATCATAGGCGCTGTGAAAAGTCACCCAAGCTAGCGATTCGTTGCACACAAGCCCCGACGACATCATCAATTGCCGAATCTATCCCCAATTCTCAATTCTTCGCAAAATCGATCCCTTGTTGCCTCAGTAACTCGATCAAATCCGGATTGTAGTAGCCACTGGACAAATTGAAGTCTCTGAAATTGAATTCCCAAATATAGCGACTATTCGTGCCGAGATCGGGGAGGTTACCGTCTTTGTCGGAGGGAGTGAGATCGACCTGGATGAGATTCAAGAGATCGACGTTGGATTTGAGGATCAAAGTAGTTGGCGATAGGGTGCCAGAAGTAGTTGGCGCCAGACGAGGGACGGACGACGATGCCGGGAAATTCAGTGTCCATTGAGATGAAAGTGTATCGTTCAAGTAGGATTTGGATCAATCTAAACTTTGATTAGACATTGTGTGACCAAACTGAGCGTACTTCGATCGGTTTCGCCATCAGCGGTTGTGAATCGTGTAGAAACATTGATTTCCATATCGAGAATAGTGAACGATCACCTTAGCTGTGAAGAACTAGGAGTTTCGTAGATAGACTGTCTTGTTGCATCTGGTTTGCTCTAATCTTTATTTTTAGGGATTAAATTATTTTTGTTTCGATTTGTTCTCAAAATTTGAAATTAGATCAAATTAAACCAAAATGAGTATTTTTGAAATCAGATTTTTTTATGATTCCACCTGATCCGATCTGGTCTTATTAATAAAAAATATTTATAAATAATTAAAAATAAATAAATAATAATAATAAATTAAATAAAATATAAATAATAAATAATAAACAAAATGAATTAAATAATATCTAATAATAAAAATATAATAATATAATAATAATAAATAAATATAATAATAAATAAATGAATAAATAATTAAATATTTTTATAAATAATTAAAAATTAATAATTAATAATATAAATAATAAATTAAATAAAACATATTTAAACATAAATAATAAATAATAAACAAAATGAATTAAATAATATCTAATAATAAAAAAATAATAATATAATAATAATAATAAATCAATATAATAATAAATAAATGAATAAATAATTAAATATTTTTATAAATAATTAATAATTAATAATTAATAATTAATAATATAAATAATAAATTAAATAAAACATATTTAAACATAAATAATAAATAATAAACAAATAGAATTAAATAATACATAATAATAAAAAAAATGGAGTAAATAATAAATTAATAAAATATAATTTTAAATAATTAAAAATTAATAAATAATATTAATAAATTAATAAAATAAATAATAAATTACATAAAACATATTTAAAAATATAATAAAAATAATAAATAATAAACAAAATGAAATAAATAATAAATAGATATAATAATAAATAAATAATACATAATAAATAAATATAATAATAAGTAATAAGTAAATTTAATAATAAATAAATACTTCACAATAATAACAAAAAATGAATATAATAAAAAACAAATATTAAATTAATAAATTAATAAAATATATTTTTAAATAATTAAAAATTAATAAATAATTTATAAATAAAATGAATTAAATAATAAAATAATAATAAATATATAGAATATATTTATAGATTAATATATAAATGAATAAATAATAAATTAATAAAATATATTATAAAGTGAAGAAATAATAAATAAATAAATATTATAATAAATAATAAATAAATAGTAAGACCAGACCGCTTACCAAACAGACTTTTAAATTCAGGATCCAGATCAGATTAGACCGGACCGGACCACACCAAACCAGACCAGATTAGACCAGACAGACCGCCTACCAATGGCCGTAGCCTTCTGTTGTGTTTGTGTGTGTGTGGACATATATATATATATATATGTATATGAAGAGAAGATGTTGAGTTTAATTGAGAAATCGAGTTTATTTGTGTTTGGTGTATGGTTGTAGAGAGAGAAATAAGACTAGAGATAGAAAAGAGAAAGAGAGACTGAGATCGCCGTCGGGCATGACAATACGCAGAAAGAACTATCAAGAATAGATAGGCTTTGATACCATGTTAGAAGAAAATAAGTTTTGATATTGTATTAATGGAGAAAAGATAAAAAGACAATAAAGAAAATAATGGAGAATAAATAATATTGAAATTGTGTAATGAATTTTGTTATTGAAGTATGTATCTTTACCATAGATATGACTCCTATATATAGGGGAAAATGTGTGGAGAATAAGTCAATATAATTTAAGTAATACTAAATGGACTGAGACTAACTATCTAGATGGTAATATTAAATGGACTAGGACTAGAGGTGACAACCGGGCGGGTTTGGGAGGGGTCGTTAACCGGCGGGTCATAAACAGGTCATTGAGCCGTTATGCGGGGTCATTAATGGGTTGGGTCGTAAACGGGTCAGGTTAACTTGCGGGCCGACCCGACCCACATTAATATATTTCCTTTTTTAAAAAAAAAAAACTGTCTACCAAATAAGCATTGTTGATATAAATATTTAGATATATTTGTAAAGTTAAGAATATAAAATCAAATTAATCAATCCACGAAAATACATATAAGAATTCCCGAAGTCTCCCATATTCCCCTTTCATCACCAATTCTTCAATGTACTTCATGTTAATGTAGTTCAAAATTTTAAAAAATCACAAACCAACTTTAATATTCAATTATCAATTACAAGAAAAAAAATCTTTAATTACTGGAGAAAAAACTGAACGAAAAAAAAATCAAAATGATTGAAAATTTCTCTTTATGTGTATATATGATATATAAGGATCTAGTACAATCTTTGAAAAATCCCAACTAATTAGCATGAAGATATATACAACTATATATATCTATATCTATATATATGTATGAAATATATGGATCCTAATAAAATATTTTGAATTGAATTTTCAAATTGACCCATTCAATTAACTAAATCATTGTTAGATAATTGTTGTAATTTAGGCATATTTAAAGTATACATCTGAAAACATATATATATATATATATTCACATAACAAAAGGCTAAATATGCACGAAAAAAATAATCAGATTTGACCTTGTTTCTAAAAGTGATAAACAATCTTTCCTAAATTCATTTTTTTATGAATACATATATATATATATATATAAATATATGTATCACTACTCCCAAACATACATACTATAGATATAGAGAGAGATATGGGTTGAGAGAGAAGAAAAACCAAATATAAGGCCGACAACCAACATGTGGAAGGCTGAAAGACAGACCAACGGCTGGAGAGGCGAGAGAGAAAGGGATGTGGCTTAACAGGTAATCTCACTTGACCCGTTAACAATTTGCATGTTAAACTACTCATTCATTACTCAATTCATTAACAATTCACATGTTAACCAATCACCTATTACCCAATTTTAGCAGGCGAGTGCGGACAAATTGATGAATCTGGATAATTGTTGCCACATCTAACTCAGACTAACTAGATAAATGGGCCTAAGCCCTAACAATGTCATTAAATCAGAGTCTTCTTGATTTCACTGTCTCTGTTTTATTATATTTTAGTTTTGAGCTTATTTATACATATTTGTATTATAAATTATAAATAATAAGCCCATTTTACTAGTTCTCTTAAAAGTGATGTTCCTCGTTAAGTGGATATTCTTAGGGTCTGTTTACTAATTATTTCTGCTTCATGTTTCCTGTTTCTGTTTCCTGAAATTTGAAAAAAATCTGAAAAACACGTTTTTTAATTTGTTTCTCTTTTTTGAGTTAAGAAAACGTTTCTTCTCATTACAAAGAAAATAGGAAGCAAAAAAAAAGGTACTTCCTCTTTTTGTTTCCTCAAACTCACCCTAATTATCAATAATAAAAGAATAAGAAATATTAAATCAATAATAAATAAATAAAATGAAAAAATAAAAAATAAAAAATAATAATTACATAAAATATTATTTAAATAAAATAAAATAAATAAATATAATAAGAAATAAAATAAAATGAATAGATAATTAATAAAAAATAGTATATTAATAAATAAAAAATAAGTAAAATAAATAATAATAAAAAATAACTAAAATGAATAAATAAAAAAATGATTAAAAATACAATTAATAAAAAAATAATAAATAAAATAAAATAAATATAATTAATTAATTAATTGAATGATAAATATTTCACAAGAGCAAACTCAAGAAATGAATGCAATGCGTGAGGCAATTGCAAACGAGCTGTGGATAGACTTGTCAATGGATCGGATTCAGATCGGATCAGTTAAATCCAAATCCAATTTGTTAAGAAATCGGATTATCGGATTCGGATCATAATCGGATTATCGGATTTTATTTTCAATCCATATCCGGTTAATATCGAATTCAAATCGGATTCGGATCATAATCGGATTATTAACAGGTTTATTGATAAAGAGGACAAAAACTCCCGATCCGCAATCCAAATTTGATAATTCGACGGATTTTCACTTGGTTAATTCATATTCGAATTTCTTCATTATAGAATATCTTATCCGAATATCTAATTAAAAAAAATACAAAAATCAATAAATACTGAAACATTAAAATTATTCACAATTTTAATAATTATATTTATGATCAATCATTATTAATAAATAATAAAATAATTAACAACTAACATTTATATATATGTACAGTATTAAATATATACACATAAAAATATCAAATATATTTATATATATATATATATTATATAAATGTATTTATGAAAAAATTAGTAAACATAATTTTGTTTTTCGTTTTTGTTTTTGAAAAATTAGTAAACATAAATTTAGTTTTTGTTTCTCCTATAAAAAACAGAATCTGATTCTACTTTTTCAGGAATTAGAAACAGAAAGCAGAAACAGTTAGTAATAGCCTTATACTTGAAAAAAAATTTAGTAATGATAGATCAATGGTTTCTCTTGTAATTTTTCCATGTAACACCTGTATGAGACATTTAACGCCTGTAATATTTCCAATTTAATAACATTCTTGACCTAATTTCTCCCCTTAGAAGTGAAACAAATAATTGCCAAAAATGAGTTATCCTCGACTTCCTCCCTCCACCCTTACCCGCAAGATGCATCCTCAATACCAAGCAAACATCACATTTTCCACAAAATCTTATCTCACCTCAGAAAACAAAGAGAAGAAAATAGTAGCATGCTCTATCTATATCTATATCTATATCTATAATACAGTCCATAGATAGGAGTTGTTGGTTGGGCTGTGTGTGTAAGAATGGACTCTGGGTTGGCTTGTCTTCAGCACCACTACCCTATAACAGGAAACAGAGCTGTGTGTGCTAGGAAGACCAATTTGTATGTGTCAACCCCAAATGCAATAGCCAAGAGAAAATCATCATTTCCATGTTTGGCAACTGTATCTGTCGAACCTAGAGCTAGGGTAGGTGGGTTACTTCAAATTATTATTATTATTGTTGTTGTTGTTGTTGTAAATAATCTTCATTTTTATGTTGTTGCAGCATTTGTAATCAATAGTAAAAAATATTTGATTGTTTTGGGTTGCTTGATATTGTTGTTGTTATTACTATTATTTTACATAATCATCTTCTTATGCAGGTTTGATTATAAATTGGTAATAAATAATAAGTTATATTTGATTGATTTGGTGCTCACTGCTCACTGAATGACTCCAGGAGAAGAGTAATGATCATATAATTGAGATTGAAAACAGAAAGCAGAAAGTGTTGGAAGCAATCCAAGACACACAAAGGGGGCTTGTGAGCACTGCCCATCAACGCTCCTCCATTGAGGAGGCACTAGTATGCACTTTTCTGCTTGCTTTCCTTTTCCTTGGCGCCAATACATATATATATATATATATATATGTAATAGTTATTAGAATTAGTGAACATTGATGACAGGTGAGTATGGAGAGCTGTGACGCCGGTGAGCCAATCGACCTCAACAAGTTGGACGGTACGTGGCGTTTGCAGTATACATCTGCCCCCGATGTCCTTGTCCTCCTTGAAGCCGCCGCAAGGCTTCCCTTCTTTCAGGTCATCTCTCATGCTCCCTCACAAATTATAATTTGTATCATTTGTTTTTGTTTTGTTTGGTTAGTAATTGTTAAAACTGTTTTATTTTGAAAGGTAAGAAACTCACCCACACTGCCTCCATTGAGGCTCCACTTAGGCCTTTGGTAAAAAAATTCAGTTATTGTTCTTCTCAATTCGATTAACTGTTTTCGAAGATAGGATCCGAGACGCTTAATTCTCCAAGTAAATGTGACATATTAACATTCAATTGCTTTAGGTCAATACAACTTAATTCAACTGCAAGGTCTGATTATTCTGCCTTTTATTGTATTTTCATATTGCTTGTGGTTGTGAGCAGGTTGGCCAAATTTTTCAAAAATTTGAATGCCAGGGTGAATCGGACGGAGGTATTGTCCGCAATGTTGTCCGGTGGAGTATCCCAAACTTGTTAGAGGTCAACTTCTTTTCTTCTTCTTTTTTCTTTTTGTTTTTATTGCTTTATCATAGTGTTTGTACTGGTATGTTATTCTACTTTAAAGTTACGATTATTGAATTCAAATCAAGATTTTGGAACATGATAGATTTTCTTGCATGTGTGATTCCACTTCCTAGGCAGCACCAACTCAAAATTTAACACAATCAACCCCCCTGCAAAAAAAAAAAAGAAGGTACAACTTGTTCAGTGCCTTATACTTTTATAAATGAAATTGTCATTAAAAATGTTATGTTTTTCTCAAAATCGTGAACCAGCACCTTCTTCCATTCACCATTAGTTAGCTTCTTTTTTGTCATTTCCATGGTTATACTTCATATTTTTCTTGGTGTAAGCTAGAAAGGGAATTTACTTATAACACTGGAAGTACTCACTGTAAGTAGTTTTTCAATTAGCTATTTGAGGAACTGATTGTGTGTGAATGTGTGTGTGTGTGTTTCCTGTTTTCTAGTTAAGGATCACCACACAAGGAATCCTTCTTGAATGTGTTCAATGAACTACTGTAATTCTAATTGTCTTTTTATTCTGTTCATAGATAAATGCATCTTAAATCATCTACTTACCAACCAAAATAGATTGGAGCACGCTAGTTTTTAGTAGCTGTAGATATTGAAGTTTTGTTACAATTGGATGGTAACTTTAGCCACTGCTGAATTCATGGGAACATATCAACCACTATTGTGTTCAATGATGTTGGGTTCGTGTTACAAAGTTATTGTGAACAGAAAAGTTTCATATTCTTAAGTGGGATTGTGAATTGTTCTTGATGCTTGGCAACTTCTATTGAGGTTTGTGGGTCAACAAGGGCGTCTGCTTAGTAGAAAATGTCACTTCCTAATTCAGCTGCTATATTACTTATGCCTTGTATCGTCTCAATGGTTTTTGTTTCCTGTCTGAGGGCAGTGATTAATGACGTCCTTAATCGTCATCTTGTGATAAGATAAATCATGAGACCTCATATTTTTGAAAGGGGGTTTACATCTCTCCTTTCCAGCGGTTAAGGCCCTGTTTGATAACATCATTCAACACATAAAACTGAACAAATTAACTAAGTTTAGCATACCACAGTTGCCACTTATATAAGATTAATGATTCTAGAAATAGGCCAAATTTTTAAGTGGTAGAAGCTTAGCTTATCACTGAATGCAGAACGCATTCAGAGGCACTGGGATTGAAAACTTTTCTCTCGCAGACAACATTACCCTCAAATAATCAGAACGCGCTCAAAGCGAAATACGTTAGTCATGTTCTCTTCTCTGGACTCTCTCTTTGCCGTCTCTCTTTAGGACTTCCCTCAACAGCTATAAGTGTGGAAATCTCCAGGCCCATAGAGGCCCATCAGGCATCGGGCCCATCAGGCTGATAGCCCAACAAGGTCACCGAAAGCCCGAAGATAAAAGCCCATTTCAAGCTAAAATTACTTGAAAATAAAAATAGTGATGTAAGAGAGATAGAAGGAATGGTGTAAGCAAAATAATGTTGCCTTAATGGGCTCGAAGCCCAAAAAAGGAATGTATATAAAAGGAGCAAAATCTAAATAAACAATTCATTCTTGTGTTGTGTATTTTTTGGCATTTATACATTGGCGCCGTCTGTGGGAAGTTCTTGGAGTTCTTGATTTTTCAGATTTGTAATTCTTTCTTCCGGATTTGTAAATCATCTCCTTCTTCCCATCTCGTTTAGCTGAGTTTGTTTTATTCAATCAGGAGATTTGTGGTGGTGCCTTGACCTTCCAGAAGCTTCTCCTTGGAGGCCCTCATGCCCTTATTCTCTGCCTTCAAGCCTTCGACTTCAGCAACCAGGGCCCAACGAACTGCCTCCATCTCCTTGATCTTCTCATGGGCCGCCTGAAGCTTTTGTTCCGCAGCGATTACCCGTGTGGCCTGGACCTCCAGCTTATCATTAGCCACTGATAGCAAGGAAGCCACATTTTTTCTTGTTTCTTCCTTCAACCTTAGGAGCTCTGAATATTTATTGAGCAACCTGTTGTCCTCCTCTAGCTTTGCATTATAAGCTTAGGTTAAGTAGAGCATCTACCAGAAGTAAAAGAGGAAAAAACACTAGTGTTAGCCAAATCAGTGAATAAAATGCAGGAATACAAAAAGGGTGACTGGAGAAACAACAAGGTAAAAAACGTACCTTCATGGCAATCTCTGGACCGGTCAAGGCTAACTCTGCCCGATCGATCCGTGTTAGCCTCTTTCGGTCTGCCGGGGTCCAGATCTAGAGACCCATCTCCGGAAGAGCAACATCATTATCAATGGTCTCGTTCCCCGCGACCAAGAAGTCACCACCCGGGAGTTTTATCTTTGGTCCCTATGGGACGGGTTGCTCCTTCCTAGATGCAGCTCCGGACTCCGCCACTATGCTTGGCGATGACGCCGTGGTCAGACGGGGCCGAACCGATCGGTCAAGGACATCTTCCTTAGATCGGGGACGTTGTGTGCCCGTCAGATTGGCCCTCCCTCAACCGATCGGGATCCAGGAACGGGAATCCCCCCCGAAGAAGGGATAAAAGGCGAATTGGCAGTACCCTCCCCGGAAGGAGGAGGAGGAGGAATTGCTGGAGGACTTCCTGATGGTGGTGGAGGAACCACCCCGAGGGGAGGAGTTGGAGTACCCTGGGACGTCGAATTAGCTTGGGCATCCCGTGGCACCGAAGGGTTGGTTTGAGAGCCCGGTACTCGCTTGGCCTTTTTCTTAAGAACGGGTGGCGGGATCCTCAACATGGTGTTCTCTCCTTCTGATGTTAGTTCCAGCAAATTAACACCAGTCAGGTAATTGTCACACATCTTCAGGGGCTGGCCCTAGATTTTAGACTTAAGGATATCAAATCGAGATGAGATATACTTTGGAGTTTTAAATCGGTCGAGCGCTCCCAGAAACTCTAGCACATGATGACCTAACTTATCGTTGCACTGTTCACAATAGCATGGCCCTCTGTGATAAGGTTTGAAAAAGGTAATAGATGTTGATTAAACATCCTAGGGACTACGAATCTGGCTGAGCCGGGAAGCCTCTAATTCCCGCTCACCAGGATCATCCTTTCTTTCCACCCTTTATTGGACTTCTCATTACCATCGCACATCTTTCTCCCACTTAAAGGAAAAAGATTGTACCGACCCCTATAGTCCTTTTGGTCATGTATCTTATAAGAGAACATGAGCTCATCAAGACCTAGATCAAGGCCCATCTTTCGATTGATCATCAGGACCATAGCCACGATCCTGAAGAAATTGGGCCCTACTTGAAGCAGAGCGAGACCTAAGGTGGACAGGACATAGAGAAAGAAAGGGTGGATCGGGAAACGAAGAACCTGAAGATGGAAGGCCGATAGCAAGATCTAGTCATCCCTAACCCCCTCCCCTATCCTGAAATCACACTTCTTGGGATAATTCTTAACTATCACCCCATCGGGTATCCTACATTTAACCCTTAACTTCTTCAACACAGTATCTACCCTATGTGTATGGGGAAGGGGATTCGCATAGAATTGATCTCTCGATCTTCCTCCAGCCAGATCCCCACCCACATCAGCGGTTTGGGTGACTTCAGGAGGATTAGATCTGACCCTCCTAACCACCTCTACTAATTGGGAACTAAGGGAGGCATCGAGATCGACAGAAGAAGGGAGACGGTCACTACCCGACCGAGTATCATCACTATCAGACATATTGACAGAAAGGTAGGAGAGCTGGAAGAAAGAACTTACTCTAAGGTGGATTCCGGTGAGATTTCGTGAGTTTTCCGGGAAAGAGGTGCAGATTCTGGCAATAACAAGAGGATAAACCAAGTTGCAGAGAGTTTTTGAGAGTCAAGAGCTTTGAAATGCAAGAAGTGTTTCGCAAATGGACCCCGGGGTATTTCTAGAGGTCACCGAAGGATGCAAAGAGTCATTTGCACAAGAAACAAAGCATCAAGCCGTCTTTTCAGCCCCCATCGCGCGAATCAAGGCCACCTAAGTCATGAATTTGAAATGTTAATGATGGCACAACTGTCCTATTTAATGAACTTGCCACGTTACCTTCTTGGTAATGGGCCTGATTGCTTGAAAGCCCACAACCAAAAAGTGGGTCTGTGTAAGTGTGGAAATCTCCAGGCTCATAGAGGCCCATCAGGCGTTGGGCCCATCAGGCTGATAGCCCAACAAGGTCACCGAAAGCCGGAAGATAAAGGCTCATTTCAAGCTAGAATTACTTGAAAATAAAGATGGTAATGTAAGAGAGATAGAATGAATGATGTAAGCAAAATAATGTTTCCCTAATGGGCTCGAAACTCAAAAAGGGAATGTATATAAAGGAAGCAAAATCTAAATAAACAATTCATTATTGTGTTGTGCATTTTTTGGCATTTACATCGGTCTCTCTAGTATTCCAACCCAACCCATCTTTCTCTGACATTAGTATTTAAATTTCAAAGTTGACATATTTCATTGAATGGAGTCGATTGTTGTTTTAGTTTTTCCAATTGCAGAAATGACATGTACGTTCAATTATATTTGCGAACGCACCCTACTTGCCCTAAATTTGGGTTAGGAGATATAATATATGTGTTATTTTATTGTGATATATTTTGAGTACATTGTCACTAATGTTCAAACTTCAACCTGCTGAGCAAGAAAATAGCCCTTTTATGACGACATAAAAGTTTTCTTGAAAATAAACCAAATTAGGTGCTATATAACTACTTTTGAATCTCTCAACGTGGGATTAAGATCCAAGTTTAAAATTCCAACCGAATTCATCCCGATAAAACTTAAATTTGTCCTTAGACGTGAATAGTTCTTGAAATATTCCCATAATGTCCTTATTATTGCTCGTTAGAATCCAAATCTCTTAGAATACTGGGTAACGATGAAATGGCAAAGCGGCATTCTTATTCTGTAAGCATGCATTGCTTTTCTTGTTGGCGAATTTGCTCGTGTTTCTTCCAGCTGCTATCCCAAATTACTCCTAAACTTATAACTATTTGGTTCCCTTACTTATAGAAGAAAATATAATAACTCTTTAGTTCCTAATATTCTTTCAGTACAAAATTCATGATCATCTTAATGCATGACCTGAGAGTTGTTATTGTTTACTTTCACTCCTTGTTTGTGATCTTATGAGTTTGGGTACTGTTTATTTTAACTTCTTGTTTGTGTTTCAGCTAGTTCAGGGAAAGTGAGAAATTTGTTTTTCTCATCTTTCTTTCCTAAATTCCTCACTTGAAATAAGTTCTTGATCTCTGATTTTCAGGAGCAGGAAGGTGCTACTTTGCTTGTTTCTGCAAAGTTTTCTGTCATTTCTCGGCGTAACATCTGCCTCCAGTTTGAAGAGGTCAGTTACCTTAATCGAAAATGCTTCTCATGACAGTTGAGGAATAGCAACTGTAAATGGTTATTAATATTTTGACGGACTGCCTTGGGACATTGCATATGCTGCCTTAATGCAATGATTTGATTAGCTAATATCCGTTTTTCTTTTTGGGTATTGTTAACCCTTCAGTTCACTTGGCAATAGTCTCAATTAAAAGTTTTGGAGTTACAAAAATACTCATTTTATTTACACTATAAAATAAGATATCCTGAAAATTAACCCCCGTCGCATCCATGACTTCCTGCAAGGTACATCTAGCAAGTTCATTCGGTAGGTTTAATCTATTATCTTTACTCATACATTAGTAGTTTGTTTGGTTAGAGGAAAGAAACTCCATCTCTGTTTTCCCTCGAATGTAATTCCAAAGACATTAGCTATTATAGAGGTTACAGTTAGTTTTAGATTATAAATATGTAACATGTCCCAATCAGGCAATTAATGCTCCTCAAAATGTATTTGGAGCTTCGGTTGGTCAAAATGGATCTCTACCGGCCCCAGCTCCCGGAAAAATTATTCCAAAGATTGTAACTATCGTAAATGTGGGAATGGTCTCCTGTATATTCTGAATATCTTACCTGTCTTGCCCTCAGAGTGTTGGGTAAATTGTGCTGAATTTCCCGTTTGGAGTTTCGTTGGGTCAAAACCCCCTCTACCACACACTTGCAGATGTCCACACATACATCGAGGGTCTTAACAACATTTCAAGAACCATAATCTGTACTTCGTTCTAGTGCAAAGCCATGCCTTCTCTGGCAAAGTCGGCCATTGTGTGGAGCTATACACATTGTTCTATTGGTCCACTCCTCCTGGCCCTTGGTTTCCTTAGTTGCAACCTTGCAATCATTTGAAAACTTTTGAGCCTATACTGCATGTGAAATGCAGATGTTAATTGATTGCTTTGCCCACTTTAACGAGAAAAAAATAGATTGCCTTCCCCTTGTGATTTGCATTCATAATTGCTGTCTATTCCATGTAATGGATAAAATATAGTTTGGATGCTGCAGTGGGAACTTTTGCTACTTTTATCACCAGTATCATTGAATATGAATTGTGAAAAAGTTGTCGAGTCTGGACCATGGGGCAGCCATTTAGAAGTGATGGTCGTTTTATTTTTGTTTTGGTTTAATATTCTATATATATTCCTACACACACCCACACATGTCGGTAGAGTTCATAAAGAAGGATTTGATAGCACATGGATTGACTGAGACCAAGGCTTTAAATAGAGCGGAAGGAAACTTAGGATTGATGTACCCAACCCCAAGTAGATCGGAAGAGGCTTTGTTGTTGTAGTATGTTGTGATTGGCATAGTGTGGAAGTGGTGTGGAAGTCTAACGTAAGTATGAAGACCTAGATGGTGGTGGATAAATCTACTTTGATCGTTTGAATCTACTGTAACTAATAAAGAGTACAGGAAATTCCAATGCTTTTGGAACTGTTCTCCATGAGTCATCGGTTCCAGTGCCTGTCATGCCCCGAATCCAAGGACCAAGTTCGCAAGGAAAAGAAAAACAATTTGGAATGAGAAAAGACTCTGAAAACCCAACCATCAATGGCACAAACACAGACTGACAAAACAATTGTCGTCCCACACTTGGATTCCTAGAGAGACCTCATTCAACTTATAAGAAAAGGCATTAGTCGCAAATCACGTTCGTGTGAGAAGAAAACTTCTGGTTAATTCTTCTCCTGGAAATCTGTCATGATAGTCAATTGCAGCTCAGGTTGCTCTCTTTATGGAAACCTAATCAATGATAGGTATTGTAAACAAGAGAGTCCTTAAGAAGCCCTTAAAAAGGGAATTCTAAGAACATAAGACTTGTCTCTTGAGTTTCATCAGAGTCCCAGCAGAAAAATAAGTTTTTTTGATCTTATCCAAAGCACATTCAATCAGTTAAGGAAAAGTGACCAACGGATAGAGTAGGTCTCTTTGGCAGGAAAAAAATTTGCAGGACTTCATAGGGGAGCTGCTAGGAGTGCTTCCCAGCTTGATATTGATTCTTTAATGGAGACAATTGCCGTAATAGGCTTATCAGATGAAGACTTTTTGTGCCTATGCTTGCTTTGTTGTTGTGTTTATTATTTTTACTTTTCATTTGTTTTTCGTAGTGGAAATGGTTTCTACGACAAGTTGTTGATGTCTCTGTAGGGGTATGTCTCACTCTTTTACCTTGTTTTTATTCCTTTTTCCTTTAATATATATATAAATAAAAATTACCCAATCCCTTGAGAAGCACTCTGTGCTGAAAATAAAACATTCTAGAACTATATTACTGCGGTTGGATATTTCTATTCAAAAATAGACTTTCTTCAAATCTCCATCTTGCAGCCTATGACCTAGAGCAATCCACTTGCATGGTTGCCAAGCATTCATTCCAACATAATCAAGTGCAACCGGTTCAATCACATTCTGTTTGACATTAGCCAAGTTTCAGAATCTTCCACTCGATCCAATTTTTCTAAAGCAAGTGTACTCCATCATGTTCAGTCTTGATCAAGATCATGATGTTTACTTCCAAAATTTCAAGATAAACGAAAATTTCAATTTGATTAAATATGTGTTCACATCAAAATTAAGTTTCTAACTAATGCTCCAAATGGATCACGTGATTGTCCTTCTAGTGGCTATATGTTTGCTAGTAAGTGGGTTTATCTATCCTTCAATTTGAAACTGATGCTAAAGATGATTATGGAGCTTTGTTGCATCCTTATCTAATCTGTCTCAAATATTAAACCCATTGAGAAAGATAACAGGCTTTTATCCTGTGATTCATCGTAAGGCATATAGATGTACTCCACGACTTGCAAATAAAGTATCTTGTCTGGGATGGGTAAGTGGGTTCGAGTGTTTTTTTTTTTCTTGCTCTAAAATCCGAAAGATACAGGAAGCATTTTATTCTTCGCTTTTTCTGAAGCCTGCCGACTTTATTTAACAGATAGCTGTTGAGAACATAAACATCAGTGAAGAGTTGCAAGCTTTAGTTGCTCCAGCAATATTGCCACGCTCATGTATAAGTCTACTGGTAAGCCTATGCACCCAGTTCAGTCTTTGCTCTTGATCTTCAATCTTCTTTACAGCTTTGTACCTCTTAGCCTGGACACCTATCCCGTGTTCTGTGAGTTTCTAGCTAAGATTTGTTTATGCTTGTTAATATTTAGAATAAATAATGCAAGTCTGTAGTTTTTACCAATGTTGGCTGCTGAATGGCTTTGCAAGTAGCGCGCCTTTTTTCATGTCAAGTTGATGATTAGAATATAGAAATGCTTTGTTTAAAGCATTTGCATTTAATCCAACTCCTGTTGAGAGTTTTAAAAATGTGTTTCCACAGATCTTGCAGTCTATCCGAGCTTTCAAAGCTCAAGTTCCTGTGAGAGCATCGGAAAGGTATCTCATAAGATTTTACAATCATGTCCTTCTCTGGCCAATTCTTCATATGTAGTGATGCAATTGACAAAAATTGGCAAATTGCAGGCAATCGGTTGGAGGACTATATTACCTTTCATATACAGATGGCAATATGCTTTTGGGTCGAACAGTTGGAGGTGGATCAGTATTTGTGTTTACGAGAGCTCAACATCTTATTTGATCAGCAATGTGTTTGATTTTTCCGTTTACGATAAATGTACTTCAGAATGCTGGCCTATTTACAGTATATGCAAAGGAATGGACGATTATGTATTCTCTTCTAACCTGCTCATAAATCAACAATTGCTACTTGGTGGTTGCAGCCATGCGGGCGGTCTGAGTTCACCTCCACCAAAATACATTTTGAAAAATGCTAAATTTTGTTTGAGTTCTTGGTAGGCACAGTTAAGTTGCCTACTTGATTTGAGTTCTGGTTGTAATTTCATGTATGGATGCTTTGTTTGTTTACTAGAGTTTTTGCATTTAGGATTATATATATATATATATATAGTTAGGGGTATTAGAGTTTTCTCTTAATTTTTGATGGTGTGATTACTGGTACACAATTGGTATTCGAGCCAGAGCCTGACCGGAATTAAGTGTGGGAGTGTATTACACCAGCGATGACACTGGATCCCAAGAGGGGGTAATTGTGACGTCTCACATCGTTCGGGTATAAGTTTGGTGATGTGCTTATATGTGCATCTGTATCTCCAATTGGTATGAGACATTTTGAGAAAGAGCCCAAGAGTAAAACTGTACATGTTGGGTCAAAAGCGGATAATATCATACCAAGTATTGGATTGAGATGTTATGGTTGTGCTTGATTTGTATCTCTAAAAACTGTTCTCGATAATTTTGAGAAAAAAAAAAAAATTTCTGAGAACAAGAAAAATGAGTTATCTGAAAACAAATATTTTTATAATTGAATTTTTTGAAAATTATTTTCAGAAAACTAGATCAAGCAGACTTTTGTACAATTTTTTGAATTTCAATATTCAAAAAATAAAAAATTATTTTAATAAATACAAAACAATAATAGCCTAACTTACTCTTATAGCAAGTTGTTATTTGGATAAAGTTTTAACCTTTATCTTTATTTTATGTCGGAAATCGTGCACTAGTATGAGACAGGACTTTCTTGCTACATTGTAGTAAACAAAGAAAATAAACGCATCTTCTTTAGCTTTTGTTCTATTCCTAAAATGTGGTGGTATATTTTTTAAAATAATAAAATAAAACTATTTTAGTAATCATACTTCATCTTAGCTTGTTTTTCCACATTACAATGTAAAATTCAATTGGTATTATTGTTGATCCTACAACACTGCACAATAGGAAAAAAATATTAGTATTTTGATAATATAATTGATTAAAAGCAAAAAACAAAAAAAAAAAAAACAAATTCCATTTTTTCACTTTATAAAGAGGCTACTCTTATCTTGGGCCGATCCTGAAATTTTAAAAATTTCAAGAGGCCCTGACAAGAGATAAACATGATGCCCTTTATATATAAGGTTTTTACATGTTTAAAAAATTATTAAAATTATTAAAATAATAAAAAATATATTAGTTTTGAAAACATAAATAGTATAATACAATTTACATATAAAATTTTAAAGAAAATATGATCATCTTATTCGCAAAAATTAATATTCAATTACATATCAAAGTAAATGCAATCGTACTTTTTTTTACTCAAAAACTTCGTTCCCGCCATTTTTTATATTTCGTGTCACTTGTTTATTCACTCATTTAGTTATATTCTAATTCCTAGTTAATTATTTTTATTAGTTATTTTTTTAAAACAAAATCAAATATTAATTATGTTAAAAATAATTATATTTGGACATTAAAGAAGAAATATTATAGGTTATTCATAAATAAAAAGAAGGTGAAGAATTATAAGAAATAAGTGTTAATTATTTTTATGGTTGGATAACTTATTAAAGTAATTAAAAATAAAATATAACTTACGCATCAACAACATCAAATTATAGTTTGTGTAAGTTTTAATGGGTCATATTCGACTCAAATTTCACTTGGATTGATAGAATTAAAAAAATATATATTTTTAATTAATAAAAATGGGGTTAATGACTCTATGTCTAGCCCTGTCTTGGGGGATGCCCCAAGTGTTAGCCGGTAATGTCCCAAAGTGTGTTGTGACATGCCAATGTGACATGGAGGATGACACAGTGGTATTTTCGTAAATAAGTTCAATTTTGGAAGTCGGGCTTAGAGGTGTTGGAAAAATGAAGGAATTAAATTGGAGCAACCTTAGGACCCAAGAAGAGTATATGTGAAAGAAAATCCGGATTTGGAGTTCCGGAAGATTTAAAAGGGCCATTATGACTCCTTGAGCATGATTGATATTTGTTATGGTGAGAGGGCTGGTTGTGTTTCTGCATATATAGGGAGGGGTGTGTCCCTGACTCCCGTGGGCATCGAACCACCTAGCAAAGCTTTGGCAAGCCTTGGCTAGGGCATGTATGGGGAAACTTGTTGGCATGTTTTGACATGATTTTGTGGCACGGTTGGTGATGATGGCTCGGTACTAATGACATGGTGGGCTATGCTGGCGCACATGGCTTGGCAAGTTATGCGCGCATGCCCACAAGTGTGCCAACTTGCCTTTGGCAAAGTGATGCCTTATCTTGGCATGCACTGATGTGCATGCAATGCACTTGGCTTAACAAGCCATGTGCACACCAAGCTTTGACTAGGCCAACTTGCCCTAGGGTAAGGTTGTGACACGAAACAAACAAAGGTTGGTGCGGACAGACTCAAGACATAGGAATGGCGCGGCATGCCTATGTGCCAAGGTATTGAGGAACCAATACATGGGCATGGCACGGTGCATGCTCGCTAGTGAAGGCATTGGTTCAGATTTGGCAATGCTCTCAAGTGTGTGTAGGCTTGAGAGGAGCTGGGACAAGGCATTGGCTCAACAAAGACAAGCATTGTGCATTGTTGGCACATGTTTGACATAGATGACTAGTGATGGTGTAACGTGACTCAGACTTGTACAAGACATGGTGTGGCTCAGACAAGGCAGACAATTTTGAGACATAACTGTATGCAACCACCAAAGGGATATGTGGCATTGCAGGAGAATGCCACAACAGATCATCAGTTGAGAGTGCAACTGTATTATTGGTGTTGGCAACCTCTAATTGGTGCCAACACAGCCTAGGTGGATGGGGCTGTCATCCACATCAAATAGGCAGTTTTGTGTTTGTGCCTATATAGGCTATTGTATAGCATTTGTATAAGCATCAAGAGAGTTTCAGAGAAAGTGCTTGTATAATGCTATAGTGTGGCCTATGATTGAGATATTCCTTGTAATATTGTGTGATAATAGTGAAGGTTGGGGAACTATTATTTGTGGTTGCCTGTAAATTCGTGAGTGTTGTTATTTGTATTGCATTACATATATAATTATGTGTGTGGTGTGCAAACACTTAATGAAGTGTCAAAGCACAAGTGTGGGAGTAACTGAACCAAGTCAGAGTGTGTATCATTGTATCTGATTTGGTGTCATCATAGGGTGAAATTTGTCGGTGAAAATTGACCCTCGTGACACCAAGTATAATGGCTTATGTAAGCTTGCAACCTGGGCGGGCCTAGCTTAACCCAGCTCGAGAATTTTTGGGCTTGGGTCACTAAATTTACAAACCGGGCCCAAATCAGGTTGGGTCAATGTGGGTTTCAGTTAAATTCGGGTTGAGTTGGGTTCAAACCCAAACCCAACCCTAAACCCGAAAAGAAAAGTGTTCTGAACCACTGGATTGAAATGAACCTAACTTAACTATATTAGTTGGTTGCCCCTCATCAACCCTAACCCTAGACTCTCTCTTTACACCTCTTTGTTTAGACTCGACCTTCTTCTCCCCTCTCTACACATGCGTATACATATACAAATCACACATCTATATGTATATAAATTATCATTTGATATTCTTTATGTTCATGATTTACTAAAATTAAATGATTTCTATATATGTATATATACAAATCACACAGGATATGCATTGATTCCTACTTTTTCTTATGTTCTTCAAATTGATTTCATATTATTAGATTATATATATATATATATATATATATATATCAAGATATATGTATATAAAAGATCATTTAGATCTACTTTATCTTCATGATTTATGATGTTGCGTAGAATGATCGGATAGAAAACGATGTCGTTCCTGTCAAAAAGAACAACAGTGACCGAAAGAGGTATCGGTGGGGTACCGGCCAAATAGGCTCCGACGGTCAAGTTAGAACTTAGATCGTTCAGAGAAATATAGCAGGAGTAATGGTGGGTGATTATTGCGTACCCCTTTAGGTTGACCTCGACCCTCTATTTGTAGAGTCTCTAATGCGTGTTGATATCGTGATATCTACCCGTAGGTATCCTGATGAGATAGTGACATCTACCCGTAGGTATCCTGATGAGATTGTAGAGTCTTGGTAGAAAGAAACCGGTTAACACCCTTATCTCTACGTGTCGTACAAGTTACACCTATCAGCTGCCCCCCGTTCCCGAATTCGCTTGTCGGGTTTAGGGAACGAAATCTTATCCGTTTGTAATATATGTAGATTTTTATTTATGGATATATATATTTCCCAATGCAATTTTGTTTTTACCCACCTTGTAATTATTGACTACATGCATACTTTAATATATATTTAAAAAATGTAACCCTAAAATTTTAAAAATTAAAGGGTCATTTTACTAATTATAGAAAACTTTCAAAAGAAACATTAAATGATTATGTAAAACTTTGTAGGGAGGAAAACTAATTACTTTTTTAACTTTCCAGATTCTGAAACTTTCACATATTTATATGTATATATATATATATATATGAAAATGAGTATATATATATATATATGTGTGTGTGAAAAATGAGTACCTTATGATCACGTTCAACCATTGACCTATATAAAGCATATGTGGATGGTTAGAAAAGTACTTAAGTAGGAAAGTTGCACCCTACAGGCGTGATTGCACGCCATCCTTCTAGCATCCTTTTAGCTAGCTTGCACCCTACATGCGTGAGCAGCATGCCAAGACGCCAGCATGCCAGCTCTAGCCTGTACTCCTTCAAGCGTGAAGTGCACCCCAGCACGCCCACTTTTTAGTTGGCCTGCACCTACAAGCGTGAAATACACGCCAGTCCCTCTAGCTGCCCTGTACCCACATTTTGAAAAATTGAGCTACAACGGTCATATTGTAACGGCTACTATAATTTCTATAAATTTCAGCACTTTGGAGTTTATTTCCTTGCAATTCACCAGCTTGTTGCTTTATTTTGTATCTTGCTTTTCCCTCATTTCTTGGTCTAAAATTTTATTTGCCCAAATATTTTTATAAAAATATTCTATGGCACCTAAAACCATAGATGACGTAATTTCCACTGTCCATCCGACCTTGCTTGATAAGTTGAAGAAAGAATTTGTATTTCCGTATGAGGTTGAGCTAAATTGCCCGGGTCTAAATCAAAAGGCGCACCACTCCCTTCCACATGGGATGTTTATCTACACCTCATATTTTGATGTTAGACTACGCCTTCCGCTTCCCCGACTGTCGAGAGAGATCTTGGACCATTTTGGTCTCATCCTTTCCCAGCACTATCCGAACGCCTGGAAGGCTATTCTAGGGGCTCCCCTTCTATGGTGTCTGTGCGGGAATGGATCCATGTCTCTTCAAGAGTTTCTCTCTTGCAATTACATTAAGCGTAATGGTGTTTGGGTCAATTTTTTAACTGTAGTAAAGGGCTTCCCACAGGAGACTGGCGACAATCCAAAGTTTTGGTGGAGTCATTTCTTTTACTCTAAAGGCAGTGGATTGGAGTTCCTGGACGCGGTCGAAGGCGAGGACAATGGTCCGTCTGTTCCAAAGGAAGTGAGTGATCTTACGGAAGCAGGTAATTTTTTTTTTTACGGAAGCGGGAATTTTATTTTTTTAAAAAATAACACATCTTCTCTTCTCTTTTGTAGCGAAAAAGAAACTACCCATTATTTCACCGGAAGAGAAAAAACATATGAAGGAGAGACTAAAGAGGGCAAAAGTTTTTTTGGCCCCTCATAAGGAAGAGTCTTTTTTTGACACAAGTGCTTTGTCAGGATATTGTCTTGGCCTTCGTGGAAACCATAATATCCCACCGTACCTCCTTTCCCTGACTCTCCGAGTGGGAGTTCGTCAGCTACGCCATCAAATTCGGAGCTCCATTCTTCGGTATCTGGAGGATGTCGGGTAACTGTTGACTCTGGTCAGACCTCCCCCGCTCCTCCTCCAACCGATAATCGGGAACTCCCCAGTCCTCCCCTAGTTTCTGGTGGGAGTCAGGCACTTTCTACTCCTGGAGATACTAGTTCATCCCTGATAGTTGGCGGGAGTCGAGCGTCCTCCACACCTGGATATCTTGGCGTATCCCCGACAGTTGGCATGAGTCGAGTGACTGGAGATCTTGACTCACCCCCGACAGTTGGCGGGAGTCGGGCACCTTTCACCAGTTCTAGTGCAGGTACCATAATTAATTTTTTATTTTCTTAGTATTACTCATTTGCTTTCTCTCAAATACAATATTTTATTGTGTACACAGGGGGATCTCAGTGGTTTCCCCAGGATGTGCTTGATATTTTTTTAAACAAAAAGTGCAAGACAGGTTTATCGCCACCGATTCCCTACTTCTCCTCTTCCCTTCCTGGCCAATGTCCTTCTCCCTTTTACCAGATGACGGCGAGAGCATCCTCTAGTCTCGTTAGGACCTTGGATCTTGATGCAAATACTATGAGCAGGGGGCCTGCCATTCAGATTGGGTTCAGCCAGTTCTCTGGACCACCTACTTTCGACCAGTCTTCGCAACGTGGGTCCATTTTTGGGATGTCCGCCCCTGAGTCCAAGTCTTCATCGGGTGATGCCGTGATGTCAAGCGTGCAGGTAGCGACTAAAAAGCTCATGGGTGCTTTGATGGATGAGGACCTTCGGTCATTGGAGAATGAGAATGACTCTATTGTAGAGACTTATCGGAGATCTCTCCTTGATGCAGGACGGGTTAGTATATCTGCATTATTTATGGTCTGCCTTTTATATTTTATACATTGACCCATTTTTCTTTTTGTAGAATTTGACCCGAGGCCGGTATATAGCCCATAGATGCATACGAGCTGAGTCTGAGAGAGATCAGATGGTTGTCAATCATCAAGTAGAGATTAACGAGCTTTGGGGCCAATATGAGCGTCAACACCAACAACTTGAGATTGCCCGACTGGAGGAGATCAACAAGCTAAAGGGGACTTATGAGTCTAACCTCAAGAGGGCAGAAGAGGAACATGCCTCTCTTTTGACCCAAGAGTTGGCCGAAGCAAGGATTGCAGCAGTTGAGGAATTCAAACACTCTCCTGAGCTCAAGGAACAACAACTGGTATATTACCTTGGTGGTTTTGAGGATTTCCGCAAGCAGGCAACTGCTTTTTATCCAGCCCAGGATTTCACTAGATTCAATCCTAGTGGACGTCGTAGGCAGTAGTTGTTTCTTTTTCTTTTTCTATGTTGAAATCTTATAGTGTCGTTGTGATGTTTTATTTTCTTTCATTTTCATTTAATGTACTTTGAAAGTTTATAAATGAAACGATGTTTATGGACCTTAATCCTTGGTTTATGTAGGAAAAACTTGACCTTTTATATTAAGGCAGTTTTTGTGAGAAGATGAGTAGTAATTTTAGTCTCTTTTATTTATAGGATTTGGGCTTCACTCAACCATATCCTTTCAATAATAAGATAATAACCCCGAGCTTCACTCAGCCCCCCCTTTTTGCTAGGGGACCCATTTTTTTGGTGGAAAAAAAATGATAACATAGTAGGTGCTCAAGAATTGTAGAAAAAAAATTCTCTTTATTGATAATTGGCGGGATAATAACTCTAACAATTAATGTAAAATAACTTCTACTGCAGAATGCTCAATGACTTATTGCAAACTAAATCTAAGTAAACAAAACTACTCAAAATGATGCTAAATAAAAGAAAATAGAGGGTAGCCTAAACTGACCCCGATATTACCTTTCCATTTTTACTAGTGATACTTCCTCAAGTGTTGCGCATTCCAAGGACGGGGTAGCTGCTTTCCATGGAGGGTCTCTAGCCAGTATGCCCCCTGTCGGTATGTGCGGGTTACCCTATAGGGGCCTTCCCAATTGGGAGCCAGTTTTCCCATTTTCACAATTTCACGGTTGCTGGTGAGTGGGGTGACTTCTCGTAGGACAAGGTCTCCTGGCTGAAATCTTCTCTGTTTTACCCGTGCATTGTAATATCGTGACATTGCATGTTGGTAGACTGAAACCCTCATCTGAGCTTGCTCCCTCCTTTCCTCAATTAGATCTAGGCTGACTGCCAATTCTTTTTCATTATGTTCCGGATCGTAGTGACTTGTCCTGTAACTCTCCAACCTGATTTCAACTGGGGTCACATCCTCACTACCGAAAGCAAGGAGAAAAGGGGTCTCACCCGTGGGTGTTTTGGACGTAGTCCTGTAAGCCCACAGTATAGCGGGCAGCTGTTCAGGCCATAACCCCTTGGCTTTCTCCAGAAGCTTTTTGATCATCCCAATAATTGTTCTGTTGGCAACCTCTGCCTGACCGTTAGCCTGCGGGTGTCCAGGAGAAGAGTAGTGGTTTTTTATTCCCAGACTCGAACAAAACTCTCGGAATACACTTCCTTCAAACTGTTTTCCATTTTCAGACACTATGACCCGGGGGACGCTGAATCTGCAAATGATCGACTTCCGGGTGAAGTCTTTGAAATTCTTGGCAATGATTCGGGCTAGTGGTTGTGCTTCCACCCATTTAGTGAAGTAGTCAATCGCTACTATCGTAAATTTGGTTTGACCCTTACCCCGAAGCAATGGGCCAACCAAGTCAATTCCCCATTGAGCGAAAGGCCATGGCCCAGTCATGGGTGTTAATTCCTCCGCTGGAAGTCTGGGGACATTAGCAAATCGCTGGCACTTGTCACATTTCTTCACGTACTGTAATGCGTCATTTTGTATTGTCGGCCAGTAGTACCTTTGTCTTATAGCCTTATGGGCTAGAGATCTGCCCCCTGCATGGTTTCAACATAAACCCTCATGAATCTATTTGAGGATGTAGTTTGCCTTCGTAGTAGAGACACAACGCAAGTATGGAAGAGAAAGACTCATCTAATAAAGAACTCCGTTGATGAGAGCATATCTGGTGGCACGAAGCCTTATCTTTCGGGCTTCCATTCGGTCTTCTGGTAATACCCCATCCTGGATATACTTGATGATAGGTTGTGCCCATTCCATACCTTGTTCCACTTGCATGATCATTGTAGTCTCCTCTTGGTGAATACTTGGTTGATGTAAATGTTCCAAGGGAAATATATTATCCTCTGGCTCAATAGTTGTAGCTAAACGGGCAAGGACATCTGCATGACCATTCGCTTCTCTTGGTATTGGGCAGATTACGCATTTTCTGAATTGACCGATCAATTCCTTTACCTTCAGTAGGTAAGCCTTCATTTTTTCTCCTTTTGCTTCATACTCCCCATTGATCTGGCTTGCAACCAGTCAGGAGTCGGTGTTGACCTTCAGGTAGGGTGCCTGCAAGGTTTGCGCTATTTGGAGTCCTGCTATTAAAGTTTCATACTCTGCTTCATTATTGGTAGCTTTAAACTTGAACCGGAGGGCGTAAGGGAATCTTTCTCCCTCATGAGTGATTAAAAGCAAACCTGCCCCGTTTGCCTGCGAGTCGGATGAACCATCCACATATAATGTCCAGAGCACCTCCGGGTCTATTGGTCCTCTACCTCAGGAATGAATATTTCTTTAGCAACTTCAGGGGCTTCTTTTAGAGGATAGGTGAACTTCGCCACAAAATCTGCAAGTGCTTGTCCCTTAATCGCTGCTCTGGGCTTGTAGCGGATGTCGAACTCTCCCAACTCAGTCGACCATTTCACTAGGCGACCGGATGTTTCCGGCTTGTGGTGCACCTGCCTAAGTGGTTGATCAATAAGGACTGTTATCGTATGATCCTGAAAGTATGGCCTTAATCTCCTAGCAGAAATAATGAGGGCGAATGCCAACTTCTCCATTACTGGATACCTTTCTTCTGCTTCCCGTAGGGCTCGACTTGTGTAGTAGATTGGTCTATGAATAGACCCATCGTCTCTCATCAGGGCAGAACTTACTGCTGTTAAGGAGACAACTAAGTAAAGTAGAAGTTGTTCCCCTGGTACTGGTCGGGCCAACAGGGGTGGAGAAGTGAGATAATTCTTCAAATCCACAAATGTCTGTTCGCACTCAGGGGTCCACTCAAAGGCCTTTTTAAGCACCTTGAAGAAAGGAAGACATTTGTCAGTAGCTCGAGAAATTAGCCTGTTGAGGGCATCCACCTTTCCCGTCAACCACTGTACATCTTTGGTTGACTAGGGATACCTCATGTCTAGGATGGCCAGAATCTTTTCCGGATTAGCTTCAATGCCTATTCTATTGACCATGAACCCCAAAAATTTTCCTGATGATACACCGAAAACGCACTTGGTTGGGTTAAGGCGCATTTGGTGTTTTCGAAACACCTTAAAAACTTCTTTGAGGTCCGCCAGATGATTCTCTTTTTTGACACTCTTAACTAACATGTCATCTATGTAGACCTCCATGTTCCTTCCAATTTGATCTTTGAACATGTTGTTGCCCAACCTCTGGTAGGTAGCTCTAGCGCTCTTTAACCCGAAGGGCATGACTTTATAGCAGTAAATGCCTCGATCGGTGATGAAAGATGTTTTCTCACAGTCAAGAGGGTGTATGGGGATTTGATTGTAACCCGAATATCCATCCATAAAGCTAAGTAGTTCATTCCCTGAAGTAGCCTCTATCAACATGTCAATTATTGGTAACGGAAAACTATCCTTTGGACAGGATTTGTTCAAATATGTAAAGTCGACATAGAGCCTCCATTTTCCATTCACCTTCTTTACTAGGACCACATTCGATAACCAGTCGGAGGTAGTGGACCTCTCGAATGAAGTCCGCCTTTAGAAGCTTGTCAACCTCCGACATTATGGCTGCATTCCTCTCTGGGGCAAATGTTCTTTTCTTCTGCTTTACAGGCCTGGCAGTAGAATCCACATTTAGGCGATGTTGCATAACTTGAGGATCAATGCTCGACATATCTTCATGTGTCCAGGAAAACATGTCTTGATTTTGTTTTAAGAATCGAATAAGTTGATCCTTAACATCATCGGGGAGGAGAGTTCCGATGCTTACTGTTTTTTGGTTCCTGCCCTCTTCCAGGCTTACCTCTATGAGGTCCTCTACTGGCTCTGGTCGGGGAGTATTTTGACTTGAGACTGATTCGAGACCTTCGATAGTAAGTGATTCCCGTGACCTTCTATCTTTTAGAGCTGCTACATAGCATTCCCGTGCCATAGCTTGGTATCCTCTTACCTCTCCTAGACCATGATCAGTTGGGAACTTCATTAGCAAGTGGTAATTTGAAGTTACTGCTTTCAATTCATTAAGAGTTGTTCTTCCGAGGATGATATTGTAGGTGGAAGGGCAATCCACTACAAAAAATTTACCATAATGGTAAGTTGTCTTGGAGTCACCCCTACAGTGAGAGGAAGGGTCACTATCCCCAGTGGAGAAACCTTCTTTTCAGAAAAACCAACTAGAGGCGATTTGGATGGCTTTAACTGGTCCCTTCCTATACCCATCTTGTTGAAAGCTTCAGAGAATAACAAATCCGCAGAACTTCCATTGTCGATCAGCACCCGCCGGATAGTAAAATTGGCCACTGCCACGGTAATCACCAATGGGTCATCATGGGGATGTTGTACTCCCTGTGCATCATCGTCGGTGAAGGTAATCACCTGCCCTTCTCGTCATGGTGATTTGGAAGGTGGAGTAGAGGTATCCACCCCTTGAACCTTCATCATAGTTTTAGCCCTTCTCGCATGAACTTTTTGGGATGAGCTTGTTTCCCCACCTCCAGCAAACCCTCCAGAAATCACATTGATCACCCGAACCGGCTGTTTATCTGGTGTGCGACTTCTTCGGGGAGCATCCTGTCGGCTTTTTCCTTTATCGCCATTGGCCGTGAACCAACTCAAACGCCCTCTCTGGATCAGACTCTCAATCTGATTTTTGAGGTCTATGCATTCATCTGTTGTATGTCCATGTTCGCGATAAAAGCGACAAAACCTATCGCGTGCCCTTTTTTATGGATCCGACTTCATCCTGGTTGGCCAATCGGCTTGTTCAATGAAGTGAAGCTAGTGAACTTATCCTGACTCTTTGCAGGTCGAGATGACCTGTCCATAGTCGGTTGGGTTCTCCGGCCTTTAGCTTCTCTTTCGTCCCTGATAGTTATTGCTGGTCTCTTTTTCTCCATATTCTTTTCTTTAGTCCCTTTTCATTTTCGGGCATTCATGGCATCCTTCGCATTCATATGCTTCTGGGATTTAACAAGTAGTTCTGCCATCGTCTCGGACGGTTCTTTTGATAAGGAAAAAAGAAACCTAGAAGACTGTAATCCTCCCATGAAGGTTGTCACTGCTACGTTATCATTAACCTCATCAACCTGGAGCATCTCATTATTGAACCGGCTTATATAATCTCGAAGCGACTCTCCTTTATCCTGTTTGACGTTTAACAAGTAGGTGGCGGGCTTCCTATGTCTCCACCGCCAATAAAGTGCCTGATAAATTTCCTGCTTAACTCGTCGAAGTCACGAATAGAACTAGGCCTCAACTTATTGAACCAGACCCGGGCTGACCCCTTTAGGGTGATGGGAAAATCCCAACACATGATAGCATCTGGGACAGCCTGTAGATGCATGAGTGCCTTAAAGGTCTCCAGGTGGTCAAGAGGGTCCTTGGACCCGTCAAAGTTCTCCAACTATGACATTTTGAACTTGTTAGGTAGAGGAACATTCATCACCAAAGCATCAAAGGGGGAATTAGTCTTCTATAGGAGTTCATCCACAATTGCGGGGCTTTTTCCCTTCATTGTCTGTGCCATACCTTCCATCTGTGCTTTCAGATCTTGGATCTGTTGATCCACACCCATGACTTCTGTAAGATCATCGGGTGTCCTGCCTCGTCGGGTGCTCTTGATCACCGTCCTCCGATCCTGGTTGTGGCTATGCTCTGCCCCCTCTTCCAAATTATTATGTCTTGTCGCATCCGGAGCGGGAGGAATGGGACCAGCCAATCGTTGAAGAAGCAAAGCGTTCTGCTGGGTCTGCTGGATCAGTCGGTCCATCCCTTGGGCCAGAGTTTGAACCTGTTGTTCTAATACTGCCATACGTTCTGTAGGATCGTTTTGTTTGACTAGGTCTGAATTTTGGGGACTTTCGGAGTTGTGTGAGGACCTGTCATCACCAACTTCTTGATCTCCTAGAGAAACACGTGCCTCATCTTGGCCATCAGGTCGGGGAGGTTGCACTGGAGGTAGACCAGTATGGGCCAGTGGTACTCCTTGGTTGGTTGGGAGCAATGGATCATTGGGTTGAAGGGGAAGATCTCTGGGTTGTCCAGAGGCATCACCCACCTTACTTTTGCTTCGTAGTTGGACCATTCTAACGTTTTCTGGAAGTAAGAAGTTGTCGCTTCCCACAGACGGCGCCAACCGATGTTGTGTAGAATGATCGGGTAGAAAACGATGTCGTTCCTGTCAAAAAGAACAAACAGTGACCGAAAGAGGTACCGGTGGGGTACCGGCCAAATATGCTCTGACGGTCAAGTTAGAACTTAGATCGTTCAGAGAAATATAGCAGGAGTAATGGTGGGTGATTATTGCGTACCCCTTTAGGTTGACCTCGACCCTCTATTTATAGAGTCTCTAATGCGTGTTGATATCGTGATAACTACTCGTAGGTATCCTGATGACATAGTGACATCTACCCGTAGGTATCCTGATGAGATTGTAGAGTCTTGGTAAAAAGCAACCGATTAACACCCTTATCTCTACGTGTCGTACAATTTACACCTATCAATTTACTAAAATTAAATGATATATTATAGGATATATCTTTACTATTCTAAAAGTGTAAATCCCTTGGATTATTTCTCTCCACTTTAGTATAATATTTTAAATAAAAATAATGTTATTTTTAATATTAAATGTATGGTGTTTGTTCATGAGTAATGACTTTGAGCTTCTCAATATGTTATTATTACCATTACTATTAACTATATCTATATCTATATATATATATTAGTTACACAATTGTGTAAATAAAATGAATTTGATGACTTTAATGAAGTGAGAGATTAGATGTACTTGATAATATATTATCTTGAGATACTAAAAGTCATACATTAGAGAGATAATTCATGACCCAAATTAATTGTAAAGATGTACTTGTAACGGATCATTTGTTTTTTGAGACACCAAAAATCATATATATATATATATTACATCAAAAACTTAAAAGAGTTTATATATATATATATCACATTTGCGCACTAATGCTATATCACCATGCTATTTGACAAAAAGTATATATTTTTTATTCATATGCAATCTGAATTGAGATAAGTTTTTATTTATTTATTTATATTTTTTTATTTTGTCTTGTGGATCACTTTCTTTGATCCAGGTACCATGAGGGATCAATGGCATATAAACTACAAATATATATATATATATATATATATATATATATATATATATATATATATGTAAACACCTTAAAATGTTCAACACTTCTTCGAATCCTTCTATTAATTTTTGGAATTTCTTTATATACATATCCTCAATGGACTTCATCCTGTACATTTAATCAGGGTCCTTCATTACATACCTCCTCTGAATGGGCTTTATTATTGGGTTCATAAATATCTTGTTGGCCCATAAACTTGATGGGCCTGATGACAGATGGGCTCAATTGGGCTGGACATTTTCACTATTACACAGGCCCTATCCTTTGTGATGGGTTGTCGATCTTCCCGGCCCATTATAAAGGATACAGAGTGGGGACAAGATACATCACCCCTGATCGGGATGACGTGGCTGACACAATTAATACGACGGTTGTACAATCATTGTAACATTTGAAATTCGTGGTCCGGGTGGCCTTGGTTGGCGAGAAGGGAGGCGCACGTGAAGCGAGGTGACGTTTCGGTTCCCGAGCGCACGGCTTTTCAGGCGCCCCTGAGGCTTCTATAAATAATGCCTACAGTGCTATGTATTCATTCCGTTTCACAGTTTTAAAAATTTTTAGAGAGCTCCCTGCACTTGAGACCTTGACTTATCATTGCCAGAGTCTACCTCCACTCTCAGGAAAGCGTCAGAAATCCTTCGGGGTTCATCTTAGAGTAAGTTATTTCTTTTCATCTTAGCGTCTTTCTTTTCGAAATGTCTGATAGTGATGATACCCGGTCGGGTAGCGACCGTCTACCCTCCTCTGTAAACCCGGACGCATCCCTTAGTTCACCCTCAGTGGAGGTGGTTAGGACAATTGTGTCTAGCCCACCTGAAGTTAACCAGAATGTAGCAGCAACCGGAAATCCGGTTGCAGGGGTTTCGGGGGATCAGTTCTATGCTGATCCCCTTCCCCCTATGAACAGGGTAGAGACAGTATTAAAAAGGTTAAGGGTTAAATGCGGGGTACCCGATGGGGTGATTATAAAAAATTACCCTAAAAAGTATGATTTTAGGAAGGGCGAGGGAATTTTGGACCATCAGATTTTGTTGTCGGCTTTTCACCTTCAGGTTATTAGATTCCCGATCCAGCCCTTCTTCCTTTATGCCTTAGCCACTTTAGGCTTGGCCCCACTTCAGGTGGGACCTAACTTCTTCCGGGTCCTGGCCATGATTTTGATGATCAATTGGGATCTGGGACTTGACCTTGGTCTGGCGGAACTTCTGTTCTGTTACAAGATACAGGCCCAGAAGGAGTGCAGGGGCCGGTACAACCTTTTTCCCATTAGTGGGAGGAAAATTTGTGATGGTACGGAAAAATCCAATAAAGGGTGGAAAGAGAGGATGGTCCTTGTGAGCGGGAGTTGGAGACTCCCGAGCTCATCTAGATTCAAAGTACCCAATGAGTTTAACCAACACCTTTTCCCCTCTTTCAAGCCATTCCATAGGGGGGTATGCAACTGTGATCAGTGCAATGATAAGTTGGGCCTCCATGTGCTTGAGTTTTTGGGAGCACCCGATGAATATAAAACCTCAAACTATATCAGAACCCGTTTTGAATTGCTTAAATCAAAAATTTGGGGACAGCCTTTGAGGATGTGTACCAGTTTCTTGACAGGTTCTAATTTGCAGGCCCTATCCACAGAGATGCTGAGGATCCCGCAGGCGGTGTTGAAGAAGAAGACTAAGCGGGCAGTCGGGCCTCAAGCCTCAAATTCAGCCCCCGGTGAGATCCAGACCGGGCAGGGATCACAAAGTGTTCCAACCCCTCCGGCTGTTCCCGTTATCCCGCCCCCAGTAGAGAATATCCCGGTAGTTCCATCTCCACCGATGGGAAATGTGCAAACCGGCCAGGCTCCTACTCAAGGATCAGAGGAGGTTGTTCAATCCTCAGTGGATGTTCCCATCCCTGAATTCCGATTGGTTGAAGGGGAAACGAGCCTGACGGGGGCGCGACATCCCCGATCGGAGGAGAATCCACCCGAACGGTCCGTCAGGGCCCGAACGTCTACGCAGGAGTCTCCTATCGTTCTAGATGACAGTGGGGCCGCAACTGAAAAGGAGCTGCCCGTGCCCTGGGCGCCGAAGATTAGACTCCCGGGCGGCGACTTTCTGGTTGCAGGGCACGCAACAATTGACAACGACACTGCCCTTCGGGCTATGGGATCTCAGATCTGGACACCCATAGACCGAAAGAGATTGAGAAACATCGATCGGGAGGAGTTAGCACTGACAGGTCCAGAGGTTGCTATGAAGGTAGTGCTTGAATCTACAGACTCCTCCATTGCTTTTAATATTTTATTTATTTCCTTATCAGGCTAACACTTGACCTTTTGGCAGATGCTCTACCTGACGCAAGCTTATAATACGAAACTGGAGGAGGACTCCAACTTGCTCAAGAAGTCCAACGAGCTCCTGAGACTGAAAGAGGAATCTCGAATGAAGGTCGCCACCAAACTGTCCATATCCAACGAAAAGTTGGATGTCCAGTCCCGAAGGGCAATCGCTGCAGAGCAACAGCTTCGGGCGGCTGAAGACAAAATTAAGGAAATGGAAGCAGTTCGGCGGGCTTTCTTTGCTGAGACGGAGGCCCTGAAGGCTGAGAATGGGAGCCTGAAAGCTAATATTGAGAACTTGACGGCTTCCAATTCGAAGCTCCTGGAGGAGAGGGCTGAGATTGAGAATCTCCTCGCTACGGAGAGGTCGGTGGTGGAGATGTGCCACCGGGGTGGGAACGAAATGTATAAGCGTTTCTGCGAAACCTCCCAATACCGGATCGGGTTTGGATGGAGGTCATGCTTTAGTGACATGCAGAAACCCATCGAAGAAAGGACTTTTGCCTCGGTGGAAGAACTGGATGAGAGTTTGGGCATTTCCCCACCGTACGACGATCCGGTTGGTGGTCCAGACGACGTTCGTTTTTGCGAGTTCCTAACCAAGCCTCTCCCAGGAATGAGCATAACCGCCCCTCCTGATCCTCCGGCTCCCGATGGGGCCATCGTTTCAGTGAACCCAGATGTATCAGGCACCGGCGTCGTCCCTTAGCATTTACTGTTTATGAAATGCATTGTAAGCCTTGGCCACAGGGGCCCATTTTTAATGAAACATAATTGGTTTTGTCCCGTCGACTTTTGACTTTTACAGTTATAACGAATATTGGTTATTTTGTTTATTTTTGCAAAGTTTTTCAGTTAATGCATCACTTAACCGGGATCCGTGTTGTGACTTCGGGCTCCTTAGGCCATGCGAAAGTCAATGCAACACTTGGTTTATTTTTGGAACAAGGATTACTTCAGGATCTGTGTTGTGACTTCGGGCTCTTCAGGCCATGCGAAAGTCAATGCAACACTTAGTTTATTTTTGGAACAAGGATCTCTTCAGGATCTGTGTTGTGACTTCGGGCTATTCAGGCCATGCGAAAGTCAATGCAACACTTGGTTTATTTTTGGAACAAGGATCACTTCAGGATCTGTGTTGTGACTTCGGGCTATTCAGGCCATGCGAAAGTCAATGCAACACTTGGTTTATTTTTGGAACAAGGATCTCTTCAGGATCTGTGTTGTGACTTCGGGCTCTTCAGGCCATGCGAAAGTCAATGCAACACTTGGTTTATTTTTGGAACAATGATCACTTCAGGATCTGTGTTGTGACTTCGGGCTCTTCAGGCCATGCGAAAGTCAATGCAACACTTGGTTTATTTTTGGAACAATGATCACTTCAGGATCTGTGTTGTGACTTCGGGCTCTTCAGGCCATACAAAAGTCAATGAAACACTTGGTTTATTTTTGGAACAATGATCACTTCAGGATCTGTGTTGTGACTTCGGGCTCTTCAGGCCATGCAAAAGTCAATGCAACACTTGGTTTATTTTTGGAACAAGGATCTTCGGGCACACCAGCAGATTTTATGATTTACTTAATTGGCCATAATAATGATTTTTAATGACCAGTTGCTGTAGCCTTTTTACAAAAAGATCCAAGTAAAAATAGGACTTGGACCATCAAGGGTAGTACCTCTTGAGGCGAGAGGCGTTCTGGGAGTTTGGTTCCATTCCGCCATCAATATTCCTTCGGACTCGGTATGCTCCGCGACCGATGACTTCAGTGATGGTGTACGGGCCCTCCCAGGGCTCCCTGAGCTTGCCTACAAGCCCGATTTTGCGCCTAAGGACCATGTCCCCGATCTGGAACTCTCTTCTTTTGACTCTTTGATTGAAGTGGTTCCGGACTTGCTGTTGGTAAGCAGCCAACCTGATCCCGGCAGCCTCCCTTCTTTCATCCAGAAGATCAAGATTCTGAGCCAAATGCTGGTTACTTGGTCCCTCGACCCAGGCCTCACTCCGGAGAGTTGGAACTCGGACCTCAGTCGGAATAACAGCTTCGGCACCGTACGCCATGGCAAAAGGGGTCTCTCCCGTGGGTTGTCTGGGGGTCGTTCTGTATGACCAGAGAACTTCGGGCAGTTTCTCTAACCAGGCCCCTTTGGCTTCTTCAAGTTTTTTGGCCAGAGTGTTGAATATAGTTCGATTTGTCCTTTCCGCCTGCCCGTTCCCTTGCGGGTAGCCGACGGAAGACGTGTTCTGGTTGATACCATGTTCGGCAAAGAATGCTCTAACCTCCTTGTTGTCCAGGTTTGTTCCGTTGTCCATCATGATCGTTCTTGGTAGCCCGAATCTGCATATAATGTTGGTCCATACGAACTTGACGACGTGACTCCCTTTGACGGTGGGATAGGCTTCTGCTTCAACCCATTTGGTGAAATAGTCGGTTGCCAGAAGGACGTACGCATTCGACCGGATTGCTTTCGGTAAGGGTCCCACTATATCCATTCCCCACCGGGCGAATGGGTGCGGTACTATAGTGGGATGCAGGAACTCAGCTGGGCGATGGATTGCATCCCCGTGCATTTGACAGGGCTTGCACCTTCGGACGTATTCTTCGGTATCCCGAGAAAGGTAGGGCCAGAAGTACCCTTGAGACAACACCTTATGGGCGAGGGACCTGCTGCCGGAGTGGTTTCCACAAGCTCCACTGTGAATCTCGTGTATCACTGCTCTAGATTCTGACGGCGTGATACATCTCAGGTAGGGACCAGAAAAGGATTTTCGGTAGAGTTGCCCGTTTATTATTGAGTACCGAGCCGAATTCCTCCTGACCTTGTGAGCTTCAGCTTTACTTTCAGGAAGAGTTCCATTACGTAAGTAATTTACCAGGGGATCCATCCAACTGGGCTCCCATGGGATGAGCATTACTCGTTCGGGCTCTTGAATGCTGGGCCTCTGAATAAAATCCAACAGTGCAACCCGAGTTAGATCCTCTCCCGCTGAGGAAGCTTGATTAGCCAGGTGGTCAGCCTCAGAGTTTTCATTCCTGGGGATTTGGGTAAAGGTAACTTTGTGAAAACTTTCTGTCTCCTTCAAAACTAGCGCTCGATACAACTTCATTGTCGGGTCCTTTGTTTCGTATTCCCCGTTGATCTGACGGACAATTAGTTGAGAATCACTGTGTACTGCTAAGGACTGAATTTTGAGGCTTCTGGCTACCCTCAAACCGGATACGACGGCCTCGTACTCTGCCTCATTGTTTGTGGCTGGGAACTGCAACTGCACCGACATATGAAGGCGTGTCCCATCAGGTGTTAAAAATTCTAGGCCAATTCCTGATCCGGAAGAGCTGGCTGATCCATCCACAAAAATCTTCCATGTATCCAGTTCACTGCCCGGGTCTGGCTCCTCAGTCTCACTTTCGAGCAAAAAGTCCGCTACAGCCTGTCCTTTGATGGAGACCCTGGGTATGTATGTCAAATCATATATGCCCAACTCGATGGCCCACTTAGAGATTCGCCCTGAAAGGTCAGGCTTCGACATAATAACCCGTAGGGGTGTAGCTGTTGGGACAACGATCGGGTGGGCTTCAAAATAATGCCTTAGCCTTCTCTTGGCGTTCACAAGTGACAGAATCAGTTTTTCTTGCCTGCTGTATCTAGTTTCTGCCTCAGCCAAGGATTTACTGGTGTAGAATATTGGCATTTGAAGATTCCCGTCCTCTCTGATGAGGGCGGCGCTGGTTGAAGCGGAGGATACTGCCAAATAAAGGTATAAGACTTCATCGGGGGTTGGTGTAGACAAGACGGGGGGCATGGTCAAATATTCTTTTAGCCCCGCCAGGGCCTCCGATTGTTTGTGACCCCAGATCTCTCCCTTCTTTACCTTTATTGCCTGAAAGAATGGTCGGCAGCGATCAGTGAGTCGTGAGATGAATCTGCTAAGTGCTACCACTCTTCCCGTCAAGACTTGAACGTCTTTATGTGTTCGGGGCTCCTTCATCTCTAGCAGGGCTTTGACTTGTGTCGGGCTGGCTTGGATACCAGTCCGGTCCACGATGTGCCCCAGGAATTGCCCAGATGATACACAAAAAGAACACTTTGCTGGATTAAGCTTCATGCCATGGGACCTGAGGGTAGCGAACACTTGGCGCAGGTGAGTGATGTGGTCCTCCTTCTTTCTGCTCTTGACTACAGTATCATCAATGTAGGCTTCGATTACTGTGCCCATCATGCCTTTAAAGATCTTGTTGACCAATCTCTGGAAAGTAACACCTGCATTTTTCAGTCTGAAAGGCATAACTTTAAAGCAGTATGTACCTGTTTCAGTAATGAAGGAAGTCTTTTCCTCATCCTTAGGGTTCATTTTTATTTGGTTGTAACCTGAATAGGCATCCAGGAAAGTTAGACGGTCATAGCCCGAGGTAACGTCAACCATCTGGTCGATCTTTGGGAGTGGAAAACTATCCTTCGGGCATGCCTTGTTCAAGTCGGTGAAATCAACGCAAACTCTCCACTTGCCATTTTTCTTTTGGACAACCACGACGTTGGCAAGCCATTCGGGATACCTAACTTCCCGGATGAAGCCGGCCTGGAGCAGTCTGGATACCTCATCTGCTATAATTTGGTTCCAATGTGCACCCATTCGCCTTTGCTTTTGCCTGATTGGTTTGACGTTTGGGTCAACATGCAATGAGTGCTGTGAAACGTCGGGATCTATCCCCGGCATGTCTGTATGCTCCCATGCGAAGACGTCGGAGTTGTCCTGCAGCAATTGTGTTAGTTCTTCAAATTCAGAATCGGTGAGGGTTGTACCTGCAAAAGTAACTTTTTCCGGGCTGTTGGGCACAACACAGATCGGTTGTAGTGGTTCAACCACAATCGGGGTGCCCGGCTCCCCATTCTTTAATTGCTATTTGGAGCACGAACTTTGCTCCTTCGATCGAGGTACCCCTGGGGCCTGAGCCTTCCGGATCTCCTTCAGAGTGACCGAATAACATTCCTTGGCGGCCACCTGGTCACCCTTGACATCAATGGTGCCTGTACCGTCAGGGCTTAAGCATCTCATGACCCGGTGAAGAGTTGAAGGCACACCTTGCATTCGGTGAATCCATCCCCTTCCCATAAGCAGATTGTAGGAGGGTTTGGCGTCCACCACAACGAACGTCTCGTTCAGGGTCCTATGGGCGGCAGACACAGGTAACTGAACTTCACCGATCGGCTCGATCTGCCTGCCGTCAAAACCCGCGATGGGGCACCGGGATGTCATAATTTCAGAAGGGTTGATTTCGAGCTTTTCGAAAGCCCATTTGGTGATTATGTTGGCACTGCTCCCAGGATCGATCACGACTCTTTTCACAAGGCAGTTGGCCACCATTAGGGTCACAACCAGAGGGTCTTCATGCGGGGTTTGGACGCCTCGAAGGTCCGACACCGAGAAAGTGATGTGAGTTTCTTCAGCCTTGTACCGGGCTTCACTAATTTCGTTGACTTTTCTCATTTTGTGGGCTTTCCGTAGATAGCTTCGGCGCGATCCTTCGGTTTCTTTGGGTGGGGGGCCACCATGAATCATATTGATGATTTTAACCGGTTGTGCATCCGAGGGGTTTCGAGGGACGCCGGGGGCGCGTTGATCGGTTCTTGGCCTGTCTCGTTGTACGTAATCCCGGAGTACTCCGCGAAGTAGTAACGTCTCCACCTGTTGCCTTAGATTGCGGCATTCGTTAGTGATGTGCCCGAAATCACCATGGAAAGCGCAGTGTTTTGTCTTGTCTCTCTGGTCAAGTGGTTGTCGCATGGTAGGGGGTTGCTGGAAAATCCCTTTGGCCTTGTTCTCCTGGTAAAGCTTTGCAAGGCTCACCTTCAGGGGTGTTATCCTTTCTTCTAACCTGGGTCGTTTGGATGGCTTTGGGATTGATAATCCCGCTGGGGCAGACGATCCCGGTGGAGTTGATCGCTTCCGATCGGTCAATCGATCCTTGGACTGAATTTCAAGGCCGACAAAGGCTGATCTTCTCTGCCTGATAGTTTCTTCCTCTTCAATTCTCAAGTACCCCTGGGCCCTAGAGTTTAGTTCCCCAATTCCCGATGGAGGGCGCTTCACCAAGGATTGATGGAATTTTGTTCCAGGAATGAGGGCCATCCTGAATGCCTCGACCGCAGAGTGCTGGTCACAATTATCCACAGAAGAGGACTCGATGTTGAATCGGGATAGAAAGCTTTTCAGTGACTCTCCTTTCTCCTGGATCATGGTGAAGAGGCAGGATATGGTCTTCTTCTGTCTCTTGTTTCCATAATACTGGGCGATGAAGAGCCTGGTCAACTGTTGCCAGCTGCCAATGGATCGGGGTGGCTGCTTCCTAAACCATAATAGGGCGGCCTCAGCAAGGCTTGTGGAGAACACCTTACATAGCAGGGACTCGTTCTCGGCGTACATGGTCATTTTCTGATGAATTTGGTATATGTGCTCTTCGGGATCCCGCGTGCCATCATAAGGGGTGAACTGTGGCATAACGAACTTCTTTGGGAAAGGCTCTTGGGTTATTTCCTGAACGAAAGGCGACTGTATCAATTCAGTGGACGCCTGGATGGCCATGTCGTCCGTATATCGAGACCTCAAATCTCCGAGAACTTTCCTTTGGAACTCGTCCATTATTGCTTGAAGTTTCTGGGGGGTTATAGACTCGTCGACTGCTGGAGCCTTTCGCGAGCGCTGAGAAGATTCGGCGTGCTCTTCAGGTTGGTTCAGAGAATGGTCGATCGCCGCCACCGGAGGGTTAGGTGTAACTGCCGGTGAGGCAGCTGCTGGTGGAGCCAACCTCTCCCTGAGCTCTGCATTCTGTTTCTCCAAGGCCATGCTACGTTCCTCTGCAGCCGCCAAGCGTTGAAGAATTTGCTCCATGGTCTGGGAGTCCTCTGCACGATTGTCCTCAGTGGGCAGAATGCCTGCCTGTGAACGAGTGACTGGCATTCTCGTCCGGGGAGGCGGTGAGTGGAGGTTTTTTGGAAGTGGAGGGTCTTTTGCCTGTCAAACAGACTTAGCTTTTCGAGATGGGATGAAGGAGGCGATTTTACAGGTACCGAAGGGCATTTGAAAAATCAGGAACCTCTCTCGTTCCCACAGACGGCGCCAATGTGTAAACACCTTAAAATGTTCAACACTTCTTCGAATCCTTCTATTAATTTTTGGAATTTCTTTATATACATATCCTCAATGGACTTCATCCTGTACATTTAATCAGGGTCCTTCATTACATACCTCCTCTGAATGGGCTTTATTATTGGGTTCATAAATATCTTGCTGGCCCATAAACTTGATGGGCCTGATGACAGATGGGCTCAATTGGGCTGGACATTTTCACTATTACAATATATATATATATATATATATATACGTATTTGGAGAAATGGTCTATTATTTGAGAATTATTGTTTTTCTCTGGTAAGTATAATCATGAGTTTGTTTAACTTCTTGTTCATTCACATTAAAATGTTTTTGTTATTATCTTTCTTGTCTACTTGCCACATGAGATGTTATATTTGGTTTAGATTTAATGTTATTCTCCACAAATATTTCTTTTATTGAAATCAAACAACATAAAACAAAGGATAATTGTAAGTGTGTGAATTTCCAAGCCTACAGAGGCCTATCAGGCATCAGGCCCATCGAACTAACAACCTAACAAGGTCATCAGGCGTCAGGCCCATCGGGCTAACAACCCAGCAAAGTTATCAGGCGTCAGGCCCATTTCAGCTTATCATTATTTGTATATAAAGATGATGATGTAATAATGATGTAATGACAATAAGATTACCCTAATGGGCTCAAAGCCCATTAAGGGTATCTGTATAAAAGAGGCAAAACCTAAATAAAAAAGCATCATTCGTGTGTTATGCATTTTTTGACATCTACACATTGGCGCCGTCTGTGGGAAGCGTCTCCTTCTTCCCATCTCTTAAAACTGAGCTTTATTGTTCAACCTCCTATTATTCTTGACCGCCTCCTGAAATCTCCACTCACTACTTCTTGGGCAAAGATGCCAGTTACTCGTTGGCAAGCAGACGTTCCAACCACTGCGGACAGTCGTGCGGGAGTTCCCCAATCTATGGAGCAAATCCTTCGACGCTTGATGGCAGCTGAGGAATGCAGCCTGGCTCTGGAGAAACAAAATGCAGAGCTCATGGCGAGGTTGGCTCCACCACCAGCTGCTCCTTCGGTAGTAGCGCCCGACCCTCCAGCAGCGGTGCTTGACCATTCTCTGAACCATCGAGGTAGCGACGGACCGGAAGAGCACGCCGAATCTTCCCAGCGTTCAGGAAAGGCCCCCGCAGCCGACGAATCCATTACACCACAGAAGATTCAGGCAATGATGGAAGAATTCCAGAGGAGAATCCTCGGGGATCTAAGAGCACAATCCATCGACGACCTGGCCGCCCAGACGTCTACTGAGCTGGTATAATCACCCTTCGTCCCCGAGATAACCTGGGAACCTTTCCATAGGAAGTTCTTCATGCCTCAATTCACCCCCTACGATGGCACCAAGGACCCCGAGGAACACATTTACCAGGTCCATCAGAAGATGATCATGTACGCCGAGAACGAGTCCTTGCTATGCAAGGTGTTTTCCACGAGTCTCGCCGATGCAGCTCTATTATGGTTCAGGAAGCAGCCGCCTCGATCCATCAGTAGTTGGCAACAGTTGACCAGGCTCTTTGTTGCCCAATACTATGGGAACAAGAGAAAAAAGAAAACCATATCCTGTCTCTTCACCATGATCCAGGAGAAAGGAGAGTCGCTGAAGAGCTTTCTATCCCGTTTCAACATTGAGTCTTCTTCTGTCGATAACTGTGACCAACACTTTGCTGTTGAGGCCATCCGGATGGCCCTTATTCCAAGGACGAAGTTCCATCAGTCCCTGGTGAAGCGCCCGCCATCGGGCATTGGGGAGTTAAACTCCAGAGCCCAAGGATACCTGAGGATCGAAGAAGAGGAAACCGTCAGGCGAAAGAGGACAATATTGGTCAGCATTGAAGCCCAATTAAAGGATCAGGCGTCTGATCAAAAGCGTCTGACTCCATCAAGGCCATCAGCCCCTTCGGGATCATCAGCCCCAGACACATAAAGACGTTCAAGTCCTGACAGGAGGAGTGGTGGCACTTGGCAGGTTCATTTCACGACTCACTAATCGACTAGATGAAAGAAGGGAAGCTGCCGAGATCAGACTGGCCGTCTACCAATAGCGTGTCCGAAACCAACTCAACCAAAAAGTCAAAAGAAGAGAGTTCCAGGCCAAAGACATGGTCCTCAGGCAAAAAATTGGACTCGTGGGCAAGCTTAGGAAGGCCCATACACAATTACCGAAGTCATCAGGGGCGGAGCATACCGCGTCCGAAGGAATATGGATGGCGGAGTGGAGCCAAACTCCACGAACGCCTCTCGCCTGAAGAGGTACTACCCATAAAGGGCCAAGTTTTACTCATACTTTCATCTTTTTGTAAAAAAGCTAAAACACCGATCCTGAAGGGATCAATATTTTTGCAAAAAATAAATCAAGTGTTGCTTTGTCTCTCGTATGGCCTGAAGTGCCCGAAAGACATAACACCGATCTTGAAGGGATCAATATTTTTGCAAAAAATAAACTAAGTGTTGCATTATCTCTCGCATGGCCTGAAGTGCCCAAAAGACACAACATGGATCCCAAAGGGATAACAATTTTGCAAAATAAAAACTAAGTGTTGCATTGTCTCTCGCATGGCCTGAAGTGCCAGAAAGACACAACACCGATCCTGAAGGGATCACAATTTTGCAAAATAAAAACGAAGTGTTGCATTGTCTATCGCATGGCCTGAAGTGCCCGAAAGACACAACACCGATCCTGAAGGGATCACAATTTTGCAAAATACAAACTAAGTGTTGCATTGTCTATTGCATGGCCTGAAGTGCCCCAAGACACAACACAAATCCTGAAGAGATCAAAGTTTCAAAAACAAACTAAGTGTTGCATTGTCTATCGCATGGCCTGAAGTGCCCGAAGACACAACACAGATCCTGAAGAGATCAAAGTTCCAAAAACAAACTAAGTGTTGCATTGTCTATCGCATGGCCTGAAGTGCCCGAAGACACAACACAGATCCTGAAGAGATCAAAGTTCCAAAAAAAACTAAGTGTTGCATTGTCTATCGCATGGCATGAAGTGCCTGAAGACACAACACAGATCCTGAAGAGATCAAAGTTCCAAAAACAAACCAAGTGTTGCACTGTCTTTCGTATGGCCTGAAGTGCCCAAAGACACAACACAGATCCTGAAGAGATCACAAATTTGCAAAAAATAAACTAAGTGTTGCATTGTCTATCGCATGGCCCGAAGTGCCCGAAAGACACAACACCGATCCTGAAGGGATCACAATTTTGAAAAATACAAACCAAGTGTTGCATTGTCTATCGCATGGCCTAAAGTACCCGAAAGACACAACATCGATCCTGAAGGGATCACAATTTTGCAAAATACAAACCAAGTGTTCCATTGTCTATCGCATGGCCTGAAGTGCCCGAAAGACACAACCTGGATCCTGAAGGGATCAATATTTTGGTAAAAAATAAATCACGTGTTGCTTTGTTTCTCGCATGGCCTGAAGTGCCCGAAATACACAACATCGATCCTGAAGGGATCAATATTTTGCAAAATAAAAACCAAGTGTTGCTTTGTCTATCGCATGGCCTGAAGTGTCCGAAAGACACAACACGGATCCTGAAGAGATCACAAATTTGCAAAAAATGAACTAAGTGTTGCATTGTCTATCGCATGGCCTGAAGTTCCAGAAAGACACAACACCGATCCTGAATGGATCACAATTTTGGAAAAAATAAACTAAGTGTTGCATTGTCTATCGCATGGCCTGATGTGCCCGAAAGACACAACACCGATCCTGAAGGGATCAATATTTTTGCAAAAAATAAATCACGTGTTGCTTTGTCTCTCACATGGCCTGAAGTGCCCGAAAGACACAACACCGATCCTGAAGGGATCAATATTTTTGCAAAAAATAAATCAGGTGTTTCTTTGTCTATCGTATGGCCTGAAGTGCCCGAAAGACACAATACGGATCCTGAAGAGATCACAAATTTGCAAAAAATGAACTAAGTGTTGCATTGTCTATCGTATGGCCTGAAGTTCCAGAAAGACACAACACCGATCCTGAATGGATCACAATTTTGCAAAAAATAAACTAAGTGTTGCATTGTCTATCGCATGGCCTGATGTGCCCGAAAGACACAACACCGATCCTGAAGGGATCAATATTTTTGCAAAAAATAAATCAGGTGTTGCTTTGTCTCTCGCATGGCCTGAAGTGCCCGAAAGACACAACACCGATCCTGAAGGGATCAATATTTTTAAAAAAAATAAATCAAGTGTTGCTTTGTCTATCGTATGACCTGAAATGCCCGAAAGACACAACACCGATCCTGAAGGGATCAATATTTTTGTAAAAAATAATCTAAGTATTGAAAAAAAAAGTCAACTGGACATGAACCATGATTTTTTCATTAAAAAATGGGCCCCGATGGCCAAGGCTTACTAAATGCTTTACAAATAAAGAATCCTAAGTGCCATTATCAGTGCCCCCCTGCATTTGAGCTCACAGGAACAATAGTCCCATCGGGAACGGAAGGATCAGAATCGTATTTGGGCCCCGGAAGAGGCTTGGTGAGGAATTCACTGAAGCGAATGTCATCAGGACCTCTAACTAGATCGTCATACGGTGGAGCAATGCCTAAAGACTCATCCAGTTCCCCCACTGAGGCGAAGTCCCTCTCCTCAACAGGTTTCTGGATGTCCTTGAAGCATGAGCTCCAGCCAAACCCGTTCTTATATTGGGTAGTGTCGCAGAGGCGCTTATACATCTGATTGCCACCCCGATGGCACATCTCCACCATTGACCTCTCCACTACCAGGAGATTCTCAGTTTCGGCCTTCTCCTCCAGAAGCTTCGCTTGAGAGGTCCTCAGGCCCTCATTCTCACTCTTCAGGGCCTCCGCCTTAGCGAATATGGCCCGCCAGACCGCCTCCATCTCATTGATCTTCTCCTGGGCAACCTGAAGCTATTGTTCCACCGTGATCGCCCTCCTGGTCTGAGCGTCCAGCTTTTCATCGGCTATTACTAGCAAGGAAACAACCTTTCTCCTCGAATCCTCCTTGACCCTGAGGAGCTCATTAGATTTGCTGAGCAACTTAGTGTACTCTTCCATCTTTGCATTGTAAGCTTGGGTCAAGTAGAGCTTTTGTCAAAATGCAAATGTCAGACAGATCAGTAAATAATGTAAAGAAATACAAAGTATGACTGAAGGAACTTCGTGTCAAAAATGTACCTTCATCGCAATTTCCGGACCAGTCATAGCCAATTCCGTCCGATCGATCTATTTCAACTTCTTTCGGTTTGCAGGGGTCCAAATGTGGAAACCCATTGCCCGAAGGGCAGTGTCATTGTCAATAGTTTCGGATCCCCTGACCAAGAATTCACTACCCGGAAGTACTATCTTCGGTGCCCATAGAACAAGTTGCTCTTCCTCGGTTGCAGCCGCAGTCTCCGCCACTATGCTTGGCGAAGACGCTATTGTCAGGCATGACCTAACTGATCTATCAGAGACTATGGCTAGATCCTCAAATCAGGGTGATGTATACATATATATTTCCTTCCTCCCACACTTTGTCTTCTCGGTAATGGGCTTGCCTGACTGAAAGCCCACAACCAATAAGAGGGCATGTGTAAATGTGTGAATTTCCAAGCCCACAGAGGCCCATCAGGCATCAGGCCCATCGAACTAACAGCCCAACAAGGTCATCAGGCGTCAGGCCCATCGGGCTAACAACCCAGCAAAGTTATCAGGCATCAGACCCATTTCAGCTTATCATTCTTTGTATATAAAGATGATGATGTAATAATGATGTAATGACAATAAGATTACCCTAATGGGCTCAAAGCCCATACTGGTATCTGTATAAAAGAGGCAACACCTAAATAAAAAAGCATCATTCGTGTGTTATGCATTTTTTGACATCTACAATAATAAAGCTCCAATAGTGGAAGATGCATCTTTTTCAGTCCAACATTATAAATCAGGTTAGTATACATACCACTACCATTCAAGTTAGTTTATTGTGCGTTGTCTTTAACAATTTAAAATTTTACAATCTATAATGTTTATAAATTAACTCATTCTAGAATTTTTCGCCATATTATTGGTAGGTTCAATGAAACATGCTATCATCAAACTACATCTAAAGAAGGCAAATTCACTTGTTTGAGTAAGAATAAATTGAAGTTTTGTTCATTTTATTTTATTTGGTTTTATTTTTCCCACATATAATTTTGATTTTCTTTTATCTCCCTAATGTAATGACATCAGAAGATTGTTTCTTGTATAGTTTTAAGATCCTAACACGATTTTTCTATATAACTGCACTTGAGTCTTTTTCTAAAGTGATTTACATTCTTTTATGTAACGCCTTTATATTTACGTAAAATATTGCGCAAAACGTAGATTAATTCTGATCAGTCTAAATATGCATACAACTCTTAAATCTTTATATAACTATTGATTATATTTTATGCTAGTTGCTATCATATATTTGTATATAACTCTTGAATCTATTTTACACTGCGAATATATCGTATATCCTTATAGTATAAGCCAAGATTTACGCCACGTGCATTCGCACGTGCTCTTAGCTAGTATACGTTTTTTATATATGTAATATACAAATCACACAGGATATGTATTGTGTGTGGGTGTGATTCAGTTATGACTTATGATATATATGACAATCCCATATCATTACATGATATATATCAATATATATGTATATGAAAAAAATATTTGGATCTTCTTTGTCTTAATAATTTACAATAATTAAATGACATATTTCAAGATATATATTACTTATATATGTATATATACAAATCACACAAGATATAATGATGACTTAAACATGTCTATCCAGAAATAACATAAATATTTCCGTAAAAAAATGATTAAAATACAAATCACACAATGGTATTTTTTTTCTATAAAAACACAAAATACCATAAATAGACCCGACCTAGGGAAAAAAATGATTCTGAAAAAAAAGGGGATAAAATCGACTTGACCCAAGAATAGTTGGGTTGGGCTCAACCCAAACCCGGGTCTGCCTCAAGAGTGGTCTGGGCCGACCCAATCCAAAATCCGGTCCAATCGGGATTAGGTTGGGCTGACCCGAGTTGCAGCCCTAAGCTTATGCCTCTTGTTGATTATAATCTAATCTTACATACCTTTCAAAAAAAAAAAACATTCAACCACATATGTTATTCGTCCTTTACATTTTTCATCCTCTTGGAATATTTATGACATTTAATGAACAAAATAATTATTTTGCTTCTCTGTATGTCTTCCAACGGATCAAATCTCTCTTACGGAGTAAATTTTGTAATACAACTGTAAAATTTAATGAATATTTAAAATATATTCATAATTTTATTTAATTATAATTCTTACTATTTAAAATGTATTTACTAAATAACATAACATATGAAATTCATAAGAATCACATTTTAAATTATTAATATCAAAGTTATAAGAATCACATTTTAAAGTATATAGATCGATAGTAAATATCAAAAAAATATATATATATAATATAAAATTATAAAACAATATCAAGAGAGGTAGTAGTTCAAGAGTTGTAGCTCTTGAAATAAATAAATGCAAATAATTGAGAGAACTTTTGAAATCATTATAATTATATTTACAAATAAACAAGTTAATAATTAACATTAATATAAATAATAAGAAATAAATTGAGAGATGAAAAATTGATAATACAATGGACACATTAGAAAAAATATTGATGCACGATGCATACATATAATCACCCGTTATCGTAATAGAGGAAGATGAAATTAAATCAACGAATTAATCCTCTCACATCATTTCTCCATCTTTCACCATTTCTCTTATCTATGCACATTAAATAGTTGAACTCTATGACCAAATTAATCCTATTATATATCCTAACCTCTCTCTCTACATATATACACACACAAACAAACATTAGATAAACAATATTAGTACTCCATTCTCCCTACCTCTCTCTTTTATTTATATACACATGTACATATCTATAAAAAGTCTTCTACTTAATTACATGTTATGGATTTAAAAAATCAGAATCTTAAATATATGATTAATTATTTATAAATGAAATTGAGTATTAATTATGCATTAATGAAACTCATTTAATATCTCTTTTTTGATTTCAAATTTATACACACAAAAATATATATATACACATGAAAAGCCAAATCATATTTCGTTCTCCCCATGTTATACAATACTTTTAATGATATAAATACAGAAAAGAACACGACTGAGAAGTTGTATTATATCATAAAATAGAAGAATAAATGTATAAAAATATCCAAAATCCTTCACACTTTATCTAGGATTAAGTTTAAAGAAGAAATTAGTGTTAACTACGTCTTTTGAAATAATCATTAGAATTACTATTCAATTAATGTTAATTAACTATTTTTATTTTTTAATTTTTTGTAAGAAAATATTTGGAAATATTCCTCACCCCTCACACTTTTGTTACATATATAAATTATAAATATAAATTATAGATTATAGATATAGATAGATATAGATATATTTTAAATATTATCTACCATATTATATTTCACTTTACACATTAACTTATAGTTTAGGTTATAATTATCTCAATATATATATATATCACTTAATTCAAATCATCAATTATTAAAGATCAAGTGCATTTGAACGTACATTTCTTTGAAAAAATGAAACACACCCATTGGTATTCCTAAAAATAAAATATTGTATAACATACATTGAATGACTTTTGATTTAGCACATTCTTTGAGGGCTTGTTTGGTTGGGGTGTTTTTGTGTTTGTTTATGTGTTTTGTGTTTATAAACTTGTTTGGTTAGTGTTTTTGGGATATGTGTGTTTAAAAATATTTTTTCACTTTAGGCAAATTTTAGGCATATGAGAATAAACATGAATTTGGTGTTTATTGGGGTGTTTATCACTTACACTTTCTTCACTATATAATATATTTTATTATTTTATTATTTATATTATTAAATTATTATTTTTTAATTTATAAATATATTCTATTTATTTATTTATTATTATTTCATTATTTAATTTATAAATTATTTATTCATTTTTAATTATTTAAAAATATATTTTATTAATTTAATATTAGTTTATTATTATTATACTCATTTTTTTATTATTATTATGAAGTATTTATTTGTTATTATATTTACTTATTATTTATAATTATATTTATTTATTATTATTATATTTATTTATTATTTTTTATTATATTTATTTATTATTATTATTTATTTCATTTTGTTTATTATTTATTATTTTTATTATATGTTTAAATATGTTTTATGTAATTTATTATTTATTTTATTAATTTATTATTATTATTTATTATTCAGTCCACTTTTTATTATTATATTTATTTATTATTATTGTATTCATTTATTATTATTATTATATTATATTATATTTATTATTTATATTATTAAATTAGTATTTATTAATTTATATATTAATTTATAAATATATTTTATTTATTTATTTATTATTATTTCATTATTTAATTCATTTTATTTATAAATTATTTATTCATTTTTAATTATTTAAAAATATATTTTATTAATTTATTATTATTATACTCATTTTTTATTATTATTATGAAGTATTTATTTGTTATTATATTTACTTATTATTTATTTCATTTTGTTTATTATTTGTTATTTTTATTATATTTTTAAATATGTTTTATGTAATTTATTATTTATTTTAGTAATTTATTATTATTATTTATTATTTAGTCCATTTTTTATTATTATATTTATTATTATTATTGTATTCATTTTTTATTATTATTATATTATATTATATTTATTATTTATATTATTAATTTTTAATTATTGATTTTTAATTTTTCAATTTCAACCCAAAAAATATCCCTACCAAACATACTTCTGTTTTTGGATGAATAAACAAAAAAACAAAAAACGTATTTTTTGTTTATTTCAACACAAACACAAACACAACTCTACCAAACAAGCCCTCAATAATTGAGTTATAAAGGGACAGTGTGGAAACGGAAGGGTCTTGAGAGGTTACTGATAAAAATACCAACCCATTGTTCTTTCCTCCAAGCATCCACCATCCAGTAGACTAACAAGAAGAGAAAATCGCGGAAAGAGTCTGGCAAGGAGCGTGCAGTTACCTTTACATCAAGGATACTTCCATTGTGAATGTGAGCCCCAACTCTCCCGCTCATTTTATACATGATATATCTATATATATGTGTGTGTGTCTAACCTAACGTCTGTCTTTTAATGTGTTTTTGGAACCTTATGGTGATAATATGATTGATTTTAATCTCTCTCTTTCTTATTTTGTATGCGGCCTACTCTTAGCAGTCTCTGATTTTAGTCGTTGATTCTAGCAGTACGAATTTTACATATGTATGTATGCTATCGTGATACCAATTTTATCGGGAAAAAAAAATGTATGATCTTGAATTACGTATTGTAAATACTTAAATTCCAACATATAATCGATAGTGCTGATATCATGAAGATATTAATTTGCATATCGAGCCCTAATTGTCTAAGACCATGTGAACCATAATTGTCCGAGACCATGTAAAAATTTCTCTCATTCTAAGTATGGTATGCTTTATCTCTAATTCATTTCCGATTTTGGTACTTGGGCATACAAAAAATATTGAAAGGAACATTAAGCTAGTGTATATAACTATATTCCTATGCACATTCATGATATTATATACACAAGTACGTGCAGTTGACTCATAGTATACTGTGGTTCATTCTTGAATGAGAATTTACCTAGCAAGTCTAGGGTCAAATTCAATGAAATAGAGGTGACAATTTTTACCTCACCCGCCCTCTAAATTTGGATTGATGGGTGGGTGGTTTATAAAGCGGGTCGATAGTGGATTGGATTAATTGGGTGAGGCAAAATTGTGGGTTGGTAAGGGGTTGACCGTGGGTACTATGTAAAGCCTTCCCTCACAAACTGACAAACCCACAACGACTCAGTACTCTCTCGCAGGGATGGAATACTTATTTACCATAATACTGTGGCAAGTCGGTCAAACGGCGCTGACCAGATCTTTCTGGGCCTCGTCTTCTATTGCTTTCTCTCTACTACAAAAATGCCTCTCGTGCTTTGTCTCTCTCATCTCTTGGAACATTCAGGCTATACACATACATATATATATATATATATATAGAGAGAGAGAGGGCACATCATCATATATAGATATATTGGTTCAGGTGGAATTTGTTTCTCACTCTCCATTCTCTAACTCTAAAATTTTAGTGGGTTTGTTTTAAAAGCATTTAATTTTGTTGTAAGCAAGCTAACTATCTACAACCCAGTACTCCATAGACGTACTAGTATTTTTTTGTTGTTTTAAAGTGCTGCCTGGATCGACCCGACCCGCTTGTGACTCGACCCATTTACAACCCGTCTTAGCGGGTTGAGATCGGGTCACTGATCAGTTTATGACCCGTCCGCTTACGACCCAACCCAAACCCGCTCGTTTGCCACCATTATAGTTAACCATGGAAATATCAATTAATCTCCATGATTATTTTAATAGGACCGCTAGATCAAATTAAGAAGCAAAAATACGTACATATGATGGATGTGCATATGAAGTATTAGCCGTTAATTTCTCTAGGAGACTGTATGTCTCTCGCTCAAATCCTGTTTTGTCTTCGTTTTTATTATATATATATTTTTATAACCGTGATGTCCTGGTCAACTTACGCGCACCTCGACTAATTCACGGTACCTGTTTTTATTATATTGTCTTCCCTTTTTTCTTTTTCCAAAATTCTATCTCATGTGGCTTTATCACTTACTTTGTTTCTCCTTGTTTTCTAAACAAAATTAAAGGTTAAAAAAAGTTTTTTTTTTTGTTTTTTTTTTTATAAATAAGGCGTCATCTTTAGTCCGACTAATCTATGAACTAGTAGGAACGAGACTTGATATCTTTTGAAGCATCAAACCTCAAGTATATTTCAATTGAAATAACTTCTCTAAATCTAAAGAATATAGAAAACAATTTAGTTTTTAGGAAAATTGCAAATGGATATGAATATGGAGTGTGATGGCCATATATAATATCACCCTAGTATGAAAATTTTGAGATTGTTTGTACTGCCAGTTCATTAAATAGATTCTTTTTCTTGAACTGGAAAATGAAAAGATTACCAGCAATATATATAGTTTTGCAGGCCACTACTGTGGTTTTAGAGTTAAGACTTGAACTGGAAAATGTGCTGCAACTTTTTCTTGTTCTACAAACCTAATTCTAAATCCTCTATTGACACCTTCTTATATCATATGCTGCCATATATATACATATATTCCCTATTTATAGCAAAAAATCATTCTATGTATACTTTTCTCTATACGTATTTTGTCATATGTTTTTCCAATCACCTCTAATTATTCAGTTTCTGAAAAAGAACATGAGGAATCTCAATAACAAAGAGGAATCAAATGCTGAAGTAGAAGAGGAGACAAACCTCCTGGAAAAAGAAGTTTCCGAATCTAAACATGCAAGTGATGGGGAAAGTGGAGATCAGGGAGAAGATGAGGTGAAAGGCCTGCTAGAGACACAGCAGGCTCGGATGGAACCGCCCAGGAAGAAGAAAAAGGTGAAAAGCGGAACAAGTGATTTTTGGTCCATGTATCCGAGAATGAATGAGTCATTGCAGTATTTCCCGTTGTCTGATGGCGGGAGGGACCTTTTGAAAGAAGGAAGGAGTATGATTGGAATTGCAAATGCTGAGAAGCTGGAGGAGAAGTGGAGCGAGTTGAAGATTCAGGAAGTTGAATTATACTTGAAACGTCTCGAGTTGATTCGGGAAGAGATCAAGCTAGAACTGGCTGAGATGAAGTAAGTGCGTAAGGCTCATTTGAGTGCATTTTAAATGCCTTACTTAATGTGAAACACAAATAATTTAGTAACTGGATTTGTGTCCTTTGTATTCTCTCTCTACTTCCAAGGAGAAACAAATTCATTATGTGTTAGCCCTTAATTTCTCTATATTTGTTTTTTAATCACACCCCTTTCACTCTGCAGCCTTGGACTGCACCATGTTAGCGATAGCTTCTAATAAGTCCACCTGTTTATGCTGCAATCCCATGCTGAGGTACGTACTCGCTCTAGCCTTGTTTTAGTGTGAAATTTCTTTAAAAATGTAGTGAAATATTTTTGTTAAAATATTATGTAATGAAATGGATTTGACAGATAAATATATGAAATTTTATTTCCTTTAAATAGTGCATAATGGTGATATCTTCCGTGCAGGGTCGATATATGAGATCATATATTTTTTTGGTTCCTACTTGCTGTCAGAAAATAATGGTAATCGCAGCAGAACAGGTGGTCTTAGTGTGTCCTTGGCAGGGTCGAGTTTCTTGGATGGGTGGAGTTGCAGCAATTCACGAAAGCTAGTAAATGAATTTCATCTATCATTAACTTACTGTCTTTTACTTTTTGTAATGTTTGTAACTAGACTATCTATCATTCACAAGGATGCCTTGATGATGCTTATACAAAAATAGGCTTTTTGCTATTTTTTTTTCTTATATATAAATTATCACTGATCTTTTAAAAAAAAAGAAAAACAAAAGTGTTTTATTTAGGAATTTATTGGGTATGCTTTAATGTAATTGGAGGATGACTTTATTGTTGGTGGAATATGGAATTACATAGTATCGATTAATGCATCCGCAGGCAAGATCATGTGCAAATCAGTTTCTTGATTGCAATGAAAATATATATATATATATATATATATATATATATATATATATATAAATCAGTTTTTTGATTGCAATGAAAATATATATATATATATATATATATATTTATTTAGTATCTTTTTTACAGGGGCCAAAAAACTTGGTAATTGAGAGAGCTATTCAGCGGGCGCCCGATTGTTTTCACCCGGGTTCAATTTATGCTTTACCGCATGAATTGTTAGCATATGTAATTGAACCCTGTAAAAAGTATATTCGAGGTGTTTTGCACCTTGTAACAACTCATTTTTTATTCGAGTGACATGACCTTATTATGTCCCTTAATTCATTCTTAATGATATATCCAGTTAAATACTTGAATTTATGGAAAAAAAAAGTCGTGTCAAATGCATTTACAAATATTTGTATGATAGACATAAATAATGTATTTGATTTGATTAGCAAATTTGATTATTTACTTTGGCCGGACAACTACCGATATCTATTAATATTTTGTTTTAGAATGTTGTTGTTAAAAATATATATATATATATACAGTAGTGTTCTCTTGCTCCCAGGGGAGCAAGATAGGCTATAGTCATTTTCAATATTAACATTTAGATTTAATCTAAGAGTCATAATTCGAAACCGCTAAATCTTTTCAAAACCACTCAATCTATATTTAATTTTCAATTTTTATTTCCGTAATACCACTCATACAGATTTTAAAAAGGTAATTCCTTAAACAAAAATTGCAACCAAACATATACACTACTTTTTTTTACTGAATTTGATTTTAGTCTTTTGATACTTATTCATAAAGAATAAATCAATCCATAATATGATTGATATATTTTTTCGGTAAATATTATGGAATGATTTTGTGTATAAAAAGACTAAAATCAATTAAATTTATTGAAAATAGTTTTTTACTTGTTTTTTCGACTTGCATGCCTTAAATATTGAAGAATAGAAGTTGGAGGATAGAAAAAAAAGTGGTTGTCTCTCTCATGCCAATACGCTATATCATATTATAGACAAAATTTAGCAATCCTTAAATCATGAGATTTAATAAACTCCTTTATTTATTGGGCTCTATATTCCATAAGTGGGACAAATCCCTAACTTATGGATCACTCATTTTCCAGAGACATCAGTATTGGGCCATAAAATTTTTGGCTATTACACAGGCCCCTGATGTTTTGGGCTTATGATATATTTTTCCTTAGGCTCATGACCGAATATGTACATATGTATATACATAGATAAGTATATATAAGGTTTTTTTTGAAAAGTGGCGACTACAAGTGTGATGTGGCACCCTATTTAATGCTTGAGGTAGGTGGGCAATCATTTGCACTTTAAACGAACGGCCCATGCTCCCTCAATCTTCGCGCTTGGGGGCTGAATTTATGGCACACGTTCTTCGGACTTCGATTTATTTTCTAAATTGTGTAAGTCAGATAGTACTTTATTTTTCTTTCAATTTTCATCTCTACCCCCCATTTGTCTCTTCTACCTTTTTGAAACCATGTCTGATAGTGATGATACTAGGTCAGTAGAGGAGGTCATTTGGTATCTCAGGAACCGACCCTGATTCAACCAGTAGCGATAATCTTTTCTCCGTTCGTCAAGAGGCCTCTTTTCCCAAAATAGTTCCCCCGAATACTGACCTTTCGGGTTTATAAACGAATCCAAAAACACCCGCTGCAGGGGGTTCTCATGATAATGATGAGCCTATAAACCCCAACCCTCCTGAACATTTCTCGGTTGCTCCTCTTAAGAAAACAAGACCTGAGGTGGATGTAAAACACCTTCAAGCTGAAACTAATGTACCTGGTGATGTTCGTCTGGCCCCTTACCCAGGCTATTTAGACTTCTCTAAGAGTGAGGGACCTCAACCAGGTAACATTCTGTTATCGGCTGTTCATCTAAAAGTATTAAGATTCCCTCTTCACCCTTTCTTTCATTATGTCTTTTTTATGCTAGGGTTACACCCTCTCCAGCTTAACCCGAATAACTTTACGATTCTGGTAATGCTTCTTCTATATAATAGGGATCTGGACCTTAATCTAGGTTTAGTCGACCTACTTCTCTGTTATTTATTCCAAAATGCTAGAGAAAGCAAGGGTAGGTACAACCTCTTTCCCTTCCAAGGTTCGGGCATATGCTCTGATACGGAAAAATATGATAAAGGATGGAAGGAGAGAATGGTAATTGTTAGTGGCAACTGGGCCATTATCTCTGACATTCCCGATCCCTGGAACCTTCGGCCCTATTCGTTTGCCTGTCTACCGTCCCCTCTATAAAGCTACTTATTTTTGTGAGTTCTGTGACTTACATCAGGGAGAGTACGCGTATAGATTTCTCGGGTATAAAGATAGAGAAATACCCTGATCCCTTATAAAAGAACGGTTTGCACTTTTAAAGGCCAAGATCTGGAGCAACGTCCGGTCTGCCACTACTCTTCTGACTAAGGCCAATCTGGAGATGATTTCTAACTTGGGCGTTGCTATTGACAGGATGGATTTTCCCCTCAGGCCCCTTTTTGCCAGATGTACTCAGGTTCCTGAAGGGTTTAATCTGGTTGATGCTATACCACTCTCGACAGCACCCCCGACACCTCCGCCTGCATAAAGTCCTTCAGATCCACCTCAGCCTCCTCCTGCAAATGCTGTAACAACCAGGTATCGATCTGGTATGAGTGGCGGAGCGGCCAATAAAAGACCCAAGACCCAGACTACTGATCCCTCAACGAGCAATACTCCTTTGGCTCAGGATACTCCCCGCACCACAATTCCCTGGGAGCCAAAGTTCCTTCTTCCGGATGGGTCTCTGGTTTGTGTTGACTATATTACTATATGCCAGCCATATGTTCTTCAGGCTATGGCGAAAGGAGTTTGGACTCCTGCTGACAGGGCTGCTCAGTCGAAGATTTCCAGAACTGAGCTTTTTCAGATAGGCTCATCGATGGCCATGGAGGCTGGTGCTTCGACTTTTCTTTTGTACCTTAGCTTTATTATTTCTACTTCGTTCTGCACTAATATGCACCATTTTCCCTATCTGTGTAGCTTTTTTATGGGATCCAGGCCTACAATCCTGCCCTGGAGTCCGATGTCCGGGAAATGGCCAAGATGCAGGCTCAACTGCAGCAAAATAATGATCATCGTATCACTCTATCCAGGGAGGCATATGGTATTCGTCACAGAGTGTATATGAGCATAAGAGCCTTCTAGAGAGCGGAGAGGCTGAGAAGAGGGCCTTAGTTGCTGAACTAGCAGAGGCAAAGGCAGCCTACCAAAAGATAGTTTCCAAAAAGGTGGAGTCAGATAATCTTCTGGCTCTTGAGCGATCTAAGGTAGAGATGTGCCGTTTGGGTGGTCTAGACATGCACAGCCAGTACGTCACAATCTGTGATGTTCGATAGGTCAGAGCATGGCGGGATAGGCACGAGATGGAACATATTCCCTTGGCTGATCGGGAGTTTAAGACTGCTGAGGAGTTTGATGATTTCATGGGAGTGCCCCTTCCTTATATAGACCCACCGACCTCTAAGAATGAGAAACGGTTTGCTACCCTTCTGAAGGGAGAAGACTAGTTTTGCCCCTGAGTTGAAATAGGACTTAGGTTTTCTAGACTTCATTATGTATTACTGTAAATGCCAAAAAATGAACTACACATAAAATCCTCTTTTTATTAAATTATGACTTTCCTTATATACATTTTCTCTTTGGGCTTTAGGCCCATTAGGGCAACACCAACTTGATTACATCACTATTTCTATTCACCAAAGAAATACACACTGAAATGGGCTTACTTATCGGGCTTATGATAATCTTATTGGGCCATTAGCCTGATGAGCCCGATGCTTGATGGGCTTGGACATTTCCACACTTACACAGGCCCGCTTCTTTATGATAGGCCTTCAGTCGATTATGCCCATTAGAGAGAAGATAGGATGGAAACCAAGATACATTAACTCTATCGGGGTGACGTGGCAGAGCTAATCAATGCGACAGCCGTACCATCATTCGAATGTTTGAAACTCATGGCCCAGGTGGCCTTGATTGGCGAGAAGGGGGCTGAAGAGGCACACGTGAAAAGATGTGACGCTTCGCTTCCCGAGCGCACGACTTTTCGAGCATTTCAGAGGCCTCTATAAATACCTAGTGCATTTGCTGAACAGTCATTGTATTTCAAAGCCAATAGCTCTCAGAAAACTCTCTGCAACTTGAGTTCTTCGTTTATCATTGCCATAATCTGTTCACTCTTGTAGGAAAATATCCGAAAACTCTTCGGGATTCATCATAGAGTAAGTTCTCTTCCTTCAGTTTTCCTACCTTTCTTTAAATATATCCGATAGTGACAACACTCGGTCGGGTAGCGACCATCTCCCCTCCTCTGTGGACGCAGATGCTTCCCTTAGTTCTCCCTCAGTAGAGGTGGTTAGGACTGTCGGGTCCAGTCCTCCTGGGGTTAATTAAAACGTCGTAGCGGTTGGGGATCTGGCTGCAGGGAGTTTGGGAGACCAATTTTATGCCGACCCTCTCCCTCCTACACACAAGGTAAAAACAGTATTGAAAAGATTAAGGGTTAAGTGTGGGATATCCGATGGGGTTATCATTAAGAATTATCCCAAAAAATACGACTTTAGGAAGGGTGAGGGGGTCATGGGTCATCATATTTTACTGTCATCCTTCCTCCTTCAGGTTCTTAAATTCCCGATCCACCCTTTCTTTCTTTACACCTTAGCTACTCTGGGTCTGGCCCCGCTTCATGTGGGGCCTAACTTCTTCAGGATCGTGTCCATGCTCCTGATAATTAATCGGTAATTGGGTCTTGACCTGGGTTTAGATGAGCTTCTGTTCTATTACAAGATACATGACCAGAAGGATTGTAGGGGTCGGTACAAGCTTTTTCCCTTAAGTGGGAGAAAGATTTGTGACGACACCGAGAATTCTAATAAGGGGTGGAAGGAGAGAATGATCTTGGTGAGCGGGAATTGGAGGCTTCTTGGCTCAGTTGGATTCAATGTCCCAAGTGAATTTGACAGATCCTTGTTCCCTTATTTCAAACCTTACCATAGAGGATCCTGTTACTGTGAACAATGCGATGATAAGTTGGGTCATCACGTGCTGGAGTTTCTGGGAGCGCCCGACCAGTTTAAAACTCCAAAATACATAAAGTCCTGATTTGATATCCTTAAATCAAAAATTTGGGGGCAGCCCCTGAGGATTTGTGGCATTTATCTGATGGGTTCTAATTTGCAGGCACTAACATCAGAAATGCTGAGAATCCCGCAAGTTGTGCTTAAGAAGAAGGCCAAGCGGGCACATGGCCCTCAAGCGATCCCTTCAGTATCGGAGGAGGTTCAAAACAGTCAGGGGTCCCAAAATACTCCAACTCCCCCGTCTGGGACTGCTCCTCCACCATCGGTGGAAAACATTCTGGTGACTCCATCCCCCCGATGGGAAACGTTCCAGTTACTCCGCCCCCTCCTTTAGGAGCTGGTACCGCCGGAGCACCCTTTATTCCTCCTTCAGGAGACATTCTTGTTCCTGGATCCCGACTGATTGAGGAGGTTACTCCCGATCGATCGGTTAGGCCCCGTTTGACCACAACGTCATCTCTTATCATAGTAAAGGAGACTGGGTTTGCAACTGAAGAGAAGCGACCCATCCCATGGGTGCCAAAGATAACACTTCCAGGTGGTGACTTTTTGGTCAGGGGACACGAGACCATCGACAATGACGTAGCCCTTCGGGCAATGGGTTCCCAGATCTGGACTCCTGCGGACAGAAAGAAACTGAGACAAATCGATCGGGTAGAACTGGCCTTAATTGGTCCGGAGATTGCCATGAAGGTACTTTTTCAATATACTGTCTCATCAGTCATACTTTTTCCTTGATCAAGCTAACACTTGTTCTTTTGGTAGATGTTTTATCTGACCCAAGCCTATAATGTGAAGATGGAGGAGGACGCTAAGTTGTTTCGTAAATCTAATGGGCTATTGAAGGTGAAGGAAGATGCCAGGCAAAAGGCTGCCTCCTTGTTGTTAATATCCAATGAAAAATTAGAAGTTCAGACAACGAGGGCAATCATCACAGAGCAACAGCTTCGAGCTGCCCGTGATCAGATCCAGGAGATGGAGGCGGTACGGCGGGCCCTATTCTCTGAAACGGAGGCCCTGAAGGCTGAGAATGCAAGCCTGAGGGCTGAGAGTGAGGGCCTGAGGGCTTCCAAGGCGGAGCTTCTGGAGGAGAAGGCTGAGACCAAGAACCTCCTTGTAGTGGAGAGGTCAACGTTGGAGATGTGTCACCGGGGTGGCAATGAGATGTACAAACACTTTTGTGACACCTCCCAGTACCGAATCGAGTTCGGATGGAGGTCATGCTTCAATGACTTCTGAAAACCTATTGAGGAGAGGGACTTCGCTTCAATGGAAGAATTGGATGAGAATTTGGGCATCACCCCACCGTATGACGATCCGGTTGGAGGTCCTGATGATGTTCGTTTCTGTGAGTTCCTGACCAAACCTCTCCCGGGGATGAGTATTACGTCCAACTCTGATCCTCCAGTTCCCGATGGGGCCATTGTCCTTCGAGCTCCAGTTCGGCGGGCACTGGTGCTGGCACTTAGGATAGGATTCTCCATTTTGTAAAATATTTTGTAAGCTTTGGCCATCGGAGCCCATTTTTGAATGAAAGATCATTGCTATTGTCTAATTTATTTTTTCCATACTTCGATTATTTAATCCAAAAAGGTACTATCTTTCGGGATCGTCATGTCATGCGATGGAAAAGACAATATTTTATTTTATTTTGCAATTTGTAATCTCTTTCGAGCACTTCAGGCTATGCGATAGACAAATCAACACTTTGTTTATTTCTTGCAAATTTTGATATCTTCAGGATCAGTGTTATGTCTTTCGGGCACTTCAGGCCATGCGATAGACAAATCAACACTTGCTTTATTTTTTACTTTGATCTCTTCAGGATCAGTGTTGTGTCTTTCGAGCACTTCAGGCCATGCGATTGACAATGCAACACTTAGATTATTTTTGCAAATTTTGATCTCTTCAGGATATGTGTTGTGTCTTTCGGGCACTTCGGGCCATGCGATAGACAATGCAACACTTATATTATTTTTTCAAATTTTGATCTCTTCAGGATCTGTGTCGTGTCTTTCGGGCACTTCAGACCATGCGATAGACAATGCAACACATGCTTTATTTTTTACCTTGATCTCTTCAGGATCAGTGTTGTGTCTTTCGGGCACTTCAGGCCATGCGATAGACAATGCAACACTTAGAGATTATTTTTGAAAATTTTGATCTCTTCAGAATCTGTGTTGTGTCTTTCGGGCACTTCAGGCCATGCGATAGACAATGCAACACTTAGATTATTTTTTCAAATTTTGATCTCTTCAGGATCTCTGTTATGTCTTTCGGGCACTTCAGACCATGCGATAGACAATGCAACACATGGTTTATTTTTTGTTTCAGTAGATATTTATAAGCTATTTATTATTGATCGGGTGCTATAACATTTTTACAAAATTATTGATCGGGTGTTATAGCCTTTTTACAAAAAGATCAAAGTAAAAACAAAAATTGGCCGTTGAAGGGTAGTACCTCTTCAGGCGAGAGGTGTTCTGGGAGTTTGGTTCCATTCCGCCATCCATATTCCTTCGGACGCGATATGATCTACGCTCGATGACTTCGGTAATGGTGTACGGGCCCTCCCAAGGGTTCCTGAGCTTGCCCACGAGCCCAATTTTTTGCCTAAGGACCATGTCTCCGACCTGGAACTCTCTTCTTCTGACTTTCTGGTTGAAGTGGTTCCGGACGCGCTGTTGGTAGGCGGCCAGTTTGATCCCAGCGGCCTCCCTTATTTTATCTAGTAGATCAAGGTTGTGAGCCAAGTGCTGGTTGTTTGGTCCTTCAACCCAGGCCTGGCTCCGGAGGGTTGGAACCCTGACCTCTATTGGGATCATAGCCTCAGCGCCATATGCCATGGAAAAGGGGGTCTCTCCAGTGGGTTGTCTAGGAGTCATTCTATATGACTAGAGCACTTCAGGTAGTTTTTTGAGCCTTGCGGGTATCAGACGAAAGACGTGCTATGATTGATACCATGCTTGGCAAAGAACGCTCTTACTTCTTTGTTGTCAATATTTGTCCCATGATCCATCATGATTGTCCTTGGTAGCCCGAATCTGCATATTATGTGGGACCATATGAACTTGATGACGTGGCCACTCCTGATGGTGGGAAAGGCTTCAGCTTCTACCCATTTGGTGAAGTAATCGGTGGCCAGAAGGACATAGACATTTGACCGGATTGCCTTTGGGAGAGGTCCCATGATATCCATACCCCATCGGGCGAACGGGTACGGTACTATGGTGGGATGTAAGAACTCAGGTGGCCAATGGATAACGTCTCTGTGCATTTGGCACGGCTTTCACCTTCAGACATACTCTTCGGCATCTCACAACAGATAGGGCCAGAAGTATCCTTGGGAGAGTATCTTATGGGCGAGGGATCTACCTCCGGAGTGGTTCCCGCAATCTCCACTATGAATCTCCTGCATCACTATCCTTGATTCTGAGGGCGTAATACATTTCAAGTAAGGACCTGAGAAGGATCTTCGATAAAGTTTCCCGTTTATAATTGAGTATCGGGCTGAATTCCTCCTGATCTTGTGAGCTTCAGCTTTGTTCTCTGGGAGTGTTCCACTTCATAGGTAATCCATTGGGGGATCTATCCAACTGGGCTCCCATGGGATAAACATCACTTGTTCGGGTTCCTGAATACTTGGCCTGATTATAAAATCCACCAGCGCAACCCGGGTCAGGTCTTCGCCGGCTGAGGATGCCTGGTCGGCTAGGTGGTCAGCTACAGAGTTTTTCGTTCCTCGGGGGATCTGAGTGTTGGTTATCTTTTGAAAACTTTCTGTTTCTTTTAATACAAGTGCCCGATAAGACTCCATTTTTGGATCTTTTGTCTCGTATTCCCCTTTGATTTGTCGGACGACTAGATGAGAATCGTTGTGCACTGCTAGGACCTGTATCTAGAGGCTTCGGGCTAATCTCAAGCCATATATCACTGCTTCGTACTCTGCCTCATTGTTGGTGGCTGGGAACTGCAATTGCACCAAAATATGGAGGTGCGTACCGTCAGGTGTCAGGATCTGTAGACTGATTCCTGATCAGGCTGAGCCATCCACGAAAAGCTTCCAAGTGTTTGGCTCAGTCATCTGGTCGGGTTCTTCAGTTTTGTATTCGAGTAGGAAATCTGCCAATGCCTGACCTTTGATGAAAACCCGAGGTATGCAAGTCAAGTCATATATGCCCAATTCAATGGCCCATTTAGAAATTATCCCCGAAAGGTCAGGTTTCAACATGATGACTCGGAGAGGTGTGACAGTCGGGACAATAATTGGATGAGCTTCGAAGTAGTGCCTTAGTCGCCTTTTCACATTCACCAGTGATAGAACTAGCTTTTCCTGTCTGTTGTACTAGGTTTCCGCTTCAGCCAAGGATTTGCTGGTGTAAAATACTGGCATTTGAACGTTCCCATCCTCTTTGATGAGGGCTGCACTGGTCGAGACACAGAGGATATTGCTAAGTACATATGGAAGACTTTATCGGGAGTCGGTGTGGATAAGATTGGGGGTAGGGTCATGTACTCTTTCAACCTTGCCAGGGCTTTAGACTGCTCAGGACCCCAGACTTCCCCCTTCTTCGCCTTGATCGGCTGAAAGAATGGTCTGCACCGATCAGTGAGTCATGAAATGAACCTGCTAAGTGCCACCACTCTTCATGTCAAGACTTGAACGTCTTTATGTGTCCGGGGGTCCTTCATTTCCATCAGGGCCTTGACTTGTGTCAGATTGGCCTGGATCCCGGTTCGGTCCACGATGTGTGCCAGGAATTTTTCGGAGGATACACCAAAAGAGCATTTCTCCGGATTAAGCTTTATGCCATGCATCACGACTGTGTCAAACACTTGGCGCAAGTGGGTGAGATGATCTCCCTTTTTCCTGCTCTTGACCACAGTGGCATCAATATAAGCCTTAGTTATTGTACCCATCATCCCCTTGAAGATCCTGTTGACCAATCTCTGGAAAGTGGCACCTGCATTTTTTAGACCGAAAGGCATAACTCTAAAGCAATAGGTACCTGTCTCAGTAATGAATGAGGTATTTTCCTCATCCATCGGGTTCATTTTTATCTGGTTGTATCTCGAATAGGCATCGAAAAAAGTTAGACGGTCGTAGCCGGCTGTAGCGTCAACCATCTAGTCAATCTTTGGTAGTGGAAAACTGTCCTTCGGGCATGCCCTGTTCAGGTCAGTAAAATCGACACAAACCCTTCACTTACCATTCTTCTTTTGCACGACCACTACGTTGGCAAGCCATTCGGAATACTTGACCTCCCTAATTTGGTTCTGATGTGCTCCCATTCGCCTCTGCTTTTGCCTGATTGGTCTCACGTTCGGGTAACTTTGCAATGAATGCTGGGCAATATCAGGATCGATTCCTGGCATGTCAGTATGCTCCCACGCGAAGACATCGAAGTTGTCCTGCAGCAATTGTGTCAGTTCTTTCAATTCAAGGTCGGTAAGATTTGTACCTGCAAAAGTAACTTTTTCTGGGCTATCGGGTACAACACAGATTGGCTGTAATGACTCGACCACGATTGGGGTATCCGGATCCCCCCTCTTTAATTGTTATTTGGAGCCTGGACTTTGTTCTTTGGAGTGGGATGTCATTGGGACTTTCCTTTTCCGGATCTCCTTTAGGGTAACCGCATAACACTCATTGGCGGCCACCTGGTCACCCTTGATGTCGACGGTACCTAGACCGTTGGGGCTTATGTATCTCATGACTTGGTGAAGAGGTGAGGGTATACCCTGCATTAGGTGAATCCATCCCCTTCCTATGAGCAGATTGTACGAAGGCTTGGCATCCACCACAATAAATGTCTCAGTCAAGGTCCTTTGAGCAGCAGATACTGGTAACTAGACTTCCCCGATTGGCTCAATTTGCCTTCCATCGAAACCTGCAACGGGGTACCGCGATGCCATAATTTCGATCGGATTGATCTCGAGCTTTTCAAAAGGCCATTTGGTGATGATGTTTGCACTGCTCCCAGGGTCAATCATGACTCTCTTCACAAGGCACTTGGCTACCATCAGGGTCACAACTAGTGGGTCATCATGTGGGGTCTGGATGTTTCAGAGTTCCGATGCAGAGAAAATGATCTACGCTTCTCCCGACCTGTAGTGGATATCACTGATTTCATTGACTCTTCTCATCTTGCGGGTTCTCCGCATGTGGCTCCGGTGTGATCCTTCCGTCTCTTTGGATGAGGGGCCACCATGAATCATGTTAATGATCCTAACTGGCTGTGCGTCTGAGGGGTTTTGAGGGGCGCTAGGGGCACGCTGATCGGTTCTCAGTCTGTCCCGTTGGACGTAATCTCGGAGTTCTCCGCGAAGCAGCAACGTCTCCACCTATTGCCTGAGATTACGACACTCATTTGTGTTGTGCCCGAAATCACCGTGGAAAGCACAATGCTTTGACTTGTCCCATTGGTCAAGTGGTTGTTTGATGGTTGGGGGTTGTTGGAAAATCCCCTTGGTTTTATTTTCCCGGTAGAGTTTCGCAAGGCTGACCTTCAGGGGCGTCGCTCTCTCTTCAAATTTGGAGTGCTTGAATGGTTTCGGGGCTGGTGATCCCGAAGGAATTGATGATCTTGATAAAGTTGGACGTTTTCGATCGGTCGCTCGATCTTTTGATTGGGCTTTAATGCTGACCAAGGCCACCCTCTTCTGCCTGACGGTTTCCTCTTCTTCAATCCTTAAGTATCCTCAAGAGTTTAACTCCCCAATTCCTGACGGTGGGCGTTTCACCAGGGATTGGTGGAACTTAGTCCCTAGAATAAGGGCCATTTGGAAGGCCTCAATGGCAGAGTGTTGGTCACAGTTATCGACAGAAGAGGATTCGATGTTGAGCCGGGATAAAAAGCTTTTTAGTGACTCTCCTCTCTCCTGGGTCATGGTGAAGAGGCAGGATATGGTCTTCTTCTGTCTTTTGTTCCCATAGTATTGGGCCATGAAGAGCCTGGTCAGCTGTTGCCAGCTTCCTATGGATCGGGGTGGTTGTTTCCTAAACCATAATAGAGCTGCTTCGGCAAGACTTGTGGAAAACACCTTGCAAAGCAAGGACTCGTTCTTGGCGTACATGGTCATCTTCTGGTGGATCTGATAAATGTGTTCCTCGAGGTCCTTGGTGCCATCATATGGGTGAACTGAGGCATAACAAATTTCTTTGGGAAAGGCTCTTGGGTTATCTCGGGGACGAATGGTGACTGTATCAACTCGATTGACGCTTGGATGGCCAGATCATCGGTAGTTTGGGCTTTCATGTCTATGAGGACTTTCCTTTGGAATTCATCCATCATTGCTTGAAGTTTTTGGGGGGTCATGGATTCGTCAGCTGCGGGGGCCTTTTCTGAGCGCTGGGAAGACTCGGCATGCTCTTCCGTTCTGTCGCTATCTCACTGGTTCAGAGAGTGGTCGACCGTCGCTACTAGAGGGGCAGTTGGTGGTGGAGCCAACCTCGGCATGAGCTCCGCATTCTGTTTCTCCAGAGCCAGGCTGCGTTCCTCAACGGCCATCAAGAATTGTAGGATTTGCTCCATGGACTGGGGACCTCCCGCACGATTGTCCGTAGTGGTTGGAACGTCTGCTTGCGAACAAGTGACTGACATATTTGCCCGAGGAGTAGTGAGCAAAGGTTTTAGAAGGTGGTGAAAAATCTTTGGGTTTAACCAACAAACTCAGCTTAATGAGTTGGGAAGAATGAGGCGATTTTACAGATCCCGAATAACATATTTGAAAAATCAAGAACTCCTTTAATGCAACTTCCCACAGATGGTGCGAAAGTGTAAATGCCAAAAAATGCACTACACATAAAATCCTCTTTTTATTAAATTATGACTTTCCTTATATACATTTTCTATTTGGGCTTTAGGCCCATTAGGGCAACACCAACTTGATTACATCACCCTGACATCACTATTTCTATTCACCAAAGAAATACACACTGAAATGGGCTTACTTATCGGGCTTATGAGAATCTTATTGGGCCATTAGCCTGATGTGCCCAATGCTTGATGGGCTTGGATATTTTCACACTTACAATTACCCTTTAGAAATGTATTTTTGTATTTTGTATTTATATTAATGAAAGGATTTTCCCAATATTTTGAAGGATTTTCCCAATATTTTGAAGGATTTTGTTCTTGTTACTTCGGTTTAGCTATTGACTAGCCCGAGATAAACGTTTTTGAACTTAACACTTAGAAAAATTTTCATTTTAGTATGGAGTCTTCCGGCATCTGGCCCCTAAGACTTGTTTATGTCCTCTGGTTAGTTCAAATCAGGTTTGAATTCAACACTTAGGAAAATTTTCGGTTTAATATGGAGTCTACGGGCATCTGGCCCCTGAGACTTGTTTATGTCCTCTAGTTAGTTCAAATCAGGTTTGAACTCAACATTTAGGAAAAATTTCATTTTAGTATGAACTCTTCGAGCATTTGGCCCTTGAGACTTGTTTATGTCCTCTGGTCAGTTCAAATCAGGATTGAAATCAACGCTTAGGAGATTTTTCTATTTAATATGGCATTTTCATAAAGTATGATCACTCATATAGAACGTAATATTCTATTAAAAAAAAACTTGAGAGACATGTAGCAGAGGTGCCGAACATCGGACACATATGTTTTATTATAATCAGCAGAACTGTCATGTACAAGACAAAGTGTTTATTTTATTGTTTAAGGAAAGACTACCTGAGGATAATACCTCTTTAGACGATAAGCGTTCTGAGAGTTGGGGGCTCGATGCGGCCTGTCTCGTTCTTCTGAACCCGATATGTACCACGACCGATGACCTCAATTATTGTATAAGGTCCTTCCCATATCTCCTGTAACTTACCAATAATCCTAAATTTTCTTCTGAGTACCATATCGCGTACCTGAAACTCTCTTCTTTTTACCTTCTGATTAAACCGGGCCCTGACTTGTTGCTGGTAGGCAACCAGCCTTATCCCGACAACTTCTCTTCTTTCTTCCAGTAGGTCCAAATCATGGGCCAGGTGCTGATTGTTTGGACCTTCTTCCTAGGCCTGACTTCTTAGTGTAGGCACCTTCAATTCGGTTAGCATAATGGCTTCGGCCCCATAGGCCATGGCGAAAGGGGTTTCTCCCGTTGGTTGTCTTGGAGCGGTCCGATAGGACCATAAGACCTTGGGTAATTTTTCCAACCAAGCTTCTTTTGCTTCTTCGAGCTTTTTTCTAAGTGTATCAAAAATCGTTCTTTTTGTCCTTTCGGCTTGTCCATTTCCATGTGGGTAACCAACGGAAGAAGTGTTCTAATTGATCCCATGCTTTGCTAGGAACGCTTTAACTTTCCTGTTATCCAGGTTGGTGTCATTATCCATCATTATAGTTTGGGGTAGACCGAATCTACAAATGATATGACTCCAGATAAACTTTATAACGTGGTTACTTTTAATAGTTGAGTATGCTTAGGCTTCCACCCATTTGGTACAGTAATCCGTAACCAAAAGAACATGTGTAGTAGATCGTATTCCTTGTGAGAGAGGACCCACAATATCCATTCCCCATCGGGCAAAGGGGTGAGGGGTAATTGTTGGATTTAATAGTTACGAAGGTGGATGAATGACATCACCATGAAATTGGCACTTTTTATAGTGTCGGGTGTATACCTCAGCGTCTCTTGACAGATAAGGCCAGAAGTACCCCTGGGTAAGGACTTTATGGGCTAAAGACCTTCCCCCGGAATGATTGCCACACGATCCAACATGTATCTCTTCCATGACTGCAGAAGCTTCGGAGGGTGTGAGACATATTAAATATGGCCCAGAGAATGACTTGCGGTAAAGTTGGCTGTTGTATTGAGCGTATCTTGCGGCTTTCATTCGTATTTTTCGGGCCTCTGGTTTTGACTCAGGTAACACACCCATCCTTAAATAGTCTGGTATGGGGTCCATCAAGCTTGGCTCCCATAGAATGATCATCACGTCCTCGGAGGGCTCCAAGCTTGATAGGACGATGAAGTCCATTGGTGTTGTTCGTGTCATACTTTCCCCTGCTGCGGAGGCCTTATTAGCTAAACGATCTGTCATGACATTATCCCCTCTAGGGATCTGTTCAAAGGTTAATTGCTGGAATTCTTCGGCATCTTTTAGTACCAACTTCCTCTATGCTTCCATTTTAGGCTCTCGGGTTTCATACTCCCCATTCAACTGTCGTACGACCAATTGGGAATCCCTTCGTATCTCTGCTTTCTGTACTTGCAGGCTTCGGGCCAACTGAATTCCTGCTAGAAGGGCCTCATACTCGGCTTTGTTGTTGGAGGATGGAAACTCCAATCGAACGGACTGCTGAATTTTAGTTCCATCGGGTGTTACGAGCTCTACACCGATCCTTGCTTCGTTGATATTTGACGATCTGTCAACGAATACTACCCATAAGCCTGGTTCATTTTCTTCTGGAGAATTTGTCGTTCCTGTTTCTAACAGAAAGTCAGCTACCACTCGTCCTTTTATGGCAGTTTGGGGGACATAGGTTATGTCATAGATTCCCAGTTCTATTGCCCATTTGGATACTCTCCCTCGCAATTTGGGCTTTGCCATTATGGATCTGATTGGGGTTGAAGTTGGTACCACGATCGGATGTGCTTCAAAGTAATGACGAAGACATTGTTTTGCATTGATCCGTGATAGTACTAGTTTTTCATGTTTGGAATAACGGGTTTCTGCATCAGCAAAGGCTTTGCTGGTGTAGAATACCGGCATCTGGTACCCCTTGGCCTCCTTGACTAGAGCGGCACTGGTAGATGTTGCAGATATAGCTATATATAAGTGTAACGACTCGTCTGCTTCCGGGGTTGCCAATATGGGAGGCTTTGTCATGTAGCTCTTGAGCTTTTTTAAAGCTTCTGATTGTTTCGGCCCCCAGACCTCTCATTTTGCTACCTTTATAGAATGAAAAAATGGTTGGCTCCGATCAGTTAAGCGATAGATGAAACAGCTGAGGGATGCTACTCTCCCGGTTAGTACTTGGATCTCCTTCTGGAACTTCGGCTCTCCTAATTCCATGAGAGCTCTGACTTGTGCTTGGCTCGCCTGTATTCCCGTTCGATCAACTATGTGTCCTAAGAACTGGCCCTAGGACACTCCGAAGGAACATTTGGATGGGTTGAGCTTCATCTTATACTTTCTAAGGGTGTCAAACACCCGATGTAGATCAGTTAGGTGGTCACTTTTCGCCTTGCTTTTGACCACCATGTCATAAATGTAGGCTTCTATGGTGGATCCCATCATGCCTTGGAAAATTTTTCTAACCAACCTCTGAAAGGTTGCACCTGCATTTTTTAGTCCGAAAGGCATAATTGTATAACAATATGTACATGATTCAGTGATGAATGCGGTCTTTTCCTCGTCATCTAGCATCATTCGTATCTGTACATGTGAGTTTTCCCGACCCATGGAAAAGTCCATCCTGACCTGATCAGGTCAAGAAAGACCCGAGATCCGAGACTATGACCCGACCATTGTGTCTGCGTCTTAACACCGATTGATATATCATCCCCATGGTACGGGAAGTAGCACGACCCGACCATCATATTTATTATTGCCCCGACCTGAAGAGTATTTTTTTTTGAAGGAACTCGAGGTTCTAGAAGATACTTGTAGCTCAAGGCAATGGCATGATATAGGATCTGTATAGCTGACGTGTAAAGTAAGATGTCATGTAAAGTTGAAAATGTTGCCCTAATGGGCCAAAGGCCCATTAGGAAGATGTATATAATTCAATGAAGAGTAATGAGAAAGGGATCTTTTTGTGTTGTGCAAATATTGTATCTACACAATGGCGCCGTCTGTGGGAAATTAGGTCAGATCACCGACCATCTTCCTACCTCCGAAAAAGCTGAGTGAAACCCAGATACACCTTTCATACCATCCTCATTTTCCAGATATAACGATGCCGGTAACCAGATCCCATTCTGAAGCACTGATTCCCGGCACCGGACAACCAAACGCCCCACCATCGATTGAAAATCTCCTGCAGCAGCTGGTGGAGGCGGAGAAACGCAGCCAGGCCGCCGAGGCAAGGAGCCTGGCAGCAGAAAGGAGGAGTGAGGAACTCCTCGCGAGATTGAATCAGGCAACTATCCCACAGATAGTTCCCGATCAATCACAGACCCAAGGTGATGCCCAAACACGAGAGGAGCATGGTGAAACATCTCACCGGCCAGGCAAGGCCCCGGCTACCGGCGATACTCCAGTTATCGACGAACCTCTGACGTCGCAGAAGCTCCAGGAGATGATGGCAGAATTTCAGAAGAAAGTCATGAATGATCTGAGAGCCAGATCCACAGATGACCAGGCCCTCAGAGCCTCTGCCGACTCGGTTCAGTCGCCCTTCAGTGTGGAGATCACCCAGGAACCCTTCCCAAGGAAGTTCGTCATGCCCAGATTCACTCCTTACGATGGAACGAAGGATCCCGAGGAGCATATCTACCAGATCCACCAGAAGATGACGATGTACGCCGAGAACGAAGCCCTGCTATGCAAAGTATTCCCGACCAGTCTTATCGATGCACCGCTCCTCTGGTTCAGAAAGCAACGGCCGAGATCCATTGGCAGCTGGCAGCAATTATCCGATCTCTTTGTGGCACAATATTTCGGGAACAAGAGGCAGAAGAAGACCATCTCGAGCCTCTTCACCATGACTCAGGAAAATGGCGAATCCCTCAAGAGCTTCCTGTCTCGATTCAATGTCGAGTCGTCCTCCATCGACAACTGCGACCAACACTCTGCCGTGGAGGCCTTCAGGATGGCTCTCATCCCGGGGACCAAGTTTCACCAATCACTTGTGAAGCGACCTCCCTCGGGAATAGGAGAACTCAACTCCAGGGCGCAAGGCCACTTGAGAATCGAAGAGGAAGAAGCAACCCGACAGAGGAGAGCGGCACTGGTCAGTGTGGAAATGAAATCAAAGGATAAAACGTCAGACAAATCCCGACATGATATGAATCGCAAACGCTCGAATCCCCCGAGCCACTCTTCATCTCATTTTCCCCCTCGACCCGATAGACGCGCAAAGATTGAAGAGAAGATTACTCCATTAAAAGTGACGCTTGCCAAGCTTTTCCAGGAGAACAAAGCTCGAGGAATCTTCCAAACTCCTCCCCCAATCAGGCAACCCCTTGACCAAAGGGATAGATCCAAGCATTGCGCCCTTCATGGTGATTTTGGCCACACGACCAACGATTGCCGAAACCTGAGACGCCAGGTGGAAGGAATGATAGCCCGAGGGGAACTGAAGGATTATATCCAGAGGGATGGTCCAAGGGCCAACCCACCAGCACAATATAACCAACGGAATCAGGGTCCTGCTCACCCGGTCAGGATCATCAATATGATCCATGGGGGTCCCGATCCACAAAGCAGCGAAGGATCGAGACGCACACAAATGAGAAGAGCACATCAGATCGCCAGGATATCTGAGATAAACGAGATCCACCACCGAACGGGGAAATCTCAGATACTGTTCTCCCAGGAGGACCTACGGCACATCCAGGTCCCGCACGAGGACCCGCTAGTCATCACTCTGATGGTCTCGGGATGTCTTGTGTAGAGGGTCATGGTTGACCCGGGAAGCAGCGCCAACATCATGACCAAATGTGCTTTTGATAAATTGGAAATCAACCCGAGTGACATCGCGACTTCCCGAAACCCAATTGCCGGGTTCGATGGAAAACAAGTCGAGCCTCTCGGGGAGGTCAGGCTACCTGTGACGGCGGCCCAGAGAACTCTGTCCGAAACTTTCGTGGTGGTGGACGTGAAACCATCGTACAATCTTCTTATGGGAAGGGGATGGATACACAGAATGCAGGGGGTACCGTCAACTCTCCACCAAATGATGAGGTGCGTTGGCCCAAATGGGTACGACATAATCGACATCAGAGGGGATCAAGTGGCGGCCAAGCAATGCTACGCCGTCACCATCAAAGAAATGAAGGACACGGTACAACAAGCAGGAAAAGTTGGTCTTATCCCTGATCAATGCTAAACGACGTCTCAGGCATTACTTCGAAGCTCATTATATCATTGTCCCCACTACCACTCCCATTCGTGTACTTATGGCAAAGCCCGATCTTTCCGGAAGAGTTTCCAAATGGGCCATTGAACTGGGAATTTATGACATAACTTACGTACCCAGAGTCTCGATCAAAGGACAGGCCGTGACCGACTTCCTCTTGGAAGGGGAAACCGAGGAGATCGATCAGCCCGATGAGTTGGTAACGTGGAAGTTATTCGTGGACGGTTCAGTGTGCGCCAATGGAACAGGTGTCGGGTTGGAAATCCATACTCCCGACGGGACTAAGTTACAAGCCTCGGTACAATTACAATTCTCAGCCACCAACAATGAGGCAGAGTACGAGGCAGTTATATAAGGATTGAGATTAGCGAAGAGCCTTCAAATTCAATCCCTATCCGTGTACAGTGACTCCCAGCTAATTGTCAGGCAAATAACCGGTGAATACGAGACAAGGGATCCGAAAATGGAATCTTACAGAGCGCTGGTGCTTAAGGAATCAGAAAGTTTTCAAAAGTTAACATTCAGCCAAATCCCTCGGGAAGAAAACACCTCGGCCGATCACTTGGCGAATCAGGCATCCGCAGCTGGTGAAGACATGACTCGAGTAGTACTGACCGACTTCATCACTGCACCGAGCATCATAAAGCCCGCTGAATTGATATGTCTAGTTCCCCGAGAACCAAGCTGGATGGATCCTATAATTGACTATCTAAATCTCGGGACTCTACCGACTGATAAGGCAGAGGCAAGGAAAATTAGAATGAAGTCAGCCCGGTACTCGATCATCCAGGGCCAGCTCTACAGAAAATCTTTCTCGGGTCCGTATCTACGGTGCGTAACTCCTTCCGAGGCAGAGACAGTAATGCAAGAGATACATGCTGGAGCTTGTGGAAATCATTTGGGTGCCCGGTCTCTTGCCCATAAAATCCTGTCCCAGGGTTATTTTTGGCCCTACCTATCCCGAGATTCGGAGGAATATGTGCGCAGGTGCAAAGCCTGTCAGATGCACGGTGATGCCATACTGCAGCCCTCGGAATTCTTGAACCCGACAATCGTCCCGCACCCTTTTGCCCGATGGGGAATGGATATAGTCGGACCACTTCCAAAAGCCATCAGGAAGAATACCCATGTACTCCTCGCCACCGACTATTTCACCAAATGGGTTGAGGCCGAGGCTTATCCATCAATAAAGGGGAGCCATGTAGTCAAGTTCATATGGAATCACATCATCTGCAGGTTCGGGGTACCTCGGACCATCAAGATGGACAACGGCACCAACCTAGACTGTGAACCGGTCAGGTCGTTTATGGCCCAGCACGGAATCAATCAAAACACCTCCTCTGTAGGATACCCGCAAGCCAATGGACAGGCAGAAAGGACCAATCGTTCCATCTTCAGCACTCTGGCAAAGAAACTCGAGAAGGCCAAAGGAGCATGGTTGGACAAGTTGCCGGAGGTACTATGGTCGTATAGAACCACTCCCCGACAACCGACCGGTGAAACACCTTTTGCCATGGCATATGGGGCAGAAGCCGTAATCCTGACGGAGTATGTCGTCCCGACGCTGAGATCACTGGCCTGGGATGAGAAAACAAATAATCAATGCTTGTCACACGAGCTCGACCTACTGGAAGAAAAAAGAGAAATTGCCTGGATAAGGCTGGCAGCTTACCAACAACGGGTCATGAATCACTTCAATAAAAGAGTAAAAAGGAGGGGATTCCAAGTTGGAGACATGGTCGTTAGACGAAAAATTGGACATGTGGGCAAACTCCAAGAGCCATAGGAGGGACCCTACACCGTCACTGAGGTAGTTGGGCGCGGGGCTTACCGACTACTCAGGAATTTTGATAATCAAAGGGAGCCTAACACACAGAATGCATCCCGACTCAAGAGGTATTATCCCTAGGGATACTCTATTTCAATTACTGTAAAGAAAGGCCACTGGAGCCCGAAAGATAAAAATAGAAGTTCAATTTCTTCCCGATCATATCTAAGCATACCTAAACCGTCTCCATGATTATATAAATTTAAAAACCTAAGTGTCGAATCCTCTCCATGGGCCCAAAGCGCCCGAGAGATCTTAACAGACCCACCAGTGGTCGGGTTTTATCTCAAAACCTAAGTGTCGAATCCTCTCCATGGGCCCAAAGCGCCCGAGAGATCTTCACAGACCCACCAGTGGTCGGGTTTTATCTCAAAACCTAAGTGTCGAATCCTCTCCATGGGCCCAAAGCGCCCGAGAGATCTTCACAGACCCACCAGTGGTCGGGTTTTATCTCAAAACCTAAGTGTTGCATCCTCTCCATGGGCCCAAAGCGCCCGAGAGATCTTCACAGACCCACCAGTGGTCGGGTTTTATCTCAAAACCTAAGTGTCGAATCCTCTCCATGGGCCCAAAGCGCCCGAGAGATCTTCACAGACCCACCAGTGGTCGGGTTTTATCTCAAAACCTAAGTGTCGAATCCTCTCCATGGGCCCAAAGCGCCCGAGAGATCTTCACAGACCCACCAGTGGTCGGGTTTTATCTCAAAACCTAAGTGTTGCATCCTCTCCATGGGCCCAAAGCGCCCGAGAGATCTTCACAGACCCACCAGTGGTCGGGGTTTATCTCAAAACCTAAGTGTTGCATCCTCTCCATGGGCCCAAAGCGCCCGAGAGATCTTCACAGTAGTCCTACCAGGATACAATTCAAAATCCCAATTTTTATTAATGAAGCGTTGGATCATGCATATTCCCGACAAAGTTTGAATAGGTGAATTCACTTATATTAAAAGGGGCCCCAGTGGCCAAGGCTGATACAATAAAGCTTTGATAAAGTTGTTGCAGACAAAATAAAAAGCAAAAATCTAAAGGAAAAGCCCTATTCTTCCACCGGAGGGTCCTCATTGCCACCTGAGGCTTGGTTCTCGAGGGATTGTGCTTGGGGCTCATCCAGGCCACAATGACAAGGCGGAGCGGGCAAGGGACCCTGAAGGAACTCACCAAATGCCAGGTCCTCAGGTTCCGCCTCGGGATCAGCATACGGAGGCCCCACTCCTATGCTGAGATCAAGGTCTTCTATGGTCGGGATGTATCGGTCACCCTCAGGCTTTTGAAGCTCAGTTATGCATTCCCGCCAGCCCTGCTCGTAACGGTACTTGCTTGTCAGCACAAAACGAGCGATCATCTGGTTGCCTCCCTTATGACACATTTCTACCCGAGATCTCTCCACGCCTAGTGCATTCTCAACCTCGACCTTCTCCTCAAGCAGCTGCTGCCCCGAAGTCTTTAACTTCTCAATTTCTTCGGTCAGCGCCTGCACTTGAAGAGTTAGGGTTTCCCTAGCCTGGACTTCTCGGTTAGCCATCTGTTCAGCCTCCCGAGCCTTACCCTCAAGGTCGGAAATCGTTGCCTTGGCGGCTGCAAGCTCTAGGGTCGTCGCCTTGGCAGATGCGAGCCCTTCCTCTGCTGCGACGGCCCGGTATGTCAAGGACTGAATCTTCTCGTTGGCCTTCTTGAGCTGTTCCAAGGCCTTGACACACCCAGCTTTGTGGACCTAAACATCCCGATTCAGGGCGTTAATGACTCGGGCATCTTCCTCAAGCTTGCAATTATACGCCTGTGTAGCGTGAAGCATCTGAAAGCAAGGATGTTAGCACAAAAGATCAGGGATGAAATAGAAGCCAAATACACGAGCGTAGAGAAATTATTACCTTCATTGCAAGCTCAGGCCCGTCCAGAGCCAGGTCCATCCTGTCGTACCGCCCCATGGCCAACCTATCAGCCGGGGTCCACACCCGCAGGGCCATCTCTCGCAGAGCTTCAGGGTTATCGATCGTCTTGTCCGCAACCCCCACATATGGATGACCCTTTCGAGTATCCAGCCTGAAGCGAGGGCCATGGGGAACGTGTCTCCCACTCTCAGCAGCTTTCTCGATCTCTCTATTGTCCTGTTTCCTGACATTTTTAGAAATGGCAGTACTCAGCTTGGATGGTCGGGATCGATCATGTTCCTCGTCATCAGAACCTAGGTCTCGGGCATCCGATACTGAGGAAGGAACACCCAGTGCAACGCCTCTGCTAGAGCGGGGTCTGACTGAATGATATGCCCGAGGAGGATCCGCCTGAGGAGGACTCAGACTCACACCTCCCAAGCTCGGGACCAGGGCACGACCTTGCCCGACCTCGGCCGCATCCGAGGCACCAATTTGTGGGCCATCAGTAGGTGGAGGCGGAGGTGTGACGAGATAACGCTCTGCCGGAATAGGAGGGGGGGGGGGGGGTGCCAGCAGGCCCTCCGGTGGATCCTGCCGATTGATGGCTTGCTGGATTCTCACTAACTGGCGGTATATCGGGATTTTCAGAGACTGGAGGGATATCTACCCCACAGATGAAGGATGTAGAGCCAGTATCAACCCTTCTGGCCCTCTTGATCGAAAGTTAGGGCAGGCTAACCGCCTTCCTTTTCCGTTGATCCCCAGACATTTTTCTCTTGAGCTTCTTGGTTCCTGATGACTTGGACTTCAACCTCCTTGACCCTGACGTAGTCGCAACAGAACCCGAGGCGATCCTTGAAGCTGATTCTCCCGATGCAAACTCCTGCAATACAGATCCAGTCAGGCAATTCTGGCTATCCATTAAATCCTGACTCCACACTTTAGCATGCAACAGTTCAAATCGAGACCGTATATACCCGACCTCCCTTTTCTCCCGAGGAAATTTCAGGAAATCCATCACTTGCGTACCCAACTTATCATTGCACATTTCGCAGTGGCAAGAGGCTCGAGTATGAAAACTCTTAAACTCAGGGAGTCGGGTGGGCTGGAATACATGGTAGACAGGGATGTTCATAGCATCGGGATGTCTCCACTGACCACTCACTATTATCATCCTCTCTTTCCATCCCTTGTTAGATGTCGGGACGTTATCACACAACTTCCTCTTGACGTACGAAGTCAGGTTGTACCGACCCCTATTATCCTTCTGTTCTTGAAGTTTGTAGGAAAGCAGAAGCTTGGCCAAACCTAAGTCTAGATTCAGTTCCTTATTAATGAACAAGATCATGGCCAGGATCCTATAAAAGTTGGGACCGACTTGAAGGGGGGCCAGACCCAAAGTGGCCAAAGTCAGGAGGAAGAAAGGGTGAATGGGAAACTTTAGTATAGCCAGGTGAAATGAGGAAAGCAGTATCTCCCCATCCTTCAGACCTTCCCCGATCCTAAAATCTTTGTCTCGAGGGTAGTGCCTAACCTCAACCCCTTCAGGGATCCTGAGGCTCCTAAGTTAAGCGTCTTTCCTATATTTGGCTGGGAGAGGGTCAGTGCAGAAGTTCTCCTCCTCCTCGGCATCCTGACCCGTCTCGACATCATCCTCTACTGCCCGATCCCCCGCTTCCTGATTGACTTCAGGGGGACTAGACCTAGTAAGCCGAGTAATCTCTACGGAGGGGGTGCTCACCGAGAGTTCGGGATCAGTAACGGTCAGGTCAGTGTCTGCCACTTGCAAGTCGCTAACCGACCTGGTGTCATCACTCCCGGACATACTTGACGAAAGGTAGAAAATTGAAAAGAACAACTTACAAAAGGTGAAGATTCCGGCTGTCTCCCCTTATACTCTTCTCCGGCTAAACGATTCACAGAAACCGGCAACTGTACCAATGATCAGGGATGTGTGCGCCCGGTCAAACTCTTCGCAACAAGGATCAAAACACTCCGCACAGTAGAAAACTCGACCAAGATCGTTAAAGTTCACCGGAATTGATGAGGCGATCTGGGGATTTTATAGATTCGAAAGTGGGTTTGTGTTTGCTGAAAAATGCTTAAAGTATTGCAGAAGGGAGAGCAAGAGCAAATTCAAAAGAGAGTAAATGCAAAAGTGATGCAAGTGTGGCATATGCGGATTATATAGATAGGTGTGACTTTTCGTCTACACGGGTCAGGGTATCGGATCGACATGACCCGGCCCATCTCACGCGAATCTATGCCATCCTAGCCACAAATTCAAAATCGTAATAATGACGACAGCTGTAGCATTTAACGCGTCCCGCGTCATCCGGCATGCTTCTCCTCATCTTCCGCCACGCGTCCCGCGCACCAAATCCGAGGACTTTTCGATGGGCCTTAAGATTCTTCCACCTAATGGGCCCATTGAATACAGGCCCATGAGATGAAAGAGGGCCTGTGTACATGTGAGTTTTCCCGACCCATGGAAAAGTCCATCCTGACCTGATCAGGTCAAGAAAGACCCGAGATCCGAGACTATGACCCGACCATTGTGTCCGCGTCTTAACACCGATTCATATATCATCTCCATGGTCCGGGAAGTAGCACGACCCGACCATCATATTTATTGTTGCCCCGACCCGAAGAGTATTTTTTTTTTGAAGGAACTCGAGGTTCTAGAAGATACTTGTAGCTCAAGGCAATGGCATGATATAGGATCTGTATAGCTGACGTGTAAAGTAAGATGTCATGTAAAGTTGAAAATGTTGCCCTAATGGGCCAAAGGCCCATTAGGAAGATGTATATAATTCAATGAAGAGTAATGAGAAAGGGATCTTTTTGTGTTGTGAAAATATTGTATCTACAGTATCTGGTTATACCTAGTGTACACGTCCAGAAAACTCAAGCGCTCGAATCATGTGGTGGCATCTACCATCTGATCGATCTTTGGTAAGGGGAAACAATCCTTGGGGCATGCTCTGTTCAGATCAGTGAAGTCCACGCACACCTTCCATTTCCTATTCTTCTTCTGAACCACAATCACGTTTGCCAGCCAGGAAGGATATTACACCTCTTTAATGAATCCGGCTTGGAGAAGTCGATCAACCTCTTCAGCAATAATCTGGTTTTGGTGGGCCCCCATGCGTCTCTGTTTCTGCCTGACGGGTTTCGCGTCGGGGTCCACGTTGAAGGAATGCCGGGCCACTGAAGGATCGATGTCGGGCATATCCATATGGTCCCAAGCAAATACGTCAACATTGGAGCGTAGGAGGGCCTCCAATTCTTCCTTTTCTTATGTATTGAGGTCAGAGCCAATGTAAATCGTCCTTTCAGGGTGGTCGGGGCAAATCTGAACTTCTAGCAAAGGTTCAATTGCTATAGATGACCCTGCACCCTCGTCTTGTGATTTCTATTGATCATCGGGTACTGCCTTGGATCGTGAATCTCGTTCCGGTTCTATCCTCTTCCTCATACCTTTCAAGGTGATGTCGTAACATTCTTTGGTCGCAACCTGATCTCCCCTGATGTCAATCATATCAATTCCGTTTGGATCGACGCATCGCATAACTTGATGCAGGGTGAAAGGAACTCCGTGCATCCAATGGATCCAATCCCTGCCTATGAGGAAATTATATGTGGGTTAGACATCTACCATTACAAAAGTTTCCCTGAGCGTGCGCTTTGCTGCTGTTACTAGCAGTTGGATTTCTCCCACTGGTTCCACTCTTTTCCCATCGAATCTGGCTATCGGGCTTCTCGAAGGGACTATCTCTTGGGGGTTAATTTCTAGCATCTCAAAAGCCCACTTGGTGATTATGTTGGCGTTGCTTCCTGGGTCTATCATTACTTTCTTGATCAAGCAGTTTGAGACCATGAGGGAGATCACCAAGAGATCGTCATGCGGTGATTGAATGTTCCACATATCTGTAGAAGAGAAAGTTATCTGTGCATCCTCTTTCGGGCTTTAAAACTCGCTGATTTCCCCAACCATTCGCAGTTTCTGGGCTTGACGCATCTGGGATCTACGGGTTTCCTCCAGTTCTGATCGGCTTGGCCCTCCGTGAACCTTGTGAATGACTTTTACAGGCTGACCCGTTGTCCCCTTGACGAGCGTATGTGATGTTTGATCTGATCGGGGGACCCTCCTTGGCAACATATTCGGTCAATTCTCCTTTTGCTATCATGGCTTCTACTTGCCTCCTAAGGCTTCTGCACTCGTTGGCGTGGTGTCCATACTCGCCATGGAAGGCATAGTGCCTTGACATGTCCCTCTGTTCCATTGGTTGTCTGATAGGTGGTGGTGACCAGAAAATTCCTTTACCCTTAGTCTCCTAATACAATTTAACTAGGCTAACCTTTAATGGAGTGATCTTATCTTTGAACCTTAGGCGTTTCTCTATGACTGGGGAGGGTGCAGGAGGAGCGCGTGGCCGCTTCCGATCTGGTGCCCGATCTTTAACATTAGGTTCGGATGCTCTTGCCTCGACGCTTGCAAAGGTTGTCCTTCTTTAGCGTATGGCCAGTTCTTCTTCTATCCGGAGATGCCCTTGTGCCATGGAATTGAGTTCCCCGATGTCTGCTGGTGGCCTCTTGACCAAAGACTGGTGGAACTTGGTTCCAATAATTAAGGCCATCCTGAAGGCCTCGACGACTCAGTGCTGATCACAATTGTCAATTGAGGACATCTCGACATTGAATCGTGAGACAAAGTTTTTCAGGGATTCACCTTTTTCCTGGATCATGGTAAATAAACTGGAGATGGTATTTTTTTGTCTTTTATTACCGAAGTACTGGGCAATGAACAACTCACAGAGTTTAAGCCAACTCTCAATTAATCGGGGTAGTTGCTTCCTGAACCATAGCAGGGCTGCTTCGGTCAGGCTGGTGGGAAAGACTTTGTAGAGTAAGGCTTCGTTTTCGTTGTAGACGTTCATTTTTGTATGGACATGGTAGATGTGTTCCGTCGGATCATTTGTGCCGTCAAACAGGGTAAACTTCAGTGGCCTGAACCTCTCCGGGTAGGGCACGCTGGTGATCGCCGGCGTGAATGGTGTCTGCACGACGTCGATGGATGCCTCAAAGGCCAGATCATTGGGGGTCTGAATCTTTAGATCCTTAAACACCTCCCTTTTTCATGGTTAGAGTTTCCTCTGGATTATGCATCCCGAGCACTTGTAGGGATGACTCTGCGTGTTCCTCCCGATCGTTGTTGGACTTTGCGTGGTGGTTGTCCCTTTCCGATTGGTGACCCGCAGATCGTTCTTGCTGGTTGGACTATTCGCCATTCTGGGCTTGTCGAGGGTTTTCCAGCAGGGCGAGTTTTGCCACTAACTAGGCGTTCTGCCTCTCCAACTCGACGTCCCTATCCTCCAAGACCCGCCTGATCGGATCTTCGATTTGCGAGGGTCGGCCTCCGTTTGGAGGTAATTCAGATTGTTGCGACCGAGTGATAACCGCCATGGATGATGTTAATCTAAGCTCTTGAAAAAGATTTCAAGGACTGTTTCCCATAGACGGCTCCAATTGTGTAGATGCAGAAAAATACACAACGAATTAGGTTAAAAATTCCATTCTTTTATTCAACTTTTGACCATGTATTTATACATAATTCAGTAGATGGGTCAGGCCCATCTACCTAAATTTATCAATCCCTTAAATCATGAGATTTGATAAACTATTTTATTTCTTGGGCTCTATCCTCCATAAGTGGGACAAATCCCTAACTTATGGATTACTCATTTATAGAGACTTCTATGGGTCAGACTCATCCGTCCAGCCTATGACCCATCAGTATTGGGCCATATAATTTTTGACTATTACAACAATGCATCCTTATAATCACCCATTATCGTAATAGAAGAAGATGAAATTAAATCAAGGGATTAATCCTCTCACATCATTTCTCCATCTTTCACCATTTTTCTTATCTCTGCACATTAAATAATTGAACTCTATGACCAAATTAATCCTATTATATATCCCAACCTCTCTCTCTCTACATATATACACACACAAACAAACATTAGATAAACAATATTAGTACTCCATTCTCCCTACCTCTCTCTTTTATTTATATACACATGTACATATCTATAAAAAGTCTTCTACTTAATTAGACGTTATGGATTTAAAAAATCAGAATCTTAAATATATGATTAATTATTTATAAATGAAATTGAGTATTAATTATGCATTAATGAAACTCATTTAATTTCTCCCTTTTGATTTCAAATTTACACACACAATAATATACATATACACATGAAAAGCCAAATCATATTCCGTTCTCCCCACGTCTCTCTATAAATTTACACACCCATATTTATATAGATATAAAAAGTCTTCTAATTAATTGAGAATTAATTATAAATTAATGAAGCATATTTAATTTATTTTTGTTGATTTTAAATATAAAAAATTGTATAGAAATATTATAGGACCCTTAGTAAAATATTTGAGGGAGACCAAAAGATATGTATTAATTTCACGTGAGAAACTCAAAAGAGTTGTAACTTTTAATTGCACTATTAATATATACAAAATAAGAGTAAATAAATTGTTATAATTATAAAAATTATTAAAAAGTCAAAACAATGTACACTAAAATATGATATGCTAAAAGAAACTTCTATTAGACATAAACAACACATTTAGTCAAATTTAATAATTATTTGGATATTTAGTGGGTATATGAAAAGAGATGTAACATTAACGGTACGATGAGAGATTTAAATACTGAATAATTAGAATAGTTATCATGTTTAAATAAATTTTAAAAAACAATCTAAAATTTTAAAAATCTGTAAAAATAATGAAAATCGTTAAATTTTTAAATCTTATCATTTCAGGTTTAAAATAATAAATATATAAATACAAAAAAGAACACGGTTGAGAAGTTGTATTATATCATAAAATAGAAGAATAAATGTATAAAAATATCCAAAATCCTTCATACTTTATCTAGGCTTAAGTTTAAAGAAGAACTTAGTGTTAACTACGTCTTCTGAAATAACCATTAGAGCTACCCTTCAATTAACGTAAATTAACCATTTTTATTTTTTAACTTTTTGTAAGAAAATGTTTAAAAATATTTCTCACCCCTCACACTTTTGTTACATATATAAATTATAAATATAAATTATAGATTATAGATATAGATAGATATAGATATATTTTAAATATTATCTACCATATGATATTTCACTTTACACATTAACTTATAGTTTAGGTTATAATTATCTCAATTTATATATATATATATATATATATATATATATATCACTTAATTCAAATCATCAATTATTAAAGCTTCAAGTGCATTTGAACGTACATTTATTTGAAAAAAGGGTTAATTTCATAAAACCTTCATTTACTATCCAATTTAATCAACTAATGTCTCCTCTGTCCACTTTACCTCATATACTATCTAATTTCATCACTATGCCCCCTCCTCCTCACATTTAGAGTCAAAATGTCTAAACTACCCTCCATTAATAATATAAGGGTGTTTAGTGAAATCAACCCTTAAAAAAATTATTTTTCGAAAATAAATTATATTTTTCGTAAAAACTATAAATTTCAATATATATATATATTTCAGAAAATATGAATTTTTACGAAAAATACTTTTTTTGCGAAAAATATATATTATGTTCCAAAATATGTATTTTTTTCAAAAAATATATATTATGTTCCAAAATATGATTTTTTTTCCGAAATATATATATTATGTTCCAAAATATAATTTTTTTCAAAAAATTTTTTTTTTTCTGAAAAAGTATTTATTATATTCCAAACTATGAATTTTTTTTCAAAAAAATATTTTTTTGCGAAAAATATATATTATGTTCCAAAATATGATCTTTTTCGAAAAATATTTTTTGCGGAAAATATATACTATTATCTTCCCAAATATGAGCTTCTCCGAAAAATAATTTTTTTGAGAAAAATTTATATACTATTATGTTCCAAAGAAAGATTTTTTTTCGAAAAATAATTTTTTTTCAAAAAATATATATTATTTTTTCCGAAATAATTCATATTTTGGAAAATAATATACTCCCTCCGAACAATAATATTTTTGCGAAAAATATATATGTATTTTTTTAAATTTATAACTTTTGCGAGAAATATAATTAATTTTCAAAAAATAATTTTTTTAAATGGTTGATTTCACTAAACGCCCTTATACTATTGAGGGTAATTTGGGCATTTTGATTCAAAATGTGAGATGAAGGGGTATAATGATAAAATTGAATAACATAGGGGGCAAAGTAGACATAATAAAATTTAGTTGATTAAACTTGATAGTATTGGGGGATTGTTGAAATTAATGGTTGAAAAAATCAAACACGCCCATTGGTATTCCTAAAAATAAAATATTGTATAACATACATTGAATAACTATTGATTTAGCACATTCTTTGAATAATTGAGTTATAAAGGGACAGTGGGAAACGGAAGGGTCTTGAGAGGTTACTAATAAATACCAACCCATTGTTCTTTCCTCTAAGCATCCACCATCCAGTAGACAAACAAGAAGAGAAAATCGCGGGAAGAGTCCGGCAAGGAGCGTACAGTTACCTTAACATCAAGGATACTTCCATTGTGAATGTGAGCCCCAACTCTCCCGCTCATTTTATACATGATATATCTATATGTGTGTGTGTCTAACCTAACGTCTGTCTTTTAATGTGTTTTTGGAACCTTATGGTGATAATATGATTGATTTTTAATCTCTCTCTTTCTTATTTAGTATGCGGCCTACTCTTAGCAGTCTCTGATTTAAGTCGTTGATTCTAGCAGTACGCTTTTTACATATGTATGTATGCTATCGTGATACCAATTTAATCGGGGAAAAAATGTATGATCTTGAATTACGTATTGTAAATACTTAAATTCCAACATATAATCGATAGTGCTGATATCATGAAGATATTAATTTGCATATCGAGCCCTAATTGTCTAAGACCATGTGAACGATAATTGTCATATGCACATTCACGATATTATATACACAAGTACATACAGTTGACTCATAGTATACTGTGGTTCATTCTTGAATGAGAATTTGCCTAGCTAGGGTCAAATTCAATGAAATAGAGGTGACAATTTTTACGGAAATTCATAAACCCGCTCACACCCGCCCTCTACATTTGGATTGATGGGTGAGTGGTTTATAAAGCGGGTCGATAGTGGATTGGATTAATTGGGTGAGGCAAAATCGTGGGTTGGTAAGGGGTTGACCGTGGGTACTATGTAAAGCCTTCCCTCACAAACTGACAAACCCACAACGACTCAGTACTCTCTCACAGGGATGGAATACTTATTTACCATAATACTGTGGCAAGTCGGTCAAACGGCGCTGACCAGATCTTTCTGGGCCTCGTCTTCTATTGCTTTCTCTCTACTACAAAAATGCCTCTCGTGCTTTGTCTCTCTCATCTCTTGGAACATTCAGGCTATACACATACATATATATATATATATATATATAGAGAGAGAGAGAGAGAGAGGGCACATCATCATATATAGATATATTGGTTCAGGTGGAATTTGTTTCTCACTCTCCATTCTCTAACTCTAAAATTTTAGTGGGTTTGTTTTAAAAGCATTTAATTTTGTTGTAAGCAAGCTAACTATCTACAACCCAATACTCTATAGACGTACTAGTATTTTTTTGTTGTTTTAAAAAAAGAAGAAAGTGCGGCCCGGATCGACCCGACCTGCTTGTGACTCGACCCATTTACAACCCGTCTTAGCGGGTTGAGAACGGGTCACTATCAGTTTATGACCCGTCCGCTTACGACCCAACCCAAACCCGCTCGTTTGCCACCATTATAGTTAACCATGGAAATATCAATTAATCTCCATGATTATTTTAATAGGACCGCTAGATCAAATTAAGAAGCAAAAATACGTATATATGATGGATGTGCATATGAAGTATTAGCCGTTAATTTCTCTAGGAGACTGTATGTCTCTCGCTCAAATCCTGTTTTGTCTTCGTTTTTATTATATATATATTTTTATAACCGTGATGTCCTGGTCAGCTTACGCGCACCTCGACTAATTCACGGTACCTGTTTTTATTATATTGTCTTCCCTTTTTTCTTTTTCCAAAATTCTATCTCATGTGGCTTTATCACTTACTTTGTTTCTCCTTGTTTTCTAAACAAAATTAAAGGTTAAAAAAAGTTTTTGTTTTTTTTTTTAAATAAGGCGTCATCTTTAGTCCGACTAATCTATGAACTAGTAGGAACGAGACTTGATATCTTTTGAAGCATCAAACCTCAAGTATATTTCAATTGAAATAACTTCTCTAAATCTAAAGAATATAGAAAACAATTTAGTTTTTAGGAAAATTGCAAATGGATATGAATACGGAGTGTGATGGCCATATATAATATCACCCTATTATGAAAATTTTGAGATTGTTTGTACTGCCAGTTCATTAAATAGATTCTTTTTCTTGAACTGGAAAATGAAAGATTACCAGCAATATATATAGTTTTGCAGGCCACTACTGTGGTTTTAGAGTTAAGACTTGAACTGGAAAATGTGCTGCAACTTTTTCTTGTTCTACAAACCTAATTCTAAATCCTCTATTGACACCTTCTTATATCATATGCTGCCATATATATACATATATTCCCTATTTATAGCAAAAAATCATTCTATGTATACTTTTCTCTATACGTATTTTGTCATATGTTTTTCCAATCACCTCTAATTATTCAGTTTCTGAAAAAGAACATGAGGAATCTCAATAACAAAGAGGAATCAAATGCTGAAGTAGAAGAGGAGGCAAACCTCCTGGAAAAAGAAGTTTCCGAATCTAAACATGCAAGTGATGGGGAAAGTGGAGATCAGGGAGAAGATGAGGTGAAAGGCCTGCTAGAGACACAGCAGACTCGGATGGAACCGCCCAGGAAGAAGAAAAAGGTGAAAAGCGGAACAAGTGATTTTTGGTCCATGTATCCGAGAATGAATGAGTCATTGCAGTATTTCCCGTTGTCTGAGGGCGGGAGGGACCTTTTGAAAGAAGGAATGAGTATGATTGGAATTGCAAATGCTGAGAAGCTGGAGGAGAAGTGGAGCGAGTTGAAGATTCAGGAAGTTGAATTATACTTGAAATGTCTCGAGTTGATTCGGGAAGAGATCAAGCTAGAACTGGCTGAGATGAAGTAAGTGCGTAAGGCTCATTTGAGTGCATTTTAAATGCCTTACTTAATGTGAAACACAAATAATTTAGTAACTGGATTTGTGTCCTTTGTATTCTCTCTCTACTTCCAAGGAGAAACAAATTCATTATGTGTTAGCCCTTAATTTCTCTATATTTGTTTTTTAATCACACCCCTTTTCACTCTGCAGCCTTGGACTGCACCATGTTAGCGATAGCTTCTAATAAGTCCACCTGTTTATGCTGCAATCCCATGCTGAGGTACGTACTCGCTCTAGCCTTGTTTTAGTGTGAAATTTCTTTAAAAATGTAGTGAAATATTTTTGTTAAAATATTATGTAATGAAATGGATTTGACAGATAAATATATGAAATTTTATTTCCTTTAAATAGTGCATAATGGTGATATCTTCCGTGCAGGGTCGATATATGAGATCATATCTTTTTTTGGTTCCTACTTGCTGTCAGAAAGTAATGGTAATCGCAGCAGAACAGGTGGTCTTAGTGTGTCCTTGGCAGGGTCGAGTTTCTTGGATGGGTGGAGTTGCAGCAATTCACGAAAGCTAGTAAATGAATTTCATCTATCATTAACTTACTGTCTTTTACTTTTTGTAATGTTTGTAACTAGACTATCTATCATTCACAAGGATGCCTTGATGATGCTTATACAAAAATAGGCTTTTTGCTATTTTTTTTCTTATATATAAATTATCACTGATCTTTTAAAAAAAAAGAAAAAAAAAGTGTTTTATTTAGGAATTTATTGGGTATGCTTTAATGTAATTGGAGGATGACTTTCTTGTTGGTGGAATATGGAATTACATAGTATCGATTAATGCATCCGCAGGCAAGATCATGTGCAAATCAGTTTCTTGATTGCAATGAAAATATATATATATATATATATATTTATTTAGTATCTTTTTTACAGGGGCCAAAAAACTTGGTAATTGAGAGAGCTATTCAGCGGGCGCCCGATTGTTTTCACCCGGGTTCAATTTATGCTTTACCGCATGAATTGTTAGCATATGTAATTGAACCCGGTAAAATGAATTGTTAGCATATGTAATTGAACCCGGTAAAAAGTATATTCGAGGTGTTTTGCACCTTGTAACAACTCATTTTTTATTCGAGTGACATGACCTTATTATGTTCCTTAATTCATTCTTAATGATATATCCAGTTAAATACTTGAATTTATGGGGAAAAAAGTCGTGTCAAATGCATTTACAAATATTTGTATGATAGACATAAATAATGTATTTGATTTGATTAGCAAATTTGATTATTTACTTTGGCCGGACAACTACCGATATCTATTAATATTTTGTTTTAGAATGTTGTTAAAAATATATATATATATACAGTAGTGTTCTCTTGCTCTCAGGGGAGCAAGATAGGCTATACTCATTTTCAATATTAACATTTAGATTTAATCTAAGAGTCATAATTCGAAACCGCTAAATCTTTTCAAAACCACTCAATCTATATCTAATTTTCAATTTTTATTTCCGTAATACCACTCATACAGATTTTAAAAAGGTAATTCCTTAAACAAAAATTGCAACCAAACATATACACTACTTTCTTTTACTGAATTTGATTTTAGTCTTTTGATACTTATTCATAAAGAATAAATCAATCCATAATATGATTGATATATTTTTTCGGTAAATATTATGGAATGATTTTGTGTATAAAAAGACTAAAATCAATTAAATTTATTGAAAATAGTTTTTTACTTGTTTTTTCGACTTGCATGCCTTAAATATTGAAGAATAGAAGTTGGAGGATAGAAAAAAAAGTGATTGTCTCTCTCTTGCCAATACGCTATATCATATTATAGACAAAATTTAGCAATCCTTAAATCATGAGATTTAATAAACTCTTTTTTTTATTGGGCTCTATATTCCATAAGTGGGACAAATCCCTAACTTATGGATCACTCATTTTCCAGAGACATTAGTATTAGGCCATATAATTTTTGGCTATTACACAGGCCCCTGATGTTTTGGGCTGATGATATATTTTTTCCTTAGGCTCATGACCGAATATGTACATATGTATATACATAGATAAGTATATATAAGGTTTTTTTTGAAAAGTGGCGACTACAAGTGTGATGTGACACCCTATTTAATGCTTGAGGTAGGTGGGCAATCATTTGCACTTTAAACGAACGGCCCATGCTCCCTCAATCTTCGCGCTTGGGGGCTGAATTTATGGCACATGTTCTTCGGACTTCGTGCATGACTCTTGGCTTGCCACTGATCCCCTATATAATCCTCAATGCTTTGTTTTCCATATCACTAGCAAGCCATTTTACACTCCATACTTCTCAATTCTCTTCCTTGGAGCTCTCTCCTCTTTGATTCCTGCAACTCTCAGTCGGCATTTTCTAGGAATTCCCATAAGAGCAACTTCTTAACCCTTTCCGAAGTCCTCCCTGCCTCTATTTTCTAAATTGTGTAAGTCAGATAGTACTTTATTTTTCTTTCAATTTTCATCTCTACCCCCCATTTGTCTCTTCTACCTTTCTGAAACCATGTCTGATAGTGATGATACTAGGTCAGTAGAGGAGGTCGTTTGGTATCTCAGGAACCGACCCTGATTCAACCAGTAGCGATAATCTTTCCTCCGTCCATCAAGAGGCCCCTGGTCCCAAAATAGTTCCCCCGAATACTAACCTTTCGGGTTTATCAACGAATCCAAAAACACCCGCTGCAGGGGGTTCTCATGATAATGATGAGCCTGTAAACCCCAACCCTCCTGAACATTTATCGGCTGCTCCTCTTAAGAAAACAAGGCTTGAGGTGGATGTAAAACACCTTTGAGCTGAAACTAATATACCCGATGATGTTCGTCTGGCCCCTTACCCAGGCTATTTAGACTTCTCTAAGAGTGAGGGACTTCAACCAGGTTACATTCTACTATCGGCTATTCATCTAAAAGTATTAAGATTCCCTCTTCACCCTTTCTTTCATTATGTCTTTTTTATGCTAGGGTTACACCCTCTCCAGCTTAACCCGAACAACTTTACGATTCTGGCCATGCTTCTTCTATATAATAGGGATCTGGACCTTAATCTAGGTTTAGTCGACCTACTTATCTGTTATTTATTCCAAAATGCTAGAGAAAGCAAGGGTATGTACAACCTCTTTCCCTTCCAAGGTTGGGGCATATGCTCTGATACGGAAAAATCTGATAAAGGATGGAAGGAGAGAATGGTAATTTTTAGTGGCAACTGGTTTTACCACTCTCGACAGCACCCCCGACACCTCTGCCTGCATAAAGTCCTTCAGATCCAACTCAGCCTCCTCCTGCAAATGCTGTAACAACCAGGTATCGATCTGGTATGAGTGGCGGAACGACCAATAAAAGACCCAAGACCTAGACTACTGATGCCTCAACGAGCAATACTCCTTAGGCTCAGGATACTCCCCGCACCACGATTCCCTGGGAGCCAAAGTTCCTTCTTCCGGATGGGTCTCTGGTTTGTGCTGACTATCTTACTATATGTCAGCCACATGTTCATCAGGCTATGGCGAAAGGAGTTTGGACTCCTGCTGACAGGGCTGCTCAGTCGAAGATTTCCATAACTGAGCTTTTTCAGATAGGCTCCTCGATGGCCATGGAGGCTGGTGCTTCGACTTTTCTTTTGTACCTTAGATTTATTATTTCTACTTCGTTCTGCACTAATATGCACCATTTTCCCTATCTGTGTAGCTTTTTTATGGGATCCAGGCCTACAATCATGCCCTGGGGTCCGATGTCCGGGAAATGGCCAAGATGCAGGCTCAACTGCAGCAAAATAATGATCATCGTATCAGTCTATCTAGGGAGGCAGATGGTATACGTCACAAAGTGTATATGAGCATAAGAGCCTTCTGGAGAGCGGAGAGGCTGAGAAGAGGGCCTTAGTTGCTGAACTAGCAGAGGCAAAGGCAACCTACCAAAAGATAGTTTCCAAAAAGGTGGAGTCAGATTATCTTCTGGCTCTTGAGCGATCTAAGGTAGAGATGTGCCGTTTGGGTGGTCTGGACATGCACAGCCAGTACGTCACAATCTGTGATGTTCGATGGGTTCTAATTTGCAGGCACTAACATCAGAAATGTTGAGAATCCCGCAAGTTGTGCTTAAGAAGAAGGCCAAGCGGGCACATGGCCCTCAAGCGAGCCCTTCAGTACCGGAGGAGGTTCAAAATGGTCAGGGGTCCCAAAATAATCCAACTCCCCCGTCTGGGACTGCTCTTCCACCATCGGTGGAAAACATTCTGGTGACTCCATCCCCCCGATGGGAAACGTTCCGGTTACTCTGCCCCCTCCTTCAGGAGCTGGTACCGCCGGAGCACCCTTTATTCCTCCTTCAGGAGACATTCCTGCTCCTAGATCCCAACAGATTGAGGGAGAAGCTAGTCTAGCGGGGACATAACGTCCCCGATCTGAGGAGGTTACTCCCGATCGATCGGTTAGGCCCCGTCTGACCACAACGTCGTCTCCTATCATAGTAAAGGAGACTGGGGTTGCAACTGAAGAGGAGCGACCCGTCCCATGGGTGCCAAAGATAACACTTTCAGGTGGTGACTTTTTGGTCAGGGGACACGAGACCATCGACAATGACGTAGCCCTTCGGGCAATGGGTTCCCAGATCTGGACTCCTGCTGACAGAAAGAAACTGAGACAAATCGATCTGGTAGAACTGGCCTTAATTGGTCCGAAGATTGCCATGAAGGTACTTTTTCAATATACTGTCTCATCAGTCATACTTTTTTCTTGATCAAGCTAACACTTGTTCTTTTAGTAGATGTTTTATCTGACCCAAGCCTATAATGCGAAGATGGAGGAGGACGCTAAGTTGTTTCGTAAATCTAATGGGCTACTGAAGGTGAAGGAAGATGCCAGGAAAAAGGCTGCCTCCTTGTTGTTAATATCCAATGAAAAATTGGAAGTTCAGACAACGAGGGCAATCATCACAGAGCAACAGCCTTTTTCACTTATACAACAATTTCAGTGTTGTATGTAACACTGAAATTGTTACATACAACACTCTTATAGGTGGTTTCTTCCATGCTGGAAAACCTCTAGTTGCCCGACAATTTCTAAACGAGATGCAAGCCCATGGCCACAATCCTGATATTATCACATACAGTACTTGGTTAGATGGATTGTGTAAGAACAAATGTCTGGCTGAGGCAATGGCCTTGTTTCAAGACATGGAAAAATATGGATTGCATCCTGATATTGTGGTTCACATCATCCTCATTGATGGTATGTGTAGAGCTGGAAACATTGAAGCTGCAAGGAAGCTCTTCAATGGTCTTTCTTCCAAAAGGTTGCAACCTATTGTTCGCACATATAATGTTATGATCAATGGACTCTGTAAGAGAGGATTGTTTCGGAGTTGTTTACTGAGGAATTGGTATACAAGTTATGATCTAGGGTTTTTTTCTTTTCTTCTTTTTTCATTCTCAACTGGTGAAAATCCAACGCATCACACTATGATACCAATTTGTTCAAAGGGTGTGGAAACACGAACAAATAGAGAAGATAAGACGAACAAATACAGAAAATAAGACAGATATATAAACACTCTGATTTTATTTCTTTCAAGTCTGCCTTATAATGGAACCCAAGAGCCCATTATATAGGCGTCACTGATGATGTTACATACACAATTATTACAAACTATCGTCATGGATGGCGTCACACATAATTATACAAGAAATGAAATGTCCATATTACCCTTATACATAATGAGGGAAATAATACGGAATACAAGACATACTAAAACAAAATACAATACAGGATGTGGACATCAGATTGATCGATTCGAATCGTCGGAGTCACTGGTGATGAAACGGTTCAGATGAACTCTGCAGGTAAGATGATCTGGATAATCTGGATCATAAGAGTATTCTTCATGGAATTCTGTCAGCAAATAACAAATACGTTGTCGCCATTCATTTGGATAAGCTTCAAAGTAGTGTCAATTGGATGATTATTTATACAGAAGATCTGAGGGAATTGTGGACAATAGTATTAGCATGATAAAGCTGGCTTCGATGGATTTCCCTAAAGGTAGGAAACTCATACATTATTGTATTTTCATGACCGGTAAAGAATGAAGTATAATAGGTTTTTTGAATGAAAATAACATCATCCTGAGTCGGGTAAAGCTGTTGGTGAGTCCAGAAGATGAACATGGGGTATTGAAAAGGGGTATTTCTAAATCTGGTTTGCCAAGATGAAATGTCGCTGAAGAGAGTGAGCCACGAACACCATCGAAACTGGGAGATCTCAATTTCATTAAGAAGACACTGGGCTAGATATCTGAGCATGGGGGATTTATCAAAGACAATCCCAATAGTATACAAATCTATCAAATACCAGAGCAAAAAGAAGGCTTCTTGGGGAAAATGAAAGTAGAATCCCGGGTTAACCTTAAACTGAGTAAGGAAATGATAAACTGGGTGAAAAGGCAAATTCCTTATGGGTCCTGTATCTAAACCATAACGGTAAACATATAGGAATTGGAAAGAATTAACCATATGGACATTACGGGATAACATAATTTTTTCCAGAAGAAGACATTGAAGGTGAAAAGGAAGACAAAAAGGCTCTAGGCAAGAAATTATGGGAAAACAACGAAGATAGCTAAAGTGCTGAGAAAAATGGTTTATTTCCTTTTTCAAACGAGACAGAAAATCAGGAAGGATATTGGTTTTTCCTTTTATGTGCATAACATCAAAAGACCATTGGGAAAACCAATTAGCTCATCGGAGAAGTTGAGCTTTAGGAGGAGGTTTCTGTTTGAACTTAAGCATATTAGGAAAACTCATCAAATCAGTCTCAATTTGGAAATGATGACCAATTAAATGAAACTTAAAATTTTCAATGCTTCGTTTGATAGCAAGAATTTCTTTGTAAGTTTAGTGGTAATGAAGTTCAGATCGAGAGAAGGCACCACTTTTATAACCACAAAGTTTTCTTGGGAGATTAGGAAATTCTTCGAGGAGAATAGCACCCCAGTAGAGGTCAGAAACATTAGTTTGAAGGATCCTTTTTCCATCAGAAGGGATGTTCAAAGGAGGAAGGTCTTTGGAGATGGCTTTAAGATGTTGGACATCAGAGGTACATTGGGTAGACCAGGGTAATGGGTTTTTCTTAAGGAGGGATGAAAGAGGCTTTCGGTACTGGGCAAGATTGAGAATGAATTCGGACATGTAATTAACAATGCCAAGGAATTGTTGAACTTGTTTCTGGGAAAGGTTGGCATCAGGGAAATGGTGAAGTTGGGTAGTAATATGAGGTTGAAGAACATACTGGCCTTTTGAAATTTCCATGCCTAAGAAATCAATTTCAGGTTATCCTAAAATCATTTTATTTTCAGAGAGCATAATGCCAAATTTTTGAACAATCTGGTGAAAAGCTTGAAGAAGACTAGAATGGGCTTCAAAGTCATTGGAGAACAATATAATATCATCTATATAAACAAGAGAAAAAGAGAGGATATGGGCAAAAATCTTAACCATAGCATGCTGGAACAGGAAAGGAGCGATTTTCAACCCGAAAGACATAACATTCCATTGGAAATGGTGGTCAGGGATACAAAATCCAGTTTTCGGGCGATCATCAGGGTGAATTCCAAGTTGCCAAAACTCTGCTTTAAGATCGAATTTGGAAAATATTTGGGCTTTGGGCAGGTTTGCAAAGAGCACAGATTTTCTTGGGATTGGGAATTTATTATCCTGAAGAAAATGGTTGAGAGGTTGGTTGTGATACCCCAAAATTTTCACACGTGATTTAGCCAGACTCACACACAAAGATTGGGAAGTACCATGCAATTGATATACAAAAACACATAATACAATAAAAAAATTTGAAATAAAAAAAAATCATAGTGGAAGCAATACTAACGTCAAATCTTACAAAAGATTTTAAGTTACAACTTGAGAATCCTATTAAAGAAGGACCCCTAAATAAAAATACATTTTTAACTACCGTGCCTAAGTTACAACAACTGTATAACTAATATACACTGTACATAGGAAGTAAGAATAGAGTAGACAATCACGAACAAATCGAGATAACTCAAATCCTTAACCCGGTGGCTGAAACTGTTCCAGACCTGAAATATCAACAACAAGGTGGGTTAAACCCACGAGCAAGTCTACTACTACTACAACCCAATAGAGGACCGATAAAACCAACATCTCTGAACGAAACAACATGGATAGATAGATCCTATGTAATAAGATTTATCTTTCACTTCTCATAAATTCTTTAGAAAGTTCTTTTTTACATAACAAAATAAAAGATATATATAAATATACCTTTTTAGAATAAATAATCAATGCATCCCATACATAAACATATTTTATAATATTTTTCTCATAATCAAATAAAAGATATATTATTATACCTTTTAAAATAAATAACCAATGCAATCCATGCATAAACATATTTTATAATATGTATCCCATAATCGAATAAAAGATATATACTTATACCTTTAAAATAAATAACAATGCATCCCATGCACAACCAAATTTTATAATATGTATCACATAATTGAATAAAAGATATATAATTATACATTTAAAATAAATAACCAAAGCATCCTATGTATCATCAAAATCATATAAATGAATCTATTTATATTCATTATCATTTCTTTATGCCAATAGACAACCCTTCCAAATCATATTTTAACCACGTACCTGACAATTCAATCATGTCGTGACAACTCAATCATGTCCCGTGATACTCATGAGACTGCGTTAATAGTCAGCCTCCCTGCAGTTCCTTTAAAAACCTTATCCAAAATTATTTAATTAAATAATAAGATTTACGAAATTATCAATTCTATTTTAACCACGCACCCGACAATTCAATCATATTGTGACAACTCAATCATGTCCCGTAGTACTCATGAGACTGCGTTTATTAGTTAGTCTCCTTGTGATTCCTTAGGAATCCTTATTCCATAATTATTTAAATTAAATATTATGATTTAAAAGTGCATCATATGCATCACTGAACATATAATAAATGAGTATTCTATACCTCACTTCACACATATATGTTTATTAGCATAATAAAAGTAAACATCCCATACATCACTGTGCATCCTATGCTTCACATATGTACACAATCATAAATAATGATTTATAACAACATATTAAACCATTATATCCAATAATCAACAAATACCAACTTCCATAATATAATCATTGATAAACCATTCTAATGAATATATTTAACATCATTATAACCTTCACATAATTTATGATAGGTTAATAATAGGATCCGAAATCAAAATATTATTTATTTAATGTTTAGGGATCCAAAATATCAGTTTAAGAAAGATTTGGTGTCAAACTATAATTACAGTGCAGTACAGGGATCCTACTGTAACTTCAGAAACATTATGGGGACTAATATGTAATTTTCATAACTTTTAGGAGTCATACTATAATTAGTATAAACATCAGGGGTCAAACCGTAATATAGTCAGTGGTCAAATTGTAATTATAGTAATGTTTAGGGGTAAATCCATAATTATAGCAATATTTAGAGGTTTTAATATAATTTCAGTGAATTAGACATGCTTACGGTGCATGTCACTACACCGGATAATTTTTAAAATAGGTGGATGTTTCTGATTGGTCAAATTTATGCTTACATGTGCACACATACACCAGATTATACCCAATAACAATATTATATTTCAAGGGTTAGGATTAAAGATTAATCTCATCTTATTGTTACAAAAGTGTGTACACCGTAGTAATATACAACTGTCCACCATTGATTTTAATACACATATATAATTAAATCAAGGGCTAAGATTAAAAGTTCTAATAATCCTACGGTTCAAGAAGATGAGAGCACTGTAGCAACATACAACCATCCACACCAAATTTCAGCATACACATACAATTAAATCAAAGGCTTGGATTGAAAGTTCATATAATCCTATAGTTAGAAAAACAAGTGTACCATAACAATATACAAACAACCACACTAGATTTCCAAAATTATATAATTTTCAAAAAATGCCATTAAAATTTCTTAAAAATTTCTAGAAAATTCAAGAAGCTTATTTAAATAATTATAAATATTTTTAAAGCTTACTAACTAGTAATTGATGATATTTCCGTAATCATAGATGTATTTTATAATTAAAATACAATTTAATGATAATATGAAATATATGATAATAATCATTAAACATTCATCTATCCATATATATATGCATTTATATACATGATAATACTTCTATATTTATTTTTTATAGAAATTTAACTATGTATAAATAATATATATCTATTTATACATATTATTTCACAAAGGTCTTGGATTTATAAATCCAAAGTGGTAGAATAGAGTTGTAACTTGCCTTAAATTATCCGGCTTTGATTTAAAATCTTCAAGCCCAAATCCTTTAGAGAGAAACTTCTTCTCTCCAAGAACTCTCTCAAAGTGTAGAGAAAAATGAAATGCAAGTCTTCATCCGAAATGCAAGACTTATTCTAATAATTCTAATAATTATTTTATTTTTCTTTTAAAAACATGTGGCCCTCTCCCATTTACTTTTGTCTCCACATTTCCCCAACTTTCTACACCTTTACACTTCGTTTTCAACCTTCCTTTCTCTTTCATCATTAATTCACTCTTTTTCCTTTCTTTTAATAATATAAAAATATCAGTCTTTAATTTCCTTAACACTAACCGATATATATATACATCTACACATATAATTACACATAACAAAATTACAAATTTACACACCAAAATTTCTAAATTACATATTACAATTCTAAATTGCATACATACCCACATCATAAATACCAAATCAATTAAATGCACAAATTAGGGTTATTACATTGGTAATTGATTACTAGTCTCAGTTTTTCGTGAACTTGTTCTGCACGCATGTTCACATAAAAAGTTTCACAAGCCCACTGAGAAGTAGTGGGTTCAATGATGCCTTCATTCTGAAGTTCCTGGAGGGCGAGCTTGTAGTGTTTAGGATTCATATCATGGTGGGTAGCTTTGGTAGGGTTAAGGTCTTCATTTTTCTTGAAAGGTAGGGTAATGAAGAACTCTGGATTTTTCTAAAGGGGATGGTCACATTTGGCTAAGAAGGAGATATGAGACTTAGCACATGAGGATTGAATGATGATTTGTTTAAAGGTGGACAAATCTTTAGCATAAAACAAATTTGTTTGGGTTGTCCATGGAATGAAGTAGTTTTTGAACTGTTATCCTTTGGGCTTCCAAGAGACCTTGTGAAGAGAATGCAAAATATCAAACCCGATAAGCAGATCTTTGCCAGGAAGTTCTGAACCATAAACTTGATGTTTGATGGTATAGCCAGGGAAAAACTGGAGGGTAATGGGCTTACTCTTTAGGGTTATGATAAATGTTTCTCCATTTGCTGATTTGAAAGGGGAAAAACATGACTGCCAGTAGGAGCGAGGAAGGATAGAAGGATTCATTATAGTGGATGCAACTCTAGTATAAAAGAATGCTATGACCGGAATGGGTTTGACATACTTATCTAAGAGAATTTGGATTTTAGCAAGGGGTTGGATCAAGAAAGAAGGGAAAATGGCTTATTCAAAAGAATGCATATCAAAGGGGAAATCATCCTCAGGGTCAGAGGATTCATTGGAAGAGTCAAGAGTTTATCCATCAAGAGAGAAAGTTAAAACGGTGTCTGGGGTAGCTTCATCATCAATGGAAAACAAGGATTCAATATCAGCATCATCAATTTCATCTGTATGGACAGAAAGAGAATAAACCATTTTTTCCCTAGTTGCTTTCTGAGGGCATTGCTTGGCATAGTGTCCTTGCTTGCGACAAATGTAGCAGCGATCTGATTTGCGCTGGCCTCTGAAGGGTTTTTCTCTGAAGTAACTCCATTTCTTCCTTTTTGAAAATTTGGGGAATTTGGAAGAGGTAAACTTCCGAGATTTCCATTTTTGAAAATGCTTATACTTTTTGGAAGAAGGACCACAACTACAAGTCTGATCTTTGCATTTAATGAGAAGATCTGGCAGTTCACAGGCTTTAACTAGAAGCTTTCCTTGCTCTTGGAGCTTCTTGAGAAATTTTTTATGGTTGCAAAGTTTCTCTAAAGCTTGCATAATGTGCTGGTAGATAGCACCAAGAGATGTGTTATTAAACGCCATGGACTTTGTCTGCAAGAGTCTAAAAGTTTCATTTCTGAGAGGCTCATAAAGTGAATTCAGAAATGATTGCTTCAGATTAACATCATCAATGCCTCCTAGGATATAAAATCGTTGGGACATTCTGAGATAATGGCGTTGAAAATCTTTTCTTTTAAAAGAATAACATCTCGTACTGAGAAATTCTTCTCGAACAGAACTGAGATGGGCATCAGTAGAGCCAAGAAATTCATTGTGAAGGACATCAATGAAAACAGAGATGGTAGGGACCTGTTTTAGTTGCAGAATGTGATATTCACCGAAAGATAGATACCACTGGCGTAGGTGACCGAGAAATTTGGAGGTACAGGCTTGGATATATTCCTTGACAGAGGAATGACGAGGAGTGGAAAAAAGTTTGGTGACCTTTTTCTTGAGAGACTAATTGGTTTTAGAAAAAGCTGTATATGGATTAACTAATGGGAGATCTGTAACTAACACTTTACTATATTCAGGGAGGTACTCAAACTCATACAAGTATTCAAGATGATTATAGGAGGAAGACAGAAATGAACTAGATCTGGAAGACGAACTTAAAGAACGATTCATAAAGGAGAAAACCTGGGCTCTTCTTTACCTTATACAAACAATAAGAATTTTCCCTTAAAGAGTTGAAAACAGTTTCATAAATCATGAAGTGGTATAGGCAGAGCGGGATTCAAAATCCCTCATACGCCGTTTGTGAAGTCTGTGAGAAAACAATGTCCATTTGATTTCACTAACCTTGATGATGCACTCTCCATATTTGATAAAATGTCTCAAAGGCGGCCACTTCCTTCAATTGTCCAATTCAATCAATTGATAGGCTCCATTGTCGGAATGAAGCATTACTCCACTGCTATTTCTTTGATTAATCACCTCGAGGCCTCAAGAATAGCTAAGCCAGACACATATACTCTAGGCATCTTGATGAATTGTTACTACCTTTTGAACCGGGCTGATTTCGGTTTCTCTCTTCTTGGGATGACTTTGAAGCTTGGTTATCAAGTGGATTGTACAATGCTCAACACTTTGATGAAGGGACTCTGTAGACAGGATAAAATAGGTCATGCAATAGAGTTGTTTAACGACATGGGTGCCAAAGGATTTCAACCTGATAACTATACTTGTGGGACTATTATAAAGGGGTTGTGCAATACGGGGAACACCATCGTTGCTATTAACTTGGTTAGGATGATGGAAAAAAAGAAAATGGGCAACCGATGTGATTATTATAACACAATTATTGATAGTCTCTGTAAGGACAGATTGGTAACTGAGGCTTTTGACTTCTTTTCAGAAATGATTTCTATAGGCATTTCGCCGGATCTGATTACTTTCAACTCCTTAATCATAGGCTTATGCAATTCAAACCAATTGGAAGAGGTTAAAGGCTTGATTAATGAAATGGTGAATCGAAAACTCAATCCAAATGTAATAACCTTCAATATATTGGTGGATAAGGAAGGGAGGGTTGAGGAAGTTGTAGAAATAGTTGAAGTGATGATTCAAAGAGGTGCAAAGCCTGATATATTCACTTACAATTCACTGATGGATGGATATTGTTTACAAAGTAAATTTCACGAGGCATAGAAGATATTTAATTTGATGGTTGCTAGGGGTTGTTGCGCTGATGTTTATAGCTATACCGTATTGATAAATGGATATTGTAAGCAACAAAAAATGACCGAGGCTCTAAACTGTTTCACAAAATTTCTTAAATGGGATTGGTTCCTGATACCGTTACATACACCACTCTTATAGGTGGTTTCTTCCATGTTGGAAAACTCTAGTTGCCCGACAATTTTTAAAGGAGATGCAAGCCCATGGCCAGAATCCTAGTATTATCACATACTATACTTGGTTAGATGGATTGTGTAAAAATAAATGTATGGCTGAGGCAATGACCTTGTTTCAAGACATGGAAGAAAATGGATGGCGCCCTGATATTGTGGTTCACAACATCCTCATTGATGAATTGTGCAGAGCTAGAAAAATTAAAGCTGGTAGGGAGCTCTTCTGTGGTCTTTCTTCCAAAAGGTTGCAACCTGATGTTCGCACGTATACTGTTATGATCAACGGACTTTGTAAGAAAGGGTTGTTAAGTGAAGCAAACTTGTTGCTCAAGCAAATGGGAGAGAGTGGTTGCACTTACAATATAATTGTGCAAGGATTTCTTGAAAACAATGAGACGTTAAGGGCTATGCAACTTCTTCAAGAAATGGTTGAGAAGGGATTTTATTGAAGTTATCAGATAATAGTGGATTGGATCATTCAGTTTTGGAGATGCTCAATAAGTTTCTGTGATCTCTACGGGCCATTCTCATATTAGGTGAAAGAATTGTATTTGTCCACACTGAAGTCTGTTGTATCTGTGTTTTGTAGCATAATTGCATGTTGAATTTGGATTATTATCTTTATACTATTTGTGACCCTGAACTAAGTAAATAAAGCACCTTGAATAAATGAGCACAGGGGCCTCAACTATAAGGTTTTGTGACATTTGAGTGATGAGACCTTTTTTTTTCTCTCTCTAATTTAATCTTGTCATAATTAAGGTACAACCCATGTGAGTGAGGTTTGCTTCCTAACAATGATGTATTTTACTATTGCTGCTTAGTTCTTTATTTTGGTGGTTGCCATCTTGGTTTTTAGTTTTGTTCCTATATATTTGTTCCAGTTCTTTCAGAAGAAAAAAAGAAGAAGAAAAGTTCGAAGGAAAAAATATTGTATGATCGAGGATCAGGTAGCACAGAACATAATTTGACTCAAAAAATTAAAATTAAAAAAATATCAAAAGTATTGTGGTTATCGAGATCACCACATCTAATTATGTAATAATTTCTGAATTAGACAGTTTTGTGATTAGTCCTTTCATAATGGCTCATATTGGTTCTTAACTTCTTATAGAGTTTCTTTAGTACTCGTGTGACAACATCTTGCAATTGATCCCATGCATTCTGTGATTGGTTATTGTTATTATAAAGGTTCTTCCCACAAACACTTCCTGAGATTTGCCCAAATCACACTTTTACCCCTGGAAGTTGAATATTCCAATTTTCACACCCTTGGGATAGTGAAATTACCTCCTTGCCATGAATATTATATATGACCTTGGGGGGGGGGGGGGGGGGGGGGGGGGGGGGGATTTTGTAAAAATTGTGTTTTTAGCCCTCAAAAATATATATTTTTCTTTAAGTGCACAGTTAAAAAGTTTTTGCTCCGTGTGTTGGCTGAAACAGTGAATGAGCACCCAATAAACACCAAATTCATGTTTTTTTTAATTGGCCTAAAAAGTGGCGTGTGTTTTTTTACTGTGGACTAACACATTGGGCCAAAAACATATCACCATACAGGTTTTTTAAGCAACAAACCCAAACCCAAACATAAATAAGGCCTACCAAATAGGCCCTAAGTTCTTTACAATTTGCATAAGGCCCTCCCAAAAATTTATAAAATTCCTTTAGTTCCAGAAAAATATACGCTTTATTCGTAAGTTCATAAAAAATTACATACGGCCCCGGCTACACATTTTTTCTGGCTTCGCCCTTGGGTGAGGGGGTTAAGTAGGACAAAATTCAATAGAAGGGAGTGAAAGTGTGAATATTGAACTTTGAGAGGTCAAAGTGGGATTATGATAAACCTTAGGGGTCAAAGTGAGATTATTACAAAGTGGGAACTACTATTATTATTAAAGGGGTTATTCCCACAAACACCCCTTGGAAGTTCAATATTCTCACTCACACCCTCTTAGCCAAACGGCCGCCTGCCTAGCTAACGGTTATATGCGAAGTTACGTTTTTGCCCCTATATATTATAATTGAAGAAAATTTAAAAAAAACCCCTATCTTGTGTTAAAACCATTATGCCCCCCTTAGGTTTATTATATTATTATATTAATTTTTTATAATTAATTTTTTATAGTATTGAAAGATAATTAAAATCATTATCCTTTATTATTCTAAATGGTATATATATATATACAACAAAACCTCTGTCAAACACCCACCAACCACTCCACATCGTTCTCTCTTTCAGTCGGAGTCACCAAATGCGAGGCCACCACCAACCTCCATATCTTTCACACCAGTTGCGCAAAACCTCTATCTCCCTGCCCTCCCTTTCCGCCACGACCCACCACCATTAACTCTTCTCCTCTTTCGACAATCAATTTAGGGTTTGCTATCTCAATCTCATCACAACAATTGAAACTTAGGTATTTTAATTTGTGGATTTCAGATATGTTGAAGGAAATAATATTTGAGTTATACCATCTCTAACAACTTAAGCTTTTAGAGTAGATGATTGTTAACATGGTATCAGAGACAAATAAAAAGAGTATAAAAGTAAAATCACATCTATAAGTTAGGGACAAAAAAGTATATTCAATTTAACATATAAGGGTTTAAGTCATTTCATACACTCTAAGGGCAATATGGATATTTTACATAAGAGTAGTGTGAGTGGGAATATGGAAAACCTTAGGGATGTGTGTGGGAATAACCCTATTTATTTTAGTGATGATCACTATGTAACTTTCGAGACTACTAACCATTGAATATATATATATATATATATATATATATATATATATATTAATGGTAAGAAACTCACATACCACACTTACAATATCTCCTAAAAGGCTCGAACCCCTCAGCTCCCCAATTGGGGAGTGAGGTTATACCATTGCAACACATGTGCGCTGGTATGTTGTTGGGCGTTAGGTAACTTAGGTGTATGCAAAATATGTAGTTAAAAACGACACCTTAACGACACTTTAGGTTTTACCCTTCTGCAAGCGCACAGATCAATTGTAGACAGTTTTGCTTGAGTAGGGGAATATCGATCCCACAAAGACGAGGATTGTTCACTTCAATAGTCTAAAAACACTGAATTATATTTTTCCAAAAAGAGTTTGGTTTTGTGAATTATCTAATACTAATAAAAATAAAACAGAAAGCAATAATAAATAATGGTTGTGATTCAAAGAGAGAGAAAACTAGGGTTTCCTCACTCCACCACTAACCGCATAATATAGTTCAGATTATATATTAATTGCATGAGGACGATCCATTGACTGTGAATCAGGTCGCACCGCGCCAACAGTTTGACCCCAAAAAGGATTACTCTCAACAGGATCGCGACAACCCATCTCAAGACTAAATTGATTAGTGCATGTCAACTACTAATAGGAAATAAATGCAGAAAAGTAAATTAAAGCATGAAAATAAACTAAAACATGTCTATATCAGTTTATCAGGGCATGGTCTGTGTCAACCTAGGGTTTCGAGTTTTATGACCATCATTGTGTAGAAAATCACAGATTAAACATCCGAGCTTCAGCCCATAGTGAATAATTGTGATTGTGTAAGATAAATATATTCGAAAAGTCTAAGACAAGAATCAATTCAAATATATAAACTTGTATCACGAATAAAAAACGGTCTCTCATCTAACACAATCATCACAGTACAGTCACAGTTTCCCCTCTCTACAATTGAATATAAAATTAGAACTATATTACTTGGCTAGGGTTTTACGAGAAAACCCTAGATACCGAATTAGTTAATCATGACGAAGAGAGTCTGCTTTGTCGGTGTAGAAACGCTCTCCATAATCTTTTTCTCCGGATCTCTACGTCTTCTATGGTGGTTCTCTTCAATGGAAGCAAGTCTGAACTTTGATCATGAGAACTCTATGAATGAACGTATGTGAAAATCAGAACCAGAACTCTAAACCTAACCCTCTCATATTTATAGACAAGTGGGGGAAACCCTAATGGTTGCCATTTTCTATAATTTCATAATACATGAATAATATTTCTAAAATTTGATGTAAATATGTGTATAAGTCTGTATATAGAGGTCTGGAATCACCGATCACTTAAAATATCGAAGCAGGGACAAAACTGGAAAAATTTGAAACAACTCCGAAACAACTTTTACACGTAAAGGGATCACGTGGCCATAAGGTGGAACCTACGCTTGGGCGTAGGGCTACGCTTCTGACCTACACTTGGGCGTAGGTTTAGGGCGTAGGGTCTAAACGAAAGCATAGCTTAGGTCCAATTTGCCTCTTTTTCTCTCTGATGACGTAGGGTATTATGCATCTTTTGCTGTAAACTCATTTTTTTTTCATATTTGAGTTAGATTGGTTGACTCCCGATGCTTTTGGATGAAGTAATAATATTTGAAAATGACATTTTTGCTCTTCGGTGAGATAACGATGTCGGAAAATGACCATTTTGCCCTCCGGTAGCTCTTCTTTGCTCTAACACACCTCTTAATTCCTTTCAAGAGATAGAAACGAACACGAACTCAGTTAATTCACCGAAATTAGCTATGTTTCTTCATTAAGCTCCTGAAACATGCTTACACACACAAACGGGATAAAAATACCAAGTAACGGAATCTAAAGACATAACAAACACAAGATAGGGGCAAAAAATGACCAATATTGAGCACCTATCATATGTCCATATATATTTTTTTCTCTTTCATTTTTTCTTCTTCCAATGTTTTCTGATTTATTCAAAAAAAAATTACCAGAGATAATGAACCCTAAAGTGTTGTTGATATGGAAGCTCTCACTTTTTTTTTTCTCTCTCTCCATAAACTGGTAAACTTCTTTCTCTCTTTGTATCAATTTCTCATTTTCAGAAGTCAATTCTAAGGTTTTTTTTTTATTATTTTTGATTCTCAAACTGGCAAAGATCCAATGCATCACAATATGAGTATTCCAACTCAGTTAGTGAAGTCTGTGAGAAAACAATGTCCATTTCATTTCATTATCTTCATGTTTGATAAAATGTCTCAAATGCAACCTCTTCCTTCCATTGTCCATATCAATCAATTGATTGGCTCCATTGTCAAAATGAGGCATTACTCCATTGCAATTTCTTTACTTAATCACCTCGACTCCTCAAGAATAGCTAAGCCAAACACATATAGTCTAGGTATCATGATTAATTGATACTGTCATTTAAACCGGGTTGATTTCGGTTTCTCTCTTCTTGGGAGGACTTTGAAGCTTGGTTATCAAGTGGACTGTGCAAAGCTCACCACTTTGATGAGAGGACTCTGTAGACAGGACAAATTAGATCATGCAGTGGAGTGTTTAACGACATGGGTGCCAAAGGATTTCAACCTAATATAGTTACTTGTGGGACCATTTGTGCAATACGGGGAACACCAGCGTGGCTATTGACTTGGTTAGGACGATGGAAGAAAGAAAATGGACAATCGATGTGATTGTTTATAACACTATTATTGATAGTCTCTGTAAGGGACATATTGGTAACTGAGGCTTTTGACTTCTTTTCAGAAATGATTTCTAAAGGCATTCCGCCAAATGTGTATACTTACAACTCCTTAATCCTTGGCTTATGCAATTCAAACAAATTGAATTACGCTAAAGGATTGATTAATGAAATGGTAAATCGAAAACTCAATTCGGATGTTATAACCTTTACTATATTGGTGGATGCACTTTGTAAAGAAGGGAGGGTTGCGGAAGCTGTAGAGATAGTGGAAGTGATGATTTAAAGAGGCATGAATCCTGATATAGTCACTTATAATTCATTGATGGATGGATATTTGATTTGATGGTTGCTTGGGGTTGTTGCTTTGATGTTTATAGCTATAACATATTGATTAATGGATATTGTAAGCAACAAAAAATGACTGAGGCTCTAAAACTGTTTCACGAAGTTTCTCGGATGGGATTGGTTCCTAATACTACTACATACATACAACACACATACAACACTCTTATAGGTGGTTATTTCCATGCTGGAAAACCTCTAGTGTCCCAACAATTTCTAAATGACATGCAAGCCCATGGCCACAATGTTAATATTATCACATACCGTACTTGGTTAGATGGATTGTGTAAGAATCGGTGTCAGCCTGAGGCAATGGCCTTGTTTCATGACATGGAAGAAGAAAATGGATTGCATCCTGATGTTGTGGTTCACACCATTTTTCATTGATGGTATGTACAGAGCTGGAAAAATTGAAGCTGCAAGGGAGCTCGTCTGTGGTCTTTCTTCCAAAAGGTTGCAACCTAATGTTCACACCTATAATATAATGATCGATGGATTTTGTAAGAAAGGGTTGCGAAGTGAAGAAATCTTGTTGCTCATGCAAATGGGAGAGAGTGGTTGCTCACCAGATGGTTGCACTTAATTACAATATAATTGTTCGGGGATTTCTTCAAAACAATGAGACTTTAAGGGCGATGCAACTTCTTGAAGAACTGGTTGAGAAAGGATTCTCTACCGATGCATGTACTATGGCCCTTTTATTGAAGTTATCAAATAATAGTGGATTGGATCAGTTAGTTATGGAGATGATCAATAAGTTTATGTGATTACGCAATTCAAACCAATTCAAATGTATCTTCCCTAACATCCGTCATCTTAGTCTCTTTTTCGTTATATTGTGAAAATTTTCTTGATTGAAGACAAAGATTGGAAGCTATAAATACCAAATCTTTGGCTCTTTGTGATGTTATCTTGTTCCTCTTCAAATAGTGGATAAATGAATATGTGTTCTAATTCCTCTCACAAGATGAGGAAGAACAAATATATTCAAGTATCTTCAAAGCCAAAGATTGAATTAGAGGTGTTGAAGTTTCATAAGTGATCTATTAAATTATTAGCTCCATAAGACCTTTATCTTTCATTGAATCAACAGACCCACCGCGTGTCCGACACGCGGATGTTATCCGAGTGTCTACTAAGTGTCCAATTTTAAAAAAAGTCAGGATACATTTTTGGTGTGTCGGACACGTATTTTTGACGTGTCCCCACGCCCAACATAGACACGTGTGTCCGACACAAGTACGATGACCCTAGGCGAAGTGTCTGTGCTTCATAGTGCATCATTAATACAACCTTCATCTTAATTCAAAGTCCAACAAACTTTTTATATCATTGTTGCCTTAAAGAAAGGTATGTGAAAGCTTAAACAGGTGAAGTATTCACTAAATGTGTGTATAAAAGACGAGGTTCTTTTATCTAGGGGTGCACACAAAACCGAAAAAATCGAAGAATCGAACCAGAACCGGTTCTCAAAATTCAAGAACCGATTTTTTCGTTCTAGTTCCGGTTCTTAACCACCTAGAACCGAACCAAACCGGAACCGAACCATTTTTCTTATATATATTTTTAATTAATATAATATTTATACTCCCAAATGGACCCTTAGAGAATTTCTTTAGTACCTTGTGTGACAACTTCTTTCTATTGTTCCCATTAATTATGTGATTGGTTCTTAAGACCTTCTTCACAAGGATTATCACCGTGACGTCCATCAACCTGCATGTATGAAAAGGTGACAAGTACTACCCTACTTAATTTGATAATTCAATCAAGAAAAAAAAAGAAAAAGACAAAAAAAAAAGGTGTTATTTTTCTATGCTAAAAAAGTAAAATAATCAATATATTTTTTCTAGTTTTCAAATTAACAATAATCTTCATATTAATTTAAGTTCATTAATTTTTATTTTTTTCATAAAATCTATTTTAGATGAAATGTTTTGGGTGAAGTATGAGTATATTTGTTTTTGAGAAAATTACACAAAACTTTCCTGAACTACGGCATAATTGCATACGGTTCCCCTAATTTTTAATAATATCATAAACATTCCTTAGTATCATATAAAATATTGATCCGACAAAAAATAATAGTGAAATAAAGTATATATCCTCATATCTTTAGAGATATTTAGAGAATCTTCAAGAGGATAGTGAATTTTCTATCTTGCCCTTAAATATATTGGCGGGAATTATGTATACCAACAACTGTCATTTCATATGCTCCCCTTATGTTTTCCAAGTCATGACAGAAGACTTGTAAAGAGAGAATGTGTTATTTTTAGAGAGAGAGTAGGTATAAACAACCACTTAAATGGGTTTATGTTGAATACATATGAGGACAATTTGGTAAAAGAAGTTGGAGTATTCTAGTAATTTTGAATGCAAAAATAAGGTTCAAATGTAATTGCAAAGAAAGCAAAGGTAAAATACGAAGCTTGATCCATAATATGGCTTTATTAACCAATAAAGTAAATTTTCGGCATTGACTTTGAACAAAAAAAGTTAAATGTTACAACGGATGTGCAATCAAGGAAGGTTTCTGATATTATTGAAATATTAAAGGAACTGAATGCAATTATGTCATAGTTTGGGGGAGGTTTGTGCAATTATTCCATTTTTTTTTCCATATGATCCAAAGAATCTTTTACGACAAAAATATACAGTTCAACGAACTTAATTGTTATTAAAAGGGTAATTTTTATAAAACCATTCAGGTTTCAAACGTTGATTAAGGGTAAATTTCATTTACATCTCGTGAGATTTGTTTTTATTTTAATCAGACCCCCCACATTTGAGAATATTCATTCACACCCCCTCATGGTATGAAATGTCTAAAAGTCCCTTAAACCAAACACTCCTTAAACCAATTTAATCCTAGAATATTACTAATCATATATCCAAACATTCCTAGACCTGAAGTTAACCTTGATTAAAACTGGAGTGAGTTAGTGTTTATATATATATATATATATCAGTTAGGTGAGCAATTAAATTAATATGTTCTTATTTTATGTTATTTTTGGGAATTTTGTATTAGTTTTGATAACAATTTTGTATCAGTTTTACGAGTTCTTCTGAAGCTAAACTTGATTAAAAGTGGAATGAGTTAGTGTTTTATTTATATATATATATATATATATATTTATCAGTTGGGTGAGCAATTAAATTAATATGTTCTTATTTTCTGTTATTTTTTAGGATTTTTTTTTATCAGTTTTGCTAGCAATTAATGGATATGAAACTTCAAAAATAAAAATAATAATCTAATAAGAATAATAAAAAAAATAATAATCTAACAAGAATTGTTTGTTTCCATTTCAACATTGTAGGATCATTACTTCAAATCCTTATTAAATTAGAATAATTATAAAAGAAATCTGAAATAATTAAGTAATAATATGAGGGGGTTAAATTGATAAAAATTTAATTCTTGTTTTCAAACATAACATATGGATAACATTAAGGATAATTTAGATATTAAAATAAATTTTCAAATATGAAATTTTAAAGGATTGATGTCAAACAATTCCTCGCGGTTATTTCCTGGCAAAATGGTGTCATGTGCAAAGAGCGTGTCACATGCATACTTTTCTCCCATTTTGTCCTTCATGTAAACCCTTTTTCCTTAAATACCGAAAACACCCTTAAAAGTTCTACCGTTCCCATATTTGTATCATGAAAACATGTTCTTTCATGTTAAACAAAGCTAGAAAATCTTTCTTTATTTTTTCTTCCAATTTTTATCTTTCTTTCATTTCTCGCAAATATTTTTTCACTTCCAAAATCAACTGTTGAGTGTTGATTTCGAAGCTCTCAGTTCTGGGTGTCAACTAAGAGAATCAACGGTTAGTTAGTGGTGCTTTCTCTCTCCATAAACTGCTATTTCAGCTCCATAACTTCTCTCTCTCTGTATGATTTTCTCATTTTCATAAGTCGGCTTTTTTCCAATCTCAAACTGGTTGAGAACAAAGACATCACATTATGGGTATCCCATCCCGGCTTCTCAAGTCTGTGAGCAAGCAATGTCGATTGGATTTCACTAACCTTGATGATGCATTCTCCATGTTTGATAAAATGTCTCAAACAAGACCTCTTCCATCAATTGTTCATTTCACTCAATTGATTGGCTCCATTGTCAGAATGAAGCATTACTCCACTGCTATTTCTTTACTTCATCTCCTTGAGTCCTCAAGAATAGCTAAGCCCAACATATATAGTCTAGGCATCTTGATCAATTGTTACTGCAATCTGAACCGGGTTGATTTTGGTTTCTCTCTTCTTGGGAGGACTTTGAAGCTTGGTTTTCATGTGAACTGTACAATGCTCAACACTTTGATGAGGGGACTCTGTAGATAGGATAAAATAGGTCATGCAGTGGAGTTGTTTAACGACATGGGTGCCAAAGGATTTCAACCTGATATAGTTACTTGTGGGACCATTATAAAGGGGTTGTGCGATACGGGGAACAGCAGCACGACTATTGACTTGGTTAGGACGATGGAAGAAAGAAAATGGGCAACCAATGTGATTGTTTATAGCACGATTATTGATAGTCTCTGCAAGGACAGATTGGTAGCTGAGGCTTTTGACTTCTTTTCAGAAATGATTTCTAAAGGCATTTCACCGAATCTTTATACTTTCAACTCCTTAATCCTCGGCTTATGCAATTCAAACCAATTGGAAGAGGCTAAAGGCTTGATTAATGAAATGGTGAATCGAAAACTCAATCCGGATGTAATAACCTTCAGTATATTGGCAGATGCACTTTGTAAGGAAGGGAAGGTTGCGGAAGCTGTACAAATAGTTGAAGTGATGATTCAAAGAGGCCTGAATCCTAGTATAGTCACTTACAGTTCATTAATGGATGGATATTGTTTGCAGAGTAAATTTCACGAGGCAGAGAAGATATTTGATTTGATGGTTGCTAGGGGTTGTTGCGCTGATGTTTATAGCTATAGCATATTGATTAATGGATATTGTAAGCAACAAAAAATGACCGAGGCTCTAAAACTGTTTCGCGAAATTTCTCGGATGGGATTGGTTCCTGATACCGTTACATACAACACTCTTATAGGTGGTTTCTTCCATGCTGGAAAACCTCTAGTTGCCCGACAATTTCTAAACGAGATGCAAGCCCAAGGCCACAATCCTGATATTATCACATACAGTACTTGGTTAGATGGATTGTGTAAGAACAAATGTCTGGCTGAGGCAATGGGCTTGTTTCAAGACATGGAAAAATATGGATTGCATCCTGATATTGTGGTTCACATCATCCTCATTGATGGTATGTGTAGAGCTGGAAACATTGAAGCTGCAAGGAAGCTCTTCAATGGTCTTTCTTCCAAAAGGTTGCAACCTAATGTTCGCACATATAATGTTATGATCAATGGACTCTGTAAGAGAGGATTGTTTCGGAGTTGTTTACTGAGGGATATACAAGTTATGATCAATGGCCGTTGTATAGAGCGTATCTTGCGGCTTTCATTCTTATTTTCCGGGCCTCTGGTTTTTACTCAGGTAACACACCTGTCCTTATATAGTCTGGTATGGGGTCCATCAAGCTTGGCTCCCATGGAATGATCATCACGTGAGGGCTCCAAGCTTCATCGGACTATGAAGTCCACTGGTGTTGTTCGAGTCATACTTTCCCCTACTGCGGAGGCCTGATTAGCCAAACGATCTGTCATGACATTATCCCCTCTGGGGATCTGTTCAAAGGTTAACTGTTGGAATTCTTCGGCCTCTTTTAGTACCAAATTCCTGTATGCTTCCATTTTAGGCTCTCGGGTTTCATACTCCCCATTCAACTGTCGTACGACCAATTGGGAATCCCTTCGTATCTCTGCTTTCTGTACTTGCAGGCTTCGGGCCAACTGAATTCCTGCTAGAAGGGCCTCATACTCTGCTTTGTTGTTAGAGGATGGAAACTCCAATCGAACGGACTGCTGAATTTTAGTTCCATCGGGTGTTACGAGCTCTACACCGATCCTTGCTTCGTTGATATTTGACGATCTGTCAACGAATACTACCCATAAGCCTGGTTCATTTTCTTCTGGAGAATTTGTCGTTCCTGTTTCTAACAGAAAGTCAGCTACCACTCGTCCTTTTATGGCAGTTTGGGGGACATAGGTTATGTCATAGATTCCCAGTTCTATTGCCCATTTGGATACTCTCCCTGACAGTTCGGGCTTTGCCATTATGGATCTAATTGGGGTTGAAGTTGGTACCACGATCGGATGTGCTTCAAAGTAATGCCGAAGACATTGTTTTGCATTGATCAGTGATAGTACTAGCTTTTCGTGTTTGGAATAATGGGTTTCTGCATCAGCAAAGGCTTTGCTGGTGTAGAATACCGGCATCTGGTACCCCTTGGCCTCCTTGACCAGAGCGGCACTGGTAGATGTTGCAGATATAGCTATATATAAGTGTAACGGCTCGTCTGCTTCCGGGGTTGCCAGTATGGGAGGCTTTGTCATGTAGCTCTTGAGCTTTTTCAAAGCTTCTGATTGCTTCGGCCCCCAGACCTCTCATTTTGCTACCTTTATAGAATGAAAAAATGGTTGGCACCGATCAGTGAAGCGATAGATGAAACGGCTGAGGGCTGCTACTCTCCCGGTTAGTACTTGGATCTCCTTCTGGAACTTCGGCTCTCCTAATTCCATGAGAGCTCTGACTTGTGCTGGGCTCGCCTGTATTCCCGTTCGATCAACTATGTGTCCTAAGAACTGGCCCTAGGACACTCCGAAGGAACATTTGGATGGGTTGAGCTTCATCTTGTACTTTCTGAGGCTGTCAAACACTCGATGTAGATCAGTCAGGTGGTCACTTTTCGCCTTGCTTTTGACCACTGTGTCATCAATGTAGGCTTCTATGGTGGATCTCATCATGCTTTGGAAATTTTTTCTAACCAACCTTTGAAAGGTTGCACCTGTATTTTTTAGTCTGAAAGGCATAATTGTATAACAATATGTACTTGATTCAGTGATGAATGCGGTCTTTTCCTCATCATCTAGGGTCATTCGTATCTGGTTATACCTAGTGTACACGTCCAGAAAACTCAAACGCTCGAATCCTGCGGTGGCATCTACCATCTGATCGATCTTTGGTAAGGGGAAACAATCCTTCGGGCATGCTCTGTTCAGATCAGTGAAGTCCACGCACATCTTCCATTTCCCGTTCTTCTTCTGAACCACAATCACGTTTGTCAGCCAGGAAGGATATTGCACCTCTTTAATGAATCCATCTAGGAGAAGTCGATCAACCTCTTCAACTATAATCTGGTTTTGGTGGCTCCCCATCCGTCTCTATTTCTGCCTGATGGGTTTCGCGCCAGGGTCCACATTGAAGGAATGTCGGGCCACTGAAGGATCGATGTCGGGCATATCCATATGGTCCCAAGCGAATACGTTAGCATTGGAGCATAGGAGGGCCTCCAATTCTTCCTTTTCTTATGTATTGAGGTCAGAGCCAATGTAAGTCGTCCTTTCAGGGTGGTCGGGGCAAATCTGAACTTCTAGCAAAGGTTCAGTTGCTATAGATGACCTTGCACCCTCGTCCTGTGATTGCTATTGATCATCGGGTACTGCCTTGGATCGTGAATCTTGTTCCAGTTCTGTCCTCTTCCTCATACCTTTCAAGGTGATGTTGTAACATTCTTTGGCCGCAACCTGATCTCCCCTGATGTCAATCACATCAATTCCGTTTGGATCGACGCATCGCATAACTTGATGCAAGGTGGTAGGAACTCCGTGCATCCAATGGATCCAATCCCTACCTATGAGGAGATTATATGTGGGTTCGACATCTACCATTACAAAAGTTTCCCTGAGCGTGCGTTTTGCTGTTGTTACTAGCAATTGGATTTCTCCCACTGGTTCCACTCTTTTCCCATCAAATCTGGCTATCGGGCTTCTCGAAGGGACTATCTCTTGGGGGTTAATTTCTAGCTTCTCAAAAGCCCACTTGGTGATTATGTTGGCGCTGCTTCCTGGGTCGATCATTACTTTCTTGATTAAGCAATTTGAGACCATGAGGGAGATCACCAAGGGATCGTCATGCGGTGATTGAATGTTACACATATCTGTAGAAGAGAAAGTTATCTGTGCATCCTCTTTCGGGATTTGAAACTCGCTGATTTCCCCAACCCTTCGCAGTTTCTGGGCTTAATGCATCTGGGATCTACGGGCTTCCTCCAGTTCTGATCAGCTTGGCCCTCCGTGAACCATGTGAATGACTTTTACGGGCAGACCCGTTGTCCCCTTGACAAGCGTATGTGATGTTTTATCTGATCGGGGGCCCTCCTTGGCAACGTATTCGGTCAATTCTCCTTTTGCTATCATGGCTTCTACTTGCCTCCTAAGGCTTCTGCACTCGTTGGTGTGGTGCCCATACTCGCCATGGAAGGCATAGTGCCTTGACATGTCCCTCTGTTCCATTGGTTGTCTGATAGGTGGTGGTGACCGGAAAATTCCTTTTCCCTTAGTCTCCTGATACAATTTGTCCAAGCTAACCTTTAATGGAGTGATCTTATCTTCGAACCTTTGGCATTTCTCTATGACTGGGGAGGGTGCAGGAGGAGCGCCTGGTCGCTTACGATATGGTGTCAGATCTTTAACTTTAGGTTCGGATGCTCTTGCCTCGACGCTTGTAAAGACTGCCCTTCTTTAGCGTATGGCCAGTTTTTCTTATATCCGGAGATGCCCTTGTGCCCTGGAATTGAGTTCCCCGATGTCTGCTGGTGGCCTCTTGACCAAAGACTAGTGGAACTTGGTTCCAAGAATTAAGGCCATCCTGAAGGCCTCGACGGCTGAGTGCTAATCACAATTGTCAATTGAGGACATCTCGACATTGAATTGCGAGACAAAGCTTTTCAGGAATTCACCTTTTTCCTGGATCATGGTAAATAGACTGGAGATGATATTTTTTTGTCTTTTATTACCGAAGTACTGGGCAATGAACAACTCACAGAATTTAAGCCAACTCCCAATTAATCGGGGTGGTTGCTTCCTGAACCATAGCAGGGCTGCTTCGGTCAGGCTGGTGGGAAAGACTTTGTAGAGTAAGACTTCGTTTTCGTTGTAGACGTTCATTTTTGTATGGACATGGTAGATGTGTTCCGTCGGATCATTTGTGCCATCAAACATGGTAAACTTCGGTAGCCTGAACCTCTCCGGGTAGGGCACGCTGGTGATCACCGGCGTGAATGGTGTCTGCACGGCGTCGATGGATGCCTCAAAGGCCAGATCATTGGGGGTCTGAATCTTTAGATCCTTAAACACCTCCCTTTTTCATGGTTAGAGTTTCCTTTGGATTATGCATCCCGAGCACTTGTAGGGATGACTCTGCGTGTTCCTCCCGATCGTTGTTGGACTTTGCGTGGTGGTTGTCCCTTTCCGATTGGTGACCCGCAGATCGTTCTTGCTGGTTGGACTATTCGCCATTCTAGGCTTGTCGAGGGTTTTGCAGCAGGGCGAGTTTTGCCACTAACTAGGCGTTCTGCCTCTCCAACTCGACGTCCCTATCCTCCAAGACCCGCCTGATCGGATCTTCGATTTCCGAGGGTCGGCCTCCGTTTGGAGGTAATTCAGATTGTTGCGACCGAGTGATAACCGCCATGGATGATGTTAATCTAAGCTCCTAGTAGAGAGTGGGAAGCTGTTGAAAAAGATTTCAAGGACTGTTTCCCATAGACGGCGCCAATTGTGTAGATGCAGAAAAATACACAACGAATTAGGTTAAAAATTCCCTTCTTTTATTCAACTTTTGACCATGTATTTATACATAATTCAGTAGATGGGTCAGACCCATCTACCTAAATTTATCAATCCCTTAAATCATGAGATTTGATAAACTATTTTATTTATTGGGCTCTATCCTCCATAAGTGAGACAAATCCCTAACTTATGGATTACTCATTTCTAGAGACTTCTATGGGCCAGACTCATCCGTCCTGCCTATGACCCATCAGTATTGGGCCATATAATTTTTGGCTATTACAACGATGCATCCATGTAATCACCCATTATCGTAATAGAAGAAGATGAAATTAAATCAAGGAATTAATCCTCTCACATCATTTCTCCATCTTTCACCATTTCTCTTATCTCTGCACATTTAATAATTGAACTCTATGACCAAATTAATCCTATTATATATCCCAACCCCTCCCTCTCTACATATATACACACACAAACAAACATTAGATAAACAATATTAGTACTCCATTCTCCCTACCTCTCTCTTTTATTTATATACACATGTACATATCTATAAAAAGTCTTCTACTTAATTAGACGTTATGGATTTAAAAAATCAGAGTCTTAAATATATGATTAATTATTTATAAATGAAATTGAGTATTAATTATGCATTAATGAAACTCATTTAATTTCTCCCTTTTGATTTTAAATTTACACACACAAAAATATACATATACACATGAAAAGCCAAATCATATTCCGTTCTCCCCACGTCTCTCTATAAATTTACACACCCATATTTATATAGATATAAAAAGTCTTCTAATTAATTGAGAATTAATTAGAAATTAATGAAGCATATTTAATTTATTTTTGTTGATTTTAAATATAAAAAATTGTATAGAAATATTATAGGACCCTTAGTAAAATATTTGAGGGAGACCAAAAGATATGTATTAATTTCACGTGAGAAACTCAAAAGAGTTGTAACTTTTAATTGCACTATTAATATATACAAAATAAGAGTAAATAAATTGTTATAATTATAAAAAGTATTAAAAAGTCAAAACAATGTACACTAAAATATGATATGCTAAAAGAAACTTCTATTAGACATAAACAACACATTTAGTCAAATTTAATAATTATTTGGAAATTTAGTGGGTATATGAAAAGAGTTGTAACATTAACGGTACGATGAGAGATTTAAATACTGAATAATTAGAATAGTTATCATGTTTAAATAAATTTTAAAAAACAATCTAAAATTTTAAAAATGTGTAAAAATAATGAAAATCGTTAAATTTTTAAATCTTATCATTTCAGGTTTAAAATAATAAATATATAAATACAAAAAAGAATACGGTTGAGAAGTTGTATTATATCATAAAATAGAAGAATAAATGTATAAAAATATCCAAAATCCTTCATACTTTATCTAGGCTTAAGTTTAAAGAAGAACTTAGTGTTAACTACGTCTTCTGAAATAACCATTAGAGCTACCCTTTAATTAACGTAAATTAACCATTTTTATTTTTTAACTTTTTGTAAGAAAATGTTTAAAAATATTTCTCACCCCTCACACTTTTGTTACATATATAAATTATAAATATAAATTATAGATTATAGATATAGATAGATATAGATATATTTTAAATATTATCTACCATATGATATTTCACTTTACACATTAACTTATAGTTTAGGTTATAATTATCTCAATTTATTTATATATATATATATATATATATATATATCACTTAATTCAAATCATCAATTATTAAAGCTTCAAGTGCATTTGAACGTACATTTCTTTGAAAAAAAGGTTAATTTCATAAAACCCCCATATACTATCCTATTTAATCAACTAATCTCTCATGTGTCCACTTTGCCCCCTATACTATCCAATTTCATCACTATGCCCACTCCTCCTCACATTTAGAGTTAAAATGTCTAAACTACCATCCATTAATAGTATAAGGGTGTTTAGTGAAATCAACCCTTAAAAAAATTATTTTTCGAAAATAAATTATATTTTATGTAAAAATTATAAATTTCAATATATATATATATATATTATGTTCCAAAATATGATCTTTTTCGAAAAATATTTTTTGCGGAAAATATATACTATTATGTTCCAAAATATGAGATTCTCCGAAATTATTTTTTTTTGAGAAAAATTTATATACTATTATGTTCCAAAATATGATTTTTTTTCGAAAAATAATTTTTTTTCAAAAAATATATATTATTTTTTCCGAAATAATTCATATTTTGGAAAATATTATACTTCCTCCGAAAAATATATATGTATTTTTTTAAATTTATAATTTTTGCGAGAAATATAATTAATTTTCAAAAAATAATTTTTTTAAATGGTTGATTTCACTAAACCCCCTTATACTATTGAGGGTAGTTTGGGCATTTTGATTCAAAATGTGAGATGAAGGGGTATAATGATAAAATTGAATAATATAGGGGGCAAAGTAGACACAATAAAAATTAGTTAATTAAACTGGATAGTATAGGGGGTTTGTTCAAATTAATAGTTGAAAAAATCAAACACGCCCAGTGGTATTCCTAAAAATAAAATATTGTATAACATACATTGAATAACTTTTGATTTAGCACATTCTTTGAATAATTGAGTTATAAGGCCCTGTTTTGTAACTGGTGTTGGTACCAAGTTTTTGGTTTTGGTACTGAATAGTAGTACCAATTCATGTTTGGTAAAACTAGAGCTGGTACTACTGTAGCGCACCAAATGGCACTGTAGCGCACCAAATGGAGGCATTTTTGGAACCATCTTTGTGGATGGTTTTGTATGGTGCGGACACTGTAGCAAACCACTGTATCACTGTAGCAACCCGAATCATTGTAGCACCGAATATAATATTTATATTTTAATATTATAAATTTTAATATTTATTAATATTAATATATATATTAATATTAATGTTATAAATTTTAATATTAATATTAATATAATATATTATTATATTAATATTAAAATTTATAATATTAATATTAATATTAAAATTTATAACATTAATATTAATATTAATATTAAAATTAAAATATATTAATATTAAAATATTAATATATTTTAACATAATAAAATTATTATAATATAATAAAAATATTTTAATATTATAAATTTTAATATTAATATATTAGTATATTAATATATAGTAAAATATTACAAAATTTTAATATTTATAAATAAAATGTGCTATCCCGAGTTACAAAACATGATTTGGTTTCAGAATTTCAACTCATACCAACTCTACCAAACATGGTTTGGTTTTTCAGCATCACTTTTTCTCACACCAAAACCATTTGCACCAAACATGGTTTGGAATCAAAATAAAACCACACCAAACCAAATCCAACCCAACCAAAACCAAAACAAAAAACTAACACCGCACCAAACCGTTACCAAACGAAACCTAAAGGGACAGTGTGAAACGGAAGGGTCTTGAGAGGTTACTAATAAATACCAAACCATTGTTCTTTCCTCTAAGCATCCACCATCCAGTAGACAAACAAGAAGAGAAAATCGCGGGAAGAGTCCGGCAAGGAGCGTACAGTTACCTTAACATCAAGGATACTTCCATTGTGAATGTGAGCCCCAACTCTCCCGCTCATTTTATACATGATATATCTATATATATGTGTGTGTGTGTGTCTAACCTAACGTATGTCTTTTAATGTGTTTTTGGAACCTTATGGTGATAATATGATTGATTTTTAATCTCTCTCTTTCTTATTTAGTATGCGGCCTACTCTTAGTAGTCTCTGATTTTAGTCGTTGATTCTAGCAGTACGCTTTTTACATATGTATGTATGCTATCGTGATACCAATTTAATCGGGGAAAAAAATGTATGATCTTGAATTACGTATTGTAAATACTTAAATTCCAACATATAATCGATAGTGCTGATATCATGAAGATATTAATTTGCATATCGAGCCCTAATTGTCTAAGACCATGTGAACCATAATTGTCCGAGACCATGTAAAAATTTCTCTCATTCTAAGTATGGTATGCTATATCTCTAATTCATTTCCGATATTGGTACTTGGGCATACAAAAAATATTGAAAGGAAGTTTAAGCTCGTGCATATAACTATATTCCTATGCACATTCATGATATTATATACACAAGTACATACAGTTGACTCATAGTATACTGTGGTTCATTCTTGAATGAGAATTTACCTAGCAAGTCTAGGGTCAAATTCAATGAAATAGAGGTGACAATTTTTACCAAAACCCATAAACCCGCTCACACCCGTCCTCTAAATTTGGATTGATGGGTGAGTGGTTTATAAAGCGGGTCGATAGTGGATTGGATTAATTGGGTGAGGCAAAATCGTGGGTTGGTAAGGGGTTGACCATGGGTACTATGTAAAGCCTTCCCTCACAAACTGACAAACCCACAACGACTCAGTACTCTCTCACAGGGATGGAATACTTATTTACCATAATACTGTGGCAAGTCGGTCAAACGGCGCTGACCAGATCTTTCTGGGCCTCGTCTTCTATTGCTTTCTCTCTACTACAAAAATGCCTCTCGTGCTTTGTCTCTCTCATCTCTTGGAACATTCAGGCTATACACATACATATATATATATATATATATATATATATATATATAGAGAGAGAGAGAGAGAGAGAGAGAGAGGGCACATCATCATATATAGATATATTGGTTCAGGTGGAATTTGTTTCTCACTCTCCATTCTCTAACTCTAAAATTTTAGTGGGTTTGTTTTAAAAGCATTTAATTTTGTTGTAAGCAAGCTAACTATCTACAACCCAATACTCTATAGACGTACTAGTATTTTTTTGTTGTTTTAAAAAAAGAAGAAAGTGCGGCCCGGATCGACCCGACCTGCTTGTGACTTGACCCATTTACAACCCGTCTTAGCGGGTTGAGAACGGGTCACTATCAGTTTATGACCCGTCCGCTTACGACCCAACCCAAACCCGCTCGTTTGCCACCATTATAGTTAACCATGGAAATATCAATTAATCTCCATGATTATTTTAATAGGACCGCTAGATCAAATTAAGAAGCAAAAATACGTATATATGATGGATGTGCATATGAAGTATTAGCCGTTAATTTCTCTAGGAGACTGTATGTCTCTCGCTCAAATCCTGTTTTGTCTTCGTTTTTATTATATATATATTTTTATAACCGTGATGTCCTGGTCAGCTTACGCGCACCTCGACTAATTCACGGTACCTGTTTTTATTATATTGTCTTCCCTTTTTTCTTTTTCCAAAATTCTATCTCATGTGGCTTTATCACTTACTTTGTTTCTCCTTGTTTTCTAAACAAAATTAAAGGTTAAAAAAAGTTTTTGTTTTTTTTTTTAAATAAGGCGTCATCTTTAGTCCGACTAATCTATGAACTAGTAGGAACGAGACTTGATATCTTTTGAAGCATCAAACCTCAAGTATATTTCAATTGAAATAACTTCTCTAAATCTAAAGAATATAGAAAACAATTTAGTTTTTAGGAAAATTGCAAATGGATATGAATACGGAGTGTGATGGCCATATATAATATCACCCTATTATGAAAATTTTGAGATTGTTTGTACTGCCAGTTCATTAAATAGATTCTTTTTCTTGAACTGGAAAATGAAAGATTACCAGCAATATATATAGTTTTGCAGGCCACTACTGTGGTTTTAGAGTTAAGACTTGAACTGGAAAATGTGCTGCAACTTTTTCTTGTTCTACAAACCTAATTCTAAATCCTCTATTGACACCTTCTTATATCATATGCTGCCATATATATACATATATTCCCTATTTATAGCAAAAAATCATTCTATGTATACTTTTCTCTATACGTATTTTGTCATATGTTTTTCCAATCACCTCTAATTATTCAGTTTCTGAAAAAGAACATGAGGAATCTCAATAACAAAGAGGAATCAAATGCTGAAGTAGAAGAGGAGGCAAACCTCCTGGAAAAAGAAGTTTCCGAATCTAAACATGCAAGTGATGGGGAAAGTGGAGATCAGGGAGAAGATGAGGTGAAAGGCCTGCTAGAGACACAGCAGACTCGGATGGAACCGCCCAGGAAGAAGAAAAAGGTGAAAAGCGGAACAAGTGATTTTTGGTCCATGTATCCGAGAATGAATGAGTCATTGCAGTATTTCCCGTTGTCTGAGGGCGGGAGGGACCTTTTGAAAGAAGGAATGAGTATGATTGGAATTGCAAATGCTGAGAAGCTGGAGGAGAAGTGGAGCGAGTTGAAGATTCAGGAAGTTGAATTATACTTGAAATGTCTCGAGTTGATTCGGGAAGAGATCAAGCTAGAACTGGCTGAGATGAAGTAAGTGCGTAAGGCTCATTTGAGTGCATTTTAAATGCCTTACTTAATGTGAAACACAAATAATTTAGTAACTGGATTTGTGTCCTTTGTATTCTCTCTCTACTTCCAAGGAGAAACAAATTCATTATGTGTTAGCCCTTAATTTCTCTATATTTGTTTTTTAATCACACCCCTTTTCACTCTGCAGCCTTGGACTGCACCATGTTAGCGATAGCTTCTAATAAGTCCACCTGTTTATGCTGCAATCCCATGCTGAGGTACGTACTCGCTCTAGCCTTGTTTTAGTGTGAAATTTCTTTAAAAATGTAGTGAAATATTTTTGTTAAAATATTATGTAATGAAATGGATTTGACAGATAAATATATGAAATTTTATTTCCTTTAAATAGTGCATAATGGTGATATCTTCCGTGCAGGGTCGATATATGAGATCATATCTTTTTTTGGTTCCTACTTGCTGTCAGAAAGTAATGGTAATCGCAGCAGAACAGGTGGTCTTAGTGTGTCCTTGGCAGGGTCGAGTTTCTTGGATGGGTGGAGTTGCAGCAATTCACGAAAGCTAGTAAATGAATTTCATCTATCATTAACTTACTGTCTTTTACTTTTTGTAATGTTTGTAACTAGACTATCTATCATTCACAAGGATGCCTTGATGATGCTTATACAAAAATAGGCTTTTTGCTATTTTTTTTCTTATATATAAATTATCACTGATCTTTTAAAAAAAAAGAAAAAAAAAGTGTTTTATTTAGGAATTTATTGGGTATGCTTTAATGTAATTGGAGGATGACTTTCTTGTTGGTGGAATATGGAATTACATAGTATCGATTAATGCATCCGCAGGCAAGATCATGTGCAAATCAGTTTCTTGATTGCAATGAAAATATATATATATATATATATATTTATTTAGTATCTTTTTTACAGGGGCCAAAAAACTTGGTAATTGAGAGAGCTATTCAGCGGGCGCCCGATTGTTTTCACCCGGGTTCAATTTATGCTTTACCGCATGAATTGTTAGCATATGTAATTGAACCCGGTAAAATGAATTGTTAGCATATGTAATTGAACCCGGTAAAAAGTATATTCGAGGTGTTTTGCACCTTGTAACAACTCATTTTTTATTCGACTGACATGACCTTATTATGTTCCTTAATTCATTCTTAATGATATATCCAGTTAAATACTTGAATTTATGGGGAAAAATGTCGTGTCAAATGCATTTACAAATATTTGTATGATAGACATAAATAATGTATTTGATTTGATTAGCAAATTTGATTATTTACTTTGGCCGGACAACTACCGATATCTATTAATATTTTGTTTTAGAATGTTGTTAAAAATATATATATATATACAGTAGTGTTCTCTTGCTCCCAGGGGAGCAAGATAGGCTATACTCATTTTCAATATTAACATTTAGATTTAATCTAAGAGTCATAATTCGAAACCGCTAAATCTATTCAAAACCACTCAATCTATATCTAATTTTCAATTTTTATTTCCGTAATACCACTCATACAGATTTTAAAAAGGTAATTCCTTAAACAAAAATTGCAACAAAACATATACACTACTTTCTTTTACTGAATTTGATTTTAGTCTTTTGATACTTATTCATAAAGAATAAATCAATCCATAATATGATTGATATATTTTTTCGGTAAATATTATGGAATGATTTTGTGTATAAAAAGACTAAAATCAATTAAATTTATTGAAAATAGTTTTTTACTTGTTTTTTCGACTTGCATGCCTTAAATATTGAAGAATATAAGTTGGAGGATAGAAAAAAAAGTGGTTGTCTCTCTCATGCCAATACGCTATATCATATTATAGACAAAATTTAGCAATCCTTAAATCATGAGATTTAATAAACTCCTTTTTTTATTGGGCTCTATATTCCATAAGTGGGACAAATCCCTAACTTATGGATCACTCATTTTCCAGAGACATTAGTATTGGGCCATATAATTTTTGGCTATTACACAGGCCCCTGATGTTTTGGGCTTATGATATATTTTTTCCTTAGGCTCATGACCGAATATGTACATATGTATATACATAGATAAGTATATATAAGGTTTTTTTTGAAAAGTGGCGACTACAAGTGTGATGTGACACCCTATTTAATGCTTGAGGTAGGTGGGCAATCATTTGCACTTTAAACGAACAGCCCATGCTCCCTCAATCTTCGCACTTGGGGGCTGAATTTATGGCACATGTTCTTCGGACTTCGTGCATGACTCTTGGCTTGCCACTGATCCCCTATATAATCCTCAATGCTTTGTTTTCCATATCACTAGCAAGCCATTTTACACTCCATACTTCTCAATTCTCTTCCTTGGAGCTCTCTCCTCTTTGATTCCTGCAACTCTCAGTCGGCATTTTCTAGGAATTCCCATAAGAGCAACTTCTTAACCCTTTCCGAAGTCCTCCCTGCCTCTATTTTCTAAATTGTGTAAGTCAGATAGTACTTTATTTTTCTTTCAATTTTCATCTCTACCCCCCATTTGTCTCTTCTACCTTTCTGAAACCATGTCTGATAATGATGATACTAGGTCAGTAGAGGAGGTCGTTTGGTATCTCAGGAACCGACCCTGATTCAACCAGTAGCGATAATCTTTCCTCCGTCCATCAATAGGCCCATGTTCCCAAAATAGTTCCCCCGAATACTAACCTTTCGGGTTTATCAACGAATCCAAAAACACCCGCTGCAGGGGGTTCTCATGATAATGATGAGCCTGTAAACCCCAACCCTCCTGAACATTTCTCGGTTGCTCCTCTTAAGAAAACAAGGCTTGAGGTGGATGTAAAACACCTTTGAGTTGAAACTAATATACCCGGTAATGTTCGTCTGGCCCCTTACCCAGGCTATTTAGACTTCTCTAAGAGTGAGGGACTTCAACCAGGTTGCATTCTACTATCGGCTATTCATCTAAAAGTATTAAGATTCCCTCTTCACCCTTTCTTTCATTATGTCTTTTTTATGCTAGGGTTACACCCTCTCCAGCTTAACCCGAACAACTTTACGATTCTGGCCATGCTTCTTCTATATAATAGGGATCTGGACCTTAATCTAGGTTTAGTCGACCTACTTATCTGTTATTTATTCCAAAATGCTAGAGAAAGCAAGGGTATGTACAACCTCTTTCCCTTCCAAGGTTGGGGCATATGCTCTGATACGGAAAAATCTGATAAAGGATGGAAGGAGAGAATGGTAATTTTTAGTGGCAACTGGTTTTACCACTCTCGACAGCACCCCCGACACCTCCGCCTGCATAAAGTCCTTCAGATCCAACTCAGCCTCCTCCTGCAAATGCTGTAACAACCAGGTATCGATCTGGTATGAGTGGCGGAACGACCAATAAAAGACCCAAGACCTAGACTACTGATGCCTCAACGAGCAATACTTCTTAGGCTCAGGATACTCCCCGCACCACGATTCCCTGGGAGCCAAAGTTCCTTCTTCCGGATGGGTCTCTGGTTTGTGCTGACTATCTTACTATATGTCAGCCACATGTTCATCAGGCTATGGCGAAAGGAGTTTGGACTCCTGCTGACAGGGCTGCTCAGTCGAAGATTTCCAGAACTGAGCTTTTTCAGATAGGCTCCTCGATGGCCATGGAGGCTGGTGCTTCGACTTTTCTTTTGTACCTTAGCTTTATTATTTCTACTTCGTTCTGCACTAATATGCACCATTTTCCCTATCTGTGTAGCTTTTTTATGGGATCCAGGCCTACAATCATGCCCTGGAGTCCGATGTCGGGGAAATGGCCAAGATGCAGGCTCAACTGCAGCAAAATAATGATCATCGTATCAGTCTATCTAGGGAGGCAGATGGTATTCGTCACAGAGTGTATATGAGCATAAGAGCCTTCTGGAGAGCGGAGAGGCTGAGAAGAGGGCCTTAGTTGCTGAACTAGCAGAGGCAAAGGCAACCTACCAAAAGATAGTTTCCAAAAAGGTGGAGTCAGATAATCTTCTGGCTCTTGAGCGATCTAAGGTAGAGATGTGCCGTTTGGGTGGTCTGGACATGCACAGCCAGTACGTCACAATCTGTGATGTTCGATGGGTTCTAATTTGCAGGCACTAACATAAAAAATGTTGAGAATCCCGCAAGTTGTGCTTAAGAAGAAGGCCAAGCGGGAACATGGCCCTCAAGCGAGCCCTTCAGTACCGGAGGAGGTTCAAAATGGTCAGGGGTCCCAAAATAATCCAACTCCCCTGTCCGGGACTGCTCTTCCACCATCGGTGGAAAACATTCTGGTGACTCCATCCCCCCGATGGGAAACGTTCCGGTTACTCTGCCCCCTCCTTCAGTAGCTGGTACCGCCGGAGCACCCTTTATTCCTCCTTCAGGAGACATTCCTGCTCCTGGATTCCAACAGATTGAGGGAGAAGCTAGTCTAGCGGGGACATAACGTCCCCGATCTGAAGAGGTTACTCCCGATCGATCGGTTAGGCCCCGTCTGACCACAACGTCGTCTCCTATCATAGTAAAGGAGACTGGGGTTGCAACTGAAGAGGAGCGACCCGTCCCATGGGTGCCAAAGATAACATTTTCAGGTGGTGACTTTTTGGTCAGGGGACACGAGACCATCGACAATGACGTAGCCCTTCGGGCAATGGGTTCCCAGATCTGGACTCCTGCTGACAGAAAGAAACTGAGACAAATCGATCTGGTAGAACTGGCCTTAATTGGTCCGTAGATTGCCATGAAGGTACTTTTTCAATATACTGTCTCATCAGTCATACTTTTTTCTTGATCAAGCTAACACTTGTTCTTTTAGTAGATGTTTTATCTGACCCAAGCCTATAATGCGAAGATGGAGGATGACGCTAAGTTGTTTCGTAAATCTAATGGGCTACTGAAGGTGAAGGAAGATGCCAGGAAAAAGGCTGCCTCCTTGTTGTTAATATCCAATGAAAAATTGGAAGTTCAGACAACGAGGGCAATCATCACTAAGCAACAGCTTCGAGCTGCCCGTGATCAGATCCAGGAGATGGAGGCGGTACGGCGGGCCCTATTCTTTGAAACGGAGGCCCTGAAGGCTGAGAATGCAAGCCTGAGGGCTGAGAGTGAAGGCCTGAGGGCTTCCAAGGCGAAGCTTCTGAATGAGAAGGCTGAGACCGAGAACCTCCTTGTAGTGGAGAGGTCAACATTGGAGATGTGTCACCGGGGTGGCAATGAGATGTACAAACACTTTTATAACACCTCCCAGTACCGAATCGAGTTCGGATGGAGGTCATGCTTCAATGACTTCTAAAAACCTGCTGAAGAGAGGGACTTCGCTTCAGAGGAAGAATTGGATGAGAATTTAGGCATCACCCCACCGTATGACGATCTGGTTGGAGGTCCTGATGACGTTTATTTCTGTGAGTTCTTGGCCAAACCTCTCCCGGGAATGAGTATTACGTCAAACTCTGATCCTCCAGTTCCTGATGGGGCCATTGTCCTTGCGAGCTCCAGTTCGGCGGGCACTGGTGCTGGCACTTAGGATAGGATTCTCCATTTTGTAAAACATTTTGTAAGCCTTGGCCATCGGGGCCCATTTTTTAATGGAAGATCATTGCTATTGTCCAATTTATTTTTTCCATACTTCGATTATTTAATCCAAAAAGGTACTATCTTTCGGGATCGTCATGCCATGCGATGGAAAAGACAATATTTTATTTTGTTTTACAATTTGTAATCTCTTTCGAGCACTTCAAGCCATGCGATAGACAAATCAACACTTTGTTTATTTCTTGCAAATCTTGATCTCTTTACGATCAGTGTTATGTCTTTCGGGCACTTCAGGTCATGCGATAGACAAATCAACACTTGCTTTATTTTTTACTTTGATCTCTTCAGGATCAGTGTTGTGTCTTTCGGGCACTTCAGGCCATGCGATAGACAATGTAACATTCGATTATTTTTGCAAATTTTGATCTCTTTAGGATCTGTGTTGTGTCTTTCTGGCACTTCAGGCCATGCGATAGACAATGCAACACTTAGATTATTTTTTCAAATTTTGATCTCTTCAGGATCTGTGTCGTGTCTTTCGGGCACTTGAGACCATGCGATAGACAATGCAACACATGCTTTATTTTTTATTTTAATCTCTTCAGGATAAGTGTTGTGTCTTTCGGGCACTTCAGGCCATGTGATAGACAATGAAACACTTAGAGATTATTTTTGAAAATTTTGATCTCTTCAAAATCTGTGTTGTGTCTTTCGGGCACTTCAGCCCATGCGATAGACAATGCAACACTTAGATTATTTTTTCAAATTTTGATCTCTTCAGGATCTCTGTTATGTCTTTCGGGCACTTCAGACCATGCGATAGACAATGCAACACGTGGTTTATTTTTTGTTTTATTAGATATTTATAAGCTATTTATTATTGATCGGGTGTTATAGCCTTTTTACAAAATTATTGATCGGGTGTTATAGCCTTTTTACAAAAAGATCAAAGTAAAAACAAAATTTGGCCGTTTAAGGGTAGTACCTCTTCAGGCGAGAGGTGTTCTGGGAGTTTGGTTCCATTCCGCCAGCCATATTCCTTCGGACGCGATATGCTCTGCGCTCGATGACTTCGGTAATGGTGTACGGGCCCTCCCAAGGCTTCCTGAGCTTGCCCACGAGCCCAATTTTTTGCCTAAGGACCATGTCTCCGACATAGAACTCTCTTATTCTGACTTTCTGGTTAAAGTGGTTCCGGACGCGCTGTTGGTAGGCGGCCAGTTTGATCCCAGCGGCCTCCCTTATTTCATCTAGTAGATCAAGGTTGTGAGCCAAGTGCTGGTTGTTTGGTCCTTCAACCCAGGCCTGGCTCTGGAGGGTTGGAACCCTGACCTCTGTTGGAATCACATCCTCAGCACCATATGCCATGGAAAATAGGGTCTCCCTAGTGGGTTGTCTAGGAGTCGTTCTGTATGACCAAAGCACTTCAGGTAGTTTTTTTAGCCGGGCTCCTTTGGCTTCTTGGAGCTTTTTGGCCAGGGTGTTGAATATGGTTCGATTTGTCCTCTCCGCCTGACCGTTCCCTTGCGGGTATCAGATAGAAGACGTGCTTTGATTGATACCATGCTTGGCAAAGAACGCTCTTACTTTTTATGTGGGACCATATGAACTTGATGACGTGGCCACTCCTGATGGTGGGAAAGGCTTCAGCTTCTACCCATTTTGTGAAGTAATCGGTGGCCAGAAGGACATAGACATTTGACTGGATTGCCTTCGGGAGAGGTCCCACGATATCCATACCCCATCGGGCGAACGAGTACGGTACTATGGTGGGATGTAAGAACTCAGGTGGCCGATGGATAACGTCTCCGTGCATTTGGCATGACTTGCACCTTCAGACATACTCTTCGGCATCTCACGATAGATAGGGCCAGAAGTATCCTTGGGAGAGTATCTTATGGGCGAGGGATCTACCTCCGGAGTGGTTCCCGCAATCTCCACTATGAATCTCCTGCATCACTACCCTTGATTCTGAAGGCGTAATACATTTCAAGTAAGGACCTGAGAAGGATCTTCGATAAAGTTTCCCATTTATAATTGAGTATTGGGCTGAATTCCTCCTGATCATGTGAGCTTCAGCTTTGTTCTCTGGAAGTGTTCCACTTCATAGGTAATCCATTAGGGGATCTATCCAACTGGGCTCCCATGGGATAAACATCACTTGTTTGGGTTCCTGAATACTTGGCCTGATTATGAAATCCACCAGCGCAACCCGGGTCAGGTCTTCGCCGGTTGAGGATGCCTAGCCGGCCAGGTGGTCAGCTACAGAGTTTTTGTTCCTCGGGGGATCTGAGTGAATGTTATCTTTTGAAAACTTTCTGTTTCTTTTAATACAAGTGCCCGATAAGACTCCATTTTTGGATCTTTTGTCTCGTATCCCCCTTTGATTTGTCGGCCGACTAGATGAGAATCGTTGTGCACTGCTAGGACATGTATCTAGAGGCTTCAGGCTAATCTCAAGCCATATATGACTGTTTCGTACTCTGCCTCATTGTTGGTGGCTGGGAACTGCAATTGCACCGAAATGTGGAGGTGCGTACCGTCAGGTGTCAGGATCTGTAGATCGATTCCTGATCCGGCGGAGCCGGCTGAGCCATCCACGAAAAGCTTCCAAGTGTCTGGCACAGTCATCTGGTCGGGTTCTTCAGTTTTGTCTTCGAGTAGGAAATCTGCCACTGCTTGACCTTTGATGAAAACCCGAGGTATGTAAGTCAAGTCATATATGCCCAATTCAATGGCCCATTTAGAAATTATCCCCGAAAGGTCAGGTTTCGACATGATGACTCGAAGAGGAGTGATAGTCCGGACAATAATTGGATGAGCTTCGAAGTAGTGCCTTAGTCGCCTTTTTGCATTCACCAGTGATAGAACTAGTTTTTCCTGTCTGTTGTACCAGGTTTCCGCTTCAGCCAAGGATTTGCTGGTGTAGAATACTGGCATTTGAACGTTCCCATCCTCTCTGATGAGGGCTGCACTGGTCGACACAGAGGATATTGCTAAGTACAAATGCAAGACTTCATCGGGAGTCGGTGTGGATAAGATTAGGGGTAGGGTCATGTACTCTTTCAACCTTGCCAGGGCTTTAGACTACTCAGGACCCCAGACTTCCCCCTTATTCGCCTTGATCGGCTGAAAGAATGGTCTGCACCGATCAGTGAGTCGTGAAATGAACCTGCTAAGTGCCACCACTCTTCATGTCAAGACTTGAACATCTTTATGTGTCCGGGGCTCCTTTATTTCCATCAGGGCCTTGACTTGTGTCAGACTGGCCTAGATCCCGGTTCGGTCCACGATGTGTCCCAGGAATTTTTCGGATTATACACCAAAAGAGCATTTCTCCGGATTAAGCTTCATGTCATGCATCACGACTGTGTCAAACACTTGGCCCAAGTGGGTGAGATGATCTCCCTTTTTCCTGCTCTTGACCACAGTGTCATCAATATAAGCCTCAGTTACTGTACCCATCATCCCCTTGAAGATCCTGTTGACCAATCTCTGGAAAGTGGCACCTGCATTTTTTAGACCGAAAGACATAACTCTAAAGCAATAGGTACATGTCTCAGTAATGAAGGAGGTATTTTCATCATCCATCGGGTTCATTTTTATCCGGTTGTATCTCGAATAGGCATCCAAAAACGTTAGACGGTCGTAGCCGCCTGTAGCGTTAACCATCTAGTCAATCTTTGGCAGTGGAAAACTGTCCTTCGGGCATGCCCTATTCATGTCAGTATAATCGACACAAACCCTCCACTTACCATTCTTCTTTTGCACGACCACTACGTTGGCAAGCCATTCGAGATACCTGAACTCCCTAATAAAACCAACCTGGAACAATCTGGATACCAAATATGCTATAATTTGGTTCCGATGTGCTCCCATTCGCCTCTATTTTTGCCTGATTGGTCTCACGTTCGGGTAAATGTGCAAATAATGCTGGGCAATATCAGGATCGATTCCTGGCATGTCAGTATGCTCCCACGCGAAGACATCGAAGTTGTCCTGCAGCAATTGTGTCAGTTCTTTCAATTCAAGGTCGGTAAGATTTGTACCTGCAAAAGTAACTTTTTCCGGGCTATCGGGTACAACACATATTGGCTGTAATGACTCGACCATGATTGGGGTATCCGGATCCCCCCTCTTTAATTGCTATTTGGAGCCTGGACTTTGTTCTTTGGAGTGGGATGTCATTGGGACTTTCCTTTTCCGGATCTCCTTTAGGGTAACCGCATAACACTCCTTGGCGGCCACCTGCTCACCCTTGATGTCGATGGTACCTAGACCGTTGGGGCTTATGTATCTCATGACTTGGTGAAGAGTTGAGGGTACACCCTGCATTAGGTGAATCAATCCCTTTCCTGTGAGCAGATTGTACGAAGGCTTGGCATCCACCACAATAAATGTCTCAGTCAGGGTCCTTTGAGCAGCAGATACCAGTAACTGGACTTCCTCGATTAGCTCAATTTTCCTTCCATCGAAACCTGCAACGGGGTACCGGGATGCCATAATTTTGATCGGATTGATCTCAAGCTTTTTAAAAGGCCATTTGGTGATGATGTTTGCACTGCTCCCAGGGTCAATCATGACTCTCTTCACAAGGCAGTTGGCTACCATCAGGGTCACAACTAGTGGGTCATCATGTGGGGTCTGGATGTTTCGGAGTTCCGATGCACAGAAAATGATCTGCGCTTCTCCCGACCTGTGGTGGATCTCACTGATTTCGTTGACTCTTCTCATCTTGCGGGCTCTCCGCATGTGGCTCCGGCGTTATCCTTCCATCTCTTTGGATGAGGGGCCACCATGAATCATGTTAATGATCCTAACCGGCTGTGCGTCTGAGGGGTTTTGAGGGGCGCTAAGGGCACGTTGATCGGTTCTCGGTTTGTCCCGTTGGACGTAATCTCGGAGTCCACCTATTGCCTGAGATTACGACACTCATTTGTGATGTTCCCAAAATCACCGTGGAAAGCACAATGCTTTGACTTGTCCCTTTGGTCAAGTGGTTGTCTGATGGTTGGGGGTTGTTGGAAAATCCCCTTGGTTTTGTTTTCCCGGTAGAGTTTCGCAAGGCTGACCTTCAGGGGCATCGTTCTCTCTTCAAATTTGGAGCGCTTGAATGGTTTCGGGGCTGGTGATCCCGAAGGAATTGATGATCCTGATAAAGTTGGACGTTTTTTATCGGTCGCTCGATCCTTTGATTGGGCTTCAATACTGACCAAGGCCGCCCTCTTCTGCCTGATGGTTTCCTCTTCTTCAATCCTCAAATATCCTCAAGAGTTTAACTCCCCAATGCCTGACGGTGGGCGCTTCACCAAGGATTGGTGGAACTTAGTCCCTGGAGTAAGGCCATTTGGAAGGCCTCAATGGTAGAGTGTTGGTCACAATTATCGACAAAAGAGGATTCGATGTTGAACCGGGATAGAAAGCTTTTTAGTGACTCTCCTCTCTCTTGGGTCATGGTGAAAAGGCAGGATATGGTCTTCTTCTGTCTTTTGTTCCCATAGTATTGGGCAATGAAGAGCCTGGTCAGCTGTTGCCAGCTGCCTATGGATTGGGGTGGGTGCTTCTTAAACCATAATAGAGCTGTTTCGGCAAGACTTGTGGAAAACATCTTGCAAAGCAAGGACTCGTTCTCTGCGTACATGGTCATCTTCTGGTGGATCTGATAAATGTGTTCCTCGGGGTCCTTGGTGCCATCATACGGGTGAACTGAGGCATAACAAATTTCTTTAGGAAAGGCTCTTGGGTTATCTCGGGGACAAAAGGTGACTGTATCAACTCGATTGACGCTTGGATGGCCAGATCATCGGTAGTTCGGGCTTTCATGTCTACGAGGACTTTCCTTTGGAATTCATCCATCATTGCTTGAAGTTTTTGGGGGTCATGGATTCGTCAGCTGTGGGAGCCTTTCCTGAGCGCTAGGAAGACTCGGCATGCTCTTCCGGTCTGTCGCTATCTCACTGGTTCAGAGAGTGGTCGACTGTCGCTACCGGAGGGGCAGTTGGTGGTGGAGCCAACCTCGCCATGAGCTACGCATTCTGTTTCTCCAGAGCCAGGCTGTGTTCCTCAACGACCATCAAGCATTGCAGGATTTGCTCCATGGGCTGCGGACCTCCCGCACGATTGTCCGCAGTGGTTGGAACGTCTCCTTGCGAACAAGTGACTGATATCTTTGCCCGAGGAGTAGTGAGCAAAGGTTTTAGAAGGTGGTGAAAATTCTTTGGGTTTAACCAACAAACTCAGCTTAATGAGTTGGGAAGAAGGAGGCGATTTTACAGATCCTGAATAACATATTTGAAAAATCAAGAACTCCTTTAATGCAACTTCCCACAGACAGTGCGAAAGTGTAAATGCCAAAAAATGCACTACACATAAAATTCTCCTTTTATTAAATTATGACTTTCCTTATATGCATTTTCTCTTTAGCCTTTAGGCCCATTAGGGCAACACCAACTTGATTACATCACCATGCCATCACTATTTCTATTCACCAAAGAAATACACACTGAAATGGGCTTACTTATCGGGCTTATGAGAATCTTATTGGGCCATTAGCCTGATGTGCTCGATGCTTGATGGGCTTGGATATTTCCACACTTACAATTACCCTTTAGAAATGTATTTTTGTATTTTCTATTTATATTAATGAAAGTATTTTCCCAATATTTTGTGGTATTTTGTTCTTGTTACTTCGGTTTAGCTATTGACTAGCCCGAGATAAACATTTTAGAACTTAACACTTAGAAAAATTTTCATTTTAGTATGGAGTCTTCGGGCATCTGGGCCCTGAGACTTGTTTATGTCCTCTGGTTAGTTTAAATCAGGTTTGAATTCAACACTTAGGAAAATTTTTGGTTTAATATGGAGTCTACGGGCATCTTGCCCCTGAGACTTATTTATGTCCTCTAGTTAGTTCAAATCAGGTTTGAACTCAACACTTAGGAAAATTTTCATTTTAGTATGAACTCTTCGAGCATTTGGCCCTTGAGACTTGTTTATGTCCTCTGGTCAGTTCAAATCAGGATTGAACTCAACACTTAGGAATTTTTTTTGTTTAATATGGCATTTTCATAAAGTATGATCACTCATATAGAACGTAATATTCTATTAAAAAAACTTGAGAAACATGTAGCAGAGGTGCCGAACATCGGACACATATGTTTTATTATAATCAACAGAAGTGTCGTGTACAAGACAAAGTGTTTATTTTATTGTTTAAGGAAAGACTACCTGAGGATAATACCTCTTTAGACGGTAAGTGTTCTGAGAGTTGGGGGCTCGATACGGCCTATCTCGTTCTACTGAACCCGATATGTACCACGACGGATCACCTCAATTATTGTATAAGGTCATTCCCATGTCTCCTGTAACTTGCCAATAATCCTAAATTTTCTTCTGAGTACCATATCGCCTACCTGAAACTTTATTCTTTTTACCTTATGATTAAACCGGGCCCTGACTTGTTGCTGGTAGGCAACCAGCCTTATCCCGACAACTTCTCTTCTTTCTTCCAGTAGGTCCCAATCATGGGCCAGGTGCTGATTGTTTGGACCTTCTTCCCAAGCCTGACATCTTAGTGTAGGCACCTTCAATTCGGTTAGCATAACGGCTTTGGCCCCATAGGCCATGGCGAAAGAGGTTTCTCCCGTTGGTTGTCTTGGAGCGGTCCGATAGGACCATAAGACCTCGGGTAATTTTTCCAACCAAGCTCCTTTTGCTTCTTCAAGCTTTTTTCTAAGTGTATCAAAAATTGTTCTTTTTGTCCTTTCGACCTGTCCATTTCCATGTGGGTAACCAACGGAAAAAGTGTTTAATTGATCCCATGCTTTGCTAGGAATGCTTGAACTTTCCTGTTATCCAGGTTGGTGTCATTATCCATCATTATAGTTTGGGGTAGACCGAATCTACAAATAATATGACTCCAGATAAACTTTATAACGTGGCTACTTTTAATAGTTGAGTATGCTTAGGCTTCCACCCATTTGGTACAGTAATCCGTAGCCAGAAGAACATGTGTAGTAGATCGTATTCCTTGTGAGAAAGGACCCACAATATCCATTCCCCATCGGGCAAAGGGGTGAGGGATAATTGTTGGATTTAATAGTTACGAAGGTGGATGAATGACATCACCATGAAATTGGCATTTTTTACAGTGTCGGGTGTATACCTCAGCATCTCTTAACAGATAAGGCCAGAAGTACCCCTGGGTGAGGACTTTATGGGCTAAAGACCTTCCCCCGGAATGATTGCCACACGATCCAACATGTATCTCTTCCATGACTGCAAAAGCTTCGGAGGGTGTGAGACATATTAAATATGGCCCAGAGAATGACTTGCGGTAAAGTTGGCCGTTGTATAGAGCGTATCTTGCGGCTTTCATTCTTATTTTCCGGGCCTCTGGTTTTTACTCAGGTAACACACCTGTCCTTATATAGTCTGGTATGGGGTCCATCAAGCTTGGCTCCCATGGAATGATCATCACGTGAAGGCTCCAAGCTTCATCGGACTATGAAGTCCACTGGTGTTGTTCGAGTCATACTTTCCCCTACTGCGGAGGCCTGATTAGCCAAACGATCTGTCATGACATTATCCCCTCTGGGGATCTGTTCAAAGGTTAACTGTTGGAATTCTTCGGCCTCTTTTAGTACCAAATTCCTGTATGCTTCCATTTTAGGCTCTCGGGTTTCATACTCCCCATTCAACTGTCGTACGACCAATTGGGAATCCCTTCGTATCTCTACTTTCTGTACTTGCAGGCTTCGGGCCAACTGAATTCCTGTTAGAAGGGCCTCATACTCGGCTTTGTTGTTGGAGGATGGAAACTCCAATCGAACGGACTGCTGAATTTTAGTTCCATCGGGTGTTACGAGCTCTACACCGATCCTTGCTTCGTTGATATTTGACGATCTGTCAACGAATACTACCCATAAGCCTGGTTCATTTTCTTCTGGAGAATTTGTCGTTCCTGTTTCTAACAGAAAGTCAGCTACCACTCGTCCTTTTATGGCAGTTTGGGGGACATAGGTTATGTCATAGATTACCAGTTCTATTGCCCATTTGGATACTCTCCCTGACAGTTCGGGCTTTGCCATTATGGATCTGATTGGGGTTGAAGTTGGTACCACGATCGGATGTGCTTCAAAGTAATGCTGAAGACATTGTTTTGCATTGATCAGTGATAGTACTAGCTTTTCGTGTTTGGAATAATGGGTTTCTGCATCAGCAAAGGCTTTGCTGGTGTAGAATACCGGCATCTGGTACCCCTTGGCCTCCTTGACCAGAGCGGCACTGGTAGATGTTGCAGATATAGCTATATATAAGTGTAACGGCTCGTCTGCTTCCGGGGTTGCCAGTATGGGAGGCTTTGTCATGTAGCTCTTGAGCTTTTTCAAAGCTTCTGATTGCTTCGGCCCCCAGACCTCTCATTTTGCTACCTTTATAGAATGAAAAAATGGTTGGCACCGATCAGTGAAGCGATAGATGAAATGGCTGAGGGCTGCTACTCTCCCGGTTAGTACTTGGATCTCCTTCTGGAACTTCGGCTCTCCTAATTCCATGAGAGCTCTGACTTGTGCTGGGCTCGCCTGTATTCCCGTTCGATCAACTATGTGTCCTAAGAACTGGCCCTAGGACACTCCGAAGGAACATTTGGATGGGTTGAGCTTCATCTTGTACTTTCTGAGGGTGTCAAACACTCGATGTAGATCAGTCAGGTGGTCACTTTTCGCCTTGCTTTTGACCACTGTGTCATCAATGTAGGCTTCTATGGTGGATCTCATCATGCTTTGGAAATTTTTTATAACCAACCTTTGAAAGGTTGCACCTGTATTTTTTAGTCTGAAAGGCATAATTGTATAACAATATGTACTTGATTCAGTGATGAATGCGGTCTTTTCCTCATCATCTAGGGTCATTCGTATCTGGTTATACCTAGTGTACACGTCCAGAAAACTCAAACGCTCGAATCCTGCGGTGGCATCTACCATCTGATCGATCTTTGGTAAGGGGAAACAATCCTTCGGCCATGCTCTGTTCAGATCAGTGAAGTCCACGTACATCTTCCATTTCCCGTTCTTCTTCTGAACCACAATCACGTTTGTCAGCCAGGAAGGATATTGCACCTCTTTAATGAATCCGTCTTGGAGAAGTCGATCAACCTCTTCAACTATAATCTGGTTTTGGTGGCTCCCCATCCGTCTCTATTTCTGCCTGATGGGTTTCGCGCCAGGGTCCACGTTGAAGGAATGCCGGGCCACTGAAGGATCGATGTCGGGCATATCCATATGGTCCCAAGCGAATACGTTAGCATTGGAGCATAGGAGGGCCTCCAATTCTTCCTTTTCTTATGTATTGAGGTCAGAGCCAATGTAAGTCGTCCTTTCAGGGTGGTCGGGGCAAATCTGAACTTCTAGCAAAGGTTCAGTTGCTATAGATGACCTTGCACCCTCGTCCTGTGATTGCTATTGATCATCGAGTACTGCCTTGGATCGTGAATCTTGTTCCGGTTCTGTCCTCTTCCTCATACCTTTCAAGGTGATGTTGTAACATTCTTTGGCCGCAACCTGATCTCCCCTGATGTCAATCACATCAATTCCGTTTGGATCGACGCATCGCATAACTTGATGCAAGGTGGAAGGAACTCCGTGCATCCAATGGATCCAATCCCTACCTATGAGGAGATTATATGTGGGTTCGACATCTACCATTACAAAAGTTTCCCTGAGCGTGCGTTTTGCTGTTGTTACTAGCAATTGGATTTCTCCCACTGGTTCCACTCTTTTCCCATCAAATCTGGCTATCGGGCTTCTCGAAGGGACTATCTCTTGGGGGTTAATTTCTAGCTTCTCAAAAGCCCACTTGGTGATTATGTTGGCGCTGCTTCCTGGGTCGATCATTACTTTCTTGATTAAGCAATTTGAGACCATGAGGGAGATCACCAAGGGATCGTCATGCGGTGATTGAATGTTACACATATCTGTAGAAGAGAAAGTTATCTGTGCGTCCTCTTTCGGGATTTGAAACTCGCTGATTTCCCCAACCCTTCGCAGTTTCTGGGCTTAACGCATCTGGGATCTACGGGCTTCCTCCAGTTTTGATCAGCTTGGCCCTCCGTGAACCATGTGAATGACTTTTACGGGCAGACCCGTTGTCCCCTTGACAAGCGTATGTGATGTTTTATCTGATCGGGGGCCCTCCTTGGCAACGTATTCGGTCAATTCTCCTTTTGCTATCATGGCTTCTACTTGCCTCCTAAGGCTTCTGCACTCGTTGGTGTGGTGCCCATACTCGCCATGGAAGGCATAGTGCCTTGACATGTCCCTCTGTTCCATTGGTTGTCTGATAGGTGGTGGTGACCGGAAAATTCCTTTTCCCTTAGTCTCCTGATACAATTTGTCCAGGCTAACCTTTAATGGAGTGATCTTATCTTCGAACCTTTGGCGTTTCTCTATGACTGGGGAGGGTGCAGGAGGAGCGCCTGGTCGCTTACGATATGGTGCCAGATCTTTAACTTTAGGTTCGGATGCTCTTGCCTCGACGCTTGTAAAGACTGCATTTCTTTAGTGTATGGCCAGTTCTTCTTATATCCGGAGATGCCCTTGTGCCCTGGAATTGAGTTCCCCGATGTCTGCTGGTGGCCTCTTGACCAAAGACTAGTGGAACTTGGTTCCAAGAATTAAGGCCATCCTGAAGGCCTCGACGGCTAAGTGCTAATCACAATTGTCAATTGAGGACATCTCGACATTGAATTGCGAGACAAAGCTTTTCAGGAATTCACCTTTTTCCTGGATCATGGTAAATAGACTGGAGATGATATTTTTTTGTCTTTTATTACCGAAGTACTGGGCAATGAACAACTCACAGAATTTAAGCCAACTCCCAATTAATCGGGGTGGTTGCTTCCTGAACCATAGCAGGGCTGCTTCGGTCAGGCTGGTGGGAAAGACTTTGTAGAGTAAGACTTCGTTTTCGTTGTAGACGTTCATTTTTGTATGGACATGGTAGATGTGTTTAGTCGGATCATTTGTGCCATCAAACATGGTAAACTTCGGTAGCCTGAACCTCTCCGGGTAGGGCACGCTGGTGATCACCGGCGTGAATGGTGTCTGCACGGCGTCGATGGATGCCTCAAAGGCCAGATCATTGGGGGTCTGAATCTTTAGATCCTTAAACAGCTCCCTTTTTCATGGTTAGAGTTTCCTTTGGATTATGCATCCCGAGCACTTGTAGGGATGACTCTGCGTGTTCCTCCCGATCGTTGTTGGACTTTACGTGGTGGTTGTCCCTTTCCGATTGGTGACCCGCAGATCGTTCTTGCTGGTTGGACTATTCGCCATTCTAGGCTTGTCGAGGGTTTTGCAGCAGGGCGAGTTTTGCCACTAACTAGGCGTTCTGCCTCTCCAACTCGACGTCCCTATCCTCCAAGACCCGCCTGATCGGATCTTCAATTTCCGAGGGTCGGCCTCCGTTTGGAGGTAATTCAGATTGTTGCGACCGAGTGATAACCGCCATGGATGATGTTAATCTAAGCTCCTAGTAGAGAGTGGGAAGCTGTTGAAAAAGATTTCAAGGACTGTTTCCCATAGACGGCGCCAATTGTGTAGATGCAGAAAAATACACAACGAATTAGGTTAAAAATTCCATTCTTTTATTCAACTTTTGACCATGTATTTATACATAATTCAGTAGATGGGTCAGACCCATCTACCTAAACTTATCAATCCCTTAAATCATGAGATTTGATAAACTATTTTATTTCTTGGGCTCTATCCTCCATAAGTGAGACAAATCCCTAACTTATGGATTACTCATTTCTAGAGACTTCTATGGGCCAGACTCATCCGTCCTGCCTATGACCCATCAGTATTGGGCCATATAATTTTTGGCTATTACAACGATGCATCCATGTAATCACCCATTATCGTAATAGAAGAAGATGAAATTAAATCAAGGAATTAATCCTCTCACATCATTTCTCCATCTTTCACCATTTCTCTTATCTCTGCACATTTAATAATTGAACTCTATGACCAAATTAATCCTATTATATATCCCAACCCCTCCCTCTCTACATATATACACACACAAACAAACATTAGATAAACAATATTAGTACTCCATTCTCCCTACCTCTCTCTTTTATTTATATACACATGTACATATCTATAAAAAGTCTTCTACTTAATTAGACGTTATGGATTTAAAAAATCAGAGTCTTAAATATATGATTAATTATTTATAAATGAAATTGAGTATTAATTATGCATTAATGAAACTCATTTAATTTCTCCCTTTTGATTTTAAATTTACACACACAAAAATATACATATACACATGAAAAGCCAAATCATATTCCGTTCTCCCCACGTCTCTCTATAAATTTACACACCCATATTTATATAGATATAAAAAGTCTTCTAATTAATTGAGAATTAATTAGAAATTAATGAAGCATATTTAATTTATTTTTGTTGATTTTAAATATAAAAAATTGTATAGAAATATTATAGGACCCTTAGTAAAATATTTGAGGGAGACCAAAAGATATGTATTAATTTCACGTGAGAAACTCAAAAGAGTTGTAACTTTTAATTGCACTATTAATATATACAAAATAAGAGTAAATAAATTGTTATAATTATAAAAAGTATTAAAAAGTCAAAACAATGTACACTAAAATATGATATGCTAAAAGAAACTTCTATTAGACATAAACAACACATTTAGTCAAATTTAATAATTATTTGGAAATTTAGTGGGTATATGAAAAGAGTTGTAACATTAACGGTACGATGAGAGATTTAAATACTGAATAATTAGAATAGTTATCATGTTTAAATAAATTTTAAAAAACAATCTAAAATTTTAAAAATGTGTAAAAATAATGAAAATCGTTAAATTTTTAAATCTTATCATTTCAGGTTTAAAATAATAAATATATAAATACAAAAAAGAATACGGTTGAGAAGTTGTATTATATCATAAAATAGAAGAATAAATGTATAAAAATATCCAAAATCCTTCATACTTTATCTAGGCTTAAGTTTAAAGAAGAACTTAGTGTTAACTACGTCTTCTGAAATAACCATTAGAGCTACCCTTTAATTAACGTAAATTAACCATTTTTATTTTTTAACTTTTTGTAAGAAAATGTTTAAAAATATTTCTCACCCCTCACACTTTTGTTACATATATAAATTATAAATATAAATTATAGATTATAGATATAGATAGATATAGATATATTTTAAATATTATCTACCATATGATATTTCACTTTACACATTAACTTATAGTTTAGGTTATAATTATCTCAATTTATTTATATATATATATATATATATATATATCACTTAATTCAAATCATCAATTATTAAAGCTTCAAGTGCATTTGAACGTACATTTCTTTGAAAAAAAGGTTAATTTCATAAAACCCCCATATACTATCCTATTTAATCAACTAATCTCTCATGTGTCCACTTTGCCCCCTATACTATCCAATTTCATCACTATGCCCACTCCTCCTCACATTTAGAGTTAAAATGTCTAAACTACCATCCATTAATAGTATAAGGGTGTTTAGTGAAATCAACCCTTAAAAAAATTATTTTTTGAAAATAAATTATATTTTATGTAAAAATTATAAATTTCAATATATATATATATATATTATGTTCCAAAATATGATCTTTTTCGAAAAATATTTTTTGCGGAAAATATATACTATTATGTTCCAAAATATGAGATTCTCCGAAATTATTTTTTTTTGAGAAAAATTTATATACTATTATGTTCCAAAATATGATTTTTTTTCGAAAAATAATTTTTTTTCAAAAAATATATATTATTTTTTCCGAAATAATTCATATTTTGGAAAATATTATACTTCCTCCGAAAAATATATATGTATTTTTTTAAATTTATAATTTTTGCGAGAAATATAATTAATTTTCAAAAAATAATTTTTTTAAATGGTTGATTTCACTAAACCCCCTTATACTATTGAGGGTAGTTTGGGCATTTTGATTCAAAATGTGAGATGAAGGGGTATAATGATAAAATTGAATAATATAGGGGGCAAAGTAGACACAATAAAAATTAGTTAATTAAACTGGATAGTATAGGGGGTTTGTTCAAATTAATAGTTGAAAAAATCAAACACGCCCAGTGGTATTCCTAAAAATAAAATATTGTATAACATACATTGAATAACTTTTGATTTAGCACATTCTTTGAATAATTGAGTTATAAGGCCCTGTTTTGTAACTGGTGTTGGTACCAAGTTTTTGGTTTTGGTACTGAATAGTAGTACCAATTCATGTTTGGTAAAACTAGAGCTGGTACTACTGTAGCGCACCAAATGGCACTGTAGCGCACCAAATGGAGGCATTTTTGGAACCATCTTTGTGGATGGTTTTGTATGGTGCGGACACTGTAGCAAACCACTGTATCACTGTAGCAACCCGAATCATTGTAGCACCGAATATAATATTTATATTTTAATATTATAAATTTTAATATTTATTAATATTAATATATATATTAATATTAATGTTATAAATTTTAATATTAATATTAATATAATATATTATTATATTAATATTAAAATTTATAATATTAATATTAATATTAAAATTTATAACATTAATATTAATATTAATATTAAAATTAAAATATATTAATATTAAAATATTAATATATTTTAACATAATAAAATTATTATAATATAATAAAAATATTTTAATATTATAAATTTTAATATTAATATATTAGTATATTAATATATAGTAAAATATTACAAAATTTTAATATTTATAAATAAAATGTGCTATCCCGAGTTACAAAACATGATTTGGTTTCAGAATTTCAACTCATACCAACTCTACCAAACATGGTTTGGTTTTTCAGCATCACTTTTTCTCACACCAAAACCATTTGCACCAAACATGGTTTGGAATCAAAATAAAACCACACCAAACCAAATCCAACCCAACCAAAACCAAAACAAAAAACTAACACCGCACCAAACCGTTACCAAACGAAACCTAAAGGGACAGTGTGAAACGGAAGGGTCTTGAGAGGTTACTAATAAATACCAAACCATTGTTCTTTCCTCTAAGCATCCACCATCCAGTAGACAAACAAGAAGAGAAAATCGCGGGAAGAGTCCGGCAAGGAGCGTACAGTTACCTTAACATCAAGGATACTTCCATTGTGAATGTGAGCCCCAACTCTCCCGCTCATTTTATACATGATATATCTATATATATGTGTGTGTGTGTGTCTAACCTAACGTATGTCTTTTAATGTGTTTTTGGAACCTTATGGTGATAATATGATTGATTTTTAATCTCTCTCTTTCTTATTTAGTATGCGGCCTACTCTTAGTAGTCTCTGATTTTAGTCGTTGATTCTAGCAGTACGCTTTTTACATATGTATGTATGCTATCGTGATACCAATTTAATCGGGGAAAAAAATGTATGATCTTGAATTACGTATTGTAAATACTTAAATTCCAACATATAATCGATAGTGCTGATATCATGAAGATATTAATTTGCATATCGAGCCCTAATTGTCTAAGACCATGTGAACCATAATTGTCCGAGACCATGTAAAAATTTCTCTCATTCTAAGTATGGTATGCTATATCTCTAATTCATTTCCGATTTTGGTACTTGGGCATACAAAAAATATTGAAAGGAAGTTTAAGCTCGTGCATATAACTATATTCCTATGCACATTCATGATATTATATACACAAGTACATACAGTTGACTCATAGTATACTGTGGTTCATTCTTGAATGAGAATTTACCTAGCAAGTCTAGGGTCAAATTCAATGAAATAGAGGTGACAATTTTTACCAAAACCCATAAACCCGCTCACACCCGTCCTCTAAATTTGGATTGATGGGTGAGTGGTTTATAAAGCGGGTCGATAGTGGATTGGATTAATTGGGTGAGGCAAAATCGTGGGTTGGTAAGGGGTTGACCATGGGTACTATGTAAAGCCTTCCCTCACAAACTGACAAACCCACAACGACTCAGTACTCTCTCACAGGGATGGAATACTTATTTACCATAATACTGTGGCAAGTCGGTCAAACGGCGCTGACCAGATCTTTCTGGGCCTCGTCTTCTATTGCTTTCTCTCTACTACAAAAATGCCTCTCGTGCTTTGTCTCTCTCATCTCTTGGAACATTCAGGCTATACACATACATATATATATATATATATATATATATATATATATATAGAGAGAGAGAGAGAGAGAGAGAGAGAGGGCACATCATCATATATAGATATATTGGTTCAGGTGGAATTTGTTTCTCACTCTCCATTCTCTAACTCTAAAATTTTAGTGGGTTTGTTTTAAAAGCATTTAATTTTGTTGTAAGCAAGCTAACTATCTACAACCCAATACTCTATAGACGTACTAGTATTTTTTTGTTGTTTTAAAAAAAGAAGAAAGTGCGGCCCGGATCGACCCGACCTGCTTGTGACTTGACCCATTTACAACCCGTCTTAGCGGGTTGAGAACGGGTCACTATCAGTTTATGACCCGTCCGCTTACGACCCAACCCAAACCCGCTCGTTTGCCACCATTATAGTTAACCATGGAAATATCAATTAATCTCCATGATTATTTTAATAGGACCGCTAGATCAAATTAAGAAGCAAAAATACGTATATATGATGGATGTGCATATGAAGTATTAGCCGTTAATTTCTCTAGGAGACTGTATGTCTCTCGCTCAAATCCTGTTTTGTCTTCGTTTTTATTATATATATATTTTTATAACCGTGATGTCCTGGTCAGCTTACGCGCACCTCGACTAATTCACGGTACCTGTTTTTATTATATTGTCTTCCCTTTTTTCTTTTTCCAAAATTCTATCTCATGTGGCTTTATCACTTACTTTGTTTCTCCTTGTTTTCTAAACAAAATTAAAGGTTAAAAAAAGTTTTTGTTTTTTTTTTTAAATAAGGCGTCATCTTTAGTCCGACTAATCTATGAACTAGTAGGAACGAGACTTGATATCTTTTGAAGCATCAAACCTCAAGTATATTTCAATTGAAATAACTTCTCTAAATCTAAAGAATATAGAAAACAATTTAGTTTTTAGGAAAATTGCAAATGGATATGAATACGGAGTGTGATGGCCATATATAATATCACCCTATTATGAAAATTTTGAGATTGTTTGTACTGCCAGTTCATTAAATAGATTCTTTTTCTTGAACTGGAAAATGAAAGATTACCAGCAATATATATAGTTTTGCAGGCCACTACTGTGGTTTTAGAGTTAAGACTTGAACTGGAAAATGTGCTGCAACTTTTTCTTGTTCTACAAACCTAATTCTAAATCCTCTATTGACACCTTCTTATATCATATGCTGCCATATATATACATATATTCCCTATTTATAGCAAAAAATCATTCTATGTATACTTTTCTCTATACGTATTTTGTCATATGTTTTTCCAATCACCTCTAATTATTCAGTTTCTGAAAAAGAACATGAGGAATCTCAATAACAAAGAGGAATCAAATGCTGAAGTAGAAGAGGAGGCAAACCTCCTGGAAAAAGAAGTTTCCGAATCTAAACATGCAAGTGATGGGGAAAGTGGAGATCAGGGAGAAGATGAGGTGAAAGGCCTGCTAGAGACACAGCAGACTCGGATGGAACCGCCCAGGAAGAAGAAAAAGGTGAAAAGCGGAACAAGTGATTTTTGGTCCATGTATCCGAGAATGAATGAGTCATTGCAGTATTTCCCGTTGTCTGAGGGCGGGAGGGACCTTTTGAAAGAAGGAATGAGTATGATTGGAATTGCAAATGCTGAGAAGCTGGAGGAGAAGTGGAGCGAGTTGAAGATTCAGGAAGTTGAATTATACTTGAAATGTCTCGAGTTGATTCGGGAAGAGATCAAGCTAGAACTGGCTGAGATGAAGTAAGTGCGTAAGGCTCATTTGAGTGCATTTTAAATGCCTTACTTAATGTGAAACACAAATAATTTAGTAACTGGATTTGTGTCCTTTGTATTCTCTCTCTACTTCCAAGGAGAAACAAATTCATTATGTGTTAGCCCTTAATTTCTCTATATTTGTTTTTTAATCACACCCCTTTTCACTCTGCAGCCTTGGACTGCACCATGTTAGCGATAGCTTCTAATAAGTCCACCTGTTTATGCTGCAATCCCATGCTGAGGTACGTACTCGCTCTAGCCTTGTTTTAGTGTGAAATTTCTTTAAAAATGTAGTGAAATATTTTTGTTAAAATATTATGTAATGAAATGGATTTGACAGATAAATATATGAAATTTTATTTCCTTTAAATAGTGCATAATGGTGATATCTTCCGTGCAGGGTCGATATATGAGATCATATCTTTTTTTGGTTCCTACTTGCTGTCAGAAAGTAATGGTAATCGCAGCAGAACAGGTGGTCTTAGTGTGTCCTTGGCAGGGTCGAGTTTCTTGGATGGGTGGAGTTGCAGCAATTCACGAAAGCTAGTAAATGAATTTCATCTATCATTAACTTACTGTCTTTTACTTTTTGTAATGTTTGTAACTAGACTATCTATCATTCACAAGGATGCCTTGATGATGCTTATACAAAAATAGGCTTTTTGCTATTTTTTTTCTTATATATAAATTATCACTGATCTTTTAAAAAAAAAGAAAAAAAAAGTGTTTTATTTAGGAATTTATTGGGTATGCTTTAATGTAATTGGAGGATGACTTTCTTGTTGGTGGAATATGGAATTACATAGTATCGATTAATGCATCCGCAGGCAAGATCATGTGCAAATCAGTTTCTTGATTGCAATGAAAATATATATATATATATATATATTTATTTAGTATCTTTTTTACAGGGGCCAAAAAACTTGGTAATTGAGAGAGCTATTCAGCGGGCGCCCGATTGTTTTCACCCGGGTTCAATTTATGCTTTACCGCATGAATTGTTAGCATATGTAATTGAACCCGGTAAAATGAATTGTTAGCATATGTAATTGAACCCGGTAAAAAGTATATTCGAGGTGTTTTGCACCTTGTAACAACTCATTTTTTATTCGAGTGACATGACCTTATTATGTTCCTTAATTCATTCTTAATGATATATCCAGTTAAATACTTGAATTTATGGGGAAAAAAGTCGTGTCAAATGCATTTACAAATATTTGTATGATAGACATAAATAATGTATTTGATTTGATTAGCAAATTTGATTATTTACTTTGGCCGGACAACTACCGATATCTATTAATATTTTGTTTTAGAATGTTGTTAAAAATATATATATATATACAGTAGTGTTCTCTTGCTCTCAGGGGAGCAAGATAGGCTATACTCATTTTCAATATTAACATTTAGATTTAATCTAAGAGTCATAATTCGAAACCGCTAAATCTATTCAAAACCACTCAATCTATATCTAATTTTCAATTTTTATTTCCGTAATACCACTCATACAGATTTTAAAAAGGTAATTCCTTAAACAAAAATTGCAACCAAACATATACACTACTTTCTTTTACTGAATTTGATTTTAGTCTTTTGATACTTATTCATAAAGAATAAATCAATCCATAATATGATTGATATATTTTTTCGGTAAATATTATGGAATGATTTTGTGTATAAAAAGACTAAAATCAATTAAATTTATTGAAAATAGTTTTTTACTTGTTTATTCGACTGGCATGTGAATAGAAGTTGGAGGATAAAAAAAATAGTGGCTGTCTCTGTCATGCCAATATGCTATATCACATTTTAGACAAAGCTAGTGATAAAAAGAATAAAAGAATTAAATCTATCAGAAACAGTTTTTTAACTTTTTGTTTTTTGTTTTTAATTTAAATATTGAAGAATAGAACTTTGAGGAAGGAAAAAAAAAAATTGGCTGTTTCTCTCATGCCATATAACATTATAGACAAAGCTAACAAGTTTTGAAGTCAAAATCCTTCTCAACTTCAAATGAAAACAACAACAACAACAATAATAATAATAATTTGAGGAATTATATATATATCTCTACTTATTTGTGGTATATATATTACATACATGGGTTGAGATGTCATGAATATATTGTTTGGTTTAATAGATTTTTTTTTTAAGAAAGATACAATTAATGTATTGTTGCTTTGGAAATTTTGACGACTTATCCCTGTAAAAGCTTGATTAACAAGTTTCAAATTTTTTTTTTAATTGGAATTTCGGAGGCATATATAAGAAATGTGCAGTACAAAATAAAAATAAAACAAAGGAGTATGTGTATATGTTTGGTTGCCATTTTTGTTTAAGGAATTAACTTTTTAAAATTTGTATGAGTGGTATTAAGGAAATTAAATTTGGAAATTAGATATAGATTGAGTGATTTTGAAAATATTTAGTGGTTTCAAATTATGACACTTAGATTAAATCTAAAGGTTAATATTGAAAGTGAGTATAGCTTATATTGCTCCTCTGGGAGCAAGAGAACACTACTGATATACTGTAGTATATATATATATATATATCGTAAATTATCGGATCCAAATAAAAGTGTCTTCGTTTATGGAAGCAATGGGAAGAATAAGAAGAAGAAGAAAAGAGGAGCTTGGAACATCTCCTAATGATTTTAGGAGCTTGGAACATCCTCTAACAAATAGTATGAAGTCAAAAAACTCATTAAAGAGCAACAATGCCAAATGTTTGCTGTTCTTGAAAGGTACAAGTTGATATGGTAGATTCTATTCACCATAATATAGCTCCTACATGCATTTTACACAGTTACAACCACTCATGTTTAGGCATAATTTGGATCTTGTTCAATCCCCTTGCCCTGAAAGTGGTGGTCAACAAGGATTCTGCCCAAGCAATCCACGTCAATGCAACTGAGATCAGTTCTCAAAGGCAGTTTATTGCCTCCTATGTGTATGCCCTCAACACAGCTACTCAAAGAAGACTCCTTTGGAATGAAATCACAGCCATTGCTCAACCTATGAATGGCCTTTTCTGGATCATTCTTGGTGACTTCAACTCCATCATTCATCCTTTTGAGAATTTTGGAGGATATGGTGCTTGGAATGTGGGGATGATTGACTTCAGAAACTGCTTAAATGATGTTGAGCTTGTTGACCTTAGATTCAATGGTATCTACCACACTTGGACTAACAAAAAGAGGAGTGTAAGTCACTAAAATACCCTAGGGGTGGGGGGTGAATAGGGTTTTAAAAATAATTTCTAACTTCTTTTTATTCTTACTAGAACATGCAACAAGGTTCAATATTAACTTACAAGGTAAAATATGCAATGAATAATTTCACTTAAATTCAACAAGCTATTTACCACAATATAAATTAAGCATGCATGAACATAAAGTAAGGAGATAGAGATAGAGATATTGACACCGTGATTTTTACGAGGTTCGGTAACTCCTACTCCTCGGCTCAAAGAATCCCCTTCCTTGAGACTTTCCCGATCCTCACACTATGGCTCTTCCTTCAATAGGTGGAATAGCAAAACCTTTACAAAAGAGCCAACTAGCTCTTCACACAATCAAGAGAACAATCCTCCCTTGATACAATGGGCTTCACTCACCCAAGATCACAAATTTGTGTATGCAATCAATATATCACTCAAGAAACAAAAACACTCAAAACCCTAAGGTTTTTATGGAAGATAGATCAATATAAGCTCAAGTTTTTCTATGTGATATTTCAAGAACTCAAAATATATATATTCTCACAATATATTTTCAATAAGAGAATAGGCTCAAGACTTGAGTTTAAATCTTCAAAATGATAAGAGTGAAAAACGAGATTTTGATCTTTCTTGCTATCAAAAGATTTTTCAGAAGACGCTTGAGAAAAAATTAGAGATGAACAATATTTGGAAAATTTCTCACACAAGAACCTTAAGATTTCAATCCATATCACTTTCTTTATATAGTGTAACACTAGGATTTGGAGAGTGTATCTCACCCTAGAAAATGTGGAGAGTAGGACCTGAAAATCAGCAAGCAAAATCATTTCTTTTTGGGCAAAAATATTGTTTAGAAATACTTTTCCTTAAAATCCTGAAGCACCCAGTCGACTGCCTGACGGCATCCAGTCGACTGCCTCCATGCTTAGATTTAAAATATTTTCCTCAACGGCTAGGGTCAGTCGACTGCCTCAAGAAGGCCAGTCGACTGCCTCATGAGTCAGTAGACTGCCTTGGATAGGCCAGTCGACTGCCTCAGGCAATCAAAAATGTTCGAAACTCTCTGGTTCAGTCAGTCGGCTGGGTCCTTAACTGCCAGTCGACTGGGCACAGTCAGTCGACTGCCTTGGACAGGCCAGTCGTCTGCCTCATGCAGTCAAAACGTTTTTTAGCTCACTGGTTCATCCAGTCGGTTGGGTCCTTAACGGCCAGTTGACTGGGTCAGAGTCAGTCGACTGCCATTTCATGGCCAGTCGACTGGGTGACTCCAAGAATTGTTTTCAAGGACCGTTTTTGATCCGTTTGAGTTCGTTTGATTTATTACTTGAGCTTATAAGACCAATCAACACATAAGATACCTTGTTACAATATTCTCACCCCAACCTATCTACCCCAGGTCTTGAGTCCAACTTTTGTTTTTTCTTTGATCTTTTTGTCCTTCTTCGAGTTTGCGCTTGAGTTTCCTTATCGCTTGTTGCTTTAGCGATCTTCCCGAATCATTTACTTGTACTTGCTGAAACACTTAACTCAAAGTCATATTAGTACCAAACACGGTTTTGAATGTTTTGTTAATATCAAAATAAGATTTATTGCTTGAAATAGAATTTCAAAGCCAACAATCTCCCCCTTTTTGATGTTGACAAAATATTTCGTGTTTGCGCATAAATGGTGAAGTATCAAGTGATACTCCCCCTCAATGTGTGCATCTTTCATTTTTATTTCATGCTCCCCCTTAGGAAGTAAATTTTGCAATTTGATATTCATTTACGTAATGCATGGAAAGATAATAGAAACAACATATTTCAATTCATAATTTGCGAGTTCGGTACATGTTGTTTTACTACTACACATTGCAAAATGATAAAGCATAGAAATGAAACGAAGCATAAACAACAAACATAAAACATAAGTAACGTCCTATGCTACACAAAATAGACCTATGGCCAACACAAACACCCTAATACATTCTCCCCCTTTGACGACATCAAAAAGGCGGAGGGTTACGACGAAAGGCGTCCATGGCAGTGGCGATGTGATCGATCTTGTCCTCAAGACGTTTCATATCCTCGGCCGTCTTCCTCTGGACCTCCTCATTGTGCTTTTGGGCCTCTTCGTTGCGCTTTACGATTTCCAAGATTTGGGTAAGAGTTTCGGGATTTCCCCCGAACCCAAAATCTGGAATATCGAAATCGCTACCAAGAGACGGAAAAGAAGAATTTGGAGCTTCCGGATGAGGTGTCTCGGGATGAGGAACATCAGGATGAGGAACAGATGAACCAGCCTGGTCCGCAGAAGGAGCAACCCTAAGTGAGACCAACACTCCATCGGTATTCTTACCGATATGCATCTGCTTGAGATGTGTGCGGTCCAGAAAAATCGGATTGTGCTCCGAAGGCTCTTCATCAAGTGGAACGCCACACCGACCAAGAAGATAAGATAGATGAGTAGGAAAAATAAGTGCTCCTTTCTTCTTGTGGCACTCGAGAATAACTGAAATGAAAAGAAAAACAAGGTTGACCTTACGACCGGTCATGACACAATAGACAAGGAAGGCTTCCAGGATCAACACAAGAATCCGGCTTCCGGACTTTGGTAAAATGGAATATGTGATAATATTGTGCACAAGTTGAGCCTCGGGAGTAAGTGAGGAAGAAGGAAACTCAGAAGTGGCAGTGGTGGTCTTATTCACCGAAATGGCCCGAATTGTTTCGAGAGGATCGAAATCACTCGAAGAGTACCAAATAGATGGGCAGAAATATGATATACCGCCAGTAGGTAGCCGAAAAATAGTATTAATTTCTGCTTCGGTCAACTCAACTGAAACGCCTGCAACAGTGGAGCAAAGTTTGCTAGCGGGAGGACTTGGTTTAGAATGATTTTCCAGATTTGTATAAAATGCTTTGACGGCTCGTGGAAAATTCAAAACATCAAGCGAAACAAAGAAGTCCCAACCCATATTTTGAAAAAGATTGAACGTATTAGCGCCAATCTCTTCGCAAAAAGGTTGAGTCATAATGCGACTCCGAGCAAACTTGCGATGAATGAATTTAGTTTTGAAAAGACGAACACTATCTTCATCACCAAGAAGGGTATAGAGAGACATTGTACCAGATTCAGGATATAAATCAGTGTCCTCATGAACATGGGACGGAGGAGGAAGAGGTGCAGCCGAAGAGCTTCCACCCCTACGGGTGCGTTTCTTGAGGCGCACGACATTGGGAGCCATGAGAGAGAGAAGAACCAAGATGATTGAAAGCATTTTGAAAAGAAAATGAAAAGAAATCGAGAAGAAAATGAGAGAGAAAAGAGAAAACTGAAAAAAAATGGTGTATAGATATGTATATATATATATATGGATATATATGATTATAAATGAAGAAAATAGTGGTGATAATGGAGGAGAGGGTCGTGGTGTAGTGGGGAAATGGTTTAAAGGTGATTAAATGGCGAGAAGGAAGGAAGAAATGGGAGAGATCGTGGAGAGAAGACGAAGAGAAAGAAGAAATAAAAACTGGGTTCGCGCAGAGGCAGTCGACTGGCCATATGGAGGCAGTCGACTGGCTCATGACCCAGTAGTCTGGCCGTAGGAGGCAGTCGACTGGCTGAAGATGAATAAAATCAGAAAAACTCACTGGTTGATCCAATCGACTGGCCATATACAAGGCAGTCGACTGGCCCTCAAAAATAAAATTTCGAAAAATATTTTAAATTTTGAAAGCCGAGATCGTGGACGAGATTTTGTGAAAATTTAACTGATTACTTCAAAATCCATGGCCATTCCTAATTCCCTACGAATTTTTGAAAATGGTTCGTCCGAGAGGGGTTTAGTAAAAATATCCGCCAATTGATTTTTAGTGTCAATAAAAATCAATTCAATGTCACCTTTGGCTACATGATTCCTTAGAAAATGATGCTTAATCTCTATGTGCTTTGTGCGAGAATGTTGAGTAGGATTCTTTGAGATATAAATAGCACTAGTGTTATCACATTTAATAGGTACGAGATTAAAAACAAGTCCAAAATCAAGTAATTGTTGCTTAATATAAATAGTTTGGGCGCAACAACTACCGACCGCTACATATTCGGCTTCAGCTATAGACAGGGCAACCGAATTTTGCTTTTTACTTGACCATGAAACAAGAGAGTGACCTAGAAAATGACATGTACCACTTGTACTTTTCCTATCTACTCTACAACCCGCAAAATCGGCATCCGAATAGCTAGTAAGATCAAGTGTGGTATCACATGGATACCATAGTCCTAAGTTAATCGTCCCACTAAGATAGCGAAAAATACATTTTACGGCTAGCAAGTGAGATTCTTTAGGACAAGATTGAAAACGAGGACATAAGCATACACTAAACATGATATCCGGTCTACTAGCAGTTAAATAAAGTAAACTTCCAATCATGCCTCTATATTGAGTAATATCAACACATTTTCCATTTTCATCTTTGTCGAGTTTAATAGAGGTACTCATAGGAGTAATGGCATGTTTGGCTCCCTCCATGCCAAATCGCTTTAGCAAATCTTTAGTGTACTTAGATTGGCTAACAAATAAGCCATCCAAGCTTTGCTTGATTTGCAACCCTAAGAAGAAATTCAACTCACCCATCATACTCATTTCAAATTCATTTTGCATACTAGATGCGAAATCTTTGCAAAGAGAAGTATTTGTGGAACCGAATATAATGTCGTCAACATAGATTTGGATAATCAACAAATCATTCTTGACAGTTTTTGTAAAGAGAGTGTTGTCAATTTTGCCTTTAGAAAACCCTTTTTGAAGTAAAAAGTCACTAAGCCGTTCATACCAAGCTCTAGGAGCTTGCTTTAACCCGTATAAGGCTTTAGAAAATTTGTAAACATGATTTGGAAAAAGTTCATTTTCAAAACCGGGTGGTTGTTTTACAAACACTTCTTAATCTATAGTTCCATTTAGAAAAACACTTTTGACATCCATTTGATAAAGAATGAAATTTCTAGATGATGCAAATGCAAGAAGCATTCTAATTGCTTCTAATCTAGCTACGGGTGCAAAGGTTTCATCATAGTCAATGCCCTCCTCTTGATTGTAACCTTGAGCTACCAATCTTGCTTTATTTCGAATAATCACTCCATTTTCATCCTTTTTATTTCAAAAAACCCATTTCGTGCCTATTATAGTTTGATGTGTGGGATGAGGGCATAAATGCCAAACTTGATTGCGTTCAAATTGATTTAGTTCCTCTTGCATGACCATGATCCAAGAATTATCACATTGAGCTTCGTGGAAGTTCTTGGGTTCAATATTAGACACAAAAGCCATGTGGTTGCATAAGTCTCTAAGTTGAGATCTTGTGCTAACACCTTGTGAAGGGTTACCTATGACTTGGTCAAGAGGATGGTTGTGCACAATCCTCCAAGATTTAGGAATGGAGCAAGTCAAGTCATCATTATATTGATTTACAACTTCGCTTTTATCCATTTGCCTACTTAATGAGTTAGAGATATTGAGATTATTGAAACTATCCTCAATTCCTACAACTTCATCATCATCTAGGTGAACTTTAGGTGAGGGTAGAGGCAGTGATTCATCAAAAACAATATGGATAGACTCTACCATGGTTAAAGTCCTTTTGTTAAAGACTTTAAAGGCTCTACTAGTTGAGGAATACCCTAAGAAAATTGCTTTGTCCGATTTGGAGTCAAATTTTCCCAAGTTATCTTTATCATTTAAAACGAAACATTTAAAACCAAACACTTTGAAATAACCAATATTGGGTATCCGACCATTCCACAACTCATACGGAGTCTTACCTAATTTCATTCGGATGATAACTCTATTTATGACATGACAAGCGGTGTTTACTGCTTCAGCCCAAAGACTTCGGGAAAGGTTGTGTTCTTATAACATAGTCCTAGCCATTTCTTGTAAAGATCTATTTTTCCTTTCAACTACCCCATTTTGTTGAGGAGATCTTGGAGCCGAGAGATTATGAGATACACCAAATTCATCACATAATTTCTCTAGATCTTGATTGACAAATTCTCTACCCCTATCACTTCTAATTTTATTGATTTTCAAATCTTTTTCATTTTGAATGACTCTATAAAATTTATCAAGAATGGAGTGAGTTTCATTTTCATGAGCAAGAAAGTGAACCCAAGTAAATCTAGAGTAGTCATCTACTATAACAAGTACATAGAGTTTCCCGGCTAAGCTAGTCGTTCTCTCCGGACCAAAGAGGTCCATATGAAGTAACTCTAAGGGTCGAGAAGTGGTGATATTTTTCTTTCTCTTGAAAGAAGATTTCACTTGCTTACCTATTTGACATGCACTACATATTTTATCTTTTGAAAAATTAGTCTTCAGGAGGCCTTTGACTAATTCATTTTTAGACAAACGTTGAATGAGGTCCATACTAGCATGTCCTAAGCGTCTATGCCATAACCAACTATTTTCACTCGATGTGACAAAGCACTTAACATCTTGTTCATTTAATTCACATAGCAACATAGTATATAAATTTCCGTTTCTCTTTGCATTGAACAATTGCTTTCCATCTTTCTCAACTATGCATGCATTTGACCTAAAGATAACATCATAACCTTTGTCACAAAGTTGGTTAATACTAAACAAGTTATGCTTTAAACCATCAACTAAAAGTACGTTATCTATAGCTAGAGAAGGAGATATACCAATGGATCCAATTCCAACAATTTTGCCTTGTAAGTTGTCTCCAAAAGTAACACTTCCTCCTTCAAAAGATTTTAGGTACATGAATTTTGATTTGTCCTCCGTCATGTGCCTTGAACATCCGCTATCAAGGAACCATCTTTCTTTTTAGGCGGACTTCAAGCATACCTACAACACAACGTTACGTGACTTTTATTGGTACCCAATCTATTTTGGGTCCATTATGGTTAGAAATAGATGCAATAGTTCCTTTAGGAACCCAAAATGATTTGGTTACCAAATTTTCTTTTGTACGTAGAGATGCAATGGTTCCTTTAGGAACCCAATACATTTTTGAGACAATTTTCTTCTTCTTTCTTAGAAAACATGCATTTGCTTTGTGACCTCTTTTCTTGCAATAATAACATGAGACATGGTTGTGATCAATAGAAGATGAGAATGAACATTGTTTTGAAAAAGTATGCTTTAATGATTTTCTTTTCTTCAATAAAAGTGTATCTTTGTTGAATGCATCATATCCGAAGCCGCATTTGTCAAAAGAGTTTCTTTGTCTTCCTAGCATGATCCTCAAGTTTTATTTTCCTTTTGTGAATTTTGCTAAGATGTTTATTTGATCATCGATAGTCTTTTTGAATAAACTATTTTCCTCTTCTATCTTCATAATTTTGTCATTTTTAGCATTTACATTAACTATGGTGTGATAAGTAGAATTACATGAAGATTTAGATTTCTTGAGTAAGCTATGTTTCTTAGCTAGTTTTTCAAACTCATCATACAAATTTTCAAATGCATCTTGTAATTCATTATGAGAAAATAAAAGCTCATCATATGAAAAAATGAAATTATCTAATGCATGTAAATTTAAATGTACCTCATCTTTATTTGCCATGAGGCAAATATTTTCAATTTTCTCACCATTTTCTTCATCATCCGAATCACAAGAGTCATAATCATCCCATGTTGCATTCATGGCCATTTTGTTTGGCCTTTTCTCGTTCTCCTTTTTGGGCTTGAAACACTCATTTCTATAGTGTCTCGGTTTACCATAATTGAAGCAAGTAATTGACTCCTTCTTGCTTGTCTCTCCTCTTGGTTCGTTGCTCTTTGAGAACCTCCGACCTTTAGCCTTCTTTCGTTGAAGAAATCTCTTGAATTGTTGAGTGATCAAGGCAATGTCTTCATCAACCTCTTCTTCGATTATTTCATTTGCTTCACTTTTAGTTGAAGCTTGCAAGGCTATACCTTTTCTAGGCTTGGCGTCTTCTTCACGAGATTTTAAGGTACTTTCCCATGTAAGGAGTGACCCGAAAATCTCATCAAGACTCATAGTGCTAAGATCGTGTGCTTCTTTAATAGCCGTCACCTTTGCATCCCATTTGACTGGAAGGCTTCTAAGGACTTTGCGTGCCGCATCGGATCTAGGAACAATTCTACCAAGGTGCTTTAGTCCATTCAAAATATTAGTAAAACGAGACATCATAGAATTGATATTTTCATCTTCCTTCATGGCAAATAGTTCATATTCATGCATAAGTATATCAATTTTAGATTCTCTAACTTGAGTAGTTCCTTCATAAGTAACTTCAAGTTTATCCCACATTTCTTTGGCCGTGGAGCAAGTAGATACACGGTTAAATTCATTCGGACTTAAGGTATAATTTAGATTAACCTTAGCTTTGACGTTAAATGACATAAGTCTACGCTCATCATTATCCCATTCGTTGGGCAATTTGGGAATAGTTTTTCCATCAACAACTTTGGTAATAGTAAAAGGTTCATCAACAATAACTAGCCAAATTTGATAATCAATAGCTTGAAGAAAATCTATCATTCTAGTCTTCCAATAGCTATAGTTTGAACCATCAAACCATGGAGGCCTATTGTTAGATTGTCCTTCTACATGAGTGACTATGTTTGAGGCCATGATCGTTCTCTAAGACGGTTAAGTCTAAAACAAGTAGAGATTAGGCTCTGATACCAATTGTAAGTCACTAAAATACCCTAGAGGGGGGGGGGGGTGAATAGGGTTTTAAAAATAATTTCTAACTTCTTTTTATTCTTACTAGAACATGCAACAAGGTTCAATATTAATTTACAAGGTAAAATATGCAATGAATAATTTCACTTAAATTCAACAAGCTATTTACCATAATATAAATTAAGCATGCATGAACATAAAGTAAGGAGATAGGGATAGAGATATTGACACCGTTATTTTTACGAGGTTCGGTAACTCCTACTCCTCGGCTCAAAGAATCCCCTTCCTTGAGACTTTCCCGATCCTCACACTATGGCTCTTCCTTCAATAGGTGGAATAGCAAAACCTTTACAAAAGAGCTAACTAGCTCTTCACACAGTCAAGAGAACAATCCTCCCTTGATACAATGGGCTTCACTCACCCAAGATCACAAATTTGTGTATGCAATCAATATATCACTCAAGAAACAAAAACACTTAAAACCCTAAGGTTTTTATGGAAGATAGATCAATATAAGCTCAAGTGTTTTTAGGTGATATTTCAAGAACTCAAGATATATATATTCTCATAATATATTTTCAATAAGAGAATAAGCTTAAGGCTTGAGTTTAAATCTTCAAAATGATAAGAGTGAGAAACGAGATTTTGATCTTTCTTGCTATCAAAAGATTTATCAGAAGATGCTTGAGAGAAAATTAGAGATGAACAATATTTGGAAAATTTCTCACACAAGAACCTTAAGATTTCAATCCATATCTCTTTCTTTATATAGTGTAACACTAGGGTTTGAAGAGTGTATCTCACCCTAGACAATGTGGAGAGTAGGATCTGAAAATCAGCAAGCAAAATCATTTCTTTTTGGGCAAAAATATTGTTTAGAAATACTTTTCCTTAAAATCTTGAAGCACCCAGTCGACTGCTTGACGACACCCAGTCGACTGCCTCCATGCTTAGATTTAAAATATTTTTCCCAACGGCTAGGGTCAGTCGACTGCCTCAAGAAGGCTAGTCGACTGCCTCATGAGTCAGTCGACTGCCTTGGACAGGCCAGTCGACTGCCTCAGGCAATCAAAAATGTTCGAAACACTCTGGTTCAGTCAGTCGGCTGGGTCCTTAACTGCCAGTCGACTGGGCACAGTCAGTCGACTGCCTTGGACAGGCCAGTCGACTGCCTCATGCACTCAAAACGTTTTATAGCTCACTGGTTCATCCAGTCGGCTGGGTCCTTAACGGCCAGTCGACAAGGTCACAGTCAGTCGGCTGCCATTTCATGGCCAGTCGACTGGGTGACTCCAAGAATTGTTTTCAAGGTCCGTTTTTGATCTGTTTGAGTTCGTTTGATTTATTACTTGAGCTTATAATACCAATCAACACATAAGATACCTTGTTACAATATTCTCACCCCGACCTATCTACCCCAGGTCTTGAGTCCAGCTTTTGTTCTTTCTTTGATCTTTTTGTCCTTCTTAGAGTTTGCGCTTGAGTTTCCTTATCGCTTGTTGCTTTAGCGATCTTCCTGAATCATTTACCTGTACTTGCTGAAACACTTAACTCAAAGTCATATTAGTACCAAATACGGTTTTGAATGTTTTCTTAATATCAAAATAAGATTCATTGCTTGAAATAGAATTTCAAAGCCAACAAGGAGGACTTTCTAATTATCAAGAAAGCTAGACAGTGTTAGTCAATGACAGCTGGAATTTTGGTTTGCCTCTTTTTGATTGCACCTTTCTACCCTATGGAGTCTTTGATCATGCCCTAGTGATAATCAAAACTGGTACCATTATTAAAAAGAAGAACTTTTCCCTGTAAGTTTTTTCATTTTTTTGCTGAACACTCTGATTTTCTCACCACCGTTGACAGTGTTTGGAAGCAGAATATTTCAGGTACAACAATGTACCAAGCCACACATAAGCTAAAAGTTTTTAAAGGTAAACTGGAATTACTCAACAAAACAAAGTTTAGTGATATCAATTGTAAGGTCTTTGAGGCCAAGCATGCTCTCAACATGTGCCAAACAAGGTTGGACATGAACCTTGCTGATGATAACATCAAAGATGAGGAGAAAAACCTTCTCTCCCAATACACCAGATTTGCTAAAGCTTTAGAGACACTGTTCAAGCAAAAATCCAAAATTAATTGGCTCAATGAAGGTGACAATAACACCAAGTTTTTTATGAAAAATTTCAACTCTAGGTGTAATAGAAAGAAGATTTGCTCCCTTAAACTCAGTGATGTAACAACTATTAATTCAATGCCTGCTATCAAGAGAGAAACAATGGCTCATTTCTTTGATCTTCTAGGTTCTTCCTCAAGTTCCTATCTTGGAATTCAAGCTCTCAAGGCAGTGTATAAGAAACCAATCCCTAATGATGCAATTCCATCTCTGATAGAAATACCCTCTGTAGAGGACATCCAAAAATGTTTTTTCAATCTCAACTCTTCAAAAGCTCCTGGTCCTTATGGGTATAATGCCCTCTTTTTTAAAAAAAACTTGGGTTGTGATTTGAACTGATGTATCTAGAGTTATTCAGGAGTATTTTTCAGAATGGGCAAATGCTTAAAATGATTAATTCCACATCTTTAACCCTGGTCCCTATGACACAAAATCCCTCTATAAATGAGTTTAGATCTATTGCATGTTGCAATATAATTTACAAAGTCATAGCCAAATTACTTGCTTTGAAATTGCAACCTCTTCTGCCTCTTTTCATTGACAAACCTCAGACTGCTTTCATTAAAGGAAGAAGACTTGGTGATGGCTTCTTAATTGCTCAAGATCTGAACTCAAACACCTCCAAATGTACTATGAAGATTAACCTTCATAAAACATATGACACTTTTAATTGAGATTTCCTCATTAGCACTCTGAAAGTGCTTAATTTTCCTAACACTTTCATTGCTTGGATCAAATCATGTGTTTGCACCACTGCCTTCTCCATTTCTGTCAATGGAGAGCTAAAGGGATTTTTCAAATGAGCTAAAGGGCTTAGGCAAGGGGACCCCCTCTCCTCCTTTCTGTTTGTAATTATCATGGATGTCCTTACCTCCTCCATTCAAAAAACTATTGAGAATGACCCAAAATTTTTGTTCCATTGGAGGTGCCAAAAAACTAGATTGACTCAACTGTATTTTGCTGATGATCTCATGGTATTCTGCCATGGAGATCCTTAATCTCTAAGAGTGATCAATGGAGGTCTTCAGAGTCCCTCTCTGGCCTTAGTCCTAATACTGCTAAAAGCCAAATTTCTTCTTTAGTGTTCCCTTAGAGGATATCAATGTTTTGCTACAAGAGGTGGGTTTTGAATAAGGATTATTTACCTTTAGATACTTGGGACTTCCCCTCTTATCTATCAAACTTAAGGCATGTGATTGCAGAACTATGGTGGAAAGAATAACTGACAGAATCACCTCATGGACATCTAAGTTTCTTTCTTATGCAGGTAGATTGCATCTGATTAAGGCTATCCTAATAAGTGTTTATACTTTTGGGAGCTCCCACTTAATCCTTCCCCCTCAGGTTATAAATGATATCAACTATACTTTAAGGAAGTTCTTATGGACATGAAGTGAGATGGGGCAGCATGGTGCTAAAGTGAACTGGCTCACCATTTGCAAACCAAAGGAACTTGGAGGATTGGGTTTGCCTAACCTTTTCAACTTGAATAAAGTGGCTTGTCTCAAGCACATTTGGAACTTGTTTAAAAATGAGGGACAATTAGTATGGTATGACTGGGTTCATGCCAACTTTATCAAGAACAAGATCATTTGGAAAATCAAACCTTCAGTTTTAAGCTCTTGGAATTGGAGGAGATTGCTTAGGTTCAGAGGACTGACTCAAGCTTTCATCACCCATCATGTTGAATGTGGGAAATAATGTTTTGTGTGGTTTGATAAGTGGCTTCCTAGAGGTGTTCTTAGACCTTTCATCAGAATAAACGAATGGAAAATTGCTCATTTTATGCTAAGATATGTGCCTCAAGGAAGTTGACGTTTTATCCTTCATACACATTGGTTCTAATGACTGGGTTTCTTGGGATCTCTCTTCAAATGGTGGTTTCAATTTTAAACAGACCTTCTTAGCACTCACTCCTCCCTCATTTGTGTGCTCTTGGCAGCACTCTTTATGGTTTCAACACCATATACCAAGACATGCCTTTATCACTTAGATGACATTACAAAGAAAGCTTAGGACTCTTGACAAACCAGGGGTTCCTAATGGAATTTCTAGACTCTACTATCTTTGTGGCGTGGAGTTTGAAACGCACGAGCACTTGTTTTTTCAATGAACTTTCTCTATTAAGATTTAACAATGGTGCAAGACTAGATGTGGGTTGCAACTGGATGAGTAGTCCTTTAGTTTCATTTTTGAATGGGCTTCAAATAGGTGGACTCAAAAGGCCTCTCATATAGTGGCAATAATGTTTAGACTTTGTTTTTCTTCCTCAGTATACTTTATTTGGGGAGAGAGAGATGCCAACATTTTTGCTAAGAAGTACTCCTCCACAATAAGAGTCATCTTGAGAATTGAAGAAATCATCAGACTGAAACTAATGTCTTTAAAATTCAAGAACACAAGGGCTTCAAGAGATGTGGCAGCTACATGGTTTCTCCCCAGCTCAGTGATGGAGACAACCAATAATGCAGGCTTGATCACTTAGCTTTCCTTGCTTGGGTGTATGTTGACTAGGTGACTTATGGTCTATGGTTTGGGCATGTCATTTGCCTTTTGTTTGTTGCTTCAATGTAGGGGGCTTCTGTATTAGGCTCCACTAGCTTGGTGCCTTGTATTTGTTTTGGCTTAGGCCTCAAGGATCGTCTGTACTTATTGCAGCAACAATAAGTACCAAATGCTCCACAATGACGTCGTTTTGCAGCAAAAAATAATTAAAAAAATGGAAAAATAGATCCCCAAACGACGTTACTCCTTCTCTTATCTGTGTATAGGCACATTTAGGGTTTAGGTTTCCTGCTCAAATCTCAATATCTCATATGATTTCTCTCCAATCCATCCCAAACTCTCTTTCTCTTCAAGCCATCACACACACAAATCGCAAGTGAAGTTTCTGCAAGAAATTTGTTGTTTAGGTTTCCCGCCCATATTTCCTTCTTCTCTCTGATCTTTCCTTTGATCTCAAGCCAAGTGAAGTTTCTGCAAGAAACCACCGATTTTAGGTACTTTCTTTCTCTTTGCTATACATACATACATACATATATATATCGTGTATTTTTCCAATTGTTTTTTAAAATAGAAAAGATTTGTATATGAAAAATTATCTAGGGTTTGAAATCCATGAAATTTAAAACTCATCTAGGGTATTTTATGGTTTGCATATCTGAAAGAAAAAATGGAGAAAGTTTTGTATATAAATTGTTTTCTAGGGTTCGAAATACATGAAAATGAAAATTCATCATGGATATATGTACTCACTTTATTTTTGTTAATGATAATGATTAGTGGTTGATAATGGGAAAATGTAAGATAATGAGAAAATATAGATGATATTTTCTATGGTTTTCTGTCCATTGTTTTAGAAAAATTGGATTGATAAGAAATTGGGGTATTAATGCTACATGTGGATGTACAACTACTGAATGTTGCATTTATTTTGCTACATCAACTACTTTACTATTTTCATTTTCATTTAGGGTTTGAAATCCATGAAATTGAAAAGTCATATAGGATATTTGATGGTTTGCAAATCTGAAAGAAAAAATGGAGAAAGTTTTTGTATATAAAAGTTTTTCTAGGTTTTGAAATACTTGAAATTGAAAAGTCATCATGGATATATGTAATCACTTTATTTTTGTTAATGATAATGATTAGTGGTTGATAATGGGCAAATATTAGATAATGGGCAAATGTAGATGATATTTTCTATGGTTTTTCTATCCATTGTTTTAAAATTATTGGATTGATAAGAAATTGGGGTATTAGTGCTACATGTGGATGTACAACTGCTTAATGTGGCATATATGTTGCTACATAAACTGCTTTACTATTTGTATTTTTATTTGTTGCAATTGGTATAATGGTTTTCTGTCCATTGTTTTAAAATTAGTGGACATATTTGTTCTCAACATATTAGATATTGGGGTATTAGTGATACATGTGGATGTACAACTGTTGAATGTGGCATATATGTTGCTACATAAACTGCTTTACTATTTGCATTTTCATTTGCTGTAATTGGTATGATGTATATGGTTTTTTGTCCATTGTTTTAAAATCAGTGGACTGATTTATTCTCTATATGTAAGATATTGGGGTATTAGTGCTACATGTGAATATACAACTGCTGAATGTGGCATATATGTTGCTACATCAACTTATTTACTATTTGCATTTTCATTTGCTGCAATTGGTTTAATGTATATGGTTTTATGTCCATTGTTTTAAAATCAGTGGACTGATTTTTTCTCTACATGTAAGATATTGGGGTATTAGTGCTACATGTGGATGTACAACTGCTGAATGTGGCATATATGTTGCTACATAAATTGCTTTACTATTTTTATTTTCATTTGTTGCAATTGGTATAATGTATATGATTTTCTGTCCATTGTTTTAAAATCAGTGGACTGATTTGTTCTCTACATATAAGATATTGGGGTATTAGTGCTACATGTGGATGTACAACTACTGAATGTGCCATATATGTTGCTACATCAACTGCTTTACTAATTTCATTTTCATTTGCTGCAATTGGTATAATGTAATATTTAGTACTTGTTTTAATTGATTTCTCTTTAAAATAGTATTATGGCCCCAAAAAGAAAGAGGGGGGAAGACAGTACCCAAAAAGGAAATAACGGGGAGGACATTCATAAAATAAGTTCATCGGACGTGGAAATGGTATCTCAAAGACCTTCAAATGCATTTTTTCTGTTCAAGTAAGTCAGTGGTTAATTTTTTTATTTGTTTTTGTGATATCTTATTTTATATTACGAATAATATTTATTGCACTACTTTAATAAAAAAATGAGTACCAATGCACACACAATATTCGAGATAGCAATGAAGCTTCTAAACAAGCTTCGACTTTATGGTATGACATGGAGTATGCTGCGAAGCATCCATATTTCACCAAATACCACAACATGGCCTATTTGCACCAAGCTCAAATAGATTTTATTAATAAGAAACAACTCAAAACGGAGAATGCAGCTGAAGAAAGTGGACATGCAGTTGAGTAGAATATAAATGAGCAATATGATGAAGATAAAGAGGATGAAGAGATAGTAAGTTATAGACGCTTTAAGAAAATATAACACCCAGCTTTTATTTAATTCCATTGATATTAAATTCATTCTTCTCCCTTATGCAAGTGAAGGACGACAGAATCTCATACATGTCAATGGAGAAATGACAATCATAGGTATCAAACTTTTCTGATTTCCAAAAGGGATTGATTGTGCGTGTAGGGTTTAGTGGAATTTTGGATTTTAGGGTTGGTCATTTAAACCATGCCATAATTAGGCAATTGGTGAAAGATTTTGATATGAAGATGCAATGCTTGTGGGTGGGCAATGTGTTTATTAGTGTCGATGAGGACACTGTTGTGGAAATATTTCGTGTACTTTGGGCGATGATTTTGTGCCAAAAGGGCAAAAAATTTTGAAGTCTAAAAATTTGAAGGACTGGGCATCAGAAAAAGGTTTGTTGTCTGGAAGCGATGTGATCTTGACAAAACTAGTGACAAGCCTGGAAAAGTGGAAGGAAGGGGTGGACCAAAATGATGATTTTGTTCGGTTATTTGTATTATATGCCTGTGGGTGTATATTGAGTCTCAAGACCCGGCTAATAGCTAACTGACGCTTTGTGGAGCCCCTTGCTGATGTGGATAAGATTGACCACTTTAATTTTTACACTTTGAATATTCTTTTTATAGTCTAACTCAATGCAAATTCATTATAGTAACTCATGTGGGGTCTTTATGATGCGATGTATGCAACTCTTTGATGGTAGAGAGAAACTTGAATTTCAGATGGTGAGTGGTATATGGTTTTTTGATCTAAATTAAGTATATTCTTTTTAAAATTATATTGAATGTGTATTAAATTTGTAATTTTTTTTATTTTGTTCAAGAAAGCCCGCATGGTATGCGGAGTCTCATTGCATTAGATCTGTTGTACCATAAATGCAATGAGAAGAGATATGTTTATCGATTTGTTGACGAGGATTGAAGGTTAATGAAGGGTGGGGTGATTTTTTGGGTATAGAATGACAACATAGTTTTTGAACTCTATACAATGAACAATATATTGTGTTTTTTAATATGTAATAGAATGCCTGACCTTGAATTATATACATATTGATGACCGCATGCGGTATGAGACTAAAATTGTATTACCAATAATGGTTGTGGAATGGTACACATATTGATGACCAAAAGGGTTTTTGTAAGTGCAGTTTTTTTAACACAGTTAAAACCAAGTTGCACTAGTAAAGCAGTTGACTATCCAATTTGTCCAATATGCAACAATATTTATAGCAATATTTATACCAATTGTAGCAAACGATAAAATAGTGAAGTAGTTGAATGTCCAATATGTAGCAAATATGCATCTCTACATCCAAATGTAGCACCTATACCCTAATTGAACCCCCAATGTGTAAGGATATTCATGGAAACCATTATAATTAAAAAAACTCTTTTAACAAGTACTAAATATTAAAATAAAATATAAAAACTTAAATGCAACAACTCTACTTCCAAATGTAGCATCAGTAATACCAATTGCAGCAAACAAAGTAAAATAGTTGACTGTAATGTATGTAGCAAAATATATGCCAAATGCAGCATCTTTACATCCAAATGTAGCAACTATACCCGCTATCCAAATATACTTATGAATCTTAGTTTTGAGGCAAATGTATATGAAATATATTTCCAAATAGCATCCCAAACATATTTGAAAAAACAAATATTTAAAAACTCTCTCTCCTCAAAAAGATTGTACAAAATCCTAAATGGATAAACAAAAAGTTTAAAGGTAAGATAGGGTAACCCTATCAATACACTATCTTAGATTTTATTTTAAGGATTCAACCACTGCAGCATTGCTTTAACCAAATACAACAGTACTACAACCACTTATGGCACAATAACTACCAAATACAACGCTGTTATTTTTTTCAATGTCCTAAATTATACCCTAATTGAACCCTCAAGGTGTAAGGATATTCATTGAAACCATTATAATTCAAAAACCTTATTAACAAGTACTAAACATTAAAATAAAAGACAAAAACTTAAATGCACCATTTCTACTTCCAATCGTAGCATCAGTAATACCAATTGCAACAAACAAAGTAAAATAGTAGACTGTAATGTATGTAGCAAAATATATGTCAAATGCAACATCTCTACTTCCAAATGTAGCACCTATACCCCCTATCCAAATATACTTATTAATTTTAGTTTTAAGGAAAATTTATATGAAATATATTTCCAAATAGCATCCCAAACATGTTTGAAAAAATAAAAATTAAAAAATTTTCTCTCCTGAAAAAGTTTGCACAAAAACCTAAATGGATAAACCACAAGTTTCGAGGTAAGGTAGGGTAACCCTATCAATACCTTATATTAGATTTTATTTTAGGGATTCAACCGCTGCAACATTGCTTTAACAAAATACAACAATGCTGCAGCCAAATATGGCACACTAACTACTAAATGCAGTGTCGTTATTTTTTTAAATGTCCTAAATTATACTCTAATTGAACCCCCAAGGTGTAAGGATATTCATGGAAACCATTATAATTCAAAAATCCTTTTAACAAGTACTAAATATTAAAATAAAATATGAAAACTTAAATGCAGTAACTCTACTTCCAATCGTAGCATCAGTAATACCAATTGCAGCAAACAAAGTAAAATAGTTGACAATCATGTATGTATCAAAATATATGCTAAATGCAGCATCTCTACTTCCAAATATATCACCTATACCCTCTATCCAAATATACTTATTAATCATAGTTTTGAGGCCAATTTATATGAAATATATTTCCAAATAGCATCCCAAACATGTTTGAGAAAAAATAAAAAATAAAAATTTCTCTCCTCAAAAGGTTTGTACAAAACCCTAATTGGATAAACCATAAGTTTCGAGTTAAGATAGGGTTGCCCTATCTTAGCTTTATTTTAGGGACTCAACCGATGTAACATTGCTTTAACCAAATACAATAGTGCTACAACCACTTATGGCATAATAAGTACCAAATACAGCGTCGTTATTTTTTTTAAATGTCCTGAATTATACCCTAATTGAACCCCCAAGGTGTAAGCATATTCATGGAAACCATTACAATTAAAAAAACCTTTTTAACAAGTACTAAATATTAAAATAAAATATCAAAACTTAAATGCAACAACTCTACTTTCAATCATAGCATTATTAATACCAATTGCAACAAACAAAGTAAAAAGTTGACTGTAATGTATGTAACAAAATATATGCCAAATTCATCATCTCTACTTGCAAATATAACACCTATACCCCCTATCCAAATATACTTATGAATCTTAGTTTTGAGGCAAATTTATATGAAATATATTTCAAAATAGCATCCCAAACATGTTTGAAAAAACAAAAATTAAAAAAACTTTCTTTCCTCAAAACGTTTGTACAGAATCCTAAATGGATAAAACACAAGTTTCGAGGAAAGATAGGGTAATCCTTTCAATACCCTATCTTAACTTTTATTTTATGGATTCAACCGCTGCAACATTGCTTTAACTATATACAACAGTGCTATAGCCACTTATGACACAATAACTACCGAATGCAACGTCGTTATTTTTTTAAATATCCTAAATTATACCCTAATTGAAACCCCAAGGTGTAAGGATATTCATGGAAATCATTATAATTCAAAAACCCTTTTAGCAAGTACTAAATATTAAAATAAAATATAAAAACTTAAATGCAGTAACTCTACTTCCAATTGTAGCATGAGTAATACCTATTGCAACAAACATAGTAAAAGAATTGACTGTAATGTATGTAGCAAAATATTTGCCAAATGCAACATCTCTACTTCTAAATGTAGCAATATTAATACGAATTGCAGTAAACAAAATTGATTCAAACTACAACAGTGTTACAACCAAAATCAAAACGATATACAACATTATTACAACCAGATGCGGCAAGACTGTTGCTTGAAATCCCTAATTATAAACCCACGACATTTTCATCTCATCTCCATCCCCTACCCGACTTCTTCATCCACAAGCGCCTCTAACTATTTCGTCAACACTTGCAGAAGTTTCCTCCAAAGACAAATCAATTTTGGCAAATCAGTTACTTTTACATCACATTTTTTACCTCAACATCAGGTAAGTTTATCATATTCTTAATATTTTCTCCTCTCCATTTCGAAAATCCTATAAATGGTTTCTAGGATGATTTAAAACTAATTTAAGCAAATACTTTAAATACCATAGGATTTAAGCAAATACTTCAAATACCGTAGGATTTAAGTGAGAATGATATTTTGCATTTATCGTATAATCAGTCTAAATTTATATAATCAGTCTTCTTCAATTATTGTAAATTCTGCAGATATATACTACAAAATATTCATCATGACTCGAAGTAAGAAATCTCGTAGGTCTCAATTTGAAAAAACTGACCCCATGGAAGTCGATAATGTACTATTTAGGAATCTCCCTACGAAGGCTGTATACGAAAGTAGTTTCCTTAACTATGAAGTATCAAAGGGCAAAGTACTTACAAAAAAAACATGCGAGAAATTAGGGCACGATACTTACAACTACTTCAATGGCATAGGTTGGGATGATTTTGTTTTCCTTCAAGTTCCCTGTTATTCAACACTTGTTTGGATATTCTATGCCTATATAGTTGATGGGAATCCTCTAAAGTTGACCTCGTATGCGAAAGGGAAGGAAATTGTTCTCACAAAAATAAAGTTGGGAGATATCTTTAATCTTCAAGATTTTGAAATTTCTTTCTATTGCAATAATAAGTGGGCAAATGTAGCTTGTTTTGATCCCATTCATGCTCTGAGGTAGTTATGCAATGATCTAACAATTACCAGTGATGACCGCATAATAGTTTCGTAAATGACATTGGATGCACGGGTGATTCACAATATCATTATGTATAACATCATGCCTAAATCCGACAGCCACTCGGATGTCTCTCACATGGAAGTATTTATCATTTGGTGCATTCTAAATGGCATAAAACTTGACTTAGCTCACATTATTTTGAGTCATATGTTGAAGTGCAGGGGAAAGACAAACAAATGCTATTATGGCATTCCAATGACAAGGATATTCATGGCTTATGATGTAGATTTGGTGGGTGAGGAATCTCGTGAAGTTGATGTAGTGAATGAAATATTTTCCGCTACGACTCTGAGGCAAATGGGATTTGAGATGGATAATGGCAAGTGGGTTACTCGTTTGACCAAAACCAACTATATTGAGGGGAAAGGACGTGCTCTGGTGGATGAGCAATCTTCTTTGTTTCATGAGATAAAGGCATCGATTGATGTTATGAGTGCTAAAGTTCATACTATGCGTGCCAAAGTTGACCATCTTGAAGTTTTGACATGCTACTACGAGTTGATCACCTTGACTTGAATGTAGCTGAGATTCGAAGGAATATTGATTTGCCGCCTTTTTGATTTTTTTCATGTGGCCTTTTTATGTAATTGAGATGTACTTAATTTGGCAGACAAGTTTTCGAATTATTTTATTTTCAATAGTTGACTAATATACATTGTGTTCCAAACTGCATAATAGCTTCTGTTTGCAAAGCAATATTTATACTAAATATTAGTTTACAGCAATTGTAGCATTTTTAATACGGATTGCATCAAACATTATACCAATTGCAGCACATTAAATTATTTTATTTTCAACAGTCGACTGATACAAGTTATGTCATGGATTCTGATTCAGGTTGATACAACACATCACATCAAATTAAAATAGAAATGCTTAATGAAATACGAATGTAAACACCGGATTCGTTGCAAAACAGTTTGATAATTACAATATCCCTAAATTGAAAACCACTACGACTCGCATTTCAAATCTCCTGAAAAATTACAAAGTGATGAACTTCAGTTTATCTTCTGAAATTGAGATCCAACCGATTTATTCTAACTTGCATGTGGGATGATTCGGCAAAGTTTGCATTGAATAAATGATACGTTAAGAAAATAGAGTACGTAAATCCTAAAGTAATCGATATATATTTAATGTGTTGTTTGACTTACGAATCCAAAAAGAGCTTTCCTCGCTAACGGCCTTAGGATATCATTTTTCTCTAAACCACCCACCTGCAAATATTTTAAATATGCCGCATTCAGTCATCATGGATAATTTAAAATATGTTTTTGAAGTAAATATAAGAATTATGCACTAACCAGGTTGGAATTGAAATGAGTGTGTGATATTGGAGTGTTAGAACATTCGACACCCTAAACACAATACTGAATATTATATTAGTTATCTAAATTCAATGAACACTGTAACAAGAATTATATGCTTATTTTGTTTACTCAAATTATTCTTCGTGTCACCGGCCTTTGCATACATTATTTTCTTCCTTGATGATGTTGCCTCATAGCCTGGCTTCTCTCTACGTCTTCTCTGTCCTCACCAATCATTTTTCTTTTTCAAACCTTTTTCACTTTTGTATTGCTCATCAAAAGAATTACCATCATCTTCATTTGGGGCATTCGGCTTTGTTTTCCTTTTTATCTACCGGATTAAGCATGTTCTCAAAGTTTTTTTTATCACCATAAGGTAATCTTCCTCGCTTATCGCAACAACAACATTTAGTCGAGTCGTCAAATGACATAACTTTTTGTACTGAACAACTTCCTGAAGATTTGGATCCGCTTCGACTACATTGCCAACGATGTCATGCACCGTTTCATCTCTAGCACATCGGGTCCATCGTTTATGGATGTATTCCACCGTAATTCAGTTGCATGCAAGACATCTCTTAAAATCTTTATCACGTGACAACATGGAATGCCTTCCATTTCAAACTTCCCACACCCACATATTAAGAGGTTACTTTCTTTCGACCTCCTTACACATCGTTCTGATTGATGTTCATCGACCATGACAATAATATATATCAAGTTTCCACCGTCATCAACAATGTTCTCGCTAACATACGTATTAACCGACCTTTGAAATTGCTTTTGAAACTACTCAAAAAGTAGATTGGTGAATATATTTCCAGCTTGTACTATCATCGAGGAGTTTACTAATAATTTTGGTAACTTGTTACACAAATCAAACTCGACATATTTTTCATTATGTCGTAAGTGGCTTACCAATCTCTCAAAGTGCTTAAACAATTCGGGAATGGAGTGATCCGATCTCAAGTACTGTTTCAAATGAAAATTAAAACTTTCACTGAGTTGTGTGGTTCTCATACCTGCACACCAATGATGTTTGACATAAGCCTTTTCCCATTTTCTCTTTATTTCAAACAAATCTTTCAACCATTGGTTTTCCATTCCATCGAACTCATCCAACATTTCATTCCACCCGGATAAAAATAAATCTTCGTCATCAACACACTCCATGAATCAAAATAGAACATTTTTAATACCAACCTCATCGCGAATTAAATGCCTAACACACTTCAATGCATTTTGCATTATGTGTCATATACACAAAAAATGTTTTGTATTGGGCATCACAATTTCTAAAGCTCTGTTTATCGTGACATCTTGGTTAGATAGAATTGTCTGTGGAGCTTTGAGGGATATTGCTTGTAGAAAGGTCTCAAATAACTAAACAAATGACTCAGTTGTCTCATCATACATCAATGCAACACCAAATACGATAGTTTCTCTATGGTGATTTAAGCCAACAAAAATAGCAAACGGCCGGTGTGCATTGTTCACTTTATACGTCATGTCGTAAGTGACAACATCACCAAAAAAAGCGTAGTCTATGACCATTCGGGCATCTGTCCAGAAAATGTTGGCCATCAAGTTATCGCTATCCAATTGAGTGTTATAAAATAAAAATGGATTATTTAAAACCTAACTCTTGAAATAACTCAGAATGCAGGCTGCCTCCCCGAATTGTAGCTGCTTCTGTCTTTTTGATCTCAACATATTCTTAACATCTAATTTTGTAAATCCCAACGCTTCGCTTGTTCCAACTTCTTTCATCATAAGCTTGAATGATGAACCAACTCGTATTCCACAGTCCTCTGCCAACTCAATCTCAAAAGCTTGTGCTTCACCAAGTTTACATTGAGATTGCAAGAACTCGGTACAATCATTATTAACCAATTCGTGATTGTGTTATTCAACAAATTTGTCTACCTACAAATTTTGAGTATCTCTATCATATGTTACATGAATCATTGCACAATATTCGGTTTTGGTCTCTGATAGGTGTCAAATATTATACATTTTAACCCCTTAACTCACTATTGTTATGTTCTTTCATTCCATTATTTGGTATTTTTATGTTGTTTGCGTGTTAAAGCATGTTTTAGGAGCTTAATGAAGAAATATAGCTAATTTCAGTGAATTAATTGAATAGTATGTTCTTTCTTATCAAGAGGAGAGTTAAAGAGGTAGTTCGAGATAAAAATGACTCCCGGAGGCAAAAACGGCATTTTCAGAAGCCGTCATCCTCAATAAAAAAGTATCGTGGGTTCAAGATGGACGTTTTGGTGCATTCACGAAAAAAAGTGGTTTTCCATAAATTCCCTACGCTTGTGCCTACGCTTCCAGTTCCAAAAGGTGGTTAGAAAACATAAAACTACGCTTGGACCTACGTTTAGAGGGTACGGTTAGACCTACGCTTGAAGCGTAGGCCTGGTACGCTTTAAGTGTAGGCTTCAAGCGTAAGTGTTACAATTGCTGATGGTTTTGCATGGATTTTTCCTGTTTCACCCCGGCTTAATTGGAAGACGTGCCCTGCGAGTCCAGACCTTTATATACATGTATATACACTTATATATATGAGAAGTTAGGGTTTACATGAGTTTTAGAGTGAAAATACTGAAAAGGGGCCATCTACACCATTGCCTATATATACACGACCATACATCAGAATTGGGGGGCTGGCTGTTGCTTCATTAAGTTTTCATACATTCATTTGGACTTGTTGCTGTGGAGAAGAAGAGCCATACTAAAACCTAGAGAAGTGGAGAAGAAGGCCACGGAGTGCATCTCTACATCCATGATACAATCACTTTCTTCCATGACCAACTAAACCGATATCTAGGGTTTTCTAGCAAAACCCTAGCCAAGTAATGTAGTCCCTATATTTGTTTGCAATTGCAACAGAGGGGATACTGTGACTATTTTGTGATGATTGTTGTAGATGAGTGATCTTTTTTATTTCTATACAGAATTTTATATTTGTTCTAAATTCCTGTCTTAGATAGAATAAATATATTTTTTCTACTCAACCATGATTATTCATTATAGGCTAGAACTCGGATGGTTAATTCATGATTTTTTACACAATGGTTTTTAACACTCGAAACCCTAGGTTTACATAGGCCATACCTCGGCGAGATGATATAACATGCTTTTTAATTTATGTTAGTAGTAGTAGTTTAGAGTAGATGCATGAACTAGTCATACTCTGTCCGAAGATGGGTTGTAGCGAATCCAGTTGACGGTATCCTTTTGGGGATTGTATTTGACTATTTGCGGTATGACCAGTAATAGATCGCCCTCTTACAATTGTGTAAATTAAGGAGTATATTATGCGGTTAGTGGTGGAGTGATGAAAACCCTAATGTTCTCTATCTCTTGATCACAACTATAATTTTTTATTGTTTTCTTAGTTAATTTTAGTTTAATTCTCAAAAATCAAATCCAAATACTTTTTAAAAAACATAATTCAATACTTTTGAACTGTTGAAGTGAATAAACAAGTCTTTGAGGGTTCAAAATTCTTGTTCTCAAGCCGTTTTTATATTACAACTGATTCGTGCGCTTATTAATAGGTAAAACCTAAGTCGTCATAAGGATGCATTCTTAACGCATATTTTTAACCACACCCGACGGACATCAAGTTTTTGGCGCCGTTGCAGGGGACTTGACATTATTCACAGCTTTAGTAGTTTATTTGCATTGAATTATTGTAGTGTATCTAATCTAGAATTTTTGTGTTTTTGACAGATATTCTGAAAAACATAAAGGGAGAAAGCGGAGTAGCTGAAGTTGCATCGACGGACCTTTTGTGAGTTTTAGTATAGCTAGATATTGCACTTGATGTTTAACTTTATTGGTTGTTAATAAGTAGAGTAATTTAGAAGTAGTAATTTGTTTTTATAAATTGAAAAGAAAAATAAAACATTTCATTGTTTAGTGCATGACCTATAGGACTTCTCGTTTTGACCCTAATAGTGCGATTGTTTCCTTTGACCCCGAAATCGAACGTACGTTTCATCGAAATCGTAAAACTAGGGAGTTGAACCATCGTCAACAATTGGAGCAAGAGGAGATGGTCGATCAAGATGCTGATGCAAGGAGACCGCTAACCGCGTCCCTGGAGGGGTACTTTGCTCATTCAGCTACTCAAGAGACGTTTGCCGAATTTCCAGAAGAGGATGGCGTGAAACACTATGGATCAAATCTAGTGTTCTCAACATGCTTCCAAAGTACTTCGGGCTTAAGAAAGAGGATCCATACCAACATATTACCAATTTCTTAGAAATGGCCTCTATGGTTAGAATTGAGAACCTTAGTGCTAATGGATTGTGTGTGCGACTATTTCCTTTTTCATTAAGAGAGAAAGCCAAGTGCTAGTACATGCCCTTGCTTAACAATGTGAAAATCCATTGGGAAACCCTGAAAGCGGAATTTCTAGAGAAATAGTTCCCAGTAGGAAGAACTCATGAGGCACAAAAAGCTATCACTCATTTCAAACAGTTGCCTGATGAGCAGTTCCATGGTGCATGGGACAGATTTAATGAGATACTAAGAAAGCGTCCCCGCCATAAGTTTGTGGACCAAGACCTTGTACATAACTTTTATCTTGGACTTGGGTCTGAGCATAAGAATCTCATCAATGCAGCTACATCAGGAAAATTTGCATATAGACCAGCTAAGGAGCTGTTGGAATTGTTTGATAGTGTAAGCGATAATTTTATTCAATATGAATTTGAGGTGAGTGCAAGAGATAGATATGTAAGAGGATCTGACAAAGAGTTTGTCATTGATAGGAGCGATAATCATAATGATGTCAGAGAGTCGGTAGTCGTGCTAGGAGAGAAGTTAGATAAGTTCTTCAACCTTACACAATCGACTCAGAGAAAGGTCTTAGCAATAAGGCCAGAGTTTTTACAGAATGAGTGTCAAGGTAATGAAGTAGTGATTCCGGACGCTAATGTAGCATGGTCTAATTCGAATAATTCTCCTTTTTCCAATACTTACAATTCAAATTGGCGAAACCATCCCCATCTTTCATATAGATCCCAATATGTTGAAAATCCACAACCTAATTTTCAACCGAGTAAAAAACCATTTAATTCTCAAACACAAGTAATGACTCGGACTTTTCAGCCCAATTCTCAACCCATTCGATCGTTTAACTACCAACCCCAACCTCAAAAGAGTTAAACTCCACCACCACAGCACCGGACCTATGATTTTTTGAATCTGGAAAAGACCTTGCAAGCTATTTAGAGTACACAGCAGACCATTCAGAACCAGCTCGGTGTTCATGCTTAATCAATATCAAAGCTGGAAGCTCAAATAGGATAGGTGGCAAACTCGCTGAATATGAAAGAAGAAGGAAGATTGCCCAGTTAGTCGGTGGTGAACCCGAAGACAAAACCGACAATGGAGCTCGGATCATTTGCGTAGACTTCACATGAATAGGTCCAATCTATTACGATTTTGAGAAGCGGGAAAGAGGTGGAAAACAGAGTTGAACGAGAGCATGGGGAAAGGATAAGTAAGTGAAAGGAGGCTGAGAAATTGCAGAGAGAAGAACCTCAAATGGTTGAAAAAGATATCGATCAGACAGTGTCGGATGAGATAGATAGGTCTAGTTATGAGGAAACTGCGCCATTTCCTCAACGTCTGAGAGAGCTAGCCAAGTTTGGAAAGCATAAACAATCTGATATGTTGGAAACATTTCAAAAAGTCAAAATTAATTTGCCTCTCTTAGATATAATCGTCCAAATCTCACCTTATGCGAATTTTCTGAAGGACCTCTGTACCTAAAGCGACAAAGCAGAGCAAAGGTCCTGAAGAAGATTCAGTTAACTGAGCAAGTAAGTTCGTTGCAAATAAGTGATACACCACCTAAGAGAAAAGATCCTGGTGCTCCCACTATTCCATGTGTCATAGGTGATCAGGAGATTGGTCGAGCTCTTTTTGATTTGGGCGCAAGTGTAAACTTACTTCCATACTCAGTTTATCAGTAACTAGACTTGGGTGAGCACAGTCCCACATCGACAGTGCTTCAACTTGCGGATATATCAATTAAACAGACGAGAGGAATCCTGGAAGATGTTATTGTTCAAGTGGATAAGTTTTTCTTTCCAGTGGACTTTATAATTCTCGACACAGAGCCTGTATCCGATTCAAAAAAGCATATCCCTGTTATTCTCGGATGACCATTTTTGGACACTGCCAATGCTTGTATTAACTGTCGGATAGGAGCGATTGAGATCTCTTTTGGCAATATGAAGGTGCGGATGAACGTGTTTGATACAAATCATCAACTTCCCGAATCGGTGGAATGTTTCAGAATTGATGAAGTGGATGAGATTGAAGAAATTGTGGAGGAATTCATGCCAAGAATCTTGGAGAATGATGAAAATGAATCGCTTATCACTAGAGTCAGGTTGGAGGATGAACTTGAGGATTGGGAAGCACAGATGAGTGTGAATTATGCAGGCATTGCCGCATTGGAGGCTTCGTTGTATGGTGAGCCATGGAAAACACCAATTGAGCCGTTTCCTATAATTTCGAGCAAACCACCAAATCCATCTCTAATATCTCCACCAACCTTGGAACTCAAGGAGTTACTTGACAAGTTAAAATATGTCTTTCTAGGAGCGGATAAGACTCCTCCTGCAATCATATCGTCAAAGCTAATAGAAAAATAGAAATCGAGTTTAATCAAAGTCCTAAGAGAGAACAAGGAGGCTATAGGGTGGAGCGTTACTTATATGAAAGGTATAGATCCTTCAATTTTCATGCATCGCATACATCTGGAGGACGATGCAAAACCATCTCGGGAAATGCAAAAAAGATTGAACCCGAATATGAAGAAGGTGGTAATGAAAGAGGTGGTAAAGTTGCTAGATGCGGGTATCATCTAGCCGATCTCAGATAACACATGGGTCATCCCAACACAACTGGTACCGAAAAAGTCTGGTATCATAGTTTTACCAAATTCAAAGGATGAGCTAGTTCCTCAACGCACGACCACAGGGTGGCGTGTGTGCATTGACTACAAAAAGCTCAACTCTCATACCAGGAAGGATCATTTTGCTTTATTATTTATTGATCAGATCCTGGAGAGATTTATCGGGCAGAGTTATTACTGCTTTTTGGATGGATACTCCGGCTATAATCAAGTGGCGATTGATCCTGTTGACCAGGAGAAAACCACTTTTACCTATCCGTACTGAACATTTGCATCTAGAGGGATGCCTTTTGGTTTATGTAATGCACCAACAACATTCTAGAGGTAGATGATATCTATTTTCTCTAACATGGTGGAAAACTTTTTGGAAGTATTTCTGGATGATTTCTCGGTCTTCGGAACAACCTTTGAGGATTATCTGAAACATCTAGCATTGGTACTCAAAAGATGCAGAGAGACGAACTTAATTCTGAGTTGGGAGAAGAGCCATTTTATGGTTTAGGATGGGATTATACTTAGCCATATCATATCAACACGAGGGATTGAGGTTGAGAAGGCAAAAGTCGATCTGATTTCAAAATTACCTCCTCCCACGTCTGTCAAATAAATAAGATCTTTTCTAGGCCATGCTAGATTTTATCGGCAGTTTATCAAGGATTTAATAAAATTGCAAGGGCACTGTGTAACTTGTTAGCGAAAGATACGACCTTTGTCTTCAATGAAGAGTGTTTGCATGCTTTCGAGGAGTTGCGAAATCGACTCTCCACAACCCCTATCATTCGTCCTCCAGATTGGTCTCTGCCGTTTGAGTTAATGTGCGTTGCTTTCGATTATGCTATTGGAGCAGTGTTGGGTCATAGGAAAGACAAACTTTCGATTTCTAAATGATGCACAAATCAATTATACAACAACAGAGAAGGAGCTTATAGCGGTGGTATTTGCCTTGGATAAGTTTCGATCATGTCTCTTAGGAACCAAGGTAGTGGTGTATTCGGACCATGCTACATTAAAGCACTTGCTGACCAAGAAGGACTCAAAAGCCAGTCTGATTTGATGGATTATGCTACTGCAAGAATTCGATTTGGAGATTAAAGATAAAAAATGTTCGGAGAATGTGGTTGCTGATCATCTGTCGAGGATCATTGTTGACTCTACAAAGGAAAATAATCCTCTTAAGGATTCATTCCTAGATGAACATATGTTCAGTATGAATGTTATGGAACAGATACCGTGGTATGCATATATCGTCAATTATAAAGCCACGGGTCAGATTCTGAAATGATGGTTTAAAAATGAGAAAGACCGATGCTTCAGCCAAGTCAAATTCTATATCTGGGATAATCCGCATTTGTTCAAGTATTACTCTTATCATATTATTAGAAAATGTGTCCCTGAGAGTGAGGTACCGAGCATATTAAAGTTTTGCCACACGCTCGAATGTGGATGGCATTTTGGAGCTCAAAAGACAGCCCACAAGGTGTTGCAAAGTGGGTTTTACGGACATACCATATTTAGCAATGTTGTTGAGTATTGTAAGGCGTGTTTGCAATGCCAGAAGTTGGGATCTATATCTCGACGTGATATGATTCCTCTCACCCCAGTTTTGATTGTAGAATTATTTGATGTATGAGGGATACATTTCATGGGACCCTTTACGAAAGCTGATCATAAGGAGTATATACTGGTGGGGATGGACTACGTCTCGAAATCGGTGGAATAAATAGCCATTTTGCATGTTGATCATGAGATAGTAGAGGAATTTATAAAATCAAATATTTTTGCAAGATATGGTGTACCACATGTGATCATTAGTGATGGCGGAAAACACTTCGATAACCAGTTTCTGGATAGGTTATGTGGAAAGTACGACGTCAATCATAGAATTGGTACAACTTATCACCCCCAGACACAAGGGCAAGTGGAAGTTTCAAGTAGGGAGATCAATAATATTTTGGAGAAAACAGTGCGCCCAGATTTGAAGGACTGGCTTAAAAGGTTAGATGATGCACTGTGGGCATATATGACTGCATATAAGACACCAATTGGAATGTCACCGTATCGTTTGGTATATTGTAAAGCATGTCATCTCCCTGTGGAGCTAGAGCACCGAGTGTAATGGGCAGTTCGAAGTCTGAATTTCGATATAAAGAAGTCTGGTGCTCAGCGGAAACTTCAACTTCAAGAGCTTGGGGAGTTGAGAAATTATGCTTATGAGAATGCTTGAATTTATAAAGCCTAGACCAAAGCGTTTCATGATAAACATATCCGGAAAAAGGTCTTTGAGGTTGGCCAAAAGGTGTGGCTGTTTAATTCGAGGTTGAAGTTGTTTCCTAGCAAGCTCCAATCTAGATGGGACGGGCCATATCAAATCACAAAGGTTTACCCCTATGAAGCAGTAGAGCTTGATGATCCCGATATAAGAAAGAGGTTTATAGTGAATGGTCGAGATTGAAACATTATATTGAGGTTCAACCAGCTGAGTGTGTGGTAGAAACAATAAATCTAATTGAACCATCGCCTAAGTTAGACGAACTTGATCTAGATTATTAAGTTACAATCACGTCAAGCCAACTATGTTGAACATTGGTAATAGGTATAGAAGAGTAGCTTTTGAGCCTAGTTTGTATCGGTAAATGGTAATTTAGTTATTTCGGTATTTAAGATCAAGTCCATATAATTGAGTTGCGAGGCCCTCATCATGTGAGTAAGGAGTGTAAAAGGAGCCTAGGAAGCATTAAGGGTATGTGGTGTTGAAGATGGGACGAGAAGACGAAGAAAAGAGAAAACTTCATTTTTGGGGCCAGTGACCTACGCTTCAAGCGTAGGTCAAGCTACTCCTGAAGCATAGTTGCGGGCCTGTTATAAACAGGACCCGTCAGCGGTCCCCCCCCCCAATTCCATTCCAAATCCTTTCTCTCCCTTAGTTCTCCACTATTCTTTTAGAGATTTGATTTTATCGATTAGTCATCCAATTCCTCATCATTCCTTGCCAGCGGATCGTCAGATTAGTTGGTGATTCGTCTGGATTCGCGTGAAGAACTCGAAAAGTCTCCGAAACTCAATTTTTGAAAAATCATTGTTTCTTTTGATTCGGTGAGTTTTGTTCCATTATTTTGATTTCATATGACTTATTTAACTATTCTAGACTAGTATTGATGAACAAGCCCAATTAAAATCACGTTCTGGTCCGTTTTCTAAAAGTTGAGTTTTTCGACTTCGCAATCGGATTGAATATCGAATTTTTGGGATGAAGGATTGTTTAATCGTCATATTGGATATATTTAGATATAGTTTGAGTTTGATTCGGTGTCCGGTTCATTATCACTTACTTTTCAAAAATTAGCTATTGTAGGCATGACAAGGACCAAAGTGTTGGCGAGGCGAGTGGCTCAGGCCGCCGTTGTGGCTGATCCACCGGTGCGACAGAGGTCTAGATTGTCATCTCCTTTACTGCCCCCTATTTTCCACTGTAGCATGCGCACCAGGAGGCCGTAGTATGTCGATTCGGCATCTTCGTCTTCCTCATCTTTTGAGGCGGAGGTACTAGAGAGCTCTACAAAGGGGTGTAACATTCTATTGCCACATGGTCGCCTAGTAGTTGAGCCAGTTGCTCCATGAGCACCATCACCGCCACCTATGCTGGAGCAGCAGACTGAGGAGATGGACGCTACTTAGGGTGAGGATTGAGCAGATGAAAGGGTACCGGAGCCACTTGTAATGGGTGACCCCGGAGTGTTGACTACCTTTTTACAAGTACCCGCCTGAACTATCCAAATGAAAACATCGGTTGAGGATTTATTAGACCGGACGATCCAGAAGGGCTATCAGCAGGAACGGACATACCTGATGAGGATATTTGAGGATTTATAGCCAGTGCCAACCTGGACAATCGGCCGATTGAGGGCGCAACATCTATTGCCTATTCTAGCCCCGGCCACCCCGCACATTTGCGAGGATATGATCCGGGAGTTCTGGTTGCACATGTTTTACTTCAGCAGGGGGATAAGACTATAGACAGTGGTCCGAGGCACAGAGATTGAGATTACTCCCCAGACTATTACTGAGGTGTGAGGTATTCTGGATGAGTGTCCGCCCGAGCTAGCTGTTGAGTTCTAGCATATACCTGAAGTATGCCCATCTATTTCCTAGCCGGTTACACTTTAGACTACTGGGCAATGGGCCGATGATAATAAGAATTGCACGAAGAAGGCGAATTATCATCCTATGCTATGGTTCTGGGATGTGATATTCGATATGAGATTCTACCGCACAGCCACACGACCATGTGTTATGCGTCATTCCCGGCCCTCCACTACGCATTTGAGTTCGAGAGGTGGATTGTTATTCCACAGATTTTGTGGGAGGGCCTGTACACATATTACATTCATCTACACAAGGAGACCAAAGTGAGTCAACGTTGATTTCAAATTCGATTCCCATGCTTGGTGATGAAGATTATGATAGATGTAGGGATCGAGATGGATGTGAGTGAGCATAATAGATATAAAGAGGGTACTCTATATGCCAGAAGGATGTGGACTGGACCCGGTTGCATGTAAATGATATTATGCTACGCCGACCAGTATTTGGTGTATTACCAGCACCGGATGCACAACCACAGGCTCAGGATGATGCAAGTATTGTGCAGGAGACTGAGGCTACTCACGAGGCTGAGATGCCATATATTCCAGCTGCTGCTCAGGAGGTAGTGATGCTAGAGGCACCTGCGGGTGATACAGTTACTTTATCCCAGTTACAGTTTGATGCTCTTATAGCACGTATACAGGGGACAGAGCAGACTTTGGTAGAGGAGAGACAGGCCCGACGGAGGGATCAGAGGCAGCTAGTTCATCGATTTGACAATATGTGTCATCATGTGGGTGTGCAGATTTCACCTACACCACCGACCTCTGATGATGAGGCTTATCTTAGTTTTAGTTAGGTTTTTGTTTTCATTTTATTTTTGTTTTCATTTTTTATACAATAGAGATAAATTGTCGAGCGGATAGTTTCATACAGGGCTTTATGTGACTGCTTGAACGATTATCTTCTAAATGTTTTTGATATTTTCATAGTTTATAAAATTACAGTTTTTATGATTCAATCCAATTGTGTTTGCAATATTCTCGGATTTTTACACATATTTTACATGTGTGGATAGTTTAAATTCTTTCATAATTTTATTTTGCACTATGCGGACATTTGTGCGTTTATGTTTGAGGGTGTCTGTGTATTTGATTGATCGGGAAACTATAAATTTGAAAAACATTTACATATATATTTAGGCTGGGCCAAACCTACGCTTGAAGCGTAGGGTATTGCGAGGTAAATTTTGAAAATTTACAAAATTGACCCGTTTGCGGGATATTTTGGCCTGGTTTGTATTTGTACTTGTATTAGGATTTGTTTAAAGTAGTTTCAGGATTTTTTGTAGAAGTTTTAGAGTAATCCTAGTCTGATAAGGAAGCGGAATGAAAATACAAGTTGGAGTTGGATTAGTCATTGCTTCCAATTTCCTATTCAGCCAAGGGTTTTAAATCCTTTTCCTCTTTAAATTTACATCATCCATTTATAAATATACCCATAGAGTAGAGACAATTTACAATTCCCAATTCTCAAGAGTTGAGCATTAAAGTGAGAAAGTCTTCTATTATTCTTCTTCTATTCTTTTTATCCCGGGGTCGGTAGTATGGATAATGTTATTGAAGAGTATTCTGATCCAGAGGTATTCTTGGAAGCTATTAAACCGCATGTGGATGCGGAGAGTTCGAATGGAGGAGCCATAAGTCGAAAAAGAAGTCGAACCTCACCAAAGTCATTTATGCAGTGTAGATTGCAATATGAGGAAGCGTTTCGTCCGGGTATGATGGACCGAATTTTAGTTGCACCCGGGAGGGAAATCCTTCGAGAAAGAGGATTTCACAGTTTAGAACATCTGACAGGAGAGTAGGTGTATCCGGGCTTGGTCCGGAAATTCTATGAAAATATGAAAATTACGGGACCGACTGGATTTGAGGTGATATCGGCTAAGGTATCTTAGTTGAGTGATACTATTGTGGTTGGGAGAAAAACAATTGCCGAAGCGTGGAATGTACCGATCGGTACTTCAACAAATTTACAAGGAATATTGAAGGAACATTCTCAAGTATGGCCACATATGAATAAGGAGATGGTTCGGGAATTGTGTGCAGTATCAAATCCAGATGATTGGATGTGTGATAATTGGTGGTTGAAGGCGGATCTGCTCTATTTGGATTGTGTCATTTTTGCTCAACTTCAGCCAAATAATCAAACTGGTGTAAGGGATCACGTTATACTTAGAACTTTATATACCCTAACTCATGGGTATACAGTGTGTAATCCAACATTAATCATGGCCAAGATGTCGATTGCTCAAGCGATTGTGAGTCGACGGTGGGTGGGTGATGATAAATTTGAGTATTATCTTTTATTCCCGTTTTTGTTATATAAGATCATTGCTGAGCAGTTGGGTGATAGGATTAAGGAAATGGATGCAACGTGGTAGACGTTTATGAAAATTTATTCGAAGGAAGATTTGGAAAAGTTGAAAGAAATTGCAGACTGCCGGATATGGTTGAAAAACACCGTGTCAAGTGATGAAGAAGACGATGAACATTAGAGATTAGATTTAGGTTTAGGATTTTTGTTTATGTTTTATTTTGTTTTTAGGGACGGTAGACCCTTAAGGCCACGTCTTTGTTTATTTTATTTTGTTTCATAGGATTGTAGGCCCTTAAGGCCAAATAATTTCTTTATTATTAATATTCTTGTTTTTGAAAAAAATATATATGTAAAAAAAAAGAAAATAAACTTTGATTCCTTGAAAACATGTGTTGATTTCTGGATATTTATGATGAAATTTATTTTCCCTTGCTATGATTGGGTATTTGTGCTTTGTTGATTATTTCTACAGGCGATCCAAATCAAGTTTGGGGGAGGGGATTCATGTTTTGCTTTAGAATTCAGGATTGAGCTTCAAAGAGTAATTGTACCTGTTCTCCTATTTTATTTTTTACCATGAGGACATGGTCTGATTTAAGTTTGGGGGTGAGGGTGTAGTATTACAAGGAATATAAATTTTTGGGAAATAATAATAATAATAATTTTGGAACATTTGTTTTTTGTTTTCACGCATGAATGAGTTGTATTACAATTTGATTGAGGTTGTTTATATGATGAATGAGTAGTATGTGATGTGATATTCCCATTCATGAGAGTAATGATTAGATCAAGTTAGTGAAGTAATGTGGTTTTACATGCATGTTTGACTATGTAGTTAAAAAATAATTTTGCCACAATAAAAGGGGAGAATGGGAGAAGGGGAGATGTTATGGTTGAAATGGAAAAAATTGAAAAAATTATTTTGAGAAAATAAAATGCAAAAAACAGTTCTTTGATCTGAGTAACTGGGTCTTGGTTTTACCAATATCACTGTTCATGTTTAAAGGAGAAAAGACTGATGAATATAAATCTCATGGAAGAAGCTCAGGCCCAGTTGGTTGGGACTAAAAAACCTTGTTGGAAAGTGCGGAGACTTAGAAAGACAAAAAAGGGATGAAAAGTGGAAAGATGGAAATTGTATGTTTTTATGAAAAATGGTAAAGTTTGATCAATGAAGTAGGAGAAGAGAAACGGAAATATCGTAGTTGACTGTTCACAAAATCATGGAAGGTTGTCTGGATTTTAAGTAGAGTGTAGCAAAATTATTCACTTTAGTGGGAACCATTCATGACACGAAGTTCGATATAATTGTTGTTTGGTAGTGAGTGGGAGTATTTGCATCCATGTTGTCTTTTGCATTATATCATGACTCAATTGAACTTGTGTGTGAACTCATGACTGCGTGATTATAGAGAACTGAGATGTTTGTAGGTACCATTACTGGAAACCTTCACGAGACTTCACTCGTCCACTAGGGGTAACCTAGGGATTTAAAAGGCTTGTTACACGTGCTAAGTGTAATCGTCGACCCTCACGAAAGTAAGGGATTGGGTTAGAATAGTTAGATTAGTTAGAGTAAAAGATCACCACAAGAAAACGTTTCCTGAGTTTATTGCTAAGGGACTAGCAATACGTAAGTTTGGGGTTGTGATAGGTGTTAAATACTAGGCATTTTGATCCCTTAACTCTCTATTGTTATGTTCTTTCATTCAATTATTTGATATTTTTATGTTGGTTCCGTGTTAAAGCTTGTTTCAGGAGCTTAATAAAGAAATAGAACTAACTTCGGTGAATTAACTGAAGAGTATGTTCTTTCTATCCAAGAGGAGAGTCAAAGAGGCACTCCGAGACAAAAATGATTCCCGAAGGGCAAAAACGGCATTTCCAGAAATTGTCATCTTCAGCAAAAAGTATCGTGGGTTCAAGATGGACATTTTGGTGCATTCACGGAGAAAAATGGTTTTCCATAAATTCCCTACGCTTGTGCCTACGCTTCCAGTTCCAAAACGTGGTTAGAAAACAAAAAACTATGCTTGGACCTACGCTTAGAGGGTACGCTTGAAGCATAGGCCTGGTAAGCTTGAAGCGTAGGCTCCAAGCGTAAGTGCGGCAACTGTTGATGGTTTTGCGTGGATTTTTCCTGTTTCACCCCGGCTTAATTGGAAGACGTGTCCTGCAACATCAGACCTTTATATACATGTATATACACTTTTATATATGAGAAGTTAGGGTTTACATGAGTTTTAGAGTGAAAAGACTGAAAAGGGCCCTTCTACACCGTTGCCTATATATACACGACCATACATCAGAATTGGGGGGCTGGTTGTTGCTTCAATAAGTTTTCATACGTTCATTTAAACTTGTTGTTTTGGAGAAGAAGAGCCATACTCAGACCTAGAGAAACGGAGAAGAAGACCGTGGAGTGCGTCTTTATGATAGGTGTCAAATATTAGTCATTTTGACCCCTTAAGTCACTATTATTACGTTCTTTCATTCCATTATTTGGTATTTTTATTGCGTTTACGTGTTAAAACATGTTTCAGGAGCTTAATGAAGAAATGAAGCTAACTTCGATGAATTAACTGAAGAGTATGTTCTTTCTATCCAAGAGAATAGCCAAAGAGGTAGTCCGAGACAATAATGGCTCCCGGAGGGCAAAAATTGCATTTTCAGAAGTCATCATCTTCAGCAAAAAGTATCATGGGTTCGAGATAGTCATTTTGGTGCATTCACGGAGAAAAGTACTTTTTTCAGAAAATACCTACGCTTCCAGTTTCAAAAAGTGGCTGGAAATTACATTTATACGCTTGGACCTACGCTTTGAGGTACGCTTAGGACCTACGCTTGAAGCGTAGGCCTGTTATGCTTGAAGCGTAGGTGCAACAACTTTTTGGTGGTTTTTCGTGGATTTTCCCTGTTTCACCCCCGGCTTAATTGGAAGACGTGCCTGTGACTCCAGACCTCTATATACATGTATATACACTTATATATATGAGAAGTTAGGGTTTGCATTAGTTTGAGTGTGAAAAGACTGAAAAGGGCCTCTTTATGCCATTGCCTATATATACAAGACCATACATCAGAGTTAGGTCTGTTGAGTTGGAGAGTTCAGACGTGAGTTTTTGGAGGGTGTTCATTCATTCAGATTTGTTGCTGTTGAGAGTCATATTCAAACCTAGAGATCTGGAGAAAAAGACTATTGAGAGCGTTTCTACATCAACGATGCAGTCACCATCTTCCATGGCCAACTAACTCAGTATCTAGGGTTTTTTAGCAAAACCCTAGTCAAGTAATGTAGTTCTTTCATTGTTTTTAATTTTAAAGAGGGAAAACTGTTGACCATACTGTGATAATTTTAGTAGTTAAGAGACCGTACTGATTTGCAATATAAAACTATATGTTTATTCTAAATTCTTGTCTTAGATGGAATGAATATATAGTTTTGCACAATTATGATTATTCACTATGGGCTGGAAGTCGGATGCTTAATATTGGTTTTCTACACAATGGTGGTAATGAAACTTGAAACCCTAGGTTGACACAGGATGTGCCTTGGCAATTTAATATAAACATGATTTAGTTTATTTTCATGCATTAAGAGTAGATTAGATTAACATAATTGACATGTACTAGTTAGGTCAGTCATGAGACGGGTTGTCGCGATCCGGTTGATGGTACTCTTTTTTGGGATCGTATATAGCTATTTGCGGTACGACTTGATTCACAGTTATGGATCGCCCTCTTACAATTGATACATTGATGAACTGTATTATGCGGTTAGTGGTGGAGTGATGAAAACCCTAGTTTTCTCTCTCATCTGAATCATAAACCAATTTACTTTTTTTTGTAAATAATTTTAGTTAAAATAGATAATTTGGTCTTTGACCACCCAAACAAACCATTTTTAGAAATATAATTCAATATTTTTGAATTGCTAAAGTGAACAATCTCAGTCTCTGTGGGATCAATATCCCTTACTCAAGCTGATTTGCTATTCTACAATTGATAAGTGCGCTTGCGTAGGGTAAAACCTAGAGTCGTTAAGGTGTTGTTTTTAAACACATATTTTTGTACACCTGACGTCGCATCAAGTTTTTGGTGCCGCTGCAGAGGACTAAGCATTGTTCAATAACTTTAGTAATTTTTTTGCAGCAAAACGACGTCGTTTTGTTGCATTTCATTTATTGTTGTTGCAATAAGTGTAGAGGATCCGATTCCCTTCAAAGGAGGATGATATAATTAGGGTTGTGGCAGATGAGTGTACATGGGCTAGGCACGTGCTATCCTTTTTTTCTTTTCTTTTTTCCTTGTTCTTTTCCAATTTTTTTATTCAAATGTACTTTAATTTCCATATCACAATAGAAAAGATAGAAAGAAATAAATTATTTTCTAGGATTTCTTATTTTCATGGACGTTGCTAGTAAATATTTTAGAATATTCGAAGAGAAATGGATAATTAGATTAAGGTTAAGATTGAATTGGACATTGAAAAAATGCAATGGGATAAGATTTAGATTTTACAAATAAGATTGCCTTGGGTCAAATGCTTATTTATAGATAAATGAGTTTGGTAATATATAATATTAATTGTTCTAATTTTATAGGTGAAATTCATAATGCCATTGAAAAAATAAGTTGATATATATATATATAGATATAGTATAAAGGTTTTTGTGTGGAAATAAATATAATAGAAAAGCTTTTGTGGATTAGTCTAGGAATTTTTGGGTTTCTTAAGATTAGGTTTGGTTTTTGTGTATAAATAAATAAATAAATAGATATAATTATATGTTGATAGATCAATATTTAATAAAATTATAAAATAAATTATTAATTATTTCTTTGTTTAAAAACATTATTTTAAAATTTTTAAATATAATATAAAGGATTCACACTTTTATAATTAATTGAACTAAAATCATATTTTGATTTGAAAAATATAATTCATCAAATGAGTTCAATAGAGTGGAATTGATAAAATCCCTGATTCATTCAAAGTAGTCTAATTGATTAAATTAAGTTCAATTGAGTAAGTCCCCAATTCAATGTATTGAAATTGGCTTCTATTGAGTGAAATTGAGTAAATCCCTAATTCAAAGTAGTGAAATTGACTTCAATTAATGAAATTTAGTAAATCCCCAATTCATTAATGTAATTTAATTGAGTGAAATTAAGTTCAATTGACAAAATCCCGAATTCAATGTAATGAAATTGAGTAAATTCTCAATTCAAAGTAGTTTAATTGAGTTCAATTGAGTAAATCCCAAATTTAAATAGATTAATTGAATTAAATTGAGTGAAATTTATAAAATAATCAATTCAAAGTAGTGAAATTGAATGACATTAAGTTCAATTGACAAAATCCCTAATTTAAAGTAATGAAATTGATTTTAATTGAGTGGAATTGAGTAAATTCCCAATTCAAAGCAGTTCAATTGAGTGAAATTGATAAAATTCCTAATTCAATGTAGTGAAATTGAGTTCAATTAAATAAATCTCAAATTTAAAGTAGTTTAATTGAATTAAATTGAGTGAAATTGATAAAATCCTCAATCCAGAATAGTAAAATTGAGTGAAATTAAGTTCAATTGACAAAATTCCCAATTCAAAGTAGTGAAATTGAGTAAATCCACAATTCAAAGTACTGCAATTCAAAGTAGTGAAAACTATGGAGGAAGGGGAAACTGGAATGCAGGAATGCTTGACTTCAAACAGTGTGTTCATGATGCTAAGCTCACTGATTTAAGGTTCAATGGAATCTTCCATTCATGGACCAACAAAAGAGGAGTTGCCAGCATCTCAAGGAAAATTGATAGAGTTCTTGTCAATGACAAGTGGCCATCTTCTTTCCCATTGTCGGATTGCACTTTTCACCCCTATGGAATCTCTAACCACTCTCCAATGGTTGTCAAATGTGGTATCTCTAAACCTAAAAGAATTATTCCATTCAAATTCTTTAACTTTATTGTTGAGCATGATGATTTTATTAACACTGTGACTAGTGTGTGGCATTGTAATATCCCAGGTACAACTATGTACCAAGTTACCCAAAAGCTTAGACTGCTGAAACCCAAGTTGAAGCAACTCAACAAGAGAGAGTACAATGACATTAGTTTAAGAGTGAATGATGCTAAAAGTGCCTTGAATATCTGCCAAACTAGACTGGACAATAACCCCATTGATGATGCCATTAGAGCTGAGGAAAAGGAGCTCCTGATCAATTACAATAAGCTTATGAAAGCTGAAGAGGGATTTTTTAAGCAGAAATCTAGAGTCTTGTGGCTTAATGAAGAGGACAAGAACACTAGATTCTTCATGAAGGAATTCAACTCAAACTGCAACAGAAAAAGGATATGTTCTTTGAGACTCGAGGATGGCACTGTCACTGACTGAATCCCTTTGATAAAAAAGGAGGTTGTTGAGCATTTCCAGGAGCTGCTGGGCACTAGTACTGATAATTATGCTGGTATTGACAACATTAAAAAGATTTACAGCAAAAAAATTTCTGATGAGTTCTGTACTTCCCTTGTTGAGATACCAAACCATGAAACTACTCAGAAGTGTTTCTTTGAGCTCAACACCTCCAAAAGCCCTGGACTTGATGGCTTTAATGCCCGTCTCTTCCAGAAAGCATGGAGTGTTGTTGGTAAGGACATCACTATTGCCATACATGAATTTTTTCATAACGGCAAGCTTCTGAAGCCTATTAACACAACCTCTATCACACTTGTTCCTAAGAATCCTAGTCCATCCTCCATGAATGAATTTAGACCTATAGCTTGTTGTAATACAATCTATAAGGTCAATTCTAAACTACTTGCCATGAAGTTGAAGCCCATTTTCCCCTCCTTCATTGACAAACACCAAACTGCTTTCATCAAGGGTAGGAGACTTGGTGATGTGTTTCTTCTTGCTCAAGAATTACTTTATGGTTATCACATCAACACTGCCATCCCAAAGTGTACTATGAAAATTGATCTCCACAAGGCCTATGATACTGTTAGGTGGGAGTTTTTATTTGACACTCTTAAGGTGCTCAACTTTCCTCAAGTCTTTATCAATTGGATCCATTCTTGTGTTTGTACTCCAGCTTTCTCTATCTCTGTCAATGGAGAATTAGAGGAGAAGCACTAGAGGTCTTAGGCAAGGTAACCCTCTATCACCTTTGCTTTTTGTGATAATTATGGATGTGTTATCCTCTTCTCTTCAGAAAGCTTCCACTGACCCTTCTTTCCAGTTCCATTGGAGATGTAGTAATGTTAAGATTACAAACTTATGTTTTGCTGATGACCTAATGGTCTTCAGTCATGGAGACCCTCAATCCATTAAAATTCTTCTCAAAGGGCTCCATGAATTCTCTGAGATTTCTGGCCTCTATCCTAATATTGACAAAAGTTCCATTTACTTCTCTGGGGTGTCTTAGACTGACCAAGCTATTATGCTTCATGATGTGGGGTTTGAGATTGGACAATTCCCATTCAGGTACCTAGGGTTACCTCTTTCATCCTCTAGATTGAAGGCAACTGAATGTAAGAGTATTGTGGTTAGGATCACCAACAGAATTGCAAGTTGGACTACCAAATTCCTATCCTATGAAAGAAGAGTGCAACTTATAAAGTCCATCCTTCTTAGCATTCATTTATTTTGGAGCAACCACATCATTCTGCCTACTAATGTGTTCAAAGACATTAACTCTACTTTGTGTAGATTCCTTTGGTAAGGGAGGGAGATAAGTTCTTTTGGAGCTGAAGTTAGTTGGGACAACACTTGCAAACCCAAAGAATTTGGAGGACTTGGAATCCCTAACATTCTTCATATAAATAGGGTGGCTTGTCTAAAGCATATTTGGCAGCTATTCTGGGATGAAGGGCAGTCTATTTGGCATGATTGGATCCATGGAAATGTGATTAAAAATAAGAGTTTTTGGAATCTTAAGCCTTCTGTGCTAAATTCTTGAACTGGAAAAGATTTTTAAGGTTAGGGGGTTGGCAAAGCACTTCATTTTACACAAAATTGTTGATGGCAAAAGTGTTTCTATGTGGCATGATTACCGGATACCAGGGGGTTGTCTGGCTTCTTCTTCTTTCTGTAATGGGATTGACAGCCCTAGATGGGGGGAGGGGTTCAAGGTTGCTTGCTTGATCAGAAATGGTAGTTGGAGAGTGCCTCCATCTCCTGTGAGACATTTGCCTGAGGGCACTTTTGATACTCTACCCAGAATTCTTCAGGGCATTAAGGATTGGGTGGTGTGGACCTTATCACCAAATGGAGGCTTTAATTTCAAGCATTCATATTTGGCACTTCTCCCTCCACTCATTGCTTCTACTTGGCAGCACTCCATATGGTTTAAGCAACACATTCACAGGCATGCTTTCATAGCTTGGTTGGCTCTACAAAACAGACTAAACACAAAGGATAGACCTGGTGTTCCGGCTGGGGTGTCAAGCCTATGTTGCCTCTGTGGTGTTGAGATTGAAGATCACAACCACTTGTTCTTCAGGTACAATTTTTTCATCTAAGGTTTGGCAATGGTGTCAACAAAGATGTGGAATATTTCTAGGGGATCAAGCTTTCAGGGCTATCATTGAGTGGACTTCCAGTATGTGGGACAACAACTGCTCTTCTATAGAAGAGAAAGGAACCGAAGGACATTTGCTAAAGTCTACAGTTCTTCTAGGAATGTCACAAGGAAAGTGGAGGAAGCTGTCAGGCTGAAGCTCATGTCTCTCAAATGGAAGAAGATAAAAATGGTGGCTAATGCTTGATCTCTTCCCAACTACGCGATCATTGTTCACATGCTTTGAGTTTGGGTTTTTTGTTTGGCTCTGTGCCTTCTTTTGGTTTGCTGTTTTTGCTAGCTCTGTAACTTTTTCTTCTTCCTGTTCTTAGGTTAGCCTTGGAACTGGTTGTGTTTGGTAGTTGGTCTTTTGGCCTGGTTTTGGGTTCTGTTTATAATACTTGAATTTACCTAAAAAAATTTTTTGGCTTCAATTGAGTTGAATTGATAAAATTCCCAATAGTATGATTTAGTTTGATAACTATTTACTGTAAAATATGATATTTTGACCGTAGGAGAGGAATTTTAGGTGTGGCTTTGAGCTTAACTTGGTGATGGAGCGCAAAAAAAACACAAGCCAAAATCTCAAAAGGAGGAAAAGGAGCATAATTCCAAAAACCAATACTCAAAAGTAGGAAAAGTAGTTTATGACTTTGTGGAATAATGTGAAGGCTAATATTATTATTTTTAAGATTTTTTTATATAATAAATTAATAATTACGAGCCTATTCGCGAACATGATTGCGAGCCTTGATTACGAGCTTGTTCGCGAGTATATGTTTGTGAACATGTTCACGAACAAACGAGCCTAAAAATTTTGTTTGAGCTCAGCTCGTTTAATAATCAAACGAACGCGAGTCAAGCTTTTAGCGAGCTGAGCCTCGAGAAGCTCATCAAGCACTCTGTTCGTTTACAATCCTAGGCTCTAATATCTGGTTCTATTGTTTTGTTTGCCTTGGGTTTTAATATATTGATTAATCGAACAAAAGAAAGAAAAAATAATATTGAGTGACTTTTGATTTACCACATTCTTTGAATATTAGAGTTAAATCGGGACAGTGGGAAACGGAAAGGTCTTTGAGACTTTTAAGTTTTAACCCATTGTTGGTTACTCCAAGCATCCACATCCATTAGAGTAGAGTAGACTTCTCCAAACAAACAAGAAAATCGCGGGAAGAGTCCGGCAAGGAGCGTGTAATTACCTTAACATCAAGGATACTTCCATTGTGAGCCCCAACTCTCCCTATCCCGCTCATTTTATACATGATATATACATATATATGTGTGTCTCTATCGTCTGTCTTTTAATGTGTTTTTGGAACCTTAGCATCAAAACCTGTTTACCATGTATGTAAATTACAATTTGTGTATTTTCCAAGCAAAAAACTAATGCATCATATATATATACACAGTTATGTTCTGTCTCAGCAAACCTTTACTTGCAGATTTCCTGTTCTTCGTCTAGGCCCCAAAAACTGAGGGATGAGAAGCCACATGTGGTGCTACATCAGCAGAACTTAGGCTCCAAAAGAAACATAAAAAAAATCGTTGAGAAACGAAGGGGTAGTAGAGAAACCGCAGAGAGGGAAAAAGAAGACTAACCACAAACCATCCCAGACAAGCATTTGACATGGAGAGGCCAAAAAACTCGATATATATCTGAATGATCTGTGCTAGTCAAACAATTTTTAGAAATTAAGGATAAAAGCTCAACAGAGCAAGCTACTCCAATGCTGTTTAAGGACCTCATATGCCTTGGGACAGGGAACAACCTGCAGTCTAGTTTTTCCATCAATGTTTTGTTTAGTTACAAGACCCAGCCTCGACAACGTGTCCATGGCCTTGTCAATTGGCATTTCAACCTGCATGCACATCAACCCAATGATCAATGGATGCACAGAGTCCAAGTTATTAGACAATTAGCTTATTTTGTTACCTTCTCTTTAAACTCATTATACATAAATCTTTCACATTTGCGTCCAACACTTTGTGGGCAAGCGACCTGCAGTCAAGAGTGACTCTCAGTACATGCTTAGCTAAACAAGTCATGGATAAAAGGATTGATAGATCTGTCTCGTTATCATAAAAGTTCATCTCTACATACTTCAAATGAGCATCAAAGTAATGTAGCTTAAAAATAGAGAATACACCTAGTATATAAGCAAACATAGGGCTGTAATTGACACACTTTTTGGTCCATCTGAGTTCTTATGCAATATAATCAATTTAAGGGAATTGAGAAATAGGGAAATGTAAATGGACAGCCAGTCTCTGTATCCTTCGTCAGCCCTATTGAGAGATGAAATGTCAAGGGGAATGTGTGTTAGGATACACAAAAACACCCCCACAGGCACAGAGACGGAATTTGAAGGCTGCCATGGTCATGTGGAGACCATGGCAGCCTCCTCAGAAAGCTTTAAAAGGCAGCCAAATTCAATCATTTTGTTGCTGTCATCACAGTGCCTCCTCAAATCATATCGTGGTACTAGTGCCCATTCCATGATGCTTCACCTACACCACTGGTACGGCATCCTCCTTTCGTTATGTTTTCCTTTTTTCTGCATATTTGCCTCCAGGCTCTCCGAAACCTCTCTAACTCCGACATATGATATTTGAGTGGCAGTTCACTTTGTATCTTCAAAGGAATAAAAATTGGTTAAATTGAATTTTCTAATAGGGGTTGATAGGTCTGATCCAGGTTATGGAACAATGGTTTCACTTCATAACCTTTCTTAATCAGGTTGATAAATGACCTACAGCCCACCAAACAGTGCTGCGCTGTGCTCAACAAGCATCACCAAGAGAAACCCAAGCTCAAGAGGAGACGGAACACCATATGCCTGAGCAAACTTTAACAGTCACCAGCGTGGCCTATTGGCTTATTTGCAGCCCTGTACTGATTACTTTTTGGCCACAATGACTTTAGATGAAGGGTCAGAATGGAAATCGCGGCTTTTCATTGCACTGATTGTGAATATTATAGCAGCTTGTGTCAAGCCATAATTTTAAAAATGAAGATCATGACCTAGGATGTTCAACCCTAATTTTAGAGTCTCTATCTGGTGAGGAAGGGAAGTTCCTTAAATGTTTTAAATAAAGTCTAAGGTTGGGAATTTTTGGGTGGTGGATTAAAAAAAAAATTAAACATTTACTGAATTTGAAAATGCCTCCCCTTGATTTGGCCCAAGCTTATTTTTTTATTTAAGCAAAAGCACCGCGTAGCCTGGAATCATGGTAACTTTAAAGTCTAATCAAATTCGTAATTACACCACAACTGGAGGATTATGTTTCCGTACATGAATTGCAAAGGCATGCATTAAGTTATGGTCATAGGTTATAAAGGTAACTACGTATTGGCCCTTGCAATTTTAAAAATTTTGAACTTTATATAAATTGATCATGAAACAGATGCTCTTGCTACCAAGCATGTAACCTTGTCAACCCTACACTTCTTCTAGCTTTGCATTACCAATTATGGGGAACCCCGGTCCCCTGCCACTGCTGACAAAACAAGGACAGGCTTGCTTACATCTTGAGTAATAGTTCCACGATCCCGACTAGCAACTTGTAACCAACTGGTATACACTTTTAACAAAATAATTAAGTGAGAAATGTGTGTAATAAATTAGCGTTTTCGTTACATTTTTCAAGGCGAATTGAATATAGCTTATTAAATAAGGCATTGTCAGTAGTGAAAGTTTCTAACTTGGATATCATCGAATATGTGTAACCTTCTCTGATTTTCTAATTCACTTTCTTATATTTTCTTTATAAAAAAAAACTTATGTAGACTGAAACAATTACAAAAATAAGAAGATATTTTCCTTTAGATGCAGGTGAAAAACAACAAGAAAAGGAAAAAAATAACCTTACTGATCATATGCCTGATAGGAAAAGTTTTATCAACAATTTATGATAAAGTCTTCTTCTCTGTCTGTTTTCTTTTCTTTTCTTTCCCTTTTTTCCTGGATTCTGAAGATAATTTAGAGGCTGAGAGCAAAAATAAAAAGAATGGAAAAAAGAACAGGTTTATTAGCCTAATGGCAAAATAATAGTGTCACAGCAGGCCGCAGCCATTTTAGCTGAATTATATCAAGTTGATCATGATTTTGTCTCTCACAATCTTAGGCTGACTTAATGATCGCATCTGAGTTCACACAGCGAGTTTTAAAACTATCTAGGAAACATATGGTGGCACGGGTAAGTTCACTGGTTGCAGTAAAAAATATAGGGGTGAACTTCCGAGGAAAGAGTAGTAACAAAAAGTTTAAAATACACTCACCCAAACACAAGTATTATTTACAATGTGAACTTGACACATTTGAAGTAGGGTTCTCTCTAACTTGGATTACCTTTTCATTCATATTTTTAGGGGTAATTTACAGGACCTCCCCTAAGGTTTGCCAAAAAGCCAAGGACCTCCCCTACTGTTCGAAAATTGTCAGCTACCTCCCCTGTGATTTGTAACCATTTGCACATACCTCCCCTGCCGTTAAATTGCCTAACGGAAGTGAAGTGAAAGTACGAAAATACCCCCAAACATATGTTTTTATGTTTCCAACTTAATGTTTTTTATATTTTACTATAATTGGTAGTTCGAAAACAAATATTTCGGCATTAATTTTTTATTTTTGCATAAATAGAAAAATAATCGTTATATAAAAAATATTTAAAAAAAAAAAATCTAATTGATAATTCAAAATATTTTTCTATATTTTGGACTTAAATGTTTTTACATTTTATTATGATTGGTAGTTAAAAAAATAAATATTTTTATCTATATAACTAGATAATAATGTAAAAAGTGAGAAAATAATATGCCCTAATTGGTAGTTCGAAAATTTTTTTATTTCAACTTTAAAATTTTATTTCGCCATAAATAAAAAAAGAATTTGTTTATAGTAAAATATATATATATAAAATTCGTTTTTAATTTTTTTTATATATAACGATTATTTTTCTATTTATGCCAAAATAAAAAATTAATGCTGAAATATTTGTTTCCAAACTACCAATTATAATAAAATATATATAAAAAAATTAACTTTGAAGTCCAAAAACATATGTTTGGGGGTATTTTCGTACGTTCACTTCACTCCCGTTAGGCAATTTAACGGCAGGGGAGGTATGTGCAAATGATTGCAAACCACAGGGGAGGTAGCTGACAATTTTCAAACAGTAGGGAAGGTCCTTGGCTTTTTGGCAAACCTCAGGGGAGGTGCCTGTAAATTACCCTATTTTTAGCTTTGTACTCTAAAGAGCTATTTTAACAATGTGATTTAGTTGCCCTAAACTACTTGATTGCTCATGCCAACTTTCTACTCATGAATTTGCATAGTGAATTTTATATTTATACTGGATTATGCATCTATGCATGACTCTTTTGATACATAATTGGTTCTATTGGTATGTTTATCACATGCGTAAAACCATCTACGAATTCTGTTAGGGCTTTCCCTACTCGACCTTGGCTCACCATACCGTCTTTTCAGTTTGCTCTAAGCGATCTGGGGAAGATTTGGAGATGCTAAGCAGGTGCTTAAATTTATTTTGATTCATATGTAATTGATGCCATGATAAAAGTGTTGACTAGATTTATTTTGATTCATATGTAATTGATGTTATGATAAAAGTGTTGATTAGATTTATTTTGATTCATATGTAATTGATGCTAGGATTAAAATGTTGATTATATCGAGAAATTGTGTAGTTTTGTGGGACCCAACCTTGTTTAGATACTTTCCTTTTGTGCAATTTAAAGGAACCAGTCGAGCTTGAATGAAAACGTGGATAGTGGGCACAGTTCAATATAAAACGGATAGGCAGTAGAGAGAGGAAATCCTATCTTTAGGGCGGGTTTGCAAGACAGAGATGCATTACTTGTGTTTTTAGCTGATCCTTTGAGCTTAAGAGTTGACACTAATTGTTTGTGCCTCTAGAGGTCGAATATGGACCATTACTCCGAAGTGACAGACATTGAACATTACAACAACAGTAGTAGTAACACCGTGTAGATGCCTTTTCACCTCCCCTTGCTACCAGTGTCACCAGTATTTTTTCAAATCTATCAGCCCATAAAGTACTTCTACCCATCAATTCTTCACTAGAATACTTCTCTCTCAATCTCATAAGGTTCAACCCAGAACCTAGACATCTATTGATAGAGTTACAAATACAACCTTCTTGGACAAGGATTACGATTCCTTGGAGTCCAAGACTTGTCTAATAAGATTTCATCTAACACATTGCTAACATAGAAACCCAATTGAACTGACTTGAGACTCAACTTCCAAAATAAACTTAGAAGGGGAAACCTGGCTAGTCTCTGCTCTGAGCATTACTGCATAAGCCAGTATCGCTTCCTTGTACTGCATGTAGTGAAAGAGGATAAAAAAATTCAGACAAACTGTGAACTATTTGGCAGAGGAAAACACATAAAATAGAAGAGTTACTCACTTGCTGCTGTTCAGAAGCATCCAGAAGAAAGTGAACTGAGCCAAAGCCACTTGCTAAGGTTTTCTCATAAAGTGTCCTGTTTACTAGCAGCTAAATAATGGATTGTCTTATAAGAAACTAGACAACAAACCTTTTAAAGGTGAGTACTAAAGATGGTGCTTACATTCTAAATCTAGATATCTGCAGAAATTGTAAAGCTAACTTCTGGAACTTACTTGATATCTATCCCATGTCTGTTTGTAACCCAAAGCCACACGGGTCATATATATTATAAGAGCACTTATCGGAATCACATCTAGAAATATCGCTGACCTGAAATTAAAGTGGAATTATACAATCAACAACTAAGGGAGCATGAACTAGCGGTGCTACTCAGTCAAAATAAGCCAAGGAATGAAAAACAACAGATGCTACAAGAGAACTAGAAGAAAATTCCTTGCTGCTTTATCCTTTGAAAAGTTCAGCTTTTAGTTTAATGCCTGTGACATAATAAACACAGTACGGGTTACAATTATCTTCATTGTTTACATGTTCTCTTCTAAAAATAATTCTTTCTTCAAAAGGCTCGATGAAAAATGGCAGCATGGCAGCTCCAAATAGAGGATGTCAGTAAATCCATTGTGTTCAGGTCCTTGGCCCTCTTCCCCTTAAGTCATCCTCTCTCTTCCTATCTGTGATGTTCCACATTGCCAGGAGAAGAGGTTGTTGGCACTTATATATTTAGACATCTGCAAACTGTGTAGATGTGTATTGAAAACCGAAAGCAGAGAGAGTGCAAAAACAAACAATATCTACGTAGTGGGGCGAGTCATAACAGATGGTATTGAAAATGGGGGGAGCGTGCATAAATCGATGAGAATCAGGCCAACGAGGAAATTGGGTCCCAAGAGGGGGTGATTTTGAAGTCCGACATCGCCTGGATGGAGACGTTGTGGACACTTATATATGTCGACATCTCCTAACTGTATACACGTATTTTGAAAGAGCAAGGCGGACAATATCTACACAGCAGGAGTTGTGACACTTTCAGTCTATATCTTTTTATTATTTCAAAAAGGTTCCAGAGCATATAATTACTTAAATGTGGAAAGTGGAAGAATGAAATTATTCTTACAAGCATATTCCCATGGGTTTAGTTCCTTATTTTGAGTATAAATGCACCCACACACGAAAATACATATAACCTTAAACTTAATTAAAAAAGTGAGGGGCATCCTGGAACAAATACTCTGTAGTGGGTAATAGATAATGGGCCTTGTCCCGCATCGGATCTGAAAAGGAAATGAATGAGTATATGTGTGGGTGGGAATGTAGCACTATCCAACAACATAAGCTTTTGGATCAAAAGGTAAGCGCTTGCCTTACAATGCGTATCAGAGCCAAAAAAAATCCTTGATCCAAGTGTTACACCAAGCGCCCGCCCAGGAGGTGACCTGGTCTCCCTTGAGAAGGCAGGGTGGTCCAATCGCAATGTAAGAACACTTGTGTATTGTTTATTTATGGCATGTTCTAGACAATAATCATGTTGAGTGTTAGATAGGTTGGTTTGGTTTCAGTGACATCGATAACCTTCGTCAAAGGCAGAATCAAGCATTGAAGTAATCAAGAATACAAGTGAAACACGAAAGTGAGCATATTGAGGAAAAATGTCTCCTGGAGGGCGAAAACGACATTTTCCAAAGCCGTCACTTGAATCAAAAAGTATTGTGGGTTCAAGAGGGTCATTTTGGTGCAGTTGCGAAGAAAAGTGGTTTTAACAAAAATGTCTACGCTATCAGTTTCAAAAAGTGGCTGGAAAACACATTTTTACGCAAGTTTTTAACTATTTTTTGCTGCAACATCCAAATTGTCCGTGGGTTGGTTTTATGTTTTGTTCACGACTTATATACATCAAAATACGTGGTATATACATGATATTCATCAGAATATAGGGTTTGGATGTGAAATTACGAGAAATGACAAATTTAGGGATTGGATCATCATTGTCTATAAATACCCAAGTCCACAACAAGAGGAGGACGTCTTTAAGAATTCTCTGCAAGTTTTCTACTGCTTCATCTTCTTCTTCTACAGAGATATACATATGATGAAAGAATATTATTGAGTGATTAGAGATACACAAGTTATTTCTTGTTATTGGACGTCTTCAATCGTGCTTCTACATCGACGATTTCTATGCACGATTGAATGGTTTAGTTGCTGAAAAAATTCACACACCGCTTATTGCAACGTGGTTACATTGATCCGTTGAAGAACGGAGCCGTCTGTGTGCGGAGATCAAAGCAGGAGGCTTCGTGGTGATTTTTGATCTATTGAGAAGCAGAGTCGTCAGAATACAGAGATCGAAACGAGAGCTTCGCGGAGCACAAGTGAATCTAGATTTTCAGACGTCGAGTGAATAACAACAAATTACAATGGTTGTAAATTCTGTTTTCATAGTGTATGTACAAATTCTTTAATTCATAGTACATCGATACCCGAGCGTATCCGTGGTTTTTACTTGGAGTCTTTTCAAGGTTTTCCACGTAAAAATCTCAGTGTCTTCTCATGATTTAAATTTCTGCTCTTATATTCATATTTGTTTGATTGATCTGTTTTTGAGAATTGAATTGAGAATCAGGGTTTGTGACTAATTAAAATTGAATTTTCGCTAAATAATTTTAATTGATCATAAAATTGACAAAAAGCGTATTCAGCCCCGCTCTAGGCTGTTTTCACTATCGTCTAGGTAATTTCACGAACAAAGGCATAGCGACTACGGGTGTGAAATAACGTTAAAGAGGGGCTCATCCCACCATCCAACAACTTAAGCTTTTGGTCAGAAGGCAGGCACCCAACCCGTTACACTAATCAACCTGATGCAATCTGTTATGTCTTGAGAATGGGCTTTGGAATTAATGTAGTCCATAGTCAAAGATATTAATGATGGTATGGAAAATCAAAGAATGTCATGGAAATAGTAGAGGGTATTTTGAAAGTCAATTTAGGAAGTGTAAGTGTCTTTAATAGCATAATTATATATATGGAAGTCTATACATCTGCTGCAATCAACTTTTAATCAATATAATTCTAAGTTATTTCAGATCTAAAGTATTCTTGTCAGGCTTTTTCCCAGATTTTCCTTTAGAAATCTAGGCTCCAACGGTGATTGGAGAATTCTTTCTTGCTTTATATATTTTGTTTGCTTCAAGTGGTATCAGAGCTTGCTGTCAGATCTGTGATTATTGTGGATCTATGGCTGGGCAATCAAACAACCAAGTGGGCAATACAGAAGCGCCTCAAGCACCAAATGCTGGTAACATGACTACAAGAGAAGATTTGGAGAACCTGCAACAACAAATTAATCAGTTGTGCACCAGATTGGAGCAAGCTGGACTCATTCACCCTCCTAATCCAACCATGGAAAGACAAAGAGGACCTCAAATGAATGTATATCAGCGTGGAAATTGGAGAAACCGAACAACAGCATAAATATTTCAGTAAGTTGCTGAAGAATTTTCAGATGATGAAGATGGAATTCTACCACATGCAAGGCAGCCCGTCTTCAATCGCAACTTTGAGCGGGATCAAGATCCACGTATCAAGGTAGAAATTCCAACCTTTACAGGAGAAGAGCAACCGGAGGAAGTTTTGGACTGGATTAATGAAATGGAAAGAATCTTTGAGTACCTTGACCTCTCTTCTGATAATAAGAAGGTGAGATTGGTGGCTATCAAAATGAAGGGATATGCGTCTTCTTGGTGGAAGCAAGTTCAACTAACAAGGGTTCAATCGGGAAAGGAGCATGTTCAAACCTGGACAAAAATGCAAAGGATGATATGGAGCCAATTCTTTCCACTAAACTATGAAGGAGTTTTGTTCCAGCATTACCAATCCCTTTATCAAGGAACTCGCACAGTTCGGGAGTACACAAATGAATTCTATAAGATGAGAACTCGAGTGTAATTGGTTGAGACAGAATCGCAAGTCATTCAACGCTATTTGATGGGTCTCAAACCAAGTATAAGAAACCATGTGGAGTTGCAGCCTTGTTACACCTTAGCAAGTGCTGTCCAATTAGCAATGAAGGTGGAAACGCAGCAAAATCAGCCCAACAATTATACAACTCAGTTCAGAAGAGGAAGAGTACAAATGGAGGCTGAATATAGTGAAGAAAACAGCAATCAGAAGGCTGGAACAGCAACCAATATTATGCAGAAAAATAATACACCACCGGCTACTTTTGGACGTGGTCGAGGCCGAGGTCGTGGAACAACGTATACTGCTCCTAGAAATAGTAGCACGCCATTCCAGTCAATGGGAAGTAAAATAATTTGCTACAAGTGCGGTAAAGAAGGCCACAAGTCATCTGATTGTTGAAAGGCGGCTAACAACTTGCTTATCAATGAGGATGATTCCAACTATACACAAGATGAGAATCAGTTTGATGAAGCACAAGATGACAGCTTGCTGGATTTTGAAGAAAATGAAGTCACATTTGAAGATAGGGATCTTCCAAATCTGGTGGTTCGTCGAGCTATGTTAACACCAAAGCAACCAGGAGTTGATTGGAGGCGAAATAACATCTTCAAAACCATATGTACATCTCACGGGCGACTTTGCAACGTCATTATTGATGGAGGCAGCTGTGAGAACTTGGTTTCCAAAGAGATGGTAACAAAGTTGAAACTAGAGGTGCAACCACATCCAAAGCCTTATCAAATAGCCTAGTTCAAGAAAGGAGGTGAAGTTAAGGTAAGTGAGCAATGTTTTGTTCCTTTTTCAATTGGAAAATATTCAGATAAAATTTTATGTGATGTGGTGAATATGGAAGTTTGTCATCTTCTATTGGGAAGACCGTGGCAGTTTGATAATAAGACTGTCCACCATGGTGAAAAGAACTTTTACAAGAATGGAGTCAAGGTGATCCTAGCTCCAATGAAAGATGAAGACTTTCCCAAGTCCAAAAAAGAGGAAGGACATGCATACGTGACGTCCCAACAGTTTCTAAATGAATTTGAGGCCAATGAAATTGCGCATGTGCTTCTAGTCAAGGAAAGAAAGGAGAAACTAAAAGAAAACACCTGCTGAAATGAATAAAGTGTTGAAGGAGTTTAGAGAAGTTTTTCCTACTGAATTGCCCGCGGGATTACCACCACAAAGAAGTATCCAGCACCATATTGATTTGATGCCAGGAGCTAGCCTACCAAACTTGCCCCATTATCGAATGAGTCCAAGAGAGCATGAAGAACTCCAAAGGCAAGTTGAAGAGCTGTTGCAAAATGGATTTATTCGAGAATCCATGAGCCCATGTGTTGTCCCAGCACTCTTGACTCCAAAGAAAGATGGAATGTGGAGGATGTGTATTGACAGTAGAGCTATCAACAAGATTACAATAAAGTATCACTCTCCCATACCGCGGTTGGATGACACGTTAGACATGTTACATGGAGCAAAAGTCTTTAGCAAGATTGATTTGAAGAGTGGCTATCACCAAATCGAAATTCGAGATGGCGATGAATGGAAGACATCATTTAAAACAAAAGAGGGCCTCTACAAGTGGATAGTGATGCCTTTTGGTTTGTCAAATGCTCCAAGCACTTTTATGCGTTTGATGAATCAAGTTTTGAAGCCATTCATCGGGAAGTTTGTAGTGGTGTATTTTGATGACATTCTGGTATACATCCCATCTAAAGAAACTCATTTGCAACACTTAAGGGAAGTACTAAGGGTTCTACGACAAGAGAAACTCTATGCTAACCTGAAAAAGTGTCATTTCATCACTGATTCCTTGCTGTTTTTGGGATATGTGGTCAGTGCAGATGGAATTAAAGTGGATGATAGCAAAGTGGCAGCCATTAGAAATTGGCCAACACCAACTACAATTGCAGAGGTACGAAGTTTACATGATCTTGCTACTTTTTCCCGGCGTTTTATTAAGAATTTCAGCACTATAGTTGCTCCAGTAACAGATTGTTTGAAGAAAGGCAAATTTGAATGGTCAAATGAAGCTGAAAAAAGTTTTCAAGAGATCAAAGACAAGCTTTGTTCAGCCCCTGTTCTTGCATTACCAGACTTCGAAAATGTCTTTGAAGTAGAATGTGATGCTTCTGGAATTGGGATTGGAGCTGTTTTAAGTCAAAAGGGGAGGCCAATAGCAATCTACAGTGAGAAACTTAATGATACAAGGCGCCGATACAACACTTATGATCAGGATTTTTATGCTATTGTTCGAGCGTTAAGACATTGGCAACATTATTTACTTCATCGTGAGTTTATTTTGTTCTCAGATCATGAAGTTTTGAAGCACATAAATAGCCAAAGGAAGTTGAATCAGAGGCATGCAAAGTGGGCTTCTTTCCTCCAACAGTTCATTTTTGTGTTAAGGCACAAATCTGGAGTTAGCAATAAAGTGGCGGATGCTCTTAGCAGAAGAAGTATATTGCTGAATATTATGTCTACAACCATTGATGGACTAGAATCTTTTAAAGATTTATATCCTACTGATCCTTATTTTGGTACAACTTGGAGAGCTTGCACTAATGGGCAAGAAGGAGCATATGTGTTGCATAAAGGCTTTCTCTTCAAAGGCAATAAGTTGTGCATTCCAGAATGTTTTTTGCGAGAAAGAATTATTCAAGACATGCATGGAGGAGGCTTGGGTGGACATTTTGGAAGAGACAAGACATATGCTATGATGCAAAGGTACTTTTGGCCCAAAATGAGGCGTGATGTGTACCTGTTTGTTGATAGGTGCTAAACATGTCAAGAATCCAAGGGAAAAGTCCAGAATACCGGTCTCTACACACCATTACCTGTTCCTAAAGCACCTTGGGAGGATGTTAGCATGTATTTCGTGTTGGGGCTGCCTAGAACTCAAAGGGGAATGGACTCTATTTTTGTGGTCGTTGACAGATTTTCGAAGATGGCTCACTTCATTTGTTGCAAAAAGACTATGGGTGCATCAAATATTGCAAATCTCTACTTCCGAGAAGTTGTTCGCTTGCATGAAGTGCCAAAGACAATCACATCAGACCGAGACTCCAAGTTTTTGTCACATTTTTGGAGAGCTTTATGGAAGAAACTAGGAACTGGGCTGCAATATAGTACTTCCTACCATTCTCAAACAGATGGCCAAACCGAGGTAGTCAACAGGAGCTTGGAAAGTATCTTGTGGTGTTTGGTTGGCAAGAACCCAAAGCAATGGGAATCCCTTATTGCACAATCTGAATTCGCCTATAACTATTATGTGAATCGAACTACCGGAAAAAGTCCTTTTGAAATAGTATACGGAAGACAACCAACTCATTTCTATGATTTGGCTCCTATACCACAGATTGGGAAAAGCAATGCAAAGGGGGAAAACATGGCTGATGAAATGAAGATGTTGCATGATCAAATCAGGCTGAAAATTGAGGAATCTAATGCCAAGTATAAGGAGTATGCTGACAAGAAAAGGCGTTTCTAGAATTTTTAAAGAAGGCGAAATGGTGATGGTTTACTTACGAAATGAAAGGTTTCCAGTTGGCACTTATTCTAAGCTCAGCAAGAGGAAGGTCGGACCTTACCGAATCATTAAGAAGATTGGAGAAAATGCATATAAGATTGATTTACCTCAGCATTTGGGAATTGACCTTACATTCAATGTTGCATATCTGTACCCATAGAAAGATGGCAGTGAAAATGGTATTGCTGGACAAAATTCAACTCGCGGATGAGTTTCTTTTAAGGAGGAGGGATTGATGCAATCTGTTATGTCTTGAGAATGGGCTTTGGAATTAATGTAGTCCATATTAATGATGGTATGGGAAATCAAAGAATGTCATGGAAATAGTAGAGGGTATTTTGAAAGTCAGTCTAGGAAGTGTAAGTGTCTTTAATAGCATAATTATAAATATGGCAGCCTATACATCTGCTGTAATCAACTTTTAATCAATATAATTCTAAGCTATTTCAGATCTAAAGTATTCTAGTCATTCTAGTCAGGCTTTTTCCCAGATTTTCCTTCAGAAATCTAGGCTCCAACGGTGATTGGAGAATTCTTTCTTGCTTTATATATTCTGTTTGCTTCACAACCTGAGCCAAGTCTTACTTAAGCTTGACTCGTTTAGTAAATGAGCTCAAATTTTGAGACACTATTCTGGTGAAACAAAAAAACCTGTAAAGTTGTTCATGAACAACAAAGTTCATTTGGACTCTCACCCTTAGGTAGCCTTGATACAAAGCAAGCATATAGTGAGAACCAAACGATATTGTACAATACTGTTTCTTTAACATAATTCAATTACAAAAATTCATGGGCAACATATTGTAAGATACAAAAACATCATAGGATACAGCATAATATTCAGGGCTAGGTCATGCAGCAAAACTTTTCACACGCAACAGTGTTGAAATAGAGAACAAACTTACGGGGACGATAAGATGTCCTCAAATTTGTAGTTTATGAAATATGCCAGAAGTCCTAATATCGTGGCAACATCCAAGCGTACCTACAAAGGAAGTTTATGGTATATATAATTTTTCCCTTAAATGGCTGCGTATTGAAATATGAAGACAACAAAATACAGGATTGTTGGAGATTATCCAAAGTAACCAGTACAAAAAGCAGTGTCCATGTAACTTAGCAATGTGCATGAAACAAGTGCCGCAACATTTCTATTTGGTGATCATTGTGATAATGTGCCCATAGGATTTTAGCATACCAAATAATACCAATTAAACTCGGTATTTAATATGAAATAACAATGATTAGTGATTATAATGGAGTTGGTGCAACCTTTTAAACAGTTTTGGCATCTATGCAGATTCCAATAATCACAAGATCATCAGATCAGGGAAACTAAACAAACGAAAAACAGTTAGTGCAATGTATCATTATCCGACCTACACACACACACACACACACACACAAATGAACATAACAGTTTACTTTCATGAAAAGCAATTCAAACTTAGAGAACATGCATGGGGTCAATTAGAGAACCTCTTGGACACATAATGCAGATGATCTTTCTTCTTCATACCGTGTCTAGGATACGGAACGACAGCTTCTTGTGAGGAAAAACAACCTATAAAAAAGTGTCATGATGTGAAATATTTCTCTCTGAAAATCCCAGAAGGGGAAAATATACATAATGAAAAGCATAAAACCTAATGCCTACACAAGCACTAGGTTTGATAGAACTCCCCAACACAGCAGAGAGGAAGTACTTACTGGTAGATCTGGAATAGGAATTCTCTCAAATATCTTCAGCTGCAATGAAGAAACCTTGGCTTTATCTTCAGTTTCCCCTTCATCAATCTCCTCGGTGTAAAGTAAAATTAATTCCTGGAATGCCGGCTCCTATTGTGGAGGAGACAATTTGACGATTTAGATTGGTTGTTATCTCTTAACCCGAGTCCACAACAAACTCTGTTAATTAACACATGTTCACCTGATGCAGATAAATAGCATATATACAAACAGACTTATAAGGAAATAAATAAAAAGAAGAATACACAAGTTCCTAGACATACATGTGCATTATTGAGAACTAAGAAACAACAGTAATACAGTTTGAGATCTAAAAAGGAAAGAAACACTACAACATAAATCTATCAAGACAAAATGATTGTATAATGGAAGGGCTATTATACAGAAGAAATAATTTATGTTTTTCCTGAGAATTACCTGGAGGATTGATTGAGAGAGAAGAATGGACATAGAAGTTTTCAGCATTTCCCAAAGATCATTTTCACAGAATTTGCTTCTAGCAGGTTCCCATATATCACTAAGCGATATTCTCGATAAGAAAATAGGCCTGTGCAAAGAAATTTTCTATTATTCTGTCATCCATAAGCTAGTTAACAATCCATCCTAGGGAAAATTTGCTTCTATTGATACCAAAATGTTCTAATTGAGAGAAAAGCGGTGAAAAATTGACATGAGAAATAGCGAGTTGTTTATATCTTTTCAATATTTGATGAATGTCTAGAATTATATAGGTGAAATGTCGACATAAGAAGTAACGAGTTGTCTATATCTTTTCAATATTTGATGGAAGTTCAATGTCTAGAATTATGCATATATAGAAACATATAAATATGTATAGACATGGGAACAGCTTTGGGATATCTGTGGGTTCATAATTCAAAGGAAGACCTTCCCTTCACTTTGTATCAACACATTTTGCAACACAACCTTAGTATCAGAGCAGGTTTTCCAAAGCCCGAGTGTCCAAAAAGTTTTGCTTCTTTTTTTAAGATAATGATGCCTCATAATCTATTGAGTTTAATTCTAAAACCTCAATGAAAGTCAATTCCATGATAAAATAGTGTGTGTGATTGTAAACTCTACACCTTATACAGTACCAAAACTTCTGATACAATAATAAAGTATAATTGTTATAAAACAGAATTCTACATGTCTTGGTATTCACATTATATTCTGAATTTATCAGTCTAGGTTTTGGTGCTACAATCCTTGTTCTAAGCACACAACTGGTGGAAGGACATTGTTGAGTTTGGAGAAGATTACTTGGAATAGTACAGTCACCTTTAGGACAATACTGTCTAAAGTCTGCGGATGTGGATTTATCAAAAACCTAGGTAATTTCCAAATCAATAAATGTTCCATATTAATGTCTGACATGCTAATTTCTTCTAGTAAACTCAACTCGAGAAAGCTTGTTTTCAACTACTTAAGGTCACCATATAAACCTTATTTACCCATTTATTTTGTCAAAGGCCACAATGATACTCGAACCAGATGATATTATATCGTTCTTTACCATGTCCACCATTTATGTTTTGGTCTTCCACTTCCCCTAGCATTACTCTCTATGTGGACCATGACATTCTTCCTCATTGTTGCATCTATTGATCTTTACATCTGGCCCACCTATCTTAACCACAATTCTCTCATTTGATCTCCAACGGATGCTATTTTACTGTTTAAGAAATTGGTTTGTTTTTAATTTTATTCTTTTATGTCATGCTGGACATTCGCATCAAAATTAAAGTTTCCTAATTTTCTAATATGTTGTCTTTCAGCCACCAACATTCTGTCCCATACATTATGCGTCTAATGGATTTACATCAATCACACAGTATACCAAATGCATTCCTTCATTTAACATATTTGTCCTTAATTTTATAACTAACATCACTGTCAATTTCTCACTTATTTGGACTAACTAGCCTAAGAAATGAAATTGTTCCATCTTTTGTATCTCTTGATCCAAGCCACAATTTTACTGTACCTTTTTTTACCATGTGAATACGCCGTTAGTCACTCATTAGTTTCTCTTAAATCTATCATATTTTATCTCTAAGAACTAGGGCTGCAAATGAACCGAGCCGAACCGAGCTTTGGAATTTTCAAGTTCGGTTCATTTACTAAACAAGTTTTAAGATTGTGCTTAGGCTCAGTTCATTTATTAAACGAACGAGCCCAAGCCGAATGCTAGTTTTACCGAGTCAAGCTCGAACATGTTCACGAACTGCTCGATTCAACTACAACATATATTACTCTTGCCAATAGTCGCAGAAAATTGAGTTGTTACATGTTTCTTTTTAAGGTGTTTTCATTTTTTGAATACCATGTTCTTTAGATATATATTTTTTCTCTATATGGTTTTTTCACTAGTACATATTTTTTTAAAAGTAATTTCAAAGAAATAATTGCATGTGTCCTATAATTATCAGTAATTATCTTTACAATTTTTTCAAATCTGACACTTTTCTCGAGGATTATAAGATAATCTTACTATTTTACTTAGACAAACCTTTTCACGAGCTTGACGAGCCGAGCTCAGCAATATTCAAGATCGGCTCATTTATTAAATGAGCATAAAAAATGTGTTCAAGCTCGGTTCATTTGTTAGACGAATGAACACGAACCGATCTCTTAACGAGTCGAGCCTGAGCCTACTCACAAACGGCTTGGTTCATTTGCAGCCCTATTAAGAACACATCACGTGCTTTTCATAATTTATAAACATATGGAGATTGTTCTTCTCTATAACTTTCAGTTGGTCATTTTCCATTAGTGTGACGACCATGTCAAATAGGAAATAATCCAGGCAGTCTAATCATCTACTTCCATACACTTTTCGTAGAGTAGATCTTTCGTCCAACCAAGTCTTTGACCATGGAGCAGGAAAATTCTCACTACCACTGCCAGACCAGCAATGAATAAAATTCTCACTACTGGTAATAGTATAACAATACAGTTGATTAACAAACATCTCTTTAAGTGAGAAGAGGTGCATCCTAGTGATGGTAGATTACTTTTGTTAACTACCCATTTACTTTAAAAGCTTAAGCTTAAGCTGTTAGAGAGTGTGTAACTCAACTAGTTATATCCTTCAACACGGCCCCTCATGAGTGGTATTCTTTTGATCCATCACAATTCTTTAATGCGGGTAAGGGCGACCAATGTTACATGGACTCTTCTAAAGTATGTGAAGTACCCGTATCCGACACATATAAGTCATACATGGGTATGAGAAATGTGTCCGACACTTTTAATAGGACACTTAGCTAGATTTAGATTCAAATGATTCTATGTTGCTATTTTATCACTTCAAATGAGTGAAATGTCTAATTTAAACACTATATTATTAAACCACCATTGTACACTTTTTAACATTTATAAATAAATAAAATGAATATTTACCCATGTTCGTGCGTCCTTTTAGATATTTGACACGTCCGGCACCAAGATACATACCTCATGCATCCATCGATGGTGAGGTTTGAATACAGGATTTCCTAACTCTAATATCATGTTAACTATCCAACTACTTAACATGGTATTAGAGTAGGAAGTCATGTGTTCAAACATCACTGTCACCCACATAAAAATTGTTTCATGTATTGGACCAAAAGAATGCCACATGCAAGGGGCGTGTTGAAGGATTTAAATATTAAAGTTTAGACATTCTTTAATAATTTAAGCTTTTAGAGTAGTTGGGTGGATAACATTAAGCTTATTTGTTATTACGTGTTTCTTGTCACAGGGAATTGCTTTTACGCGTTGTTGATTTCATTCGTTTCTTATGTTGTGTTTCTGTTTTAGTCAAGCAAATGGACCTAAGGTCGGTTTTATGGGTACTAAGTGAAGTCAAGGGATTTTTTTGCGAATAGTGTAAAATTTTGTTTTCATTTCGTAATTTTTTTAGGGTAAGTTTGTGATTTCAAAAAGTTTGGCTCTAAATTGGAAGAGAAAACTTTAGCCACTGATTTTCTATCTTCCATTCTCTCTTTAGAACCCATTTTCTTTTTTACTTGCTTGTTAGATTGATTGAGAGAAGCTACAACAAAGAGTTTGCTTCCACTCCTTAAGAGCTTTGGTGTATTTTTGTTAGTGGGTGGTTTTGAGACCTAAAACTTCTCTATGTTTTCATCTCTTTAGACGTTGATTTTGGGGTAGCCACCCGAAAAGAAGGTGATTACCTTAGCATTCTCTACACGTATACAATCTTTTATGTTCCTTACATGCTTCATGAAATGCCTATGTGAGCAATATATGCGGAGAATGAATATCTATAATAGTAGAATGCCAATGAACATATAAGAGTCGCATATCATGTACAAGTATAGTTATGATGCATTATTGGACATTGGGTTCGTTGTGCAATCAAATTGTGAGGACTTTGTGTGAGGGTGTGTCATAGGCAAGCGCAGGTCTCACTGGCAGGCTTCCACACTGGCAAGCTATAGGGGGCGCAATCCCACATCGCCTGGGTGAGAAAAGGCTACGTCATATATGTCGGTTTCATACCCTTTTATGACGCTACGTTTTAAAGCCGTGATGGTTGTGAACCTACCAGAACTTCTTAGTTAAGTATGTTTGACTTGGAGCGGTACCATGATGGGTGACCCCTTGGAAAGTCCCTAGCTCGGATGAGCCAAAAGCGGACAATATTGTACCTGGATAGGGAGAGGACAGGACTGTTATAAATGGTATCGAAGTTTGACCCAGCCAGAAGTGTGCTGATGGGGATGTTGGGCCTCTTAGGAGGGTGGATTGTCCCGATCTTGTGGGTGGGTGCGAGTGTCACTGGCAAGCTACCACACTGGCAAGCTACAAATGCACAATCATGTCAGGGTGAGGAAAGACTACATGTTATATGTCGGTTTCATACCCCCTTCTAAGACACAGAGCGTTCTAAAGTTATGATAGATGCGAACCAACCAGAACTCTATAGTTAAGTGTGTTTGACCTGGACTAGTACCAGGATGGGGTGACTAGGGCTGACAATTCGTGTAGGCGTGTCTACCGACGGGTCGAACATGTAATCTGACACAATCCAACACGAAAAATAAATAATTTAAATTTGACATAATCCAACACAAAAAATAAAATATAAAAATAAAAATGATTTGAAATTGATTTTGACACGATTCACTAATAGTTTATTGATATATTTCAATCCATGATCAATTAGAGAACAAAAAAAATCTGCAAATAAATAACACAATAAATATAATCGTGTCAAACATGTCATGTCGTGTCACATTTTGGCAGCTCTAGGTGACTTGATGAAGAACTGGGCAAAACCTGTAACGTCTCGGTTTTTTTTTAAAAAAATCCGGATTTTCTTCTTCGATTTATTTCGGGTTGTGACGTCTTTTTCTTTCGTTCATGACATGTCACAGGTTTTCTTGCGTATGAATTTTTCACTGTTTAAGTTTTCGGATTAATTAGGACGTTTTCGTGATTTTTCTTTTTCGGGCTTAATATGGGCCCGAGTTATTTTCGGTGGGCATGGGGCATTCCCGGGGGGTCTAGTGTTCGAGTTTCATAACCAAGATTATTTACTTTATATTATTTTTTTGGCGTCTTTGTATTTTTCGAATTCTTGTATTTGCGTTTAGGAGTTATTTCGATGTCCGTGGAACCGGGGGCTTTTTCGGTGGGACCCGTAGGTTGAAAAAATTAATTTCTAGTGTTATTTAATTATTTCGTAACGTTTCGGTACTTTTTCGTGTTCATGGCATTGTGTTTCAGGGTTGTTTCAGCTAAACGGTGGACGAGGGGCATTTTGGTCATTTTTGGGTTATGACTTAAGTTCTAGATTTTTCAACCAAGCTCTTCGGACACTATCTGAAAATACTTTGGGCTTCCGAATCATCTCAAGCAGAACTGAAGATTTGATCTACACGATGTGGGCTACTTTTCCACACCATGTTTGGTTAGTTTCATTTTTCTTTTGGAATTTTCACTATTTTATGATTTATACATTTTCTCCTAGATTTGATCTACCCAGGTTTAGATCCATGTTTCACACCCAGTATTAATGTTGTGTAGAACAACAAGAGCTTCGTGTGAGTAGGTTATATTAGCTGGTCGGGGCACTTTTCCGGCCACCAGTTTCTGGCGAGTTGGGTTTCGGGTCGGGTCGATGAAGGCAAGCTTGTTTTCGCGACGTAGGCTTTCCTAATTTTCATCTTGATTTCAAGGTTTGCGTGGTTTCGGCCCGGTGTTTCCTAGGGTGTTCACCCAGGATTTGAGGTAGGGGAGTTTTTACCTCTCTAAATTTGATATCCTAAGCGTGCGTCTATATAAATCCCAATATAAATATTTGGGATGATTTATGTATCTGCTTCGTGTTAGAATTATGTATACATGAATTTTTTGCAGGTGAAGCATGTTGGTGACTCCGTAAATGAATCGTAAAATTTGTGGCGCGCGTATCATGCATGCATGACTCTTTAAGTGTTCATTTCATCACTCACCCTTGCATGGTGGCGTATATATATACATGTATTTACATGTTTGCTTTTGGCACGTTGTCGATTCATGTACTCTATGATTCTATTTTCTTTGACACATTGGCTTGTGTCGGTATAACACTTTTGTATTCCGTATGTGCTATACGTGTTTAGGACGTTCTCGGTCGGATGCCGAGGTATGGATGCGTTTTAATCCCTCTCTACCTTATTGTGGCATTAAACTAGTTGCGTGAGTCTAATCAGAAGTTGGAGTAGATTTATTGTCCAGTATGGATGGTGGTTTGATTTTTTTTTTTGGTCTATTCTCGGGACGGTCTGCCAGATAGATCATTTTACGTTTATATAGGTCATTAAGCTAGCACGGATGACTCAGTATGTATCATTCTTTCGGCACCCCCCGAGTGCGGGATTGATGTACTCATTTTGTATGAATTTGGTCAATTGTATATTAGAGCAGATGTATATGTGTTTGATGTTCCTTGTGCCATTAGATATGGCGTTGTACCGGATGGACCCGGAATTTGGTTTTGTGCGTTAGGCGTGACTTTGGACTTGTCCATTTCGCTCGGTTGTCCTTTGAATGTTTTATTTCCGCATTATTTGTTCCTTTGGAATTGCGTTCTCCGTTTCTTATGCGGTGTTGTTTAGGTGGTGTTCGATTCTGAGTGTTTCCAGACTTGTCGATGATGTTCGATGATGTTTCAGTGCTTTCCGAGCCAAGGGTACACCCTATTTTTTCTCCAACAGCAAGGTTGGAGCGCTAGTAAGGCCGGATGGGTGCTCCAGCGCCCAAACCTGGTGTCCATCTCCCCAAACTCTGGGTGCTCGAGCGCCCCTCCCCTGTGTCCAGCGACCAGCATGACCATGTCTCAGTGTTTCGGCCATAACTTTTGCTTCGGGAGGAGTTTTTTAGCATGCAATAGCTCGTTTGAAAGCTGACTTCAAAGGCTTGAGTTTGGGCTCGGGAATAACTAAATTTGGAGTTTATTTGACAGAGTTATGATTGTTTGATTAGGCTGGACCTTTTTGGTCTTTCGAACTTTTTTGCCGTTTGCGGAGATTCTTTGGCGATCTTTCCGGATTGGTCTAGGAATTCTTCTAAGGTGACTTAGGGACCATTTTAAAATTCCATTGTGGTATGAATCTTGGTCGAGGTATGATTTTAGTTAGTTATTGATACGTGATATCATGGTTTGAGGTATAATAATAAACCTTCATTAATGAATGAGGCATCGGCTTGGGGTATGACTCTAGCGTGTTTGTTAATGTATAAATCGGATCCTAGAGGTGAGTATGAGTATTCATCTCCATATGAGTTTTAACTTTGAGGCTTAATCCAAATAGTTCGTGGATTTGCGAATTGGGTCTTAAGGTGCGATTGAAATGGTTCATTGACACAGGAAAGGGCGAGTTTGAGACATGGTTGTAGATATTAGTACATGTGTGACTTGGGGACTAGTGATATGAACCTAGTGTATCTATAAGGTTATGAATGGGGTTAAGGGTATGATTGTAATCAATTCATGGATGTGTAAATCATTGGTGATATAATTATAGTGAATGAGGTAATCGAATCATAATTTTGAGGGTTGATAATGGTTTATCATTAGAGTTACTAATTATGAATTTGAGGTGTGACTAATTTAGTCAGTGAGGTAATGATCATAAAATGATGGTATGACTAAACCAATTCCTTTGAGGTGTAATTCTAATTAATTATTGATGTAATGATTGAGAAGTGATGATATGAATAAATTTATTCATTTGAGGTTTAATAGTGTGTTGTTCGAGGATGTAAATGTGGCGTACTTATGTACTGTATTAGACGGTTCCATGGTTAGATAGGTATACACGTGTATTGATATATATATGTGTGTGTCTTTGGGGTGCTTTGGGCACGGTCATTGTTGTCCTTTCCATTCTTCCGATGGCGTGCTTAAAGCACGGTCGTGTTTATTCCACGGGGCTGTGGGTTGTGTGCTCGATGCACGGCTGAGGGCATTTTATTGGAGTTAGGGTTTTCAGACTTAATGTACGGTCGAGGGTTATTCTCTCTCCACATATATATATATATAGGCGTAGTACACTCCTAATGAGGTTATGGTTGTATACTTGTCATTACACTTACTGTTTGGGGTGTATTGGATTTATACTTGGGGTCTCGGAATGGCATTCGTCCCATGGTAAGACAATGGACCTCACCTAGGTTAGAAGCATACACCACAGGGTTAGTTTAGAAGTTTAGGTTGACCTCACCTACAACAATTATAACTTCTATTTTTAAGTTGCTTAAAAGTTTATAGCAAGATCTATGCATCCTCTGTTTAGGTTAGTTTAGCGCTTAGGTTGACATTTCAAATCCCAGAGTGCCGTACCTCCCTTCAACCTTTCACTTAAAATCATAACCTGTGTTAAACACTTTTAAAGTGAACAGAGTAATGAAGTTGAAACTAATATATAAGCAGGACCGAGATACTAGGATCTATGAGTAACTACAATCCAGATGACGTACTTAACACGCTAAATGGGCATCTAGATGCCAGAAAAAACTTACAATGTGAAGGTAGATTTTTTCTTCTGAGAGAACAATAATCTCACATACGAAATTGCATTTGTATTTTAACAGCTAGGAACTTGCCTTCCAAGCAGTACACCCAGGTTTGATTTCTGGCAAATGGACTCTTAAATTTTTTAATCCTAACACTGATTACAGTCTGGATATGGAAAGAGATGGGCTGGTGCCATGTAAACAGCTGAGTGTAAAATAGATGTTAATCTTTATGATGAAGCAAATGATAGAATTGACTCGAAGAGGGGGGGCTCCATAATTAGCGTGTGAAGGAAAAACTAGGGGTGAGACCTATTAGTGCTAAAACAAGAGAAACTAGCTTTGGCAGTATGATAATATACACCATATATTCATACATGCACAGTTATAAGAGGAAGATTTGTTCACTAACAAGGTAGCACAAAGACACCAGCCGAAAGTCACTTGGGGTAGAGTAACTAAAACTAAACTAAAACATTAAATATAACAGGAGACATGGCTTGTGTTGCAAGGGAGTTATTTGTCATTATTTATTTAAAGTGGGGTGCTTTTGTATTTTTAGAAACTTATTAATATATATACAAAGTATAGTGGAAGGATGGATACGATTCAATTCATTATTTCACTCTTTCCCCAAATCTCTCTTTCTCTCTTCCTCTTTTCTCTTCTTTTCTTCTCCATCTTTATTCTTGTTTGATTTTCTGTTAATTACAACATGGTATCAGAGCATGGTATCTAAACCCTATGGCATGTAGCTGAAACCCTGGGGCAAGTTTGTGTAAACCCTAGTTTGTGAAGGGTTTTGAAGTGAACCCTAGGGCATGTGTTTTTTTTTCGGTGTTTGCATGTGCGATTGGTGTTTTTTTGGTGTTCACCTTGCTCGATTGATGATTTTTTGGTGATCGCGTGGTTCCCCTTTGCAACGGGTTCCTTTTCTTTGTCATTTCAGATTTTGGTGCGTTATCGGGCTGTTTTATAGGGTCTCTTTGGTTATCGTGTGATCGCTTTCTTGTATGCATCGTGGAAGATAGTTTTCATAATGGTTGTGGTTTCTCTTATAGAGAGGTGATTCTCTATATGTTTGTTGTTCTGTTTCTGAGGAGTGTGTGCCCAGAAGCTGTTTGGTACAATGCCAAGCTCAAAGGTAACTTCCTCCTCTCGTGTGACTCCGGTATTGGGTGGTAGTAGTGATCACCATCCAGGCTTCTGTATTACCACGGTTAAGTTGGATGAGACCAACTACATGGAGTAGGCTCAATCTGCTCGTATGCATATCACGGGTAGTAGGATGCTCGACCATATCGAAGGGACTGTTAAGTATCCCTCCCAGGGTGATCCTGAATTCAACGAGTGGAGTGCAAACAATGCACTGGTTATAACGTGGTTGTTGCAATCAATGCAACCACAAATCAGTAAGGGTTTTTTGTTTGTGAAAACAGTTAAGGAGTTATGGAAGGTTGTGGAAGAGACGTATTCTTCAGTTGGTAATTTTGCAAAGTTGTATGAGCTTCAACAAAAGATTGCAAGGTTCAAGGAGGAAGACCAAACTCTTGCCACATATTACCACACTCTACGTGGTAAATGGGAAGAGTTAGATCACTACCAAGACTATGTACCGGTGTGCGCAGCTGATATTAAAGTGTTTCGAGCTATGGTAGAAAGGAACCGAATCTATGAGTTCTTGGGTGGTCTGCATCCGAAGTATGAGCATGCTAGAGTACAAGTGTTAGGCTGAAATCCAGCCCCTAATTCTGTTAGAGAGGTGTTCTCATATATCCAAGCCAAGGAGAGTAGAATGAAGACAATGTATGGATCTGCACACACAAAGACTGAGTCAGAAGTGTCATTGTCTAATAGGTATCCTCTTGCCACACAACAGTGGAACAAATCCAATACTTTTAAAGGGGGAAAGCAAGATGCTAAGAGTAAGTTGAGGTGTGACCATTGTGGGCGTACGCGCCACGCTAGGGAAACATGTTGGGATCTACATGGCCGCCCTACTTCAGTCTCCACTCTTGTTCAATCGAATGTTAGGCCAAAACCTGGTCCATTTAGGGGGTCATCAACAACACATGTTACAGTGCCTGAGACTACCTCTATAAGTCATGCCTACCCCGGATCACAAGGTTCTTTGTCTAGGGTTGAAGTTAATGCTCTTCAACTACTGTTAGCTCAGAATGCCTCCACTTCTGCCTCTAATTTTGCTCAGACGGGTCTTCCTCCTTTTGCACATCATGTTGCCACATTATCTCATAAACAACCCTGGATCATTGATTCAGGAGCCACTGATCACATGACTGGTATGGCATCTGAATTTTCTTCGTACAATTTGTGTTCTGGTAAGGATAAAGTAAGAGCGGATAATGGCACATTTACCTCTATTGCGGGAAAAGGCAATGTGTCAACCACTCCTAACCTTACATTTTAATTTGTCCTTCATGTCCCAAAGTTTACCAATAATCTTCTTTTCGTTAGTCATCTTACAAAATGTTTGAACTTTAGTGTGACCTTTTTTTCATCTCATTATGTATTTCAGGACTTGGAAACTGGGAAGACAAATGGAAGTGGACATGAGGACAATGGCTTGTACTTGTTGGACGAGAGACCTGCTTCTCATGTTACAAATCAATCTAGTGTTGGGCATAGTATTATTAGTAAAGATCTATTAATGCGATGGCATAGTAGACTTGGTCATTTACCTATTTCTGTTTTGAAGCATGTGCTTCCCCAGTTTGCGTCTGTTGAACCTTTTGAGTTAAATTGTGAAACATGTGTTCTTGCCAAACAATGTCGTTTTTCTTATCCTCTTAGCATTAATAAAAGTACGGCTCCATTGCAGCTTGTTCATTCTGATGTTTGGGGCCTTGAATCAACTACTTCTTTACTTGGTTTTCGTTATTTTGTTGTGTTCGTTGATGATTTTAGTCGTTATACTTGGTTTTATCTTATGAAGACCAAAGATGAAGCTCATTCCATCTTTAAAACTTTTTACAAGATGGTTTGCACTAAGCTTGTCATCCTCTCAAAATCCTTTGATCTAATAATGGAGGAGAATTCATGTATGGTGGTCTTCCATCTTTTTTTGCTGAGAATGGAATTGTTCATCAAACTTCCTGTGCCAATACACCACAACAAAATGGTGTGGCTGAAAGAAAACATCGTCATATTACGGAGGTTACCTGCTCTCTTCTCATTGGAATGAGGGTGCCCAAAAGTTATTGGGTTGATGCTGCTTTAACAGCAACATACCTTATCAATCGCATGCCTTCTAGGATTCTAGGTCAGCAATCTCCCTTTCATATCTTACATTGTCACACTGCCTTATTCACAGTCCCTCCGAAAGTGTTTGGTTGTGTTTGTTATTGAAGAAATCTAAGAATGAAGAATGAAGAAGAACTGGAATGCTGAATTCTATTGTCTTTTCTTCTTAATTGTTTCAGATTGTACAAGGCTTATTACTATACAAGAGATAACAATAAAGAAATACAAGTGTAAGTCAAATATTAGCAACTGCACTATAGGTTATACAAAGTCAAATATTAGCATACTCTAGGATAAACAACTGCACACTCTAGGAGTTAAAAGACAGAAAACACTTCCACTAAATTGTATCACAATCAGAATTTCAGACTGTGGTGCTGTGTTTTTCCACAGTTATGGTCACATTCATCATTGCAAGGACAAAATGAATCTTAAGGCAATCCGGTGTGTCTTTCTTGGTTACTCTGCCACTCAGAAAGGGTATAGGTGTTATCACCCAGCTACTCGTCGTACATTTTTTGAGGTTGTTCCTTTTTTTTCCACCGTTGAGGATTCTCTATAGGGGGAGACTCCTACTCGTGTAGATAATTCTTCTACTCACTGGGAATGTCCCCTTCCATTACATGTTCCCATTCAGGGGGAGATTCTAATTGAGAGGTCTGTTTCCACTAACTCTAGTGATTTGCAGCAGGTGAAACAATCGATTGTTTATACTCGGAAGGCAAAACAAGTCATTGACTCACCCCACGACCAAGAAGTCTCCCTCAATCCAGGTAACTCTTCAACACATATTCATGATTCTTCTCCCAATAGCACCTTTGTTGATCTTGATGTCCCCATTGCTCATCGTAAGGGTGTTCGTAATTGTACAAAACATCTTATATCTCAGTTTGTGTCTTATGATGCCTTATCTCCATCATATCGTGCTTCTACTTCGTCTATCTATTCTGTTTCTGTTCCTTTTAGTGTTTCAGATGCCTTCAGTCAGCCACCATGGAAGGAAGCCATGTTTGAGGAAATGAAAGCTCTTGAGAAAAATGGTACTTGGGATATTGTTTCCTTACCTAGTGGTAAGAAACCAGTAAGGTGCAAATGGGTCTACACAGTGAAGTATAATGCAGATGGAACGATTGAGAGATACAAAGCCCGATTAGTTGCAAAGGGCTTCACTCAGACTTGTGGAATTGATTATAAAGAAACTTTTGTTCCAATTGCCGAGATGAATTCTATATTTATTCTTCTTTCTTTGGCCAATAATTTGTCTTGGCCTTTACATCCATTGGATGTGAAGAATGTTTTCCTTCATGGTGACATGGAAGAAGAGGTGTATGACGATGCCACCGGGGTTTACACTTGTCAATGGTGAGAACTTAGTGTGCAAGTTGAATAAAGCATTGTATGGATTGAAGCAGTCACTGCGTGCTTGGTTTGAAAGATTCAGTACTGCTGTGAAAAGAGTGGGTTACACATGAGTCAAGCAGATCATACAATCTTCATCAAAAGACACAAAAGTTGCACCACTGCCCTTATCGTATATGTGGATGACATTGTTATCATGGCGGATGATCCAAAAGAGATTCGTCGAATGAAGTCATTTTTAGGGACAGAGTTTGAGGTTAAGGACCTCGGATTATTAAGATATTTTCTTGGCATTGAGGTGTGTAGATCCAATAAAGGGGTGTTCATTTCGCAACTGAAGTACATGTTAGATTTGTTGGCTGAAACTGGTAGGCTTGGAGCAAAACCTGTTGATGTTCCCATTGAGCAGAACCATAAGCTTAATGATGTGGATGGTGACCCATTAGATGATGTGGGGAGTTTTCAGCAATTGGTTGGGAGATTGATTTAACTATCTCTTACACGCCCAGATATTACCTACACGGCTAATGTGATTAGTCAGTTTATGCATGCCCCTCGCACACGTCATCTTCAGGTTGCTCATCGTGTTCTCCATTACCTCAAGGGCTCCCCAGGTAAGGGGATATTGTTTGGTTGTCATGGTCATTTGCGTGTTGAGGCCTATACAGATGCTAATTGGGCAGGTTATTTGACAGATCAACGATCTACTTCAGGATATTATACATTTGTTGGGGTAATCTTGTTTCATGGCAAAGCAAGAAACAATTTGTAGTAGCTAGATATAGCGCAGAGGCTGAGTTCAGATTCATGGCACATGGAGTTTGTGAGTTGTTATGGCTACGGACTATGTTGGGAGAGTTGGGTTATCCAGTTTGCGAGCTAATGAATTTGTATTGTGACAACAAGGTTGTTATTTGCATTGCTCACAATCCTGTTCAACATGACCGTACAAAGCACATTGAAATTGATCGTCACTTTATCAAGGAGAAGCTTCGTCTTAAGTTAATTTGTACTCCATATATTAATACACAAGATCAGGTGGCTGATGTTTTAACTATGGGTGTGAGCAAGACTCGTTTGCAAAATATGTTACCCAAGTTGGGCATGATAAATATCTTTGTCCCAACTTGAGGGGGAGTGTTGCAAGGGAGTTATTTGTTATTATTTATTTAAAGTGGGGTGCTTTTGTATTTTTAGAAACTTATTAATATATATACAAAGTATAGTGGAAGGATGGATACGATTCAATTCATTCTTTCACTCTTTCCCCAAATCTCTCTTTCTCTCTTCCTCATTTCTCTTCTTTTCTTCTCCATCTTTATTCTTGTTCGATTTTCTGTTAATTACAACAGCTTGTACTTGAAAAGAATAGAAAAAGGAAATTCACATTGCCAACCTCAAAAGGACAAAGGATGATGACAACAATGACGATTTGCATGACATCCTAAAATTATAAGAAAATACCCAGTACATCTTGTGGCTCTTGCCAACTCAGGAAGCTAGGGAAGCGTTGGGAGGGATAGCTTAGAGACAAACTCAACATTTTTATATAATTTTAAAGAAAGTGGTTGCTCTAATACTCGAAATCCTATTCACATGCTTGTCAACTTGAGTTATTACCGGTACCAAACTTTTAAACATTGTGTTGGAGAATATCAATGTGTAGAGATTTTAGGAGAGAGTTAAGTGATTTAATTTATTTTGTATATATGATAGGTTGATTTAGTTACTGATTATAGGCTGAGATTAATTGGCTCCTTAATTTTAGGGATTCTATTGTAACCTATTTCATTCTTTCCTATTTGTAAATAGCCTATAAAAGGCTGGCTCTTCTGTATTATTTGAGAGCGTATGAAATATAATTCAATTTTTCCCAATATTTGTGACATGGTATCAGAGCTTTAGGTTATCGCCTGGGAAACATATTTCATTACGATCTTCAGTGCTGGTTCGTAGTTCATTTCTGAGATCAACATGTCAGAAGTTTCACAGACCAGCAACCAATCAGAGGAACCTACAGTCCAGCAGGTTCTCGGAGATCTACAAAACATTCAAGCTGCGTACAGGTTGAATGGAAGGAATTATTTGAAGTGGTCTCAGTTTGTTCAAACCTTTTTGAAAGGAAAAGGCAAGCTAAGCCACCTCCTTGGAACGGGGCCGAAAAAGGGAGACCCGAAGTTTATTGCTTGGGACGAAGAAGATTCCATAGTCATGTCATGGTTTTGGAATGCTATGGTACCCGATATAAGTGATACTGTCATGTTTTTAACTACCGCTCAAGAAATCTGGGAAGCAATCAGACAAACCTATTCAAAGGAAGCAGATGCAGCCCAAGTGTACGAGATCAAGACGAAGCTGACCGCTGCGAAACAGGGAAACAAATATGTGACCGAGTATACAAACAACCTGAAAAATTTGTGGCACGAGTTAGATTACTATCAGGTTCTTAAGATGAAAGATAGTGAGGATGTTGTGGCTTTGAAGGCATTCATAGAAAAAGAAAGGACGTATGATTTCTTGGTAGGCCTCAATGCAGAATTTGACCCTATAAGAGTCCAGATCTTGGGAAAAGGACTACCCTCACTGAATGAAACAATTGCAACCATTCGAGCCGAAGAAAGTAGGAGAGGAGTCATGTTAGATGTGCAACCATTAGAAAGCTCTGCACTACTTACAACTGGTGCTAATGAACAAGCCTCGGAGAAGGCTTTTGCTGCAACTATAGAAAACAAGAAACATGACTCGAAAGGGATGAACAAAGGAAACCTCATATGCAACTACTGCAAGAAGACTGGTCATACTAAGGATAATTGCTAGAAGCTACATGGGAGGCCACAAAATCCTAGTCAATCCAACCGAAATTGGGGAGCAAAAAATTGGCAGCAAAGGGGATAAGCCCATGTTGCACATACCAACACCATCAGTACGGATTCTAATGGCAGAGAGTTCAACAAAGAGGACATTGACCGCCTAAGATCTCTTCTTGATTCACTCGAGAAACCATCAGGTGCCTGTTCATTAGCGCTTTCTGGTATGCTTCCTAACTCATATGCTCTTAGTGTCTCAGATGATGTCCCAATTAATTCTTGGATTATTGACTCAGGAGCTACTGATCACATGACCTATTCATCCCATATTTTTTCCACCTATAACCCCTGCCCTAGTAACAAAAAAATCACCATAGCTGATGGATCATTAGTCACTGTAGCAGGCCAAGGCAATATATCATTAGGACCATCTCTGATTTTGAAAAATGTCTTGCATGTGCTCAAATTGACTACCAACCTTATATCTGTTAGACAAATTATTAAAGATACAAACTGCAATCTCATTTTTTCAAAAAAAGTATTTCAGGACCGAGCTACGGGGAAGACGATTGGGCATGCTGAAGAAAAGAATGGTCTCTACTGTCTCGAGCCTATCAGTGGTCAAGTGAAAACTAGGGTATGTTATCCAGCCCTTTTTCTATCAGACTCCTTTACAACCAAAAATCAGATTTTCCTCCATCATTTACAGCTTAGGCATCCTTCCTTTAGAACTCTTAGCCTTATGTTCCCTTCCTTGTTTAGAAATGTTGATTTGAAAACACTTCATTGTGATATTTGTGAATTTTCCAAACACAAACGTGTTTCTTTCCCTCTGAGCAATAATAAATCGTTATTTCCATTTCATTTGATACACAATGATGTTTGGGGTCCATCAAGGGTTACTAATATTTCTGGGGCACGTTGGTTTGTTACATTTATTGACGATTGCACACGAGTTACTTGGGTATTTCTAATGAAACAAAAATCTGATGTAGCAAAAATCTTTCCAATCTTTCACAATATGATACAAACACAATTTGGGGTGGGAATTAAAAGAGTGAGAACAGACAATGGGCGAGAGTATTTCAACCAAAATCTTTCACCATTTTTCAACAAAGAGGGAATAATTCATGAATCATCATGCATTGATACACCCCAACAAAATGGAGTGGCAGAAAGAAAGAATGGACACCTTCTTGAAACTACCCGTGCCCTTCTTTTTCACAGAACCGTTCCAAAATATTTTTGGGGGGAAGCCGCTCTCACTGCAACATACCTTATCAATAGATTACCCTCAAGAACCTTAGGCTCTCAAAGTCCTTGGGAAACACTTTCGCATCACTTCCCATTTCTTGGAACCCCAAACAGATTACCTCCTCGGGTTTTTGGGTGTGTCGCCTTTGCTCATATTCATGCTCACAATCGAAGCAAACTTGATCCCCGAGCACTTAAATGCATCTTTATAGGATACTCTTCAACCCAAAAAGGATAAAAATGTTATCATCCTTCTACGCGTAAAACCTACACTTCCATTGATGTTACATTTGTTGAACATGAGAGTTTCTTCGATCATCCTTCTCCTCAGGGGGAGACAACATTGACACATGACGAGAAGGATAATCTGGATCTGGATTTTGTACTTGATCTTCCACGATCCCAGAATCAACAATCGTCACCTCCATTGAATCCGAGTCAGTCACCATCTTCGCCACCTCCATTGAGGCCGAGTCCAAATTCTACCTCTAGCATACCTGAAAATTCTGCCATAATGCTCCATGAGTCTCATCCTATTCCAAAATCACTTTCCAAAACTCCACCAATACAGCCGACCGATCCAACAATCACTAAACCACCGATAGTCTATTTAAGAAGGAAGGAGTACAAGACTAATCTGAAGCAAGCCCTAGAGTCAGAACCTTTACCCGGGAAGGAAATTACTCAGGAAAAAGATATCGCCCAGGTAAACACTCCTGTCATTACGATTGATAAAGATGAGTTAGATTTACCCATTGCAGTTCGAAAAGGTACCCGACAATGCACACAACACCGACTCTCACACTTTGTCTCTTTTGAAAAATTATCTCCCTCATATAAAGTCTTTCTCACTCACCTAAATTCAGTAATCATTCCTAAAACACTGTTTGAGGCATTAAGTAGTAAGGAGTGGAAACAAGCTATGAAAGTTGAAATGCAGGCACTCGAGAAGAATAAAACCTGGGAAATGGTTGAGTTACCAAAAGGAAAGAGGCTTGTGGGATGCAAATGGGTGTTCTCAATAAAATATAATGTTGATGGGTCTCTTGAGCGCTATAAGGCGAGACTAGTGGCGAAGGGTTTTACTCAGACCTTCGGTATTGACTACCAAGAAACTTTTGCCCCAGTAGCGAAGATGAACACGGTGAGAGTTCTATTATCTCTGGCTGCTAATTTTGATTGGACTTTGCAGCAGTTTGATGTTAAGAATGCATTTCTACATGGAGATCTCGAAGAAGAAATCTACATGGAAGCTCCTCCGGGATTTGGTGTCACGAAGAAAAATATAGTGTGCAAACTAAAAAAGGCATTATACGGGCTAAAGCAGTCTCCCAGAGCTTGGTTCGGTAGGTTTGCAAGAGCAATGTTGGCAATGAATTACAAGCAAAGCCAAGGTGATCATACTTTATTCATAAAACACTCCACTTCAAGGGGAGTCACGGCACTCATTGTATATGTAGACGACATCATTATCACCGGCAATGATCAAAGGGAAAGAGAAGCACTTAAAACCAAGTTGGCTAAAGAATTCGAAATTAAAGACCTTGGCAAGCTAAAATACTTTCAGGGAATCGAAGTTGCTCACTCGAAGGAGGGAATCTTTGTCTCGCAGCAAAATTATGTGATTGACTTATTGAAGGAGACAGGAAAAATAGGTTGTAGACCAGTGGATACACCCATTGAACAGAATCACAAGCTTGGAGAAGCAGTGGATGATGAACCAGTGGACAGAGGAATGTACCAAAGACTTGTTGGAAGGTTAATCTATCTGTCTCATACTAGGCCTGACATAGCTTATGCGGTTAGTGTTGTGAGCCAATTCATGCATAACCCGAAAGACATTCATCTCCAAGCTGTGTACAGAATTCTACAGTATCTAAAGTCAAGTCCAGGCCAAGGATTACTCTTCAAGAAAGGATCGAGCATGAACTTGGAAGTGTACACAGATTCAGATTACGCTAGATCAGTTTCTGATAGGAGGTCTACGTCGGGTTATTGTACCTTCCTTGGTGGGAACCTGATTACATGGAGAAGTAAAAAACAGCCGGTAGTTGCAAGGTCAAGTGCAGAAGCGGAAATTCGTGCCATGGCTTTAGGTATTTGTGAACTATTATGGTTGGGGATACTGTTGAAAGATCTCCGAGTTTCAGTAGAGAAGCCAATGAAGTTGTATTGTGATAACAAGTCAACCATCAACATAGCACATAACCCAGTACAACATGATCGCACCAAGCACATGGAAGTTGACCGACACTTCATAAAGGAAAAGCTTGATAGTGGTCTGATCTGCACGCCATATGTCTCGACAGAAGGACAACTAGCAGATGTGTTAACTAAAGGGTTAGCTAGTCACATGTTCAAGAGACTTGTCCACAAGCTGGGAATGAAAAACATTTATTCCCCAGCTTGAGGGGGAGTGTTGAAGAATATCAATGTGTAGAGATTTTAGAAGAGAGTTAAGTGATTTGATTTATTTTGTATATATGATAGGCTGATTTAGTTACTGATTATAGGCTGAGATTAATTAGCTCCTTAATTTTAGGGATTCTATTGTAACCTATTTAATTCTTTCCTATTTGTAAATAGCCTATAAAAGGCTGGCTCTTCTGTATTATTTGAGAGCGTATGAAATATAATTCAGTTTTTCCCAATATTTATGACACATTGTAACAACATTTGTTATACCAATTTTCTTTTGCTAAAGCGGGTGAGAGCAGCAAAAAAAAAAAGAGGAGGAAAAGGAAAAAGTATCTGAAGAAGGCAATGCGGGGCATTCTAGCAACACCAACCTCAAGTAAGGTTCAGAACTAGTAGCAGCAGACTCGAGATTGAATGGCTGTTCTGGCATTGAGGGTATAAGCCCAATCCGCACAAGCAACTTCCTTAACAGCCTCCCACGGGGTCCAACTGGTGAGAGGATTCCTTCATAACGAGTTACTGCCCTTTGTGCTGCCAGCCAAATAGGAAGGTCACCATCTGATAATTGGTCAACTCCCAACAGGTTATCAAAGACTTGTTCACTATAAATATATGGATTTTTGAAAAAAGGCAGTTCCTTGAGCCAAAACTTGATCCTTGTAGTCCAAACTTGTGCATGTTGTCCCTGAGTAGAACTTTTCAAAGCCTGTTGTGAGCAATAAAGGATAACATGTCAAATTTGAAAAAGCTTGCCTGATTTAATGTCAAATAACTCCACAATAAAAAAATAAATAAAAAAAGAATATATATAAACAAAAATACTGTTATCGAACATTACCATGGCATTTAGTAAGAAGAATCACTTCACTTTTAGCAGGAGAAAGAGAGTTCACTGCTGCTTCGCATAATTGGAGCCTTTAATGTGTTTAAATATTTCCTCCAAGGATCCAATGATAGTCCCAGATAACATAATAATTTGAGAAGGCGTGTTGAAGGATATAAAAACTCAAGTTGCACCCTCTCTAATAGCTTAAGCTTTTAGAGTAAATGGGTGGTTAACATGGTATCAGAGCAGGAAGTCCTATGTTCAAACCTCACCGTCACCCGCTTTAATAAATTACTTCACGTGTTGCACCATAGAAGGTCACACGTGAGGGGGTGTGTTGAAGGATATAAATATCCAAGTTACACCCTCTTTAACAGCTTAAGCTTTTATATTTTGGGTAGTTAAGACATATGTTTAGGCTTATGGCTGTTATGACAAACTCTGTGAGCCAGGTTCAAATCAGGAATAACAATATAAAGTTAACACGCCCGCACAAACAACACAAAGATTTACATAGGTCGACAAAGTCAATGTCCACCGGCGAAAGATTTCACAATGCAAAAATCAATCAGGATATTACAGTTTCAGCCCCCCAAATCAATACATGCACGCTCCCCCTGTTTTTCTTGCATCTTATGTGTTCTTTCATAACACTTCCTAAACCTTAAACACCCTAATATATTGGGTTACAAGAGACTTATTAAACCTGGTGCACAACCTACAAGAGAAAGATGGTTATAAGGCTTAGGGTTCCCCACAAAGCTTCTTTCTTGGGTAGAAACAATGTTCGGTCCACAACATCATAGCTATGTTAGACAACTCCCTTGTATTTAGGTTTCATATTAGCTCGTATATTTGCATACCTTCTAGTGCACATGTTTAGGCTTAATTATTAGCTTACATTGAGCTTTGATATAGATTTTATACATGCCTGTTACGTAGTGAATAAATACCCCTATTGGAGCAAATACAATTGTTTTTAGCAATTGGTTGAAATTTTACATTTTGTTTTTTAATTTTCACATTCCTTTACTGTTCAAAGCCATAAATTAACTTTTACCAACTTCCTGTCCCTACAATTCTTGGCTACAGACCTCATAATAACTGACAAAGATACCACCTTATGCTGTTTGAAAGAAACAGAAATTGGTACTCTCATACTGTCAATTCTTAAAAACTACAGAAACATCAAGATAACAGACAGATAAAAAAATAAAAATAAAAAATAAATAAACCATATTACGCCCTTTATCCCTGCCAATGTTCTCTGGGGATATGCTTATGCAAAATAAATCACAGGTCATTTTGATAACTCACATTTAATAACAAAGATGCATTCTCATTTCAACTGGATAAATGGGGGAGGGGGAAAGTAGGAGAAATGTGAATTAGGTATGACATTTATGCTAAGAATCTAATCATTGACGTATGAGATGCTCATACAAATAACAACACAGTCTAAAATATGCACATCATAGTATATGAAAGAAAAGGAACATTTTAAATGTAGGAACTTTTCTAACCAAAATATTATTTGTGGTTAGCTTAATGCATGAGAAGCATCACTAAAAATAAAATTATGAGAGTGACTCAAGATGAAGTATTCAATAGTCTTCATATAATTACTTCACTTATCCAGATGCCAAGTTTCCCTAATGGTTTGGATATATAGAAGAAGATTCCTTGGAGGAGTTTTGACTGCAAGTAATCCAATTTTTCAACAAGCAGTAAGCCCTTCTGCCTCTCCTTTGTGTAACCCCGCCTGTATTTCAAAAGTTATTACATGAAAACAGTAAATGATCTGCCAATGGCACCAAAATTTGTTTAGCAAACAAGGGAAAATAAACTTTAGTGTCTTATTTCTTTCATTGCATAGTAACGCACATGAAGAAATAAGACGCTAAATTTCAAATTTTGAAGAACATAATCACACTACCAAAAACCAATATATTGCTTAGCGAACTTGTAATTGTTTCATTCAACTAGAAACAAGTATAAGACATAGTAGAGCAATACAGAGATAAAAGATAACTTGTCCATTAAATAAACCAAAAGAATAATAGATAAAAGATTGGAGGTGTCAACAAAAGGTTTTCATCTGCTTCCATAGTAAATCTACGGTCACCATCTAGATTTATGAAACTAGGAGACCTATTAATCTAGGTCTACGCTCACAGGTGTCCGATAGGTATTGAACCCACTACTATTCATCACCTCACTGCATGTTAAGTTGAAATTCACTAGATTGGGATTGGGAAACTAAAACCCTTACCTTATATATGCAATGTCTAGTGTAAAACGACCATTATGACATAAGAAGATGAGAAGGTGAAAATTCGTAGGACGAAAGACCCGAGGCTCCGATAGAGACTTGTGCAAACCAAATCATCTTTTTTCTAATTAGAGGAATTGTATTAAAAGGCACTCAAAAGGGGAGTTGTACATGTGAGTTTTCCCGGCCCATGGAAAAGTCCCTCCCGACCGGATCGGTCCAGGAATGACCCGAGATTGTGACCCGATCATCATGCCCGCGTCATAACCCGACCGTTACATCAGCCCCTGGTCCGAGAAATATCTTGGCCCGACCATCATACCCCTTTTGCCCCGACCCGAAGAGCATTTTTGGGAGGAACTCGAAGGTTCTAGAAGATACTTGTGGTTCAAGGCAATAGCATGATATAGGATCTACATAGCTGACGTGTAAAGCGAAATATTATGTAAAGTTGAAAAAGTTGCCCTAATGGGCCAAAGGCCCATTGGGAAGATGTATATAATTCAATGAAAAGTAATGAGAAGAGATCTTTTTGTGTTGTGCAAATTTTGTATCTGCACAATGGCGCCGTCTGTGGGAAATTAGGTCAGATAACCAACCATCTTCCTACCTTTGAAAAGCTGAGTGAAACCCAGATACACCCAACAAAAAAAAAAAAACACCTTCCATACCACCCTCCCGGTCCAGATATAACGATGCCGGTAACCAGATCCCATTCGGAAGCACTGATTCCCGGCACCGGACAACCGAGCGCCCCACCAACGATTGAAAATCTCCTGCGGCAGCTTATGGAAGCCGAGAAACGCAGCCAGGCAGCCGAGGCAAGGAGCCTGGCGGCGGAAAGGAGGAGTGAGGAACTCCTTGCAAGATTGAATCAGGCAACTATCCCACAAATAGTTCCCGATCAATCACAGACCCATGAAGAGGCCGAACCACGAGAAGAGCATGGTGAAACATCTCACAGGCCTGGCAAGGCCCCGGCAACCGGCGATACTCCAGTTACCGACGAACCACTGACGTCGCAGAAGCTCCAAGAGATGATGGCGGAATTTCAGAAGAAAGTCATGAATGATCTGAGAGCCAGATCCACCGATGACCAGGCCCTCAGAGCCTCTGCGGACTCGGTTCAGTCGCCCTTCAGTGTAGAGATCACCCGGGAACCCTTCCCAAGGAAGTTCATCATGCCCAGATTTACTCCTTACGACGGGACGAAGGATCCCGAGGAGCATATCTACCAGATCCACCAGAAGATGACGATGTACGCCGAGAACGAAGCCCTGCTGTGCAAAGTGTTCCCAACCAGTCTTGTCGATGCACCACTCCTCTGGTTCAGAAAACAACCGCCGAGATCCATTGGCAGCTGGCAGCAATTGTCTGATCTCTTTGTGGCGTAGTATTTCGGGAACAAGAGGCAAAAGAAGACCATCTCGAGCCTCTTCACCATGACCCAGGAAAAGGGAGAATCCCTCAAGAGCTTTCTATCCCGATTCAATGTCGAATCATCCTCCATCGACAACTGCGACCAGCACTCTGCCGTGGAGGCCTTCAGGATGGCTCTCATCCCGGGGACAAAGTTTCACCAATCACTTGTGAAGCGACCTCCCTCGGGAATAGGAGAACTCAATTCTAGGGCGCAAGGTCATTTGAGGATCGAAGAGGAAGAAGCAACCCGACAGAGGAGAGCAGCGCTGGTCAGTGTGGAAGTGAAATCAAAGGATAAAGCGTCAGACAAGTCCCGACAGGATATGAATCGCAAACGCTCGAATCCCCCGAGCCACTCTTCATCTCAGTTTCCCCCTCAACCCGATAGACGTGCGAAGCTTGAAGAGAAGATTACTCCATTGAAAGTGACACTTGCCAAGCTTTTCCAAGAGAACAAAGCTCGAGGAATCTTCCAAACTCCTCCCCCAATCAGGCAACCCCTTGACCAAAGGGATAGATCCAAGCATTGCGCCCTCCATGGTGATTTTGGCCACACGACCAACGATTGCCGAAACCTGAGACGCCAGGTGGAAGGAATGATAGCCCGAGGGGAATTGAAGGATTACATCCAGAGGGATGGACCAAGGGTCAACCCACCAGCACAGTATAACCAACGGAATCAGGGTCCTGCTCACCCGGTCAGGATCATCAATATGATCCATGGGGGTCCCGACCCACAAAACAGCGAAGGATCGAGACGCACGCAGCTGAGAAGAGCACATCAAGTCGCCAGGATATCTGGGATAAACGAGGTCCACCACCGAACGGGGCAATCTCAGATACTCTTCTCCCAGGAGGACCTCCGGGACATCCAAGTCCCGCACGAGGACCCGCTAGTCATCACTCTGATGGTCTCGGGATGTCTTGTGAAGAGGGTCATGGTCGACCCGGGAAGCAGCGCCAACATCATGACCAAATGGGCTTTTGACAAATTGGAGATCAACCCGAGGGACATCGTGACATCCCGAAACCCAATCGCCGGGTTCGATGGAAAACAAGTCGAGCCTCTCGGGGAGGTCAGGCTGCCTGTGACGGCGGCCCAGAGAACTCTGTCCGAAACTTTCGTGGTGGTGGACGTGAAGCCCTCATACAATCTTCTTATGGGAAGGGGATGGATACACAGAATGCAGGGGGTACCGTCGACTCTCCACCAAATGATGAGGTGCGTCGGTCCAAACGGGTACGACATAATCGACATCAGAGGGGATCAAGTGGCGGCCAAGCAATGCTATGCAGTCACCATCAAAGAAATGAAGGACAAACCCGATCGAAAGAGGTCCCGAGAAGATGATCAGGACCTGGAGTCCAAATAGCAACTACAGGACGGGGAGTCGGGTCCCCCGATCGTGGCCGAGCCTCTGCAGCCGGTGTTTGTAAGGCCCGACAAGGTTACCTACGCAGGTACAAACCTCAACACTTGTGAATTGAATGAACTGACAACATTCTTACAGGACAATCATGACGTCTTCGCTTGGGAGCATACTGATATGCCCGGCATCGACCCCTCTATAGCCCGACACAAATTACATGTCGATCCAAATATTCGACCCGTTCGACAAAAACAGAGGCGAATGGGGGGCCAAAGGAACCAAATCATAGCCGATGAGGTGTCAAAGTTGCTGGAAGCCGGATTCATCAGAGAGGTCCATTATCCCGAGTGGTTGTCCAATGTGGTTGTTGTACAGAAAAAGAACGGGAAATGGCGAGTCTGCGTCGACTTCACCGACTTAAACAAAGCTTGCCCGAAAGACAGTTTCCCGCTGCCCAAAATAGATCAAATGGTCGATGCTACTGCAGGCTACGAGAGGTTAACCTTCCTGGATGCTTACTCGGGTTATAACCAAATCCCGATGGACGCAGGGGATGAGGAAAAGACCTCCTTCATTACGGAAACAGGTACCTATTGCTTTAGAGTTATGCCTTTCGGACTAAAGAATGCAGGAGCCACCTTTCAAAGACTGGTGAACAAGATATTTAAAGGGATGATGGGCACTGTGGTCGAGGCTTACATTGACGACACAGTTGTCAAGAGCAGAAATAAGACTGACCATTTGGGACATCTCCGTAAGGTGTTTGATACCTTGAGGAAACACGGGATGAAGCTCAATCCGGCGAAATGCTCCTTCGGGGTGTCATCGGGACAGTTTCTGGGACACATAGTTGATCGGTCGGGTATACAAGCCAGTCCGACCCAAGTGAAGGCTCTGCTCGAAACAAAAGAGCCATCCACGCACAAAGAAGTTCAAGTCTTGACCGGAAGGGTCGTGGCATTAAGCCGATTCATTGCAAGGCTGACCGACCGTTGCCGACCCATCTTCCAGGCGATCAAGGCAAGGAAGGGAGAAGTGTGGGGACCCGAGCAAACTGAAGCCTTGTCCCGATTGAAGGAGTACATGCTCAAGCCTCCCATTCATGCAACACCCGAGCCCGATGATGTCCTGCTCTTGTATCTGGCAGTATCATCAGTTTCAACTAGTGCCGTACTCATCAGAGAGGACAGGAACCTCCAGATGCCCATCTTCTACACCAGTAAGGCATTGGCCGATCCCGAGACACGGTACAACAAACAGGAAAAGTTGGTCTTATCCCTGATCAATGCCAAACGACGTCTCAGACATTACTTCGAAGCTCATCATATCATTGTCCCCACTTCCACTCCCATTCGTGTACTTATGGCAAAGCCCGACCTTTCCGGAAGAATTTCCAAATGGGCCATTGAGCTAGGGATTTATGACATAACTTACGTGCCCAGAGTGTCGATCAAAGGACAGGCCGTGGCCGACTTCCTCTTAGAAGGGGAAACCGAGGAGGCCGATCAGCCCGTCGAGTTGGAAACATGGAAGTTATTCGTGGACGGTTCAGTGTGCGCCAATGGAGCAGGCGTTGGGCTGGAAATCCATACTCCCGACGGAACTAAGCTACAAGCCTCGACACAATTACAATTCTCAGCCACCAACAACGAGGCGGAGTACGAGGCAATTATATCGGGACTAAGATTAGCCAAGAGCCTTCAAATTCAATCCCTATCCGTGTACAGTGACTCCCAGCTAATTGTCAGGCAAATAACCGGCGAGTACGAGACTAGGGATCCGAAAATGGAATCTTACAGAGCGCTGGTGCTCAAGGAGTCAGAAGGTTTTCAAAAGTTAACATTCAGCCAAATACCTCGGGAAGAGAACACCTCTGCTGATCACTTGGCGAATCAGGCATCCGCAGCTGGTGAGGACATGACTCGAGTAGTACTGACCGACTTCATCACTGCGCCGAGCATCATAAAGCCCGATGAATTGATATGTCTAGTTCCCCGAGAACCAAGCTGGATGGATCCTATAATCGACTATCTAAGTCTCGGGACACTACCGACTGATAAGGCAGAGGCGAGGAAAATTAGAATGAAGTCAGCTCGATACGCGATCATCCAGGGCCAGCTATACAGAAAATCTTTCTCGGGTCCGTATCTGCGGTGCGTAACTCCTTCCGAGGCAGAGACAGTAATGCAAGAGATACATGCTGGAGCTTGTGGAAATCATTCGGGTGCCCGGTCTCTTGCCCATAAAATCCTGTCCCAGGGTTATTTTTGGCCCTACATGTCCCGAGATTCGGAGGAGTATGTGCGCAGATGCAAGGCCTGTCAAATGCATGGTGACGCTATACTGCAGCCCCCGGAATTCTTGAACCCGACAATCGTCCCGCACCCTTTTGCCCGATGGGGAATGGATATAGTCGGACCACTTCCAAAAGCCATCAGGAAGAATACCCATGTACTCCTCGCCACCGACTATTTCACGAAATGGGTCGAGGCCGAGGCTTATCCTTCCATAAAGGGGAGCCACGTAGTCAAGTTCATATGGAATCACATCATTTGCAGGTTCGGAGTACCTCGGACCATCATGATGGACAATGGCACCAACCTAGACTGCGAACCGGTCAGGTCATTTCTGGCCCAGCACGGAATCAATCAAAACACCTCCTCTGTAGGGTATCCGCAAGCCAATGGTCAGGCAGAAAGGACCAATCGTTCCATCTTCAACACTCTTGCGAAGAAACTCGAAAAGGCCAAAGGAGCCTGGTTGGACAAATTGCCAGAGGTACTATGGTCGTATAGAACAACTCCCCGACAACCAACCGGTGAAACACCTTTTTCCATGGCTTATGGAGCGGAAGCCGTAATCCCGACGGAGTATGCCGTCCCGACGCTGAGATCACTGGCCTGGGTTGAGACCACAAATAATGAACGCTTGTCTCACGAGCTCGACTTGCTGGAAGAAAAAAGAGAAATTGCCGGGATAAGACTGGCAGCTTACCAACAACGAGTCAGAAATCACTTCAATAAGAGAGTGAAAAGGAGGGGATTCCAAGTTGGAGACATGGTCGTCAGACGAAAAATTGGACACGTGGGCAAACTCCAAGAGCCATGGGAAGGACCCTACACCGTCACAGAGGTAGTCGGGCGCGGTGCTTATCGATTACTCAGAAATTTTGATAATCGAAGGGAGCCTAACACACAGAATGCGTCCCGACTCAAGAGGTATTATCCCTAGGGATACTCAATTTCAATTACTGTAAAGAAAGGCCACTAGAGCCAGAAAGATTACAATAGAAGTTCAATTTCTTCCCTATCATACCTAAGCGTACCTAAATCGTCTCCATGATTATATAAATTTAAAAACCTTAAGTGTTGAATCCTCTCCATGGGCCCAAAGCGCCCGAGAGATCTTCACAGACCCACCAGTGGTCGGGTTTTATCTCAAAACCTAAGTGTTGACTCCTCTCCATGGGCCCAAAGCGCCCGAGAGATCTTCACAGACCCACCAGTGGTCGGGTTTTATCTCAAAACCTAAGTGTTGAATCCTCTCCATGGGCCCAAAGCGCCCGAGAGATCTTCACAGACCCACCAGTGGTCGGGTTTTATCTCAAAACCTAAGTGTTGAATCCTCTCCATGGGCCCAAAGCGCCCGAGAGATCTTCACAGACCCACCAGTGGTCCCAAGGTGCCCGACTATTATTGTCTGATGGCATTGGTAGTCCTACCAAGTTACAATTCCAAATCCCAATTTACATTAATATCAATGAAGCATTGGATCATACATATTTCCAGCAAAGTTTGAATAGGTGAATTCAATTATATTAAAAGGGCCCCAGTGGCCAAGGCTGATACAGTAAAGCTTAAATAAAATTGTTGGAAACAAAACAAAAAGCAAAAGTCTAAAGGAAGAGCCCTATTCCACCGCCGGAGGGTCCTCATTGCTACCTGAGGCTTGGTTCTCGATGGGTTGTTCTTGAGGTTCATCCAAGCCGGAACGAGAAGGCGGAGCGGGCAAGGGACCCTGAAGGAACTCACCAAATGCCAGGTCCTCAGGTTCCGCCTCGGGATCGGCATACGGAGGCCCCACTCCTATGCTGAGATCAAGATCTTCTATGGTCGGGATGTATCGGTCACCCTCAGGCTTTTGAAGCTCAGTTATGCATTCCCGCCAGCCCTGCTCGTAACGGTACTTGCTTGTCAGCACAAAACGAGCAATCATCTGGTTACCTCCCTTGTGACACATCTCTACCCGAGATCTCTCCAAGCCTAGTGCATTCTCAACTTCGACCTTCTCCTCAAGCAGCTGCAGCCCTGAAGTCTTTAACTTCTCAATTTCTTCGGTTAGGGCCTGCACTTGAAGAGTTAGGACTTCCCGGGACTGGATTTCTCGACTAGCCATCTGTTCAGCCTCCCGAGCCTTACCCTCAAGGTCGGAAATCGCTGCCTTGGCGGCTGCAAGTTCTAGGGTCGCCGCCTTGGCAGATATGAGCTCTTCCTCTGCTGCGACGGCCCGGTATGTCAAGGACTGAATCTTCTCATTGGCCCTCTTGACCTGTTCCAGAGCCTTGGCGCACCCAGCTTTGTGGACCTGGACATCCCGATTCAGGGCGTGAATGACCCGGGCATCATCCTCAAGCTTGCAATTATACGCCTGTGTAGCGTGAAGCATCTGAAAGCAAGAATGTTAGCACAAAGGAGATAAGGGGAGAAATAGAAACCAAGTAAGCAAGTGTAAGGGAATTATTACCCTCATTGCAAGCTCGGGCCCTTCCAGAGCCAGGCTCATCCTATCATATCGACCCATTGCCAATCTATCAGCCGGGGTCCATACCCCCAGGGCCATCTCTCTCAGAGCTTCAGGGTTCCCGATCGTTGGGTCCGCAACCCCCAGATACGGATGACCCTTTCGATCATCCAGCTTGAATCGGGGGCCATGGGGAATGTGTCTCCCACTCTCAGCAGCTTTCTCGATCTCCCTATTATCCTGTTTCCTGACATTTTTAGAAATGGCAGTACGCAGTTTGGAATATCGGGATCGATCCTGGTCCTCGTCATCAGAGCCTAAGTCCCTGCCATCCGATACTGAGGAAGGAACACTCAATACAACGCTTCGGCTAGAACTGGGTCTAACTGAATAATCTGCCCGGCGAGGACTCTGACTCACACCTCCCAGGCTCGGGATCTGGGCATGACCGTCCCCGACCTCGGCCGCTTCCGATGCACCAATTTGCGGACCTTCAGTAGGCGGAGGCGGGGGCGTGACGGGATGACGCTCTGCCGGAATAAGAGGAGGTGGCGTGCAAGGAGGCCCTCCTGTGGATCCTGCCGGTTGACTGTTTTCTCGATTCTCACCAACTGGGGGGACATCGGGATTTGCGGGGACTGTAGGGATATCAACCCCACAAATGAAAGATGTGGAGCCAGAATCAACCTTTCTGGCCCTCTTGATCGAAAGTCTGGGCAGGCTAACCGCCTTCCTTTTCTGTTGATCCCCAGACATTTTTCTCTTGAGCTTTTTAGTTCCTGATGACTTGAATTGAGATTTCCTTGACCCTGATGTAGTCGCGGCAGAACCCGAGGCGATCCTCAATGTTGATTCTCCCGATGCAAACTCCTGCAATACAGATCCGGTCAGGCATTTCTGGCTATCCATTAAATCCTGACTCCATACTTTGGCATGCAACAGTTCAAATCGAGACCTTATATACCCGACATCCCTTTTTTCCCGAGGAGCTTTCAGGAAATCCATCACTTGCGTACCCAACTTATCATTGCACATTTCGCAGTGGCAAGAGGCTCGGGTATGAAAACTCTTAAACTCAGGAAGTCGGGTTGGCTGGAAAACGTGGTTGACAGGGATGTTCATAGCATCGGGATGCCTCCACCGACCACTCACTATTATCATCCTCTCTTTCCATCCCTTATTGGATGTCGGGACGTTGTCACACAACTTCCTCTTGACGTACGAAGTGAGGTTGTACCGACCCCTATTATCCTTTTGTTCTTGAAGTTTATACGAGAGCAGAAGCTCGGCCAAACCTAGGTCTAGGTTCAGTTCCCTATTAATGAACAAGATCATGGCCAGAATCCTATAAAAATTGGGACCGACTTGGAGGGGGGCCAGACCCAAAGTGGCCAATGTCAGGAGGAAGAAAGGATAAATGGGAAACTTTAGTATAGCCAGGTGAAATGAAGAAAGCAGTATCTCCCCGTCCTTCAAACCTTCTCCGATCCTAAAATCTTTGTCCCGAGGGTAGTGTCTAACCTCCACCCCCTCGGGGACCCTGAGGCTCCTAAGTTGAGCGTCTTTCCTATATTTGGCTGGGAGAGGGTCAGTACAGCAGTTCTCCTCCTCCTCAGCATCCTGACCCATCTCTGCTTCCCGAGTGACTTCTGGGGGACTAGATCTAATGACCCGAGTAATCTCTACGGACGGGGTGCTCACCGAGGTTTCGGGATCGGTAACGGTTAATTCAGTGTCTGTCATTTGCAGGTCGCTAACCGACCTGGTATCATCACTCCCTGACATATTTGACGAAAGGTAGAAAATTGAGAAGAACAACTTACAAAAAGGCAAAGATGATTCCGGCAGCCTCTCCTTTCGTTTTTCTCCGGCTAGGTGATTTGCAGAAACCGGCGACTGTACCAAGAACCAGAAGAGGATGCGTCCGGTCAAACGCTTTGCAACACGGATCAAAACACTTCACACAGTGTAAAAATCAATTAAGACCGTTGGTATTTGCAGAATTGGAGTAGACAGTATGGAGATTTGGTAGGAGAGAATGGATTTGAGTTGCAGATAATGCTTGAAGTATGGTAGAGAAGAATAATGAGGAGTAATCCAAAAGTGGTGCAAGTCTGGCGTATGTGGGTTATATAGATAGGTGTGACGTTTCAGTCACCCGGGTCAGAGTACCGGATCGACATGACCCGGCCCATCTCACGCAATCCTATGCCACCTCAGCCACAAATTCAAATTGCAATAATGGCGGCAACTGTAGCATTAAAGGCGTCCCGCATCATCCGGCACGCCTCCCCTCATCATCCGCCACGCGTCCCGCGCACCAACTCCGAGGACTTTTTGATGGGCCTTAAGATTCTTTCACCTAATGGGCCCATTGGATGCAGGCCCATAAGCTAAAAGAGGGCCTGTGTACATGTGAGTTTTCCCGGCCCATGGAAAAGTCCCTCCCGACCGGATCGGTCCAGGAATGACCCGAGATTGTGACCCGATCATCATGCCCGCGTCATAACCCGACCGTTACATCAGCCCCTGGTCCGAGAAATATCTTGGCCCGACCATCATACCCCTTTTGCCCCGACCCGAAGAGCATTTTTGGGAGGAACTCGAAGGTTCTAGAAGATACTTGTGGTTCAAGGCAATAGCATGATATAGGATCTACATAGCTGACGTGTAAAGCGAAATATTATGTAAAGTTGAAAAAGTTGCCCTAATGGGCCAAAGGCCCATTGGGAAGATGTATATAATTCAATGAAAAGTAATGAGAAGAGATCTTTTTGTGTTGTGCAAATTTTGTATCTGCAGGAGTGCATCCCGAATACAATAGAACCATGGCCTAAGGGCTGAGAGAACCCAAAAATTCATCTTTTTTTCTCAAGGAATTTACAATATCTACCCTCCACAAAATAAAGTAAAAAAGAAATGAGCCAACTAGAGATTCAACCCATCAAAACAACGCCAGTTGCGCTCCAACCAAAGGCACCACATTAAGCAAAGGGGTGATGCCCTCCAAAAAGCACGGGCATGGTAACCCATTAAATATCCTCTCCACGTATTAAGAATGCCACGAACAAAGGAAGGCATAACTCACTGAAACTAGACAAAACACAGATTGATCACAGTCAGATTCCACCGCCTAAGGTTATCCAAGGTAAGGATTTGTTCCCAAGCCTCCGTCCACCCAAAGAAAGCGACCTTTAGAGGGGCCTGGACCGCAAAACCGTCTTCCAAAGGAAACACAACATGCGCTGAAACGAGAGGCATTGAAGAAAATAAGTGACCTCAAACCTCCCAAGTGTCGAAGGCCTCTAGAAGCTGCAATCCTGCCCAGAACCTGGAATACTTTAACAATACAAGAGGTCAAGCAACCCTATCATCTCCTCAAACTCCCAATCCTGGAAATAACTCATGAATTGAACATGCCAAACTAGCTTGCCAATAACAATCACTTATTCGGGCTTATCTGTCACGAGCAATGCTATAAATTTGTGGAAGGGAAGAAGCCTCCCCACACCAATGATTGGACCAAAAACTGACATGCCACCCATCCCAAACTCTAAAATCAACATGCGTCGTAATATATTCCTCCACACACCCATACTTCTCATGAACCTTATTTCCCTCGAGCACCAACCCCACCACCCTAACCATACCGACAAGATATCACTCTCCTTTAGAGGCTCTTCCTCACAATAGTATAACACCAAAGCCGTTTCCTTTAGCAGAGCCTTGTTGAAAGTCACCATCCTCCTAATATCTGACCCAACAAGGTGATAGGAGGAACCATCCCTCTAGCCACCCCACAAGTCTCTCAATCCTCTCCGCCACACTATAGTGAATCCGAAATAGGGAAAAATAGTAAGTCGGGAGATTGGAAAGAGTGCTCTTCCAAGGTAAGTTTCCCCCCCTTGGAAAGATATTGTCTCTTCCACCCTGTCAGCCTCCTCTCCACCCGGTCCACCACAATATCCCAGCCACTCCACCAACCACATGATCTAGACCTAGAAAGGGAGGTCAATAGTTCTTGTTGGTTAGAATAGTTATTTTCCCCACTTTTGAACTTAAACAAACTCAACTTAAAGTTATATTCAAATAAAATTAAAAACAATCAACTCATCATCCAAGCATGCAATAATTGATTAAAGCAATAAAGCACACAGAGTTTAAGTGAAATACAAACTAGGTGTAAGGGTAACTTGCCACGTAATCGGGACCACATAGCATAATTAATTAAAGAGAAACATAAGCTCGGTACCCACCACGTAAGCGGGCCCACACAATTAAAACTTCACAACAGCTCGAGGTACCACAGTAGGAAAAGTACCATTTGAGCTCTTACTTAGGTAAACTAAAGAAGTATTGGATTGAAGGTTTGAGACAAAAGACATAGGCTCGAGGAAGAGCTCGATCAAGGAATGAAGAAGCAGGACATCTCGAAAATAGTACTGTAGAAGCATTAAATGACTGCAGAGCTGCCAACTCCTTAAGGAAGTAAAAAGCAGACACACGAGGGAAAAAGGTGTCATAGATTCCTGACCACGGCTGCACTTTGTACCCACCGGTCAGAGATTTGGACCAATGGGGACAAAGATGTCTCCTTGGTAAAAATGACGAACAAGCCCCTTTTTAGATCTATAAAAGGGGGTCCTCTCCTCCCAAGAAAGATAGACAAGAGTGGAGTAAATCATTGAGATGTTCATGTTTTTCCTACCTATATTCCCTGAACGATATTCTGTCTCTACTTTGAATCCATGTCTTTCTGGTTCCCCTTCCATTTAGGTGGATCTTTTATAGTTTATTTTTGGTTGTTCATCATATTGTCTTTCTTTTGACTCCCTGTTATTACACTATTATAGTAGTATTTATTGTATTTGGGAAATGACCCTTACATTAGGAAAAACTGCGGGACCTAGCCCCTACAAATAGAATCCCCTATGAGAAACAGATTACAACTAGGTTAATAATTTGCCAATATCAGATCAGCAGATTGTTTATGGTGTTAAACTCTTAAGTTGAAATCCGCAGCATAGATGCCAACACACAATGAATAAATACTACGCAATTCTAAGAATGATGAATGCAAAGAACACTACTATACATTATAGAACTCATGAATATGCGCTCACAATGTGTATAGCAGTTATGCTACATTTCCCTATGAGAGAGACTAGGTTTGTAGCTTTCTAATTAAAAAGGAAACTGGATCTCCACATGGCTCAATCGATCAATGCAACTCCAGTGGCCCTAGATTGTTGAACTCTATTTCAGTTTATATGCTTAGAAAAACTTCAGAACAGCCGGGAATCAAATCAAATAAAACCATGGAATCCTAGAATTTCTAATGCATGTATCCATGAACCCTAATTTGGTGAGTGCATCAAATTGTGAACTTATCTTTTGTAGAACATTACAAACCCTCTTATGTAGCTTGAAGTCCTCCTTCAAACATGAGCAAGAGGAAACAACTAAGACTACCTACCTCTGAAATTTCTACACTTGCAGTCACTTGTGTTATGAATATGCCTTCAGAGTTAATGCAGTCAATAGTATCTAGTAAAAGTAGTACTTACGGTGTGGGAATCTGAAATTATTACAGAAACAGTTGAAGTAGTTTTTGATGCCTTGTGGTTGTAATTTAATCCTTTAAAAGGCCAGATATAGGCAACAACTGTCTTCTGGTGTCTATTCCAACAAAACACCATGAAGCTGCCCGAACGACTTAATAGGAAGCCACTTTGCATAATCCTGATGAACGTAGGGAACTAAATGACCCCTTGTAGTCATTAAGTCATATAATTATCAATTGAAGCATATTTGATCCCATCAATACAAAAGAGAGCAAACCACAGTCTTCTTCTCATTCCCAACAAATTCTTCAAGTGTTTGAGATGAGATTCTTTCGGAATGATCCAGTATAAGTATTTAAAACGCAGAACTAGGCATAAATGATGTATTCCTCAGATAATATCCCGGAATCTACATTGCTTGACTGAATCAGTTCTAATATAAGTTCCTATATTAAAGCTACAAACAAAATCGAATTTTCAAGCAAAACTTCTTGGAAGTTAATGAGAACAACGGAAAGGTTTTTCTCGGTGAATGAATATACGTAAGCTAAGACAAATGTGAAGAAGTTAATGAGGAGTTGCACAAGCAGGTACTTATCTAACTACAATTCACCTGAATATTATTGCATTGGATTCAGATGCTCTCTTCCAGTCAACGTATATTGGCAAAGTAAGGAGATAATCACTATTTAATGCAGATGTCAACATCAGATCCCTAGCTGAAAGTTCTTCAAACTGAGCATTATACAGAAGTTGCACAAAAGCACGCTGGAAGCGAGTGGCAACAGCAACTCTGCATACAATTTGGCATAATGTCAGGTCCAGCTTAGACATGAAATGAAACATAAGACTAACATGAACCAAACTGAACAGAGAATTTTAAAGACATCATTCAACCATGTTGAACCTGCTCGTAAGCCATGTATTATTCTCGACCAGAACCTTACCCCGAAGATTGGCGGGAAAAAAGGATACAAAGAGAAATTTGTGTTTTAGCATATACTTGTGCAGGTTCTTTCTTCTTTTCCTCTTTCATATGGAAAAGAATAAGAAGAAAAGGGAAAACATGCATGTAAGTGCAGGCTATCCACATAGAGTAGGAAAAAAAACAGAATAACAAAGGACTATCTGCTGAAGCAACATAAGTTAAAACTGATGGAGTTTCGCAGCACTTCACTTTGCTGTTTCAGTTCACTCAAATCAAAAAAATAAAAAAACGTAGCAATCCATATCTGGGACTTAGTGGAGAAGTTACGGGAAGTGATTCCCGACTTGATCACCATGACCCAAAGCCCTATCAAAATGAGCGAGAGTCAAACTACCAGGTAAGCAATAACTACACCGCACTAAACTCTCTCTATATTCCTTCCCCGATCAATATACTAACTAGATCGTCTGAGCCTCTTGGGCCGGTACCACACCGGTGTCTTGAAGGTGTCCTTCCAGGTGGCTACGACGGCAGGGTAACTCTTGCATCATCAGAATCTAACATGAGACCTGATGCTTCATGAGGCACCCATGTACCAAGTGATTTAAGTTTGGACTTGTTGTTGGGTCAAACCAAGGATCAAATGCAAACACACACACACAATGGACACCAAATATATAGTGGTTCCTCAAAAATATGGGTACGTCCACTTTGAGAGGCTTCACTAACTTTCGGTTTGAAACACAACCGAGAATGGAGGGAGGAGATACAAACGTTCTCTCGACTCTACCTCTTACAAACTCTCTCACTCAACCTCACAGACACTCTCTGTGGTTTTCTCTCTTACAACACTCTTGTATCACTCTGTTTTTCTTGTGTTGTTCTTTTTTCACACACCATATACAGGCTATATATATACACAATAATATCATGCACAGACAAACACCACTTGCACAGGCGTGGGTTGAGAAGTCTTCAAGCGCAGCCAATCTTGACTTCGGTGAAGTTGAGAGCTTGTCTGCATATGGTTGTCTTTGTTGTATACGGCAGACTTTGGTTTTTGGCTTCTCTGCATGTGGATGTGGATGTTGTTGAAGAGCATGCGTAGAGGGGTGGTTGGCATGCAGGCGGCTTTGGAGATATGGAACTTACAATTCTCCCCCTTCCATATCAATCAGAGGAGAACGTCTTCACTTGATCTCCCCCTCACTGCCAATTGGGGGCTGGTGTTAAACCAGCTTCTTTTTTGCAAACTTCTAGTTTTTCTCTGGACAAGCTCTTGGTCATCATATCTGATCCATTATCATCTGTGTGAATCTTCTCTAGCTGTAGAAGTTTATCTTCGAGCACGTCACGGATCCAGTGATACCTGACGTCGATGTGCTTGGACCTTGAGTGGAAGGTTGAATTTTTGCTAAGATGAATAGCACTCTGACTGTCACAGTATATGACATACTTTTCCTGCTCTTGTCCCAGTTCTTGAAGAAACTTCTTCATCCACAAGATCTCTTTGCATCCTTCTGTTACTACAATGTATTCAGCTTCTGTGGTGGATAAAGCAACACACTTTTGTAATCGGGATTGCCATGAAACTGCTCCCCCTGCAAAATTGATTAGGTATCCCGATGTGGATTTTCTGGAGTCACTGTCTCCGGCCATGTCTGCGTCTGTGCAACCTTCCAATAAAGGTTTACCACTACCAAAGCATAAACAAATATTGGTAGTTCCTCTAAAATACCTGAGAATCCATTTTACTGTTGCCCAATGGTCCTTTCCAGGATTTGACAGATACCGACTGACAACTCCAACTGCATGAGCAATATCAGGCCTCGTGCATACCATGGCGTACATCAAACTTCCAACTGCTGAAGCATAAGGCACTTTCTTCATTTCTGCTTTTTTTGTCTCACGTGAAGGACACTGCTTCATATTCAACTTGAAGTGGCTTGCAAGTGGAGCACTGACTGGTTTTGCTTTGCTCATGTTGAACCTTTCAAGAACTTTGCCAATATACCTTTCTTGAGATAACCAGAGCTTGTGTTTCAGTCTGTCTCGAGAAATCTGCATTCCCAAGATTTGTTTTGCCGGTCCCAACTCCTTCATAGCAAATGACTTGCTCAGTTCCTTCTTCAATTTGTTGATCTTGCTGCTATCATAGCCAACGATCAACATATCATCGACATATAGCAAGAGGATGATAAAATCTCCATCAGGAAATTTCTTGACAAATACACAATGATCTGCAGTGGTTCTGTTGTACCCATTCTGGTCCATGAATGAATCGAACTTTTTGTACCAATGTCTTGGTGCTTGTTTGAGCCCATAGAGACTCTTCCTCAATCTGCACACAAGATTTTCTTTTCCTCTAGTTCTGAATCCTTCAGGTTGCTCCATGTAGATTTCTTCATCCAGATCACCATGTAAAAATGCGGTCTTTACATCCAGTTGTTCGATCTCTAGGGTCAAGCTGGCTGCCAAGCCAAGAACAACTCGGATGGAGGACATTTTCACTACAGGTGAAAATATTTCTTCAAAATCAATGCCCTTCTTCTGACCGAATCCCTTCACAACCAGTCTTGCCTTGTACCTTGGTTGTGGATTATTTTCTTCAGACTTCAGTTTGAATACCCATTTGTTCCTGAGAGCTTTCCTTCCTTGCGGTAACTTGACCAAGTCATATGTATGGTTCTCATGCAGCGATTTCATCTCTTCCTGCATGGCTTTCATCCACTCCGCATTTTTACTGTCTTCAATAGCTTCCTGATAGCTCTCTGGTTCTCCCCCGTCACTAAACATCACGTACTTTGCGGAGGAATATTTGCGATTCGGTTGTCGCTCTCTGGAAGATCTCCTTGTTTGAGGATCAACCGGATTTTCTTCTGTAACTGGTTCAGGTTCTGCACCGTCATCAGCTGGATCTCCTTGAATAGCTCCCCCATCATTTTCTGCTCTCGGTGAGGGAACCGGGTCTAGATTAGCTGGTAACTCTTCAGGTGGATCTGATTTCTTCTGTTTTTCAAGATCTTCAATGGTCTGATCTTCGAAAAATACCACATCTCTACTTCTGATGACCTTCTTGTTGATAGGATCCCAGAGTCTGTAACCAAACTCTTCATGGTCATATCCCAGGAAGATGCACTGTTTGGCCTTTCCGTCAAGCTTGGATCTTTCATCTCTGGGGATGTGGACAAATGCTCTGCAGCCAAACACCTTCAAGTGTTTGTAGGAAACATCTTTCCCTCTCCATACTTTCTCTGGAACATCACAGTTTAATGGAACTGAGGGAGATAGGTTGATTAAGTCAACCGATGTTCTCATTGCTTCACCCCAGAACGGAGTTGACAACTTGGCATTAGATAACATGCACTGGATCCTTTCGCAGATGGTTCTGTTCATTCTTTCTGCAAGGCCATTATGTTGAGGACTTTTCGGCACTGATTTTTCGAGTCTGATGCCGAAGCGTCTGCAATACTCCTCGAATGGTCCTCTGTACTCGCCACCATTGTCTGCACGTACGCACTTTAGCCTTTTCCAGTTTCTCTTTCAACCTTTACATGAAACTCCTTGAACACTTCCAGCACCTGGTCTTTAGTTTTCAAGGCAAAGGTCCATAATTTCCTGAAATGATCATCAATGAATGTGACAAAATAGAGGGCACCTCCATGAGTTCTGGTTTGCATGGTGCAAACATCCGTGTGTACGAGATCTAGAATGTTTGGTCTTCTAGATGGAGGGGAACTGCGGAATGCAACTCTATGATGTTTCCCCATGATGCAGTCGACACAGGTGTGTAATGGAGTACCTTTCATTCCAGGTAAGAGTTCTTTTCTGGCAAGGACCTTGAGTCCTTTCTCACTCATATGACCGAGTCTTTTGTGCCATAACTCGGTGGATACTTCTTTCTCCATCGTATTCACCTCAACTCTGCACAGTTTTGCTTGCGTTGTGTAGAGAGAGCTGGTCTTCTTTCCTCTGGCCACCACAAGATTGCATTTGGTGAGCTTCCACTTGCCATCACCAAAATGACTGTTATAGCCTTCATCATCGAGCTTGCCGGTAGAGATCAGGTTGAGACGAATATCTGGAACATGTCTCACATCTTTGAGGAGTAGTTTGCATCCATTGTTGCTTTCCAAAAGAATATTGCCCCTGCCGGTAATTTTGGATGCTCCTTGGTTTCCCATCTTCATAAGTCCGAAGTCACCACTGGTGTAGGATGTGAACATATCCTTTCTCGAAGTGATGTGACAGGAAGCACCTGAGTCAATAACCCAGGTAGAATCTTCGGATGTGAAGTTGACACACTCATCATCTTGAACGATGACGAGCCCTTCTCCGGCTGTTGCTACTGCTTCTGAGGTAGTTTCTTCACCTCTATTTCTGGTCTGTTGTCCAGATTGTTCGGCTTTTAGCTTCCTGCATTCTCTGATAAAATGGCCTGGCTTCCAGCAGTGATGACAGGTTTTGTCTCTTCTGAAAGTAGACTTTGATCGCCCACGATGCTGTGGCTGATTGCGATGGTTTCCGCTTTTGCTTCTACCGCGCCATTCTTTTATTTCTCGTCTTTCAGTGACAAGAGCTTCTGACTCCGGATGATATCCTTCTTCCTTTCTTCTTGCTTCCTCGTTCAGCATTCTGTCTTTTGCCATTTCCATGTTAATTATTCCATCTGGAGCTGAGTTGCTTACAGAGACAACTAGCGTATCCCAACTTTTCGGAAGAGAGTGTAATAGAAATACTGTCTGCATCTCATCTTCTATAGTCATTTTCATCGAGTTGAATTGATCCAACAGCCCCTGGAATTCGCTCATGTGTTCTGACACACTTTTGTCGTCTTTGTATTTAAGATTCACCATACGGCTCAAAAGATTTACCTTGTTCTGAGATGTCTTCCGTGCGTACATCTTCTCCAATTTTTGCCAAAGAGCATAAGCATCATTGTCGTTGGCAAAATTTTGGTAAATGTTTTTGTCGATCCATTGTCTGATTTGGGCGGCACATTTTCGGTTGAGTACCGTCCAGTCTACGTCGGTCATGTCCTTCGGTTTGCCATCAGGTGCATCGTCGGTCCTTTTGATCGGCTTCCACAGATCTTTAATATACAAAAGATCCTCCATCTTTGACTTCCACAATGAATAGTTGGTTGCGGTCAATCTGATCATTGTTCCGGATCCTGAATCTTCCATCGAAACTGAATCTTTAAGCCCTCTTGGCTTGTTTGATATATTCGGAGTGGAATCAAGCGAAACGGAGTGTACCGTTGCGTCCGGAACGGTCGAAAACCTTAAGATCACCTCTGACTGAGCTCAATTCCGACTTCGGATGAGTCCGGAATAGTCAAAACAACGGCGAGGGGTAAAACTGTAATTTTGCAAAGTTGGTGATGACGTGGCAGCAGCAGAGGGTGACACGTGGCAGTACATGTGGCAAGGTGTCAGTGGTGACACGTGGCAAGTGACGTGGCTGAATGGTTGGCTGACATGTGGCAGAACACGTGGTAGTGTCAGGGGATGACATGTGGCAAGGGGGTGACGTCAGCAGTGACGTGGCACCCTTGCTAACGTCAACTGTGACGTCAGCGCGTGGTTCTCACGCGCGGCTGAGCGTGAGGCGCGTGGGGCGCGTGGGCCTCACGCGCGCTGGAGGTAGACGACGCGTGAGGCGCGTGACACCGAGGATGCTGACGCGCCGGTCTTCAGGCGGCGGTTGACGGGAAATTCTTCCTGGTTTGATGGGTCGTCCGAAAACAGGGGTGGTGTGGTGATTTGATCACTGGTATGGTTCGAAATTGACCTTGAAGTTTCGACTGTGTTTTTGCCGGTAGGCTCTGATACCACTTTGTTGGGTCGAACCAAGGATCAAATGCAAACACACACACACAATGGACACCAAATATATAGTGGTTCCCCAAAAATATGGGTATTTCCACTTTGAGAGACTTCACTAACTTTCGGTTTGAAACACAACCGAAAATGAAGGGAGGAGATACAAACATTCTCTCGACTCTACCTCTTACAAACTCTCTCACTCAACCTCACAGACACTCTCTGTGGTTTTCTCTCTTACAACACTCTTGTATCACTCTGTTTTTCTTGTGTTGTTCTTTTTTCACACACCATATACAGGCTATATATATACACAATAATATCATGCATAGACAAACACCACTTGCACAAGGCGTGGGTTGAGAAGTCTTCAAGCGCAGCCAATCTTGACTTCGGTGAAGTTGAGAGCTTGTCTGCATATGATTGTCTTTGTTGTATACGGCAGACTTTGGTTTTTGGCTTCTCTGCATGTGGATGTGGATGTTGTTGAAGAGCATGTGTAGAGGGGTGGTTGGCATGCAGGTGGCTGTGGAGATATGGAACTTACACTTGTAATAACGAAAGCATGCTAATATAGAAAGAAATGATGACTAACCTGGATTCCTCGACATTATTGGGTGAAGAAGCAAAGCTGGAAGCCATAGAATTGTTTGATTCCTCCACGCTAAGCGTCTTCCCAGTACCATTTTGATGTATAGGCAAGTCAAACTTACTCTGGTCAGACACAGAAGTGGCACCATCTAATTTGGTTTCCAATTCCATGGTTCGAGTAAGGTTATAGTCCACTCGCATTTCCTCTAAAATACTTTTATGTTGGGCGTGAAGAATTGACTCCAAACACCTGAAATTTTCACAAACATGTACGCTGCATTCAAACAATAGCTCAAAAACAAAATATTATATATGTATATGTATATGAGGGGTTTTTTGGAACTTACGAAGACAGAAGAATGAATTGGTCGATTTGTTCCTGCGAATCAAACATGAGTATAATGGATTTGAGAAGGTCGGACTTAGAAACAGAGATGTGTCCCTGTCTAGGCACTTGAATCCCACCTAATTCTTTGGGTTGGACATTGTTGTGCTTTAAAATTGGAAGCTCGCTAGCTGGAGCATCCTTAATAATTTGATTGTTGGTTGTGAATTGACAGTGACAACTCATAGAGCTCTTTGATGAAAAATGGCGAGGCCATTGATACAGATAATTATGAGGATGATGGTAAAGATGCAACATCGATCCCACCCACCAAATATGAATAGGCAATGAATTAGAATTAGAGTCAGTTGGACTTCACGCCATAAGGATTGTGGATAAGGAAAACGAGTCGAACAATTTTAGTGGTTGAATAACCTATTTGGTTGAGTGGCGGGGGTTTTGTGATTTTGGAGAGAGTCGTGGGACAAATGTTAATTTTTTCCCTAAAATTCAAGTAAATACTATTTAAATACTTTTCAATGGGAAACGCCACCCGTTTAAAGTAACAAATTATAACTTTTTTATATTAATTAATACATTATATTCCAAAACTAAATATCATTTTAATTAGGGTAAACGGCAAGAAATCCCCCAAACTATATTCTCTCTCTCAACTAACCCCCTAATTTTTTAAAGCGGCACAAAACCCCCCAATCTATTCCCTATGGTGCAGAATTCAAAAAAGTAGTTTTACTAATTACATTTTCATCCCCTTTTATTTTACTAATTACACTTTCACCCCTTATTACAAAATATATATATATATATATATTACGAAAATTACAATTTGATTTTTTTATATAAAATTCTAAATAAACATATAAAATTCCAAAATATATATATATAATTCGTAAAAAATATATAAAATTTGAAAAAACATATAAAATTCAAAAAAATTATATAAAATTTGAAACAATATATAAAATTCGAAAGAAACATATAAAATTTGTAAACAATATATAAAATTCGAAAAAATATATAAAATTCTAAAAATATATATATAATTCAAATATATATATAAAAAGTGTGACTGATCCTCTCCAGCTATCTGCAGAGCTATTTCAAGGGTCACGATGATGACACATGCCCCACTAATTTCCTCTCACAATTTCTTATTCAACACTTATTTCTTTCTCTCTCTACCACTTTCCTCTCTCCATCACTATCATTTTTTCTCTCTACAAATAAATATAAAATAAAAATTATATAAATAATATTTTAATCAAAATTATATAAAATAAAAATAAAAATTAAATATATTAATATTTTAATCAAAATTATATAAAATAAAATTCAAAATAAAAAAATTAATCGACTAACTATACCGATTAAAGGGTCCCTTGGTACCAAATCTAGGAGTGCACACAATTTCGGTTCGCTTCCAATTTTGACCGAAACTAGAATCAAACAGATACTTTCGGTTTCTTAAAAATGAGAACCGAAACTGAACCGTTAATTTTGATTCAAATATTAATATATTCACGGTGCGGTTCGCTTTTGATTCCGACCGAAATCAGAATCGAATCGATACTTTTGGTTCTTTAAAAAGTAGAATCGGAACCGAACCGTTAATTTTTATCCAAATATAAATATATTTAATTTCGATTAAAATATTTTAATAAAGTATCGGTTCGATTCCGATTTCGGCCACCAATGTGGGGCATGTGTCGCCATCGTGGCCCTTGAAATAGCTCTGCAGAGAGCTGGAGAGGATCTGTTACCTTGGCTAATGACTCTGAGGCTTGTCCACTTAATATTCAGTCACACTTTTTATATATATATATTTGAATTTTATATATTTTTTAGAATTTTATATGTTTTTTGAATTTTATATATTGTTTACAAATTTTATATATTTGTTTCGAATTTTATATGTTTTTTTCCGAATTTTATATGTTTTTTTCAAATTTTATATATTGTTTCAAATTTTATATATTTTTTCGAATTTTATATGTTTTTTCAAATTTTATATATGTTTTACGAATTATATATATATTTTCGAACTTTATATGTTTATTTCGAATTTTATAAAAAAAATCAAATTGTAATTTTCGTAATATATATATATATATATATATATATATATATAGTAATAAAGGGTGGAAGTGTAATTAGTAAAATAGGAGGGGATGGAAGTGTATTTGCATATTACAGCTAAGGGGTAAAGTGCATGCTTTAAATAGTTTTTTTTTCCGGGGAGGGGGAGGGTTAGATTAGGGGGGTTTCTTGCAAAAGCTCAATAGTTTGGGGGGGTTTCTTACCATTTACCCTTTTTATTACAGGGTAATTTGCATTGTCACCCACAGAGGTTTAGGTCAATTTCACCTAGCGGCCAGTCAACGCATTAGTTTACAAATACACCCCTTAAGCTTTAAAAAGTCTTGCAGTGACACTACTTTGAGTCATGAAAGTCAAGTTTACTATAAGTGTGAAAATTTGCTTACATCAAAAGATACCTTTATTGAGGCACTAATGGCCAAATTTATATCGTTCAATCCCATAATGTTTTCCCTATTTAATAGGATCATGCTCCCATTATATGGGATCATTACCTATTTGATTAATAACTACCCACTATCTTTTGGTAGTGGATCGTTATTTCTTATTATCCAAGGGAATGATGTGCTATTTATTGTACATAGGCTTGAAATCATGGGCCAGATAATCATTTATATATACATGAGCCTAGACACATATGACTCTTCAAACGGGTTTGGGCCTGTTAAATTTCTACTATTTACACTAGCCCCATTCAGGTCTTGCATATGAGTTCATGGGCTTGACCCGAATTTCACCGAAATGATTGCTTTACAACTGTAGGATGACGTCAGCGTCATAATTGTTAAGAGGCGTGTGGTTTTTGAAATTCAGAAAGACGACTGCATGTTCCACTTTCACCGTGTTTGAGGCATTGGGAATCGATGCGCCTCCTCAGCCATTTAATGACGGCGGTTGGTATGTCTGAGTGTATATAAGCCTTCTTTTGGCTTCATTTTTTATTATCACTTTCTCATCTCTTTCTTATAGTTCTAAGCAATCATCTCTCAAGTCTTTGCCGATATCTACAGTTCGACTGTCGGAGCTTCACCGAACTTCTCACCGGAATATTTTGTGTAAGTTGATATTTTTCATCATGTCTAGTAGTGATGCTTCAAGGTCGACCGAAGGGACAATTCCTCAGGAATATGGAGGATCTGATGTATCGAGCCCCCCTTCCGTGAACCCATCTTCTTCATCTTCACCTTTTTCCTCTTCGCCTTTAATCAGTCGCCCGAACCCACCTAGCTTAGGAATTCCAGCGTCGGACCATCATGAGGGGTTTATGTTTCTGAGATGCACAATGGGGTAGATGTGCCTACTATTCTGCCTGTTGGGGCTTCTGTTCGTGTTCATTTTGTAAGGGCAGATGCACCTAAAGGCATTCCTATTGGGGTCTCCATTGAATCAACCCCTTTTACGGCTGAACCTCTTGAAGCACATAAGAGAAAAACTGTGAATATCAAGAGTCTGAGGAGGGATTGCAAGATCCCTAAAGATGTGATTCTGAAGGAGTATGACCCTTCTTATGATTTTAGAATAGGAGACGGAGTGGGTCCGGATGAAGTGCTGATGTCTGCTCTTCAAATCAAGGCATTTCGGTTCCCTTTTCCTCCCTTATTTCATTTCATTTTCTTTACCCTAGGGATTTCCCCTCTGCAGGTCAACCCAAACTTTATTCGGATAATATCCATGTTGATCCTGATAAATAGAGATACGAATCTGGCACTGGGTTTAGCTGATCTGCTCCTATGTTATAAAATTGTGGATCTGAAGGACTGTGAGGGGAGGTACAACTTTTACCCCTTCAATGGTCGGTCCATCTGCAATGGAACAAAAAAAACGGAGAAGTATTGGAAGGAAAAGATGGTTCTGGTGAAGGGGCGTGTTTCTATCCTTATTCTAAGAAATAGCCGATCCCGAGAGTTTTTGGGCGTCTGGCCCTTCTTCCCTTTTCTTTTATACATAAGGAGTCATGCCTCTGCTCTGGGTGTGATCAACTAAGAGCGGATTTTGTATATAAATTTTAGGTTTTGATGATAGGGATATAGTGGCTCAGGATGTAGAGGCCCGTTTTGCTCTGCTAAAATCTAAGGTCTGCCGGACCGTAAATCGTGCACTGACCTGCTTACTCCTGCCAATTTGCAGGGTATATCAAGGTTAGACGTCAGATTCAGAAAAATGCTGAATCCGATCAAACCCATACTCGAAGATGATGATAATGAGGTGGAGGAGGTGACTCTACCACCAATGGAGAATGAACAAGTGCCTTCAAATTCTGAACCTCAAGTTGTGACTGTCGCAGTGGCGGGTGATGCATCCGGGTCTGCTCTCATTCAAACCACTATCCCTGACTTACTTAATTCTTCATCTGTTTGGACCAGACCTATGGTTGAGGACAGACCTGCCAAGAGGAGGAAACACAAGGGCAAGGACAAGAGCTCAGGGTCCTCTGATCAAGTTGCTCCCAGTATTACTTCCATGGCTGCGATGATAGCTCGGGCAAAGGATCTTTGGACGCCTGAGGAGCTTGAGGTCCAAAGAGAGGTCAATCTTGACGATATTATTGCTCGGACTCCTGGCTTGATAATGGGGGTATGTTTTTACCTGACCTTGAGTTGCTTTCTTTGTTTTAATACGTTTTGGTGATATACTTTCCCATGCAATTTTTTTCTAGGCTCTTTTTAGCACGAACGCCTTGTGTTTGCATCATGAGGCTAACGTTAAGAAGATTGAGTGCCTCAAGTCCGATCTGGCCGAGAGGGATGAAAGAGAGAGAGAGTTGAGGGCTCAGTTAGGGGAGTTTCCTTCCAAGGTCATTAAACTAGGGGATGAACTTGTGAAGGCAAAGGAGCTGAATGTAAAATTGTCCAGTGAGAAGGACAAGATTGCCTCTGATCATGAAGATCTTCAGCATCAGTTCGGCATATCCCAGTCTACTATGGAGATGTGTAAAAAGGGAGGTACTGACATTCATGAGCACTATTCAATGATCAATCGGATAGTGGCTGGGGAATTCTGACGAAAAGGCTTTAATACTAGAGTGAAAGATCCAGCAAAGAGGAAGATTAAGGATCCCGATGCCATGGATAAGGCCCTATGGGTGAAGATGCCCTATGTCAGCCCAGAACCCAGTCATGCTCAGAACCTTTTTACCGAATTCATCAAAGGATATCTGCCTGCTGACCCCCTCAACCCTTCTATTGAATTCTTCCCTCCGACCGAGCATGTCAACTCTTTAGGGAATGACTTTAGCGGTCCAAGCCATACTTAGGCTTTTTGTAATACTGTACTTTGTATTATGCCCTTCGGGCAATTTTGTAACAGATAATAATTTTATTTTATGAATTTGATCTGTATTTTTTCTATCTCTACTTCTATCTTTAAAAATATTGAATTCCTTTGATAATTCGAATCAGGCTTACTAGCCTCTATTATTTCAATACTTAGGAGATCTTCAATTTTGATCCTCTGAAAGTGTGAGTTAAACTTATGAGTCTCTGTCATTTCAACACTTTTAGGAAATATTTTAAATTTTGATCCTCTGAAAGTGTGAGTCAGGCTTATGAGCCTCTATCATTTCAACACTTTTAGGAAATATTTTAAAATTTGATCCTCTGAAAGTGTGAGTCAGGCTTATTAGCCTCTGTCATTTCAACACTTAGGAAATATTTTCAATTTTGATCCTCTGAAAGTGTGAGTCATGCTTATGAGTCTCTATCATTTCAACACTTTTAGGAAATATTTTAAATTTTGATCCTCTGAAAGTGTCAATCAGGCTTATGAGCCTCTGTCATTTCAACACTTAGGAAATATTTTCAATTTTGATCCTCTGAAAGTGTGAGTCAGGCTTATGAGCCTCTGTCATTTCAACACTTTTAGGAAATATTTTCAATTTTGATCATCTGAAAGTGCGAGTCAGGCTTATGAGCCTCTGTCATTTCAACACTTTTAGGAAATATTTTCAATTTTGATCATCTGAAAGTGCGAGTCAGGCTTATGAGCCTCTGCCATTTCAACACTTTTAGGAAATATTTTCAATTTTGGACTTCTGGTTTTGTGAATCTGGCTATTTTGACTTATTTACAAGATGAAAGGATGACCATCTTTTATTATAATAAGGAAATTACAAAATATCAGCATTTGACTCAGCTAGAATAACAGACTTGGAAATTTAAAAAAAACACACGAATGTGGCTAGGCTCGAATACCTCTGCCTATTTATTCTACTCATAAAAACATAATGAACTTGTCAAGGATAATACATCTCCAGCCGTGAGGCATTCTGTGAATTGGGTTCCATATAGCCATCATTATGCCTGAGGTGATAAGCCCCACGTCCAATGACTTCTACGACTGTGTATAGTCCTTCCCAAATTTTCCTGAGCTTGCAGATTAATCCGATCTTCTTTCTTAGAACCATATCGCCCACCTGGAATTCACGCCTTCTGACTTTCTTGTTGAAGGCGATTCTGACCCTCTGATGATAGGCTGCTAGTCTGATAGCGGCTTGATCTCGTTTTTCCTCGAGCAAATCTAGCTCCTCAACAAGTTGTTTGATGTTCAATTCTTCTTGGTACAGCTCTGTTCTGGCAGTTGGCACTACATGCTCTGTTGGGATGACTGCCTCTGTCCATAAGCAATTGAGAATGGTGTTTCTCTTGTAGGGAGTCTTGATGTCGTCTTGTAGGACCAGAGTACTTCTGGAAGTTTATCTGGCCACGTTCCTTTAAGATCCTCCAACTTCTTCTTCAGAGTATTCAGTATTGTTCTGTTGGACCTTTCGGCTTGACCATTTCCTTGAGGGTATGCGGCTGATGATGTTTTTAGTTGAATCCCATGTTCATTGCAGAACTGTCTAGTCCACCAATTATCCAGATTCGTTCTATTGTCGATCACTATCACCCTTGACACCCCGAATCTGCAGATGATGTTGGTCCATATGAACCTGATTACATGTATGTGAGTGATGGTGGAATAAGATTCTGCTTTGACCCATTTTGTGAAGTAATTAGTCGTTATTAGCACTTGATTTACTGATTTGAGGGCCATTGGGAGTGGCCCTACTGCATCGATCCCCCATTGTGCAAATGGGTGTGGACTAAAGATGGGATTCAGTAACTCTGGTGGTGGATGGATGAAGTCTCCATGGAACTAACACTTCTTGCACCTTCGGACATAGGTTTTAGTGTCTTGAGAGAGATAAGGCCAGAAATACCCCTGACTTAAGACTTTATGGGCCAATGCTCATCCTCTAGAGTGATTTCCGCACGATCCTTCATGGATTTTTTTCATTACGGCCGATGCCTCTGAAGGTGTGAGGCACCGGAGGTATGGGCCACCAAAGGATTTTCTATAAAGTTGTCCATGCAACAAGGCATATCTGGCTGATTTCATGCGAATTTTCTGAGCTTCTATTTTATAATCTGGAAGGATGCCATTCTTGAGGTACTCTACTATGGGGTCCATCCAACTTGGCTCCCAAGGTATTATGTACACGATGTCTAGTTGTTGGATGCTCGGGACGTCTAGGTAGTCGATCGGGGCGACTCTGGTCAAATCTTGATTATTGACGGATGCCATATTAGCTAGTCGATCTGCATTCTCATTTTGTTCCCTGGGGATCTGACTAAGGGTATATTGCTCCAATTTGTCTAACTCCATATGAGCTAGTTTCTTATAGGGCTACAGCTTCTCCCCTGCATCATACTCGTCTTGAACTTGCTTGACCACCAACTGTGAGTCACTAAATATATGAAGTCTTCTGATGCAGAGGCTCTGAGCCAATCGTAGTCCTGCTAGGAGTGCTTCGTATTCGGCTTCGTTGTTGGTAGCAGGAAACTCCAGACGGATTGACTGTTGGATTCGAGTCCCATCTGGTGTTATAATTTCGAGCCTGATTCCTGAATCCGCTGATCCAACTGATCCATCTACATATAATGTCCACTCGGGTTTATTTGGCTCAACCAGAATTGATTATGGTTCTGCTTCGAGGAGAAAATCAGCTAAAGCTTGACCTTTAATGGCTGTTCTCGGTATATATGTGATGTCGAATGTTCCGAGTTCTAGCGCCCATCTGGTGATTCTTCCAGTCAAATCTGGCTTGGTCATGATGGCTCTTATAGGCATGGTGGTTGGTACCACAATTGGATGGGTCTTAAAATAATGCCTCAAGCGTCTCTTTGCATTGATTAGCGAAAGAACGACTCGCTCTGCCGTAGTATATCTGGTTTCAGCATCAGACAGAGACTTACTACTGAAGAAGACTGACCTCTGGCATTTTTTATCATTCTTCACTAATATTGCACTGGTCGAAGCTGCTGATACTGCAAGGTACAGATGTAATGGCTCTCCAGGGCTCGGTGAGGTGAGGATTGGTGGATTTTGGTGGTACTGCTTTAATTTTTGAAGGGCCTCGGCTTTTGGGTCCCCATACGCTTCTTTTTCCGCCTTTGATTTCCTGAAAGAATGGTTTGCATCGATCTGTCAATCGGGATACAAATCGGCTCAGTGCAGCTACTATTCTTGTCAGGATCTGGACCTCTTTTTGCGTCTTTGGCTCTTCACAGCTTATTAGAGCCTTGACTTGTGAGGGGCTGGCTTTGATTCCTGTTTGGTTGACGATATGACCGAGGAATTGCCCGGATGAGACTCCGAACAAGCATTTGGTAGGGTTGAGCTTCATCCCATACTTTCTGAGTGCACCGAACACTTCTTCGAGGTGCCTGGGGTGATCGTCTTTCCTTATGCTTTTCACCACTATGTCATCTATCTAGGCTTCAACCTTGATCCTCATCTGATCTTTGAATGTCCTTTTGACAAGCCTCTGATAAGTGGCACCTACATTTTTAAGTCCAAAAAGCATTACTTTATAGCAGTACGTACCTTCTTCGGTGATAAATGATGTTTTCTCCTCATCGGCCTGATTCATCGGGATTTGGTTGTAGTCGGAGTATGCGTCAAGAAATGAGAGTCTCTCATATCCTGATGTGGCGTCAACCATCTAATCAATTTTCGGCAGAGGAAAACAATCTTTTGGGCAAGCTTTGTTTAAATTGGTGATGTCCACGCATACCCTCCATTTCCCATTCTTCTTTTTTACTACCACCACATTTGATAGCCATGATGGATACTTGACTTCCCTTATGAATCCAGCTTCTAGCAGCTTTCCCACCTCCTCGGATATGATTTGGTTCATTTCTACACCGAACCTCCTTTGCTTCTGCCTCACCGGTTTGACCTCTGGATCCACGTTTGAGTTATGATGAACGATAAAGGGATATATGCCTGGCATATCAAGATGAGACCAAGCGAATACGTCTGAGTTTAATTGGAGGAAGTTGACCATCTTGTTCTTTTCTTCTTTCTGCAGGTATGAGCCAATAAATATGACTCTGGTGTGGTTTGTCTGACTAACATTCACCTCTTCTAGGGGCTCCGTGGTTGTCTGAGTTTCCTGACCCTCAGAGGAAGGGTCTGACTGTAATTGCTATTTCTCGTTGTACAAGGACTTTTCTGATGCTTCCATGACTTGTTTATTCTTAGGATTCAGATCCTTCAGAGTTATTGAATAGCATTCCTTTGCTACTACTTGCTCTCCAGGGGTATCTGTCATGTCCACTCTATTCGGGTCAAGACATCGCATAACCTGATGGAGAGTTGAAGGAACTTCTTCCATCTGATGGATCCAGCCTCATCCCATCAGTAAATTGTATGATGGCTTGACATACACCACTACAAAGCTTTCTTTCAAGGTTCGACATGCAGCCGATACTGAGAGCTGGACTACTCCTATTGGCTCAACACGTCGTCCGTCAAAACCAGCTAGAGGTGTCTGAGTTGGGCATACCTACGACACATCAATTCCGATTTTGTCGAAAGCCCAATTGGTCATGATGTTGGTGCTGCTCCCTAGATCAATCATCACACGTTTGATCAAACAATTAGCTACCAGAAGAGTAATTACCAGAGGATCTTCGTGGGATGTCTGAACATTCTGCATATCGGCCTTTGAAAACGTAATTCTTGACTCTTCTTAGATGAGGGTTGTTTGACAAATTTCACCGATACGCTTGAGTTTATATGCCTTTCGTAGCTTTGACCTTCAGCTTCCTTCGGACTAAATGTCCTCTTCACCTCCTTGGACCATGTGGATGACCCTCACTGGTTGTCCTGTTGTAGAGTTATTCTGTGGTGTCCGATTTGACCTGTCTGGCCTTGGCTGATCCTTCATTATGTAGTCTGTAAGTTCCCCTTTAGCGATCATTGCTTCGATTTGCCTTTGGAGGTTCTTGCAATCGTTTGTATGATGCCCATACTCATTGTGGAAGGCACAGTGCTTGGTCATGTCCCTCAACTCCATCAGTTGTCTGATCGGTGGAGGTGGTCTGAAAATTCCTTTGCTTTTATTTTCTTGAAAGAGTTTTCCCAGGCTAGTCTTGAGCAGAGTTGTTCTCTCTTCTGTCCGCTGATGCTTATCTAGTAGTCTGGATGATGAGGTTTGTTGGGATGGCCTGGGTCGTTGAGGCCTCTGATCCCTCATCCTTTCTTTAGATTTTGCCTCCAGTGTTGCTAGTGAGGCTCTTCTCTACCTGACTGCTTCCTCTTCTTCTATTCTGAGATACCCTTGCACTCTGGAATTGAGCTCGCCGATGTTGATAGGGGGGCATTTTACTAGCGAAGAATGGAATTTGTGCCAGGGATGACCGCCATACGGAATGCCTCTACTGCTGACAGCTGGTCGCAGTCATCAATAGAGGACATCTCCACGTTGACACTAATTTTCTTCTCTAAACAAAAAACAATAAAATTAAACAATTTAGAAAAACAAAAGAAAAAAGATACTAACAAATAATCCGGAAACAAAAAGGTTGTAATACCAGTTTAAATAACACATGATAATTCCTCATTTCATAATAGTAGTAGGAAAGAGTACGTGCGATGCAACTTACCTAAAAATCTATGATAAGTGATTGAAGTTAAAACAAATTAATAATATTTTTTTCTGGACAATACTTGGATCTTGTCCCATGATGTGGCCAAATTTTTTTTAAAAAAGAATTGACACTAATTCCTATTTTTAATGAATTTTATACCATCTTTATTTTATTTTTTTAAAATTTAGTCACATGTCCCAAGTATTTAAGTAAAGTTTTATTGGACCATATCAGTAGGGAGGACGCACTTGGTTCTCATGAGACATACTTAAATATTGTTGTTTATTTCTTACAACTTTAAAATTTGTGTAACATCGAAGTCTATTGTTAAGCCTATTAATTATATTTATTCACTTACACCAAAAATCTATGATAGATAATTGAAATACAAATAAATGAATAATTTTTATTTCCTGCAAGAACAAGATTTGTTTGAGCATCCAAGTCTTTGGTTAATCCTATTAGTATTAGTTATATTTGTACATAGATTTTGTTTATGAAATCAATGCAATGAAACATAAATAAATTATCAAAAAAAATTTGCACTTTTGAGTATACAAGTATGGCTAGAAAGGTTGATAATCATGTAAGAACATTTATTTATTAATGGCATGATTTTGATCAAAAACCATGTTGAGAGTTGTGAGTTTAGATCAAGTTATTGTGTTAAATGTGTGTATAAAGTAGTGAAGATACAAAGGATATCGAGTGGAATAATGGCTGGAAGCGGCAGTGCAAAGAAGTAAAGATTTCAGAAATATTGGTATTTTGTTCCACCAAGTACTCGGTGGGGGTTGCGACTTGTCGCACGTTGGCACAAAAGTGATGTGAATTACATAATGTTTGCGTATTAATGCACAACTGCGCACGTATACAGGTTCACCGAGTACTCAGTAGAACAGTCACCAAGTACTTGGTAAGTGGCAAAAAATTGGAAATTGCAAAATTGTTTAGGAAGGTTTGTCTTGATAAGTAATTGATTCCTAACCACTTTGGGACATGATTTGAATATGTTATTGGTATATTGGACTATCATTGGTATATTAGTCTATATTTAGAAGACTTAATGGTGGAAGTACGAATCCCGAAAGGAAAAAGATTCTTACCATTAATTGAAGACTCTTCTCTATTTATATGAGTTAAACCTAAGAGATGGTGTGACTTTTTGAGAGATCTCTCCAATTCTTCTACAGTTCATATACTAATGCACAAAGATATATAGAGAGAAAATTATTGAGTGATCATATATATTCTAGTTCTCTCTTGTTATTGTGATTTTCCAATTGTGCTTTTATATCGAAGATCTTTATGCACTATTGAATTATCCATTACTGAAAAATCATCACACTACCTTGTGCAACGTGGTTGCATCGATCTGTTGAAAAGAAGAGCCGTCTGAGTACGGAGATCGAATCAGGAGGCTTCATGGTTATTTGATTCGTTGAGAAGCAGAACCGTCAAAGTACGGAGATCGGAGCGAGAGCTTTGTGGAGCGCGACTGATTCAAGACTGTCAAACGTCGAGTGGAGAAAGGTAGATTAGGAATGATTTGTAAGTCTAAAACTTCATAGAGTCTTGTACGTCTTGATTCATAATGCATTGATACCTGAGCATATCCGTGGTTTTTTACTTGGAGTCTTTCCAAGGTTTTTCCATGTAAAAATATTGGTGTCGTCTCTTGCTTTATTTTTTGCACCTATATTATTTATTGCGTGGATTATTGCTTTAAACAAATTGAATTAAAATTGACTTTTCTGCAATTAAAATTTTAATTTGTCAATTAATTCATAAAAAACTTATTCACCCCCCTTTAGCCTTATTTCACCGTTTTCTAGGTAATTTTAATTGGTATTAGAGCAGGTTTGCCCTGATTTAGGTTAACGACCTAGGGTTAGATCTTGAACTTAGAATATAGACGTACGTCGTAAAGGAGGTTGCATTACTAGTTCCCCTTTATTTGATGGATCAAATTACATGTATTGGAAAGCTAGAATGAAAGTGTTCTTGAAATAAATAGATGTGAACGTTTGGTTTGCCGTAGAAGCAAGATACTCACCTCCCACTATTGTAGATGAGACTACCAAAGAATTAAGAGAAAAATATTCAAGTGAGTGGTCTTTTGCTAAATTTGACAGTGTTAATTGGAATTCTAAAGCTTTGTCTGCAATATTAAATGCCGTGACTGATAGTGATTTTATGAGAATTTCCTTGTGCGATATTGCCAAAGAAGCTTGGGATATTCTCCAAGATATTTATGAAATAACTGATAAAAATTTAGTGTTGGCATCTAATAATGATGAGGTTAAAAAGGTTGCTACAATAAGTACAACTTCTAAGGATGAAAATTATGAGGGTGATGATGATTGTGATGACTCTCTTCAAGCTAAGTATAAAAAACTTTATGACAAGTACACACCTCTTAGCGAAGTTTTCTCAAAATCTATTATTAAATTTAAAAGTGTTGACAAGGAAAAAGAGTCCTTAAGAGAAGAATTAACCAACACTACCCTTAAGCTAAATCAGCTTCAGACACAAAGACATCAATGGTTTGAAGAATTGATTAAGTCTGGAAAGGAAAGGAAGTAGGCTTTGAAGAGTGTTGATGATTTCAATAAGGAATTAACCACTTTAAGATCTAATATAAATGAGAAATCTACGAGGATTGAGGTTTTGGAAAAGGAATTGAATGATGCTAACTCAACTATTCATAAATGGTCTATTAGAACCCTTAAGCTTGATCATATGTTGAGTATAGGTAAATATGTGGGAAACACTAAAGGATTAGGATTTGTAAGAACAACGAATAATTCAAATGTCATTCCCAAAACTACCTTTGTTAAAGCTTCTCAAGTAGCATCTAGTTTCTCTCAAGGTAATTCTGATATAAGAAACATTCTTCCTGTTAAGAAAATTTTAATGTTCAATCTTATGTTAGAAAACCTGTTGAGAGTAAGTTTTCCTTTATCTCTAGGTATCATAAGAGTTTTGATAATGTTTTTCAAAGATTCGTTCCTATATGTTATGACTGTGGAGTGAAATGTCACATTTGACCTTATTGTTCAAAGTTAAAAAGAAATACTTTGAAATAAAAAAGGAAACAGAGAACTCAAACATGACCCAATGTTCATGATCAAATTCGGGTGTTACGTGAAGAGGTAAATAATTTGTCTAATCTGACAAGTAGAACACCAAAAATTATACAGGTTTGGATTAAGAAAGGTGAGCTACATTGTTTTGCTATCAATACTACCCTTAAAGTATGTGATTCTAGTTCATAGTGTTTTGATAGTGGATGCTTTAGGCATGTGAGTGGAAATAGGTCATTATTTGGTTATTTCAAGAGAAGTAATATTGGAACTGCTACTTTTGGTAATGAGAAAAAATCTAAAATTTTAGGAAAGGGCACCATTGTTGCTTCTGGTCTACCTAGATTAGAAGATGTTTATTATGTTAAGGGCCTAAAGGCTAATTTTCTTAGTGTAAGTGTTGAAATTTACTCACATCAATCAATACTTTATTCAGACTATCAAGGTCATATATATAGTTTTAAGCTCATGGATCATGTCCTAAATACATGGGGTCATGACCCACTTTTTCAATAACTACCCACTTCCTTCAGGTAGTGGGCTGTTACTCCCTTTTTTCAAGGAAGTGGCCTAATACTGATGGGCTCGTTTCTATCCTATGGGTTTCATACATGGGCCATTTTTCATTTACAAATACATGGGCTTAACTGATCTTGGACTTTACAAATGGGCTTAGGCCTTAATTTTCACTATTTACACTAGCCCCATTCGGGTCTGGTATACGGATTCGTGGGTTTGACCCGAATCACGATGAGATTAGTGCTTTATAGCTGTGCACAGTGACGTCACCACCATCATTGCGAAGAGGCGTGTGGTTTTCGAATTTCATAAAGGCGGCTGTTGGTTCACCATTCATTGTATTTGAGACCTTGGGAACCGGTGTGTCTCCTCGGTCATTTAATAATGGCGGTTGGTATGTCTAATAGTATAAAAGCACCCCTTTTGTTTCATTTCCGACTCTCATTTTTCCATCTATTTGTTTGTGATTCTAAGCAATAGTCTCTCAAATCTTTGCTGATATCTTCAGTCTGGCAACCGAAGCTTCTCCCATCTTCTCGTTGGAATTATTTGTGTAAGTTGATATCCTTCGTTATGTCTGGTAGTGATACTTCTAGGTCGACTGAAGGAACCATTACTTTGGAGTATGGAGGATCTGATGCACCTAGTCCCCCTTCCATTAATCCGTCTTTTTCATCTTCACCTTCTTCCTTTTTGCCCTTAACCAGTTGTCCGAACCCTCCCAACTCAGTAGCTTCAGTGCCTGATCGTTATGAGGGGACTTTGGCTTTCGAGGTACATAATGGGGTGGATGTGCTTGACATTCTGCCCGTTGGGGCTTCTGCTCCTACTGTTTCCGTACAGGCAGATGGGCCTGAAGGCATATCAGTTGGGACCTCTACTGGATCAGCCCCATTTACGGCTGAGCCCCTTGAAGCCCATAAGAGAAAGTCTGTGAACATAAAGAGTCTGAGGAGGGACTACAAGATCCCTAAAGAAGTGATCCTCAAGGAATATGATCCCTCTTATGATTTTAGGATGGGAGACGGAGTGGGTCCGGATGAAGTACTGATGTATGCTCTTTAGATCAAGGCGCTTCAGTTTCCTCTTCATCCGTTGTTCCACTTCATCTTCTTTACCCTAGGGATTGCCCCTCTGCAGGTCAACCCAAACTTTATTCGGATAATATCCATGCTGATCCTGATAAACAGAGATAAAAATCTAGCGTTAGGTCTTACCGATTTACTCTTGTCTTATAAAATTATGGATCTGAAAGACTGTGAGGGGAGGTACAACTTTTATCCCTTCAAGGTTCGGGCGATCTGCAATGTGACAGAAAAAACGTAGAAGTATTGGAAGGAGAAGATGGTTTTGGTTAAGGGGGCTTGGTTTTACCCCTATTCTAAAAAATGGCCGATCCCAAGTGTTTTTAAGCGTCTGGCCCTTCTTCCATTTTCTTTCATTTAGAGCGGATTTTGTATATAAGTTTTTAGGTTATGATGATACTGATATAGTGGCTCAGGATGTAGAGGCCCGTTTTTCTTTACTGATGTCTAGGGTCTGGTCGGACCGTAAATAGTGCGTTGACCTGCTTACTCCTGCCAATTTGCAGGGTATATCAAGGTTAGGAGCCAGCTTCAAGATCATGATGGATCCGATCAAACTTGTAATCGAGGATGATGATGATGATGAAGTGGAGGAAATAATTGTGCCACCAACAAGACATGAACAAGTGCCTCTGAATTCTGAACCTCAGGCTGTGACCGTTGCTGTGGCAGGTGATGCTTCTGGGTCTGCACTTGTGCAGACCACTATCCCTGAATTACTCCTCTCCTCTTCTGCCCGAACCAGTACAGTGGGCGAGGAGAGACCCACTAAGAGAAGGAAACATAAGGGTAAGGATAAGAGTTCTACTTCCTCTGACCAATCTGCTTCCAGTATTACCTCAATGGCTGCAATGATAGCTCGGGCAAAGGACCTTTGGACACCAGAAGAGCTTGAAGTGCAGAGAGAAGCCAACCCTGACCTCATTGTTGGTTGTACTCCAGGCCTATTACTGGGGGTACGTGTTTGCTTGATTTTATGTTTATTCTCGCTCTATTATTTAATGCTGATCCACTTTGCCTTAAAATTTCTTTTCAGGCTCTCTTCAGTGTCAATGCATTGTGCCTTGCTCACGAGGAAAATGTAAAGGAAGTCGAGCGTCTGAAGGTTGACTTGGCCGAGAGGGATGACAATGAGAATGAATTGAAGGCTCAGCTGGGGGAGCTTCCTTCCAGGGTTGCTCAGTTGGAGGATGAACTTGCTCGAGAGAAAGAGCTAAATGCTAAGCTGTCTAGCGAGAATGAGAAGCTTGCATCTAATCATGAGGCTCTTCAGCACCAGTTCGGCATCTCCCAATCTACCTTGGAGATGTGTAAGAAGGGAGGGCTTGGCATGCATCAACACTATTCAAGGATGAACATGATAGTGGCTAGTGAATTCTGGCGGAAGGGCTTCATTGTTGGAGAGAAGGATCCAGCAAAGAGGAATATTAAGGACCCCGATGCCATGGATGAGGCCTTAGGGTATCTTCCTGCTGACCCCCTCAACCCCTCTATAGAATTTCTCAAAGGGTATCTTCCTGCTGACCCCCTCAACCCCTCTATAGAGTTCTCCCCCCCGACCGAGCATGTAGATTCCTTAGGGAAAGACTTCAGTGGTCCAAGCCACACTTAGGCTTCTCTATATTCATTTGTAATGATGTACTTTGTTCTATGTACCTCGGATAATTTTTGTAATATAAGACAACGATTTTGTTTATTAACCAGACATGCATTTTTATTTGCTTCTATCATTTAATTCCTCTGTTGATGTGAATCAGCCTAATTTTCCTCTACTCTAAATATTTTAATCTTGTGGAAGTGTGAGTCAGGATTATAAGCCTCTGTCATTTCATCACTTAGGAAATATTTTCAATTTTATTCCTTTGGAAGTGTGAGTCAGGCTTATAAGCCTCTGTCATTTCATCACTTAGGAAATATTTTCAATTTTATTCCTCTGGAAGTGCGAGTCAGGATTATAAGCCTCTGAGACTTCATCACTTTTAGGAATTATTTTATTATTGACATTTATGAATCATGCTATTTGATTGCAAAAAGGATGACCATCTCTTATTATAACCAGGGAATTACAAAGATAGTAACATCTGACTGAGTCAGAATAACAGACATGGAAATTTTAAAAACATATCAGTAAAGCTAGGCTCAGATACTGTACATGACGGTTTTCCCGACCCATACAAAAGTGGATCTCGACCACACCGACTCCAGATAGCCCGAGATAATCATCATGGATGATGGCCCGGACCCTGTACCAGACCGACGCATCCCGAGATCCCATTCAGTAACCCGACCCGAAGAACATGAAGCAACTCGAAAATTCTAGAATAAACTTGTAGCTCAGAGTAGCATTATAAATGTGGAAAAAGTAGCTGACGTGTAAAGTGTGGAAGAAAATCCAAAATAGAAAATGTTGCCCTAATGGGCCAAAATCCCATAGGGAAAATGTATATAAGCCAATGAAGAATAATGAGAGAGGGATCTTTTTGTGTTGTGCAAATTTTGTATCTACACAATGGCGCCGTCTGTGGGAAATTAGGTCATTTCCGCCGACCATCTTCCCACCTCAAAAAGCTAAGCTAAACCCAGATATAAACACCAAACCTTCAGCAACATCCTCTCGTTCCAGATATAGCCATGCCAGTGACCAGATCCCATTCAGAGGCACTGATCCCCGACGACCGATAACCGAGTGCTCCGCCGATGATTGAGCATCTCCTACGGCAGCTTGAGGAAGCCGAAAAACGTAGCCAAGCCGCCGAGGCAAGGAGCCTGGCAGCAAAAAGAAGAAGCGATGAGTTATTGGCGAGGATGAATCGAGCAGCTATCCCACCGGCAGTTCCGGATCAATCACAGATCCAGGAGCAAGCCGAGCCACGGGAGGAACACGACGAGACCTCTCACCGGCCAGGCAAGGCCCCGACCACCGGTGACATTCCCGTCACCGATGAGCCGACGACCAGGCCCTCCAGGAGATGATGGCGGAGTTTCAGAAGAAAGTCATGAGGGATCTGAGGGCCCGATTCACCGACGACCAGGCCCTCCAGGCCTCTGCCGACTCCGTTCAGTCACCGTTCACTCTCAAAATCACCAGGGAACTGTTCCCTAAGAAGTTCGTCATGCCCATATTCACTCCCTATGATGGAACAAAGGATCCCGAAGAGCATATTTACCAGATCCATCAAAAAATGACCATGTATGCCGACAACGAAGCCCTGCTCTGCAAAGTCTTCCCAACCATTCTCATAGACGCACCACTCCTCTGGTTCAGGAAGCAGCCGCCGAGATCCATTGGCAGTTGGCAGCAATTGTCCGACCTCTTTGTTGCCCAGTATTTCGGGAACAAGAGGCAAAAGAAAACCATCTCGAGCCTCTTCACCATGACACAAGAAAAAGGCGAGTCTCTCAAGTGCTTCCTGTCCAGATTCAACGTCGAGTCGTCCTCCATCGACAACTGCGACCAACACTCAGCCTGGAGGCCTTCAGAATGACATTAATCCCGGGGACCAAGTTCCATCAATCACTTGTGAAGTGGCCTCCCTCGGGAATTGGAGAACTCAATTCTAGGGCTCAGGGCCATTTGAGGATCGAAGAAGAAGAATCAACCCGACAGAAAAGAGTGGCGTTGATCAATGTGGAAGTCAGGTCGAGGGATAAGGTTTCGGATACATCCCGACATCCTAATATTCGCAAGCGCTCAAATCCCACAATCCCATCTTCACCTCAATTTCCTCCACATCCCGAGAGGCGCACCAGATTCGAAGAGAAGATCACCCCGTTGAAAGTGACCCTCGCAAAGCTCTTCCAGGAAAACAAAGCCAGGGGGATCTTCCAGACTCCTCTCCCAATCAGACAACCCCTGGACCAGAGAGATAGATCAAAACACTGCGCCTTACACAGTGATTTTGGCCATACAACAAATGAATGCAGGAACCTGAGACGCCAGGTCGAGATGATGATAGCCCGAGGGGAGCTAAAGGACTATATTCAGCGGGATGTCCCAAGAGTCCATCAACCCGCACAGAACAACCCACGGAATCAGGCTCCAGCTCATCCGGTCAGAATCATCAACATGATCCATGGAGGTCCTGACTCGCGTAGTGCCGAAGGGTCAAGACGATCACAAATGAGGAGGGCCCATCACGTCAGCAGGACAGCCGGGGTAAACGAAGTTCATCACCGAACGGGGCAGTCTCATATACTTTTCTCCCAGGATGACCTCCGGGACATCCAGGTCCCACACGACGACCCATTAGTTATCTCTCTAATGGTCTCGGGATGCCTTGTCCGGAGGGTCATGATTGATCCTGGGAGAAGTGCGAATATCATGACCAAGTGGGCTTTCGATAAATTGGAGATCGACTTGAGGGAGATCGTGACGGCCAGAAATCCAATTGCCGGGTTCGACGGGAAGCAAGTCGAATCCCTCGGGGAGATCAGCCTGCCCGTGTCAGCAGCACAGAGGACTCTGACAGAGACCTTCGTAGTAGTTAACGTGAAGCCCTTTTACAATCTGCTTATGGGTAGAGGGTGGATCCACAGGATGCAAGGCGTTCCCTCGACCCTCCATCAGATGATGAGGTGCATCGGGCCGAATGGTCTCGACATAATTGACATCAGAGGAGATCAAGTAGCCGCCAAGCAATGTTATAACATCACTATCAAAGAAATGAAAGGTAATCCCGATCGGAAGAGGTCCCGGGAAGAGGATCAAGACATCGACCCGCAGCCCAAATAGCAATTACAGGACGAGGAGTCGGGTTCCTCAATCATCGTAGAGCCTCTGCAACCGGTTTTTGTGTTGCCGAGCCAACCCGACAAGGTTACCTACGCAGGTACAAAGCTCACCACTTGTGAATTAAATGAACTGACAGCTTTCTTACAGGATAATCATGATGTCTTCGCATGGGAGCATACTGATATGCCCGGCATCGACCCCTCGATAGCCCGACATACATTACATGTTGACCCAAATATCCGACCCATCCGACAGAAACAGAGGCGAATGGGAAGCCAAAGGAACCAGTTCATAGCAGACGAAGTGTCAAAATTGCTTGAAGCCGGCTTCATCAGGGAGGTTCAGTATCCCGAGTGGTTAGCCAATGTGGTGGTGGTGCAGAAAAAGAACGGGAAATGGCGAGTCTGCGTTGACTTCACCGACCTAAACAAAGCTTGTCCGAAAGACAGCTTCCCCCTGCCCAAAATAGACCAAATGGTCGATGCAACCGCAGGCTACGATAGGTTGACCTTCCTGGACGCTTACTCGGGATACAACCAAATCCTAATGGACCCGATAGATGAAGAAAAGACCTCATTCATTACCGAGACAGGTACATATTGTTTTAAGGTTATGCCTTTCGGCCTAAAGAATGCAGGAGCTACGTTTCAAAGACTGGTGAACAAGATATTTAAAGGAATGATGGGCACAGTGGTAGAGGCTTACATTGATGATACAGTTGTGAAGAACAGAGATAAAACTGACCATTTAGAACATCTCCGGAAAGTATTTGATGCCTTGAGGAAACACGGGATGAAGCTTAATCCAGCCAAGTGCTCCTTCGGGGTATCATCAGGGCAATTCTTGGGACATATAGTCGACCGATCATGAATACAGGTCAGCCCGACACAGGTGAAGGCTCTGCTCGAGACGAGAGAACCAACCACACACAAAGAAGTCCAAATCCTGACAGGAAGGGTTGTAGCCTTAAGCAGGTTCATCGCAAGGCTGACCGACCGATGTCGACCCATCTTCTAGGCTATCAGAGCCAGAAAGGGAGAAGTGTGGGGACCCGAGCAGACTAAAGCCCTATCTCGATTAAAAGAATACATGCTCAAGCCTCCCATTCTTGCGACACCCGAACCCGATGATGTACTACTCTTGTATCTGGCGGTATCATCGGTATCAACCAGCGCCGTGCTCATCAAAGAGGACAGGAACCTCCAAATGCCCATCTTCTATACCAGTAAAGCCCTGGCTGATCCCGAGACACGGTATACCAAGCAAGAAAAGTTGGTTTTATCCTTGGTCAATGCCAAACGACATCTTAGACACTACTTTGAGGCCCACCAGATCATCGTCCCCACTTCTACTCCTATTCGGGTACTTATGGCGAAGCCCGACCTTTCCGGAAGGATCTCCAAGTGGGCCATTGAGCTAGGGATTTATGATATAACTTATGTTCCCAGGATCTCCATCAAAGGTCAGGCCGTGGCTGATTTTCTATTAGAAGGAGAGACCGACGAAGCAGATCAGCCCGTTGAGTTAGAAACATGGAAACTATTCGTGGATGGCTCGGTAAGCGCCAATGGAGCGGGCGTCGGGCTGGAAATCCATACTCCCGATGGGACTAAGCTGCAAGCCTCGATGCAGTTGCAATTCCCGGCCACTAACAACGAGGCGGAGTATGAGGCAATCATATCGGGCCTAAGAATGGCCAAAAGCCTGCAAATACAATCCCTATCCGTATACAGTGACTCCCAGCTAATAATCAGACAAATAACCGGTGAGTACGAAACCAGAGATCCCAAAATGGAGTGTTACAGAGAACTGGTGCTCGAGGAGTCCGAAGGTTTTCAAAAATTAACATTTAGCCAAATCCCTCGGGAAGAGAATACCTCGGCCGACCATTTGGCTAATCAGGCATCTGCTGCTGGTGAAGATATGACCAGGGTTATACTGACCGACTTCATCGTTACCCCAAGTATTCAGAGTCCCGACGATCTGGTATGTCTAGTACCCCAAGAGCCTAGCTGGATGGATCCCATAATCGATTACCTCAAGGCCGGGACGCTCCCAATTGATAAGGCGGAGGCCAGGAAAATTAGAATGAAGTCGGCCTGTTACTCGATCATCCAGGGACAGCTCTACAGAAGATCTTTTTCAGGTCCGTATTTGAGATGCGTCACCCCCTCAGAGGCAGAGATTGTGATGCAAGAGATACACGCTGGGGCTTGTGGAAATCACTCGGGTGCCCGATCTCTCGCCCATAAAATCCTATCCCAAGGTTACTTTTGGCCCTATCTGTCCCGGGATACAGAGGAATATGTGCGTAAGTGCAAAGCATGTCAGATGCACGGTGACGCTATACTTCAACCACCAGAGTTCTTAAACCCGACAATCGTCTCGCATCCTTTTGCCCGATGGGGAATGGATATAGTCGGACCTCTCACAAAAGCCATTGGCTCGAAGACCCACGTGCTCCTTGCAACCGACTATTTCACCAAATGGGTTGAGGCCGAAGCCTATCCCTCTATAAAAGGCAGCCACGTGGTGAAGTTCATATGGAGTCACATCATCTGCCGGTTCGGGGTACCAAGGACAATCATGATGGACAATGGCACAAATTTAGATTGTGAACCGGTCAGGTCATTTCTGATCGAGCACGGGGTTAACCAGAACACCTCCTCGGTGGGGTACCCTCAAGCCAATGGGCAAGCAAAAAGGATCAACCGTTCGATCTTTAGCACCCTTGCAAAGAAACTCGAGAAGGCAAAATGAGCGTGGTTGGATAAATTACCGGAGGTATTATGGTCATATAGAACGATGCCCCGACAACCAACTGGTGAAACACCCTTTGCCATGGCATATGGGTCAGAAGCCATAATCTGGACCGAATATGCCGTCCCGACATTGAGGTCGCTGGCCTGGGACGAAAGATCAAACAATCAACGCTTATCTCACGAGCTTGACCTGGTGGAAGAAAGGCGAGATATTGCCGGGATAAGGCTGACAGCTTATCAACAATGGGTCAGGAATCATTTCAACAAGAGAGTAAAAAGAAGGGGATTCCAAGTCGGGGACATGGTCCTGAGGAGGAAGATAGGACACGTGGGAAAACTCCAAAAACCATGGGAAGGGCCCTAAACTGTCACCGAGGTAATAGGTCGAGGGGCCTATAGACTGCTCAGGAACTCAGATAACAGAAGGGAACCAAACACACAGAATGCATCCCGACTAAAGAGGTATTACCCATAGAGATATTTCGTTTTCGACCATTGTAAGCAAAGGCCACTAGAGCCAAAAGGATTGCAATGAAAGTCCAATTTTTCCCGAAAGTCAGAATCATCTCCAATTATCAGTTTTAAAACCCAAGTGTTGAATCCTCTCCATGGGCCCAAAGCGCCCGAGAGATCTTCACAGACCCACCAGTGGTCAGGTTTTCCAATTATTAGTTTTAAGACCTAAGTGTTGAATCCTCTCTATGGGCCCAAAGTGCCCGAGATATCTTCACAGACCCACCAGCGGTCAGGTTTTCCAAAATATCAGTTTTAAAACCTAAAGTGTTGGATCTTCTCAATGGGCCCAAAGTGCCCGGGAGACCTTCATAGATCCACCAGAAATCCCAAAGTGCCCGACTGTTCTTGTCCGGTGTTATTGTTAGTCTTAACAAGTTACAATTCAATATCCCAATTTTTGTCAAATGGAGTGCTGGATCATGCATATCCCCAACAAAGTTTGAATAAATAAGCTCATTCGTATTGAAAAAGGCCCCAATGGCCAAGGCTGATACAATAGAGCTGTGATAAGTTGTTACAAACAAAATAAGAGAAAAACGGAGGGATAGCCCTACTCCACCACAGGAGGATCCCCATCACCACCTAAGGCTTGGGTCCTGAGGGACTGTCCTATGTTTTCAGGCTCAGGCTCATCCATGCCAGAGCGAGAAGGCGGAGCGGGCAGGTCGTCTTGAAGGAACCCACCGAAGGCCAAATCATCGGGTTCAGCCTCAGGATCATCATACGGAGGCCCAACTCCAATGCTGAGGTCAAGTTCTTCAATAGTCGGGATCTGCCTTTCCTCTTCAGGCTTTTGAAGTTCTTCTATGCATTCCCTCCAGCCCTGCTCATAGCGGTACTTGCATGTCAGCATGAAATGGGCGATCATCTGTTTACCACCCTTGTGGCACATCTCTACCCGAGACCTCTCCACGCCTAGGGCATTCTCGACCTCGACCTTCTCCTCAAGCAACTGCAGCCCCGAAGCCTTTAACTTCTCGATTTCTTCGGTCAGGGCCTGCACTTGGAGAGTTAGGGCCTCCCGAGCCAATACTTCCCGATTAGCCATTTGTTCAGCCTCCCGAGCCTTCGCCTCGAGCTCTGAGATCGTTGTCTTGGCGGATGAGAGCCCCTCTTCAGCTGCAACCGCCCTGTCTGTCAGGGATTGGATCTTGTCATTGGCCTTCTTCACCTGCTCCAAGGCCTTGACACACCCAGCCTTATGAACCTGAACATCGCGATTCAAAGAGTTGATGACCCGAGCATCATCCTCAAGCTTACAATTGTACGCCTGAGTAGCGTGAAACATCTAAAAGAAAGAGAATGTTAGCACGGAATAAGGGGCAAAATATAAGCTAGGTGCGAAATATCTCAAAAGTTATTACCCTCATTGCAAGCTCGGGGCCGTTCAAGGCTAGGCTCATCCTGTCGTACTGACCCATGGCCAATCTATCCGCCGGGGTCCAAACCCCCAGGGCCATCTCCCGCAGAGATTCTGAATTCCCGATCGTCTGGTCTCCCACAGAAAGGTATGGATGGCCCTTCCTGGTATCCAGCCTGAACCGGGGGCCATGGGGAACATCTCTTCCACTCTCAACAGCTTTCTCTATCTCCCTATTATCTTGTTTTCTAACATTTGTAGAGATAGCAGTGCGGAGTTTGGTAGGTCGAGATTGACTCTGGTCCTCGTCGTCGGAGCCTAAGTCCCGGGTATCCGACACTGAGACAGGAGCACCCAGTGCTACACTCCGGCTAGAGCTCGGCCTGACTGAAAGGTCGCCTCGAGAATTATTCTGATCAAGACCTGTTGAGCTCGGAACCAGGGCATGATCACCCCCGACCTCGACCGCCTCCGATGCACCCGTGTGCGGATCTTGAGATGGCGGAGGCGGAGGCGTGACAGGAGGATGCTCTACTGGAGGGAGGGGCGTGGCAGCAAGTCCGCCAGTCGGTCCTGCCGATTGACTGATTGCAGGGTTCTCAGGGACTGGAGGGACATCAACCCCACAAACAAAGGACGTGGAACCGACATCACCCTTTCTGGCCCTCTTGATTGAAAGCTTGGGCATGACAACCGCTTTCCTCTTCTGCTGACCCCCAGACATCTTTCTCTTCAGTTTTTTCGCTCCTGATTTAGTCGATGTGGAACCCGAGGCTATCGTCGGTGAAGTTTCTCCCGATGCAAGCTCCTGCAATACAGATCCAGTCAGGCAATTCTGGCTATCCCTCAAATCCTGACTCCATATAAGGGCTCGCAATAGTTCAAATCGGGATCTTATATACCCGACCTCCCTTTTTTCCTGAGGAGCCTTCAGGAAACTCATAACTAGCATACCCAACTTATCATTGCACAATTCGCAGTGGCAAGAGGCTCGGGTGTGAAAACTCTTAAATTCGGGAAGTCGGGTTGGCTGGAAAACATGGTTGACTGGAATGTTCATAGCGTCGGGATGCCTCCACTGACCACTCACTACTATCATCCTTTCTTTCCATCCTTTGTTGGATGTCGGGACATTGTCACACAACTTCCTCTTGACATAGGAGGTTAAGTTGTACCGACCCCTATTATCCTTCTGCTCTTGAAGTTTGTACGAAAACAGGAGCTCAGCCAAACCTAAGTCCAGGTCCAACTCCTTATTGATCAGCAAAATCATGGCTAGGATCCTGTAAAAGTTAGGACCGACTTGAAGGGGGGCCAGACCCAAAGTCGCTAGTGCCAAGAGGAAGAAGGGATGAATGGGAAACTTCAAAATGGCAAGGTGGAATGACGAAAGTAATATCTCTCCGGCCTTTAGCCCCTGACCGACTCTAAAGTCTGCATCCCGAGGGTAATGCCTAACCTTAACTCCTTCGGGAATCCCGAGGCTCTTAAGTTGAGCATCTATCCTGTATTTGGCTGGGAGGGGATCAGTGCAGAAATTCTCCTCCTCCTCAGCATTCTGATCCTGATTAATCCCGACGCCACCCTCTACGACTCGATCCCCTGCGTACTGGGTGACCTCCGGTGGGCTAGACCTAACTACTTTGGTAATCTCAATTGACGGGGTGCTAGCCTAGATCTCGGGATCAGTAACGGTCCAGTCGGTATCTGCCAGTTACAGGTCACTAACCGACCTAGTATCATCACTCCCAGACATATTTGACGAAAGGTAGAAGAATGAGAAGAATGACTTACAAAGGTAAGGAAGGTTCAGGCAGCTTCTCCTTTAATCTGTTCTCCGGCGAGTAAATTGCAGAATCCGGCAAACTTTACCAACAGGCCGAGATGGGTGCTTCCAGTCAAAACTCTGCAGCAGGATTCAAATCTCTCCACATAAAGGAATAATCCACCACAGTCATAGGAGTTTGCCAAGATCAGTGAAACAAACAGTAAATTGTGTAGACTTAAGATCGGATTTGGGATTGCACACAGGGTAGGAGAATACGACAAGGAGATGATGCTGAAAGAGAAGAACGGTTTGAAAGTTTTGAAAATATTGCAAGTATGGCGTATGAGAAGGATTTGCAGGTTATATAGGATTGACGTTTCGTCTACCCGGGTCAGGGTACCAGACCGACATGACCCGGCCCATTTCACGCGCATCGGTGCCATCTCAGCCGCTGGTTCAAAACTGCAATAATTGCGACGGTTGCGGCATTCAATGCACCTCCGCATCATCTGGCACGCGTCCCATAGCCACTCCAAGGGCTTTTGATGGGCCTTAATATTCTTTCACCTAATGGGCCTGATAAAAAGGCCCATGAGCTGAAAGAGGGCCTGTGTACATGACGGTTTTCCCGGCCCATACAAAAGTGGATCTCGACCACACCGACTCCAGATAGCCCGAGATAATCATCATGGATGATGGCCCGGACCCTGTACCAGACCGACGCATCCCGAGATCCCATTCAGTAACCCGACCCGAAGAACATGAAGCAACTCGAAGATTCTAGAATAAACTTGTAGCTCAAAGTAGCATTATAAATGTGGAAAAAGTAGCTGACGTGTAAAGTGTGGAAGAAAATCCAAAATAGAAAATGTTGCCCTAATGGGCCAAAAGCCCATAGGGAAAATGTATATAAGCCAATGAAGAATAATGAGAGAGGGATATTTTTGTGTTGTGCAAATTTTGTATCTACAGATACCTCTACTTAATTATTCTGAAAACGAAATGAATTTGTCAAGGATAATACCTCTTCAGTCATGAGGTATTTTGTGAATTGGGTTCCATATTGCCGTCATTATTCCTGAGGCGATAAGCCCCACGTCCTATGACCTCTGTGACTGTGTATGGCCCTTCCCAATTCTCCCTGAGCTTTCCGACTAACCCGATCTTCTTTCTTAATACCATATCGCCCACCTGGAACTCTCGTCTTCTGACTTTTTTGTTGAAGGCATTCCTGACCCTTTGATGGTAGGTTGCTAGCCTGATGGTGGCTTGATCTCATTTTTCTCCGAGCAGGTCCAGTCCATCAACAAGTTGTTGGTTGTTCAGTTCCTCCTGATACAGCTCTGTTCTGGCTATTGGCACTATTTGCTCTGTTGGGATGACTGCTTCTGTTCCATAAGCCATTGAGAATAGTGTTTCTCCTGTAGGGATTCTTGATGTTGTTCTGTAAGACCATAGTACCTCTAGAAGTTTGTCTAGCCATATTCCCTTATGATCTTCCAACTTATTCTTTAGGGTATTCAGTATTGTTCTGTTGGATCTTTCGACCTGGCCATTTCCTTGAGGGTATGCGACTGGTGATGTTCTTAACTGAATCCCATGTTCATTACAGAACTGTCTGGTCCACTGATTATCCAGATTCGTTCTGTTGTCAATCACTATCACCCTTGGCACTCCGAATCTACAGATGATATTGGTCCATATGAACTTGATTACATGTTTGTGAGTGATGGTGGAGTAACATTCTGCCTCAACCCACTTTGTTAAGTAATCGGTTGCTATCAGTGCTTGATTTACTAATATGAGAGCCATGAGAAGTGGTCCAACTGCATCGATCCCCCATTGTGCAAATGGGTGTGGGCTGAAATGGGGTTCAACAGTTCTAGTGGCGGATGGATGAAGTCTCCATGGAACTGACACTTCTTGCATATTCTAATATAAGCTTCAGTATCTTGGGAAAGATAAGGCCAAAAATATCCTTGGCTTAGGACTTTATGGGCCAACGCTCATCCCCCCGAGTGATTTCCGTATGACCCTTCATGGATTTCCTTCATTATGGCTGATGCCTCTGAAGGCGTGAGTCATCAAAGGTATGGACCCCCAAAAGATCTTCTATAAAGCTGGCCGTGTAGCAAGGCGTATCTGGCTGACTTCATGTGAATTTTCCGAGCCTCTGCTTTATCATCAGGGAGGATGCCATTCCTGAGGTACTCTGTTATGGGGTCCATCCAACTCGGCTCCCAAGGTATTGTGCACACGACATCTGACTGATGGATGCTCGGGACATCAAGGTAATCGATCGGGGCGACTCTGGTCAAATCCTGATCATTGACTGACGCCATGTTAGCCAACCTATCTGCATTTTCATTTTCCTCCCTAGGAATCTAACTGAGGGTATATTGCTCCAATCTGTCCAACTCCATCTGAGCCAACTTCTTATAGGGCTGGAGCTTTTCCCCTATGTCATAATCGCCTTGAATTTGTTTGACCACTAGTTGTGAGTCACTAAATATACGGAGCCTTCTGATATAGAGGCTTTGAGCTAGTCATAGTCCAGCTAGGAGTGCCTCGTACTGGGCTTCGTTGTTGGTAGTAGAGAACTCTAGATGGACTGATTGTTGGATTTGGGTTCCGTCTGGTGCTATAATTTCAAGTCCAATTCCTGAACCTGTTGATCCAACCGATCCGTCCACGTAGAGCGTCCACTCGGGTTTATCTGGGTCCTGTAGAATTGATTCTGGTTCTGCTTCTAGGAGAAAATCAGCTGAGGCTTGACCTTTGACGGCTGTTCTTGGCACATATGTGATGTCGAATGTCCCGAGTTTTAACGCCCATTTGGTTATTCTTCCCATCAGATCAGGTTTGGTCATGATGGCTCTTATAGGCATGGTGGTTGGTACCACGATTAGATGGGTTTCAAAATAGTGCCTCAATCGTCTCTTCGCATTGATTAGAGAAAGAACGACTCGCTCTGCCATAGTGTATCTGGTTTCAGCATTAGATAGGGACTTGCTGCAGAAGAAGACTGGCTTCTGACAGTTTTTGTCATCCTTCACTAGTGCTGCGCTGGTTGAGGCTGCTGATACGACAAGGTACAGATGCAGTGGCTCTCCAGGATTTGGTGAGGTGAGGATTGGTGTATTCTGGAGATACTGCTTCAATTTTTGAAGGGCCTCAGCTTGTTCTGGTCCCCATATGCTTCCTTTTTCGCCTCTAATTTCCTGAAAAAATGGTTTGCATCAGTCTGTCAATCGGGATACGAACCTGCTCAGTGCGGTTACCTTTTATGTCAGAATCTGGACCTACTTTTGCGTTTTTGGCTCTTCACAGCTTATCAGAGCCTTGACTTGTGATGGGCTGGCCTCAATTCCTGTTCCGTTGACAATATGCCTGAGGAATTTTCCGGATGAGACTCCGAACGAGCACTTAGCGGGGTTAAGCTTCATCCCGTATTTTCGGAGTGCATCGAACACTTCTTCGAGGTGTTTGAGATGGTTGTCTTTCCTTCTGCTTTTTACCACTGTGTCATCTATGTAGGCTTCAACCGTTGTCCCCATCTGACTTTTGAATATCCTTCTGACGAGCCTCTGGTAGGTGGCACCTGCATTTTTAAGTCCAAAAGGCATTACTCTGTAGCAATACGTACCTTCTTCGGTAATAAAGGATGTTTTCTCCTCATCAGCATGATTCATCGGGATTTGGTTGTAGCTAGAGTATGCGTCAAGAAAAGAGAGTATGTCATATCCTGATGTGTCATCCACCATCTGATCAATTTTTGGCAGAGGAAAACAATCCTTTGGGCAGGCCTTGTTTAAGTTGGTGAAGTCCACGCAGACCCTCCATTTCCTGTTCTTTTTTCTGACTACCACCACATTTGATAGTCATGATGGGTACTTCACTTCCCTTATGAATCCAGCTTCTAGCAATTTTCCCACCTCCTCGTATATGATTTGGTTCATTTCTACTCCAAACCTCCTCTGCTTCTGCCTCACCGGTCTGACCTCTGGATCAACGTTTAGGTTATGCTGAGCAATCGAGGGATCTATGCCTGGCATATCAAGATGAGACCAAGTGAATATGTCTGCGTTTGATTGGATGAAGTGGATCAGCTTGTTCTTTTCTTATTTCTAGAGGTACGAGCCGATAAACGTGACTTTGGTGAGGTATGTCTGACTAACATTCACCTCTTCTAGGGGCTTCGTTGTTGCCTGAGTTTTTTGACCCTCAGAGGAAGGGTCTGACTATAATTGCTATTCTCGTTGTATAGGGTCTTATCTGACGCTTCCACGACTTATTTGTTCTTTGGATTCAAATCCTTCAGGGATACTGAATAACACTCCTTTGCTGCTATCTGGTCCCCAGGGATATCTGTCACATTCACTCCATTCGGATCAAGACACCGCATAACCTGATGAAGAGTCGAAGGAAATCCTTGCATCCGGTAGATCCACCCTTGTCCCATCAGTAGATTGTACGATGGTTTGACGTCTACCACAACAAAGGCTTCTTTCAAGGTTCGGCGTGCAGCCAATACTGATAAATGGACTACCCCTATTGGCTTAACGCGTCATCCATCAAAACCGGCCAGAGGTGTTTGAGCTGGGCATAGCTGTGATACATTAATTCTGATTTTGTCGAAGGCTTACTTCGTCATGATGTTGGTACTGCTTCCTGGATCAATCATTACACGTTGGATCAGACAATTAACTACCAAAAGAGTGATTACCAGAGGATCTTCACGGGGTGTCTGAATGTTCTGCATATCGGCCTTTGAAAACGTAATTCTTGATTCTCCTTGGATGAGGGTTGTTTGACAAACTTCGCCGATTTGTCTGAGTTTGTGTGCTTTTCTTAGCTTTAACCTTCTGCTTCCTTCGGCCTCCAATACCTCTTCACCTCCTTGGACCATGTGGATGACCCTCACTGGTTGTCCTGCTGTAGAGTTATTCGGCTGTGTCCTGTATGGCTTGTCTAGTCTTGGCTGATCCTTCATTATGTAGTCTGCAAGTTCCCCTTTAGCGATCATTGCTTCGACCCGCCTTCGAAGGTTCCTGCAGTCATTTGTATGATGGCCATACTCACTGTGAAAGGCACAGTGCTTGGTCATGTCCCTCAACTCCATCAGTTGTCTGATCGGCGGAGGTGGTTTAAAAATCCCTTTGCTTTTGTTTTCTTGGAAGAGTTTTCCAAGGCTGGTTTTTAGGAGAGTTTTTCTTTCTTCCGCCCGTTGACGCTTGTCTGAAATTTTGGATGATGAGGTTTGTCGGGATGGCTCGAGTCGTTGAGGCCTCTGATCCCTCATCCTTTCTTTGGACTTTGCCTCCACCGTTACCAGTGAGGCTCATCTCTGCCTGACTGCTTCCTCTTCTTATATTCTGAGATACCCCTGTGCTCTGGAGTTGAGCTCACCGATGTTGATAGGGGGCCGTTTTACTAGTGAAGAGTGGAACTTTGTACCAGGGATGACCGCCATACGGAATGCTTCTACTCTTGACAATTGGTCGCAGTCATCAATAGAGGACATCTCCACGTTGAATTTGGATAAAAAGCTCTTGAGGCTCTCTCCCTTTTCTTGGGTCCTGGTGAAAAGGCTTGATATCGTCTTTCTTTGCCTCCGGTTGCTGAAGTACTGACCGATGAAACGCCTGTAGAGGTCATTCCAGCTACTGATGGATCCGGGGGATTGTTTCCTGAACCATAGAAGTGGTGCTTCTGTCAAACTGGTTGAAAAGACTTTGCACAAAAGTGCTTAGTTCCTCCCATAAACGGTCATTTTGGTCTGCACCTGGTAGATATGATCGAGTGGATCTTTCGTACCATCATAGAGTGTAAAAGTTGGTAGTACAAACTTCCTCGGGAATTCTGTTGCCTCAATTTCTTCTGTGAATGGAGATTGGGTCATATATGTTGTTGCATGGATGGCCAGATCATCAGGGGTCTGTAACTTTAAATCCTTCATCATATCTATTTGGATTTTGGCAGCCATTTCGTGCAGGTCGTTCAGGGTCGGGACATGTATTGTTGGTACTTCCCTTGTTATGGGATGAGAGGATTCTTCCTCTTTCCTCGGCACCTTGTCCCTTTGGGTGGCTGATACGTTTCGCTCATGATGGGAGTTGGAGGGCTTTGGCTCGTCATTCCTTGGTTGATCTGTACCATCTGCTAGATTGGAATTTTGGAGAGGAAAAGGGCCCTGAGCCACTTGATGGAGTAGCTCAACATTCTGCTGCTCAAAGGCGGCGTTTCTCTGCTCTACAGCTTCCAACCGCCTTATGACTTCTTCGAACCTGACTTCATTGTTCGTTGATCGAGTAGACACCATGTTTTACCAATTAAAAATGAAAGTGTTGTGAGTGGAAAAATATTTCGATCTTCCTACTGACGGCGCCAAATGTAAGTGTTGAAATTTAATCACATCAATCAATACTTTATTCAGACTATCAAGGTCACATATATAGTTTTAAGCTCATGGATCATGGCCTAAATACATGGGGTCATGACCCACTTTTTCAATAACTATCCACTTCCTTCAGGTAGTGGGCTGTTACTCCCTTTTTTCAAGGAAGTGGCCTAATACTGATGGACTCGTTTCTATCTTATGGGTTTCATACGTGGGCCATTTGTTATTTACAAATACACGGGCTTAACTGATCTTGGACCTTACAAATGGGCTTGGGCCTTAATTTTCACTATTTACACTTAGCATTAGCCAAATATGCGATAATAACCATAATGTCAATTTCACTTCCGATAAATGTTCTATTATTGATTCTTTTGAAAATTGTGTTATGGAAGGTGTACGTACATCTGATAATCATTATTGCATTTTTCCTAAACTTTGTTCTGAGAAAGATCTAGAGTTTATATCCACAGATTCTCAGTTGACAGACATCTCTACAAAATTATTAGATTTTCAAAAGCATGCGAGTCTTAGGAAATCTAGTGGTATGTTGTCTTTAGAATAGATGTTTTCATTTGTATCATTTTAGGAATATCTTGATTAATTTTTTCCTAGAATTGATACGTTATTATGCATTTTTTATTTATACATTTTTTATTTTGTTGTTTATCATTATGCATGCATCATATTTTGCTGATATTAGGATTATTCATGCATGCATACATTATGACAAAAAAAGCCATAAAAATGATAAAACAAAAAATTCTTAGCATGTTGAGCTTGGCTAAGGGTACAAATGGTTGTCATATTTCACTCTATTCTCACATTTACTTCTCTTATTATGCTTATGGGAATTGAAGTTGTCAGTCTGACCTGAGGATATACGTTATTCACTTGACATGTTTAAGTATTATTTTTAGAACTCATAAATCTTGGGTGCTTATTTTACTTCGGAGATGAGTGTAATATTTGCTAAAACTTTTAGTCTTCCTCATCTAACCCGAAGTGATATATAGGTTCATGAGCTATGCTAGATTGACCGCTACTTTTGAATATCTTTTGCATGCTCATAAATGTTGGGGTAATGTTGAAAGAATAAATAATGAAATAATGAATTGTTTAAATGTCTCTTTAAAGCCCCTTAGAGCAATAGTCCGTCTGTTGAGTAACCGGGTCTCAGTATCTTAGCAAGTATTGAGTATTCGCGTAAAAAGACGGATGTGATTATCTCAAGCTTTCAATCTGAGTAACCAGGCCTCTTGCCTCAGTAAGCATTGAGTGTTCGGGTAAACAGGGGAGAAAATTAAAAATATATATATAAAGGGTTGCAAAAGATAAAAAATTCGAGACAAAAATAAAAATAAATTGTATTCCCTTTAAAAAATAATAAGGTCCGAGCTAAAGATTTGACTTCTAACTTAGTTTTTGGACTGAAGTATCATCATGGTAATTGAGGAGATTATTAGAATTAGTACGTGTTGCTTTCATCTTAGTTGTTTGTTACACCTGAATATTTTTTCATATATGCAACTGCTATGTAAAACTTGCCTTGTGACTGTTTATAACTACAAGGTATGTGTGCTGATTTTCTTCACTACTGTGTATATAATAGCTAAGTCAAATATTTGAATATGATGTGTTAATGATTAGCTCATTGTTTCTACTGCTCTGCTTACATGTTTCTAAGAACAAAATATATATATTTTTTAGTTTGCGCATTTTGCGCATTTTGCATTCATGTATTAATATTAAGTTCATGCATCGTAAAGATTTTTGGTTACCTGATAGTCGGGATATATTCTTTAGAGTTCTATGTTTTAATATAAGCTTTGCTTAGATTCTCTGGTCTTCCCGTATATTTTTCCATTATTTACACTTTAGTTTTTCTCCTTAAACTCTCTTGACTATTTTTTTTATTATTTAACACCTTGTTATTTCAGTGACAAAAAGGGGGAGAAATATTTAAAAAAAGGGAGAAGTATTTAGTAAGGGGTCTAATTTTGTTTTATGTATGGGGAGAAGTATTTAATTGAGGGGGATATTTAATTGTTATTGATTAATGATCATTATGCTTCATGCTGATATTATTCATTTTGTTATGTTGATATTATTCCTGCTATTTGTTTTCCACACTTGCTTTTCACAAGTATGTTTGTTTAAGTGTTGTGATCGCAGGATTTGTAGATCATCATGAGATTAAAAGAAAAGTCTATGTCTAAGTTTGTTGGTGTGTGTTCATAGGTATAGATTTTATTTTATCGTGATGATATATTTGTAAAACATGGTTTTGTCTCAGAAATGCCAAGGGGGAAATTGTAAGAACATTTATTTATTAATGGTATGATTTTGATAAAAAAATCATGTTGAGAGTTGTGAGTTTAGATCGAGTTGTTGTGTTAAATGTGTGTATAAAGTGGTGAAGATACAAAGGATATCGAGTGGAACAATGGCTGGAAGTGGTAGTGCAAAGAAGCAAAGATTTCAAAGATATTGGTATTTTGTTCCACTGAGTACTTGGTGGGGATATTACCGAATACTCAGTAAGTTGTGACTTGTTGCACATTGGCGCAAAAGTGATGTGAATTCCAGAATGTTTGCGCATTAGCGCATAATTGCGCACGCATACAGGTTCTCCAAGTACTCGATGAACAGTCACTGAGTACTCGGTAAGTGGCAAAAAATTAGAAATTGCAAAATTATTTTGGAAGGTTTGTCTTGCTATGTAATTGATTCCTAACCACTTTGTGACATGATTTTAATCTATTATTTATATATTGGATTATCATTGGTATATTAGTCTATATTTGGAAGACTTAATGGTGGAAAAACAAAAATCCCAAAAGGAAAATGATTTTTACCATCAATTGAAGACTCTTCTCTATTTATATGAGTTAAACCTAAGAGAATGTGTGACTTTTTGAGAGATCTCTGCAATTCTTCTACAGTTCATATACTTATGCACAAAGATATATAGAGAGAAAATTATTGAGTGATTATATATATTCTAGTTCTCTCTTGTTATTGGGATTTTCCAATTGTGCTTTTACATTGAAGATCTTTATGCACAATTGGATGATCCATTGCTAAAAAATCATCACACTACCTTGTGCAACGTGGTTGCATTGATTCGTTGAGAAGTGGTGTAACGCCCCACATTTCTTTTCTCCTTTCTGAATTTTTTTTCCAAGTGTTAACGTTTTGTGACGTCACTTCTTCATGACGTCTTGTGTAATCTTGGTACGTGTAAATTTTTCGTATTTATGTTTTGGACTTAGCGGGATGACGTCGTGGACTTTCATTTCTGGCTTTGTGGATTAGTGTTTCGTTGGCGATTACGTGGGTTTGTCGTAACGTTTTCTTGTTGATGCTTCGGTGATCATGTTCCGTGCTCGAACGTGTTACTTAGTTTATGGTAAACATTTTGGTGTAGCACTTATGTGATTATGTGATTATGTGTTTATTTTTATTTTATTTTTTTAGAACCTTTGAGAGTGAGGGGTATTCTCGATATTTCACTTGTGTGTGAGTTGGTGAGGAAGTATGAGAGCCTTCCTATGTGTTTTAGAGTGTTTAGATGTGTCCCGAATTGTTTCGTAGTTTTCTGATGTCATCTTGGGGCTTTAGAGCCTTTTCTTGCACTTTGCTGTTTCAGGGCTATAGAGTACTTAGTGTTCAACTTAGTGGAAGGGTTACTGGGTACTCTACCTTTATTCTACTGAGTACTCGATGTACAACTCGGCAGAGTCCACAGATTGTCTATATAAGTGGGTGTTGACCTAAAACATTTCATTTTCTCTCCTCTCTTCTACAAACTTAGCCTCTCTCTCTCCCACTTGGTTTTTTCTCATTCTTTGCCCTATTTATTCTATTTTGGCTTGGAATTGGATGACGACTTCAACACGGAAGTTGGCCATGGTATTCTTGCATTCGATTTGAGCCATGGATTGGTAAGTGTCTTTTCTTCTCCTCTTTATGAGTTTTTTTTGTTCAAACCCTAGTTTTGGGTTTTCTTGGCAAACCATTTATTTATTCTTGTTTTTATTGTGGTTTGAGTCTTGATTCATTGTTAGGAGGCTATGGCAAAGCTTTTCACCGATTGGTTTCATCAATTTTGGTTTCGGGTGAAAGCTAGGGTTTCATAGGCCTTGTTTGGTGGTTGGCTTGTTCTTCATTTGAGGTAGGGGAAAACATATTTAATCTCTCATTCTTTGGTTCGTGAGTGTGTGATTTCGTTTTAGGGTTTTCTAACCCTGGATATAGTTTTGCTAAGTGTATACTTGAGAAATTGGAATTTAGGGTTTGTATGTATTTATGTGCTATAATCCATGTTTATGTTATCCTTGAGATAGGTATATGATGTATGCTAGATGGGTTATGATCCTTGGACTTTGAAGTATGCTTGTATGCATATATATTTATATATGTATATGAGTATGGAGGTATATATGTATAAATATAAGTATACGTATATGATTATGAGTTTTAGTAGTGTAGCCTTTATAGGGTAAGTAGGCTAGCTACCTTGGTTAATGAGTTGGGACGTGGATGTAGATGATTGGTGGCGTGTGGGATTATGAACTTAGAGTGTTATTCTAGTTCCCCCATTCTTGTTAATCTTGAAGTTACTATATTGAACATTAAACTTGTGTATGAAAATGAATTAATGTGTATCGTTGCTTTAATTGAGATAAAAGCATGTTAAATGAAGGAAAATGTTATCTTTATGAATTAAAGGATAACTTGATGACTTGGAACATTAATTATGCATGAGAATGTATCCTTGTGAGTTAAATGCTTTAATTGAGATAAAATCACGTTAAAGAATGGGAATGCAATCCTTGTGAATTAAAGGACAACTTGATGATTTGGAACATGAATGGTGCATGAGAAAAAATCCTTGTTGATTATTGCTTTAATGAGATTTTAAAGCATGTTGTGAACCATTGCTTATAAGTGTGAAATGGTACATCATGTAGTGTCAAAATCATGGTGTTGGTATATACTGGTTGTGTAATCATGTGTGGGTTGTAGTGTGTTAGATCGTCGCAACAACTGGCCAGGAGGTGTTTCACCCCTACGGAACTAATAAGTCCAAAAATGTGATAATGGTTTGGGAGTCGTAAGAGAGACTCATATTCTTGACCCTGGGTAGTCATGGGGCACAGAATTGTAAGCTGGGCTCTCGTGCAACCACTCTTCCTTGTTGAAAGTGTGAAGTATCAAAAGCACTTGGGAAGAAATGGTGCGGTACTCTACATTACTTGATGAGCTTGCATCCTCAAAAGTAAATGGATAGAGTATGTATCTGTTAACCTGTGTTGGGCACATAGGGTGTGTATTATGAGGTGTGTAAGTCATATTACATTTGAGTTGCTATTATGTTATTTATGTTTACATGTGGTTTATGATATTATTCAATGTGATTGAGGAACATGTTTAATGTGAATTTCGATATATAATTCATATGTTATTAAAATGCTCAAGTGAAATTGGATAATGTGAGAATATGATTTGCATGTCTTGTTTTAAAGTATAATGTAAGATAAATGCTTATACTTATTGATATGTGCTTATATACCTTAGGGTGGTGATATGAGTTGGTTTAATGGCTTTATTGTGATAAGTAAAGTCGGTAGTGGACTATGGAGTTGAGTGTGAGTTGTGACCTTTGAGAAGGTGGGTAATAGTTTTGTGACCTTGGTTGGTAGTGTGGTATTGAACACTTGATGTTCTTGCACATTTGAGAAGTGTATCATCTTGATAGTTTTATGATCTTGGTTTGTTATGTAGTGATGACCATTTGATACTTCTTTCGCATTTGAGGAATGTTTCGTCTATTATACTTCGTGGTTTGAAGTTTGATTAAGTGAGGTGATGATTGATCATAGTCACTTGTGTAGTAACGGTTCTTGATTCCATTTGTAATATAAGAGAAGTGATATTACGTGTGGATTGAGGTTTGAATGGATTGGAAGAGGTTTTGATTAAACCTAGTTTGTTCCATAGTTTGGCTACTAGGTCTTCCTTTCTATATCTTAAGAGCAGGAGTGTTCTTGGATTTGTCAAATTAGATGTCGTAGGTGGTTGAGATGAGTTATTCATTGAGATTTTAATTGAGTTCCTGGTTGGAAATAGAGTTATGGGATCGCTCTTTCCTGTTTTCGTTGAAGTGTTGTCATTTTTGGACTTCCGTCTTCATTCTTCATTCTCCGTGGTACATGTTGGATGTTGAGTAACTCCACATGGTGTTGTAGATGTTTTGGTGTGTTCGGGTTTGGCTCGGAGTTGTCCGATTTCATTTCAGAACTTTTCAGGTTCATTCTTTGACTTGTTATTTTGGGGCCACCGAGTACTCAGTGATGATTGCACTTACGCAAAAGCTCAAATTATTCCAGATAGTTTGGTTCATCACAACTCGGTGGAGGGTCACCGAGTGCTCGACCACCGAGTACTCGGTGTACAACTCGGTGGTATTTGTTTTGTGTATTTCTTCTAGTTTCTTTCCGTTCTCTCTTTTATGTTTCACCACTTCTTCTCCTATGCTTGGGGCATTGGTTAGTGGTCTTTAGGGATGAGTTTTATTAGGTTGAAAGATCGGCTTAGATCCACCTTTCTTAAGTGTTGGTCGTGGCATGATGCCGAGCCATTCCTTTGTGTCATCATTTGATCTGTGGGGTTGGAAACATATGTTGTGTTCTCTGGTTCCAGCGTGTCACTTTTCCTCCTTCATCCTCATGGGCGTTATAGGAATCGTTGAGTTGTAGTTGTTCGGTTGACTTGAGAGTGTATTCTCTCAGTATGTGTGTCTCATACCTTCTTTCATTTTGAATCTCGGTTATGATGTGTGTGGCTTAGTGCACATATGTAGTGATGTTTTCCTCGTCACGGGTGGATGTTCCTCCATGTTGATGTTATGTTCCCGTTATTTATGTGTTTAGCTTTGGAGTTCCATTCCTTGCTTGGTTTCATGGTCTTATGTGGCCATTCTTGAGGGTAGTGATCATGTACCCTTCGTGGTTGAGTAGTTAGCCTTCCTCGTTTATAGTGAGGATGTTTGTCACACCCCAAATTTCCAAAGACTCCTGAATCAGGACATCCGAGGAATCCGGGTTGTGATCCATACAAAGATCGATCAATTAAGATCCTAAATAACTAATAAATGAATGGAATATTATTAATAAGGGTAATTTACACAAAATCCCCTGAGGTTTCAGGATTTAATCACCAAACTCCCTATCGTTCGTCAAACCCCCTAACATTTTAGATGTTAATCAAATACCCCCCTCCAGCCAATTTTTATGTCAAAATGACTGAAATGCACCTCACATAAATTACAATTTCACCCCTCTTGTTTGGACATATTACACTTCCCCCCCTCTTGTTTGGATAATTACACTTTCCCCCATCTATAAAATATATATATATAAAATTTCAAATATATATTTAAATTCGAAAATATATATATAATTCAAAACTAATATATAAATTTTGAAATGTATATATAAAATTCATAAACAATATATTAAAATTTGAAAAAATATATAAAATTTGAAAAACTATATATAAAATTTGAAATATATATATAAAATTCAAAACAAATATATAAAATTTGAAAAAAAAATATAAAATTCGGTAAAAATATATAAATTCAAAAATATATATTTTTGAAGATGGTGGGATGATTTCTTTCCTTTCTCCTAAGAGGTAAATGTGCGAAAGCATCATAATTTTTTTTTTTTTCCTTTCTATTTTTTATAGGGGTAAATTTATATATGTTTTTTGAAATTTATATATTTTTTTCGAATTTTATATCTTTTTCAAATTTTATATATTTTTTCGAAATTTAATATAGTATTTATGAATTATATATATATTTTTAATTTTTTATATTTGTTTCGAATTATATATATATATTTTCAAATTATATATATTTTTTTCAAATTTTAAATAATTTTTTCGAATTTTTATACGTATTTTTTATAGATGGGGGAAAGTGTAATTATCCAAATAAAAGGGGGGAAAGTATAATATATCCAAAAAAGTAGGGTGAAACTGTAATTTATGTGAGGGACATTTAAGTCATTTTGACATGAAAATTGGCTTAAGGGGGGTATTTGATTAAAATCTAAAATGTCAAGGGGTTTAGCGAACAACAGGGGGTTTGGTGATTAAATCCTGAAACCTCAGGGGGTTTTGTGTAAATTACCCTATTAATAACAATAATTTCCATACAAAACCAAGCGGAAGCTAATCCAAATGATACACAAGGCACATTAAGACGCCGAAAGAATACATCTTTATAAAGATGCAACGATACCAAATACAAGGAAATGATATGCCAACAGACTGACTCCCAAGAAGTACAACAATAGTCCCAATACAGGGGACAAGTAAAGGAAACTAAAATGGAACAACTCTATGTACAAACTTCCCAAATCCCGCAACAACATTAGTGCTACGAGCCATCCTGCACTCCAAGCTATCCGTAGCCAAAACATTTTCCTACAAACTGGTGTAAACCACCAGGGAAAACCACGTCGGGGTGAGCTCATTGAGCCTCGTAGGAGAAAGGAATCCTAACTATCACATCCTATGACTGTTCAAGTCGAGTGCGAACCAACCCGTGTACATACATCTACCCTAGGTCAGTCAAATATCCCACATGGCATTCACGCTAATACGAGACCCATGAAACACATTCTCCTAGTCCCCTACCATGCATCAACAAATAGGACAACTCGCATGTAGTGAAACTATATCACAACAACATATAATAACTCACACCTATATATATATGTGCACGTATATATATACATATAGAGATATACAACCAATACAAGACACGTAGTGTAATACCCCGTATTTAAATAATTATGTTATTTCTTTATTTATTTTGGATGGCATGGTGGGTATTTTAAATTATTGAGTAAGGGTACTCTAGTCATTTTATGACTACTAGGTAAGTTGGTTATTATGGGATCTGATAAGGGCATATTAGTCTTTAAGACGAGTGGCAGGATGGTTATTGTGGCAGATCTAGGGGCATTATGGTCATTCGCCATAACCTAGCTTCCCCTATATAACCATAAGGATATTTAGCCTATTATCTCAAGACTAAGAAGAATTCAGACTTCTCTCTTCTTAGTCACTCACCTATATACGTATACATATATATATAGATAGAGAGAGAGAAATCTAGAGAGATAACAAGTACTTGGTTCAGATCTGGATCCGTGGTGTAGTAAGCTCTCCAAATCAGGCAAGACATATGTTCTACTCTTCCTCTTTGTACTAGAATTCGTAACCTTTGTTTGGTACTCCTATAAACTGTTATACATTAATTTCGTATATGTATACTTATGAGTATTAGCATGTTCAAATATGTATTGATATGTAGTTATATGAACATGTATGTGTAGATCCGTAACTATATATGTATATATGTAGTTATACGAACATGTATGTGTAGATCCTTAGCTATATGTGTAGATATGTAGTTATATGAAAATGTATGTATAGATCCGTAGCTATATGGTTATATGCATAGACCAGTAGCCATATGAGCATATATGTATAGATCCGTAATTATGTTAAAAACGTATGTATAGATCTGTTATAATATGTTGGTATTTACATATATATATGATGATATATATTCTGTTATACATATATGTATAGATCCGAAAGTATATGTATAAATCATGTGTATATGGATAGAATTGTGATATTTATAACCACTCATGTATAGATCGGTTATTGTGGGTTTTGATTCATGATTACATATGATAGTATATATTCTATTTATATGTATATACATTTATTTGTAGTCATATGTACAGATCTGTTTTACTATGTTCATGTCCATGAATATATACACAATTTATTATATTATGATTCACCACGAATTATACTAAAATATGTATATTCGACCGTATAAATGAATAGTTTTGACCGTATAAAATACCGTATTTCCTGGCGCTGGGGCGCTGCCCCAGACCCCGCCAGGGGGGCGCTCAGGTAATGGTCGCGCCGCCCCCCCTGGACCCCTCATGCTCGACCTTATAAATTGTTATACGTTCCCGATTAAAGAATACAAGTGAATTAATAAAAATCGTAAAATCATAAGATTTAATTAAAAGGAATATGATCGGGAGATTTAAAAAGGAACCACAAGTGGGCTGACTAATAAATGCAGTCTCACTAGTACCTCGGAACTTGGATGAGTTGTCACGGCATGACTGAGTTGTCGGGTACGTGGTTATGGTTGGAAATGGAGATGATGGAAATTTGACTTATGGAAGAAATTTATGGTATTTGTTTTATATCTTCACAGTGGTATCCTAGTAAATGTAAATAAAAGTTATGAAATTAATTATATTTTCATGGTGGTATTGTAGGGAATATAAAGTATAGTAAGGTATATTAATATTTATTAATATTTTTGGGATAGGTGTCACTGGGAAAGGGGATGGTTTTTAGTACTATGTTTGGGATCATGTAGAGATGTACTTGCTCGTGGGTTTGACCCACCTTTGTTGATATTTCAGGTCCTCAGCAATTGCATCCACAAGGTTGAGGATTTGTCTCTCCTGTATTCTCATTCCAGCAGTTTCCTTCCACTACAGGGTAGGAATTCAGTCTTGTTGTGGGTAATATAAGTTTGTGTGGTCTAGGGGTCCATGTTATGGGATTCCCAAGTTGTATAAATTTGAGAACTTAAGTTATTTCAAGATGTATTGGGTGTGGGATCTTTCATGTATAAGTGGTATCATCAACTCTTATTATTTTATCTCTATTTTATGTCTTATCATCTGTGCTTATTTTTGTCAATTGAAGATACTCCTAGCTTTTGTGTATGGGCCTGGCCAACCTATGCATGAAAATTTTGGGTGTTACACGTAGTATAGACCCCCTCATAAATCATTACGACTCGTACTCGTCAGTCCCATACTGACAATCAACACAACACTATCACCAAATCACGGGAGTAACACTCCTATTCATAACACTCTAGGAAGATAACTCTCATACTTACTAGATCACGAGCATACCGAGCTCCAAAACCTCAAATTAGTATCAACCCATACTACCAATCACCTAACATGTCACTACCGGACATCCTCAAACCCAACACAGGGGTAAAATAGTCACTTCAACCTAAGGGAACCCACAAAGGTTTCTGAACAACGAAAAGGAAATGAAAGGGGTTAAACAACCCATCACACCGACCACTCAAAGGTCACATGTTCGCTCAAGGGTAAAATGGTCATTCAAAGGGAAAAAAATGTACTTTCAAAGATTAACCCAATTATTTGGACATAGGTTAAATCATAGAAACAAACATAACCGAATTCAAAGCCTTGACGCGAGAGATATAAATTTTTGAAAAGGGCATCGGACAATGCCGACCCAAACAGGAAGTTAAAGTACCCCTCTTTCACCAAGGGTAAAATAGTCATTTCAAGTTCAAATAAATTTTTTTAAATTTTATATCAAATATATGGACATAGGCCAGGCTCTAGAAACAAACAAGACCTAAATCAAAGCCACAAGATAAGAGATAGGCATTTTTGAAAACAGTATCGGACAACGCCGATAAAAATGGAAAGCTGAAGTACCCCTCTTTCACCAAGGGTAAAACTGTCATTTCAGATGTAAAATAATTATTTCAAGTTTCAAAAATTGTTTTGTACCTAGCACAAGCCATAGAAACAAACAGGACCTCAATCCGAGTTATGAGGTGAGAGAAATGAATTTTCGAAAATGGTCGAAACATGGGTGAATTTCCGAGAGTCAGCTGCCCGCTCTCCGGCAATCGGCTGGCCAAGGACGAAAATTAACACAAATTATCATAAAAACCAATTTTTCCAATAGTCAGCTGCCAGCTCTCCGGCAGTCGGCTGCTTCAATACGAAACTTAAAAAATGACTCCCAAATAGTCTTAAACCCTTAGGAATCATAAGGCAAAGTCCTCAACTCATTTGGGAACGTTTAGAAATGAGAAAATATCATTTAATCTCGGTTTAGTTTAATCAAAAACATTTCTTGAAAATCTGTAAAACTAACCATCTTGCCCCTATCTCCGTTTTGTACACCGCCGACTTTCAAAAGTCAAAATCTTTTTATTTTATGACTTTAAAATCATTTCGAAACTCAAAGTTTTTGTCGGGATCATGGGGTAGGCGAAAAAAACCGAAACACCAACAACACCATGTGGAGTGAATCAACATCCGACATGAACCAAGAAGAACGAAGAATGAAGAAGTTAGTCTAAAAATGACAACACTTTAACAAAACCGGGAGAACGATCTAACAACTCGATTCCCAATCGTGAACTCAATTCACTCTCAAAACGACAAATCATCTCAACCACCCCAAGTGGTTAAGGAAACCACCTCAAGAACACTTATATTCTTAGGATGTGAAAAGGAAAACCCTAGTAGCCAACACTATGGGACGAAATCGGTTTAATCAAAACCTCATCCGATCTATTCAAACATCAATCAACACTTGATATCACTTCTCTTAGATTACTAATGGAATCAAGAATTTATTACCACATGAATGACTAGGGTTAATCCTAACCTCACTTAATCAACTTCAAACCTCAAAGTAAAATAGACGATACATTCCTTAAATACAAAAGAATTATCAATTGGCCACCGCTACATAGCCAACAAAGATCCCCAAACTCTCAAGGATCATACACCCCTCAAAGGTGCAACAACATCAAGTGGTCAATACCCCACTACCTACCAAGGTCACCAAACTATCACCCTATTCTCAAAGGTCACATTTCACAATTGACCCCCTAATCCACTATTGACTTTACTTATCACAATAAAGCCGTAGAAAACCAACTCATAACCCCACCCAAGGGCATATAAGCACATAACAAGTATAATTTTCATCACATTTTATACTTCAAAACAAACATGCAAATCATATTCTCACATTATTCAATTCCACTTGAGTATTTTAAGAATATATGAATTATATTGCAAAATTCACATTAAACATGCTCCTAAATCACATTGAATAATATCATGATATACATGCCAAAGGGAATCACATAAATGGTACACAAATGCAATGTGACTCAACACCACCCGTGGTACACACACGACCACACACCTCATGGAACAAACCTCATGAAACACACTTTGCCCAACACAGGTTAACGAATACACACTATACCCATTTACACTGAGAAAGAGTACCGCACCGATTCTTCCCAAGTGATTTTGACTCTTCTCACTCTCAACAAGGAAGGCGGTTGCACGAGTCGATCCGTGACTAAAAATTCGAATACCGAATGCATAAGACGACCCGCAACTTTGAGGTTGGGACAACCCAAACCTATATTAACAATGTTTGGTTTTTTAGTTCCGTAGGTGGGAGACACCTCCTGGCCAGTTGTTGCGATGATTCGACATAAAATTACTCACCCATGGTTAGACAACCGGGCGTAGCCCAACACCAATTGAGTTCTCAATACAAAATGTGTACCCATGCACTATGTCCTTAATGACCCATGCATCAACATAAATATGTATCACATCATATTTATAACCTACATTCCCAAAATGTCAACACAAATATATTTCATCATTTGACATGTTTTTAAATTTCATTTAAAGCAAATAATCAACAAGTATGCTTTCTTATGCACATTCATGATCCCAAATCATCAAGTTATCCTTTAATACACAAAGATAACAATTTTTCATTCACTAAACATGCGTCTATCTCAATTAAAGTATTTATCTCAAAATGATACATTATTATGCAAAAATAATGTTCCAAATCATCAAATTACCCTTTATTCACAAGAAATAATTTTACCTTCCATTTAACATGCTTTTATCTTAATTAAAGCATTAAATCAACACATTAACTCATTTTCGTGCATAAGTTCAATGTTCAATATAAAACCTCAAAGTTCGCAAGAATGGGGAAACTCGAATAACACTCTAAGTTCCACATCTCAATTCACTAACCAAGTTAGCTAGCCTACTTAAACTATCAAGGCTACACTACTAACACCCAAAATCCTATATGTATACTCACACTTATACATATACACCTTAATACCCACATACATATCCACATATATATAGGCATACAAGCATACTTTACTATGAAAATTCTCAAGAATAACCACTCAACTAGCATGCATCATTTTCCTAGCAATATCATTACCAATTACTCCATACACAAGGGTTAATTCACATAAAAAATGTTCAAACCCCAACTTCACAATTCAAGGATACACTTACCAATTTAATTAAAGGCTAGGAATCCTAGAATCCAATACTCATACCCATATAATCATAAGATCAGATAGTTAATAATTCCCCCTACCTCTTGAAGAGCAAAACACAAAAACTACCAAGCAAGGCCCATGAAACCCTAGCTCTTCCCTAACCAAAATCCAAGGAGCAAACCGATGGAAATATTCACCATAGCCTCCTAACCATGAATCTAACTCTAACACAAGAGGGAAACAAGAATCATCAAGTGGTTTAACAAGAAACCCTAAACTAGGATTTGAATGGAAAATACACAAGGAAGGAATAACACTTAGCAATAATTGGCTCAAACCAAAGACAAGAGCACCATGAATATCTTCCATGTTGATGGCCACACCAAACTCCCAACTTAGGGTGATGAATTCCTCCCATAAGTGGAGAAGAACAAAGAGGGAAAAGAGAAGAGAAAATGGAGAGGAAAGATGAAGTCTTGTAATGAAAGACTTTCAATGTGTAGAGATTTCCCACTCACACCTCTCACCATCCAATGACCAATAATAAAACTAGTAAGTTAAGACCTAATCCAAGGGCCACAAAATAGTCTTGCCATTGGAAGACTTAACACACCACTCACAAAACCCATTAATTTGTCAAACAAGACCTTATCATCCAAGGACTTAGAATAAATATGGGAATAAATTAACTATCCAAGGGTTGACAAGAAGTCTTGCCAAGTGAAAGATCAACAATAATGGATTCTTGCATTTAAGTGTCAACCAAATAAGACCCTATGATCCAAGGGTCTAAAACAAAGATGGGAGAATGAGATCAAAGGCTAGGAATGAGACACCACTTGAAAAGTGGAAAATGACCAAATTATTCCCAACTTAGGATTAATTATAAGAGTGCCATCAAGCCTCTTAATTACCCTTCTATCCCTTATCATCCTCTCTAATTACTACTATACCATTCATCCCCAACACTTAGCCAAATCTCTACACTTTTCACTAAGTGCTCTAAATATGAAAATACTTATTTACCATTCGGTCATTTCTTTCCCAAAATCATTTTAACTATTCCCATTATTTATAAAAGGAAAATATAGCAAAAAATTCACATAAGTGCTACACCGAACATCTATAATAAACTAGGGTAAAACTTTTGGGAATGCAACACGATTGCCGAAGTTCCAACGAGAAACGTTGCACGAACCCATGTAGCCGTTAACGACACTCAAATCCACGAAGCCGGAAATGAAATACCACAAAGTCATCCCACTAAGTCCAAAACTCAGACGCAAAAAATTTACACGTACCGATAATACACAAGACGTCATGAATAAGTGACGTCACAAAACGTTAACACTTGGAAAAGAATTCCAGAAAAGGAAAAGGAAAACGCGGGGCGTTACAATGTTAGTGATGAAATTCATCTCCTTATGGATAGTATCATGGGATTGATGTTGTGGTATGTAGCGTCCGGTATTTTTACGTGCTAATTTAAAATTTTATTAACACTGAAATGCTTATGTGCTTAATGTGTTTATTTGCTTATCATGACTTACATATTTTATGTGATATTAAAAATTGTAAGTTGTATGTTTTATTTTCATTTTGAGAATAATGAAAATGATTGAAAACGATTTCGGAAAAAAAATGACCGAAGGATAAATGATTAATTTCATATTTTGAGCACTTAGTGAAAAGTGTAGAGATTTTGGCTAAGTGTTGGGACATGAGTGGCATGCTAGTAATTATAGAGGATGACAAGGGGTGGAAGGGTAATTAAGAGGCTTGATGGCACTCTTGTAATTAACCTTAAGTTGGGATGAAAGTTGACATTTTACACTTTTAAGTGGTGTCTAAATTCTAGCCATTGATTTCCTTCTCCTATCTTTGTTTTCAACCCTTGGATCATAGGGCCTTGTTTGGTTGGCACTTAAATACAAGAATGCATTATTCATAGTCTTTCATTTGGCAAGACTTCATGTCAACCCTTGGATCAATTATTTATTTTCCTTGCTTTATTCTCAACTATTGGATGGGGAGAATTGTGAGCAAATAATATCTACAAACCTTAGGGTTAGCCACTTTTCAAGACTTCAATCCTCTCACAAACTCTTGCTCTCTCTTTCTCTTCTTGCTTATTGGGGATTGCTCTTATTGGTGTTCTTGAACCATTTGGTAAGTCTTCTAATCATTTTAGGGTTTTGGTTGCTAAGAAACCTAGCTTTCAAGTTTATGGTTTTCCTTCTATGGATATTTATTCTAGCCTTCTCTTATTTATGATATAGAAGGTTGAGTTTTCTTTCAACTACCAAGTGAGTCTCATTGGTAGTAGCTCTCAATTTCCATCTTGTGAAGAGCTAGTGGTAAGTTTCCTATCTTGTACTTTTAAGATTTTATTTCTCCATAAAACCTTAAAATAGAAATCATTAGGGTTTGAATTGATTCTTGTGGTTGAAGCCACTTGTGTATAAATTTTGGTTTATTGAAATACCATAGTAAATCTTGTTATTCATATGGTATGTTGCTAGTGTTAGAAGTTATCCTATTGAGCACTTGAGTTGGTAGAGTGGCTTGGACCTCTTTTGGGCATATTGTGTAGCTTGCTTGGAATTGAGGTAGGGGAAAAACAAATTATTTTCATCTTTGTACGAGGATGTGTGCGTCTATGTGTATATATGCCGTATATATATATATATATATATATATATATATATATATGAGTTGGGTCTTGACAACTTAGACGATGATTTATGTCCTTGAAAGCACGACTTTGTGATATAAATGCTTGTTGTGTTTTATGGCTTATAAAGTGAAATTGTAAGCCTTGTTATGAATTGATTCCAATATATTGCCTAATGAAATGAGCATGTATTGTGATGGAGCATGTTGAGGATTATTGCTTATAAATGTGAATTGTAAGCATTGTGATAATTTGGATCCAATATAATTCAAATTAAGATAGGCATGTATTGTGATGGCATATGGTTGTGGTTGAGAACCTTCATGCATTTTGGTTATACCATGTAGTGTCAAAAACATGGGTGTTGGTTTATACGGATTGTGTAAACGTGTGTGAGTAGTCTTGTGTTGGATCGTCGCAACAACTGGCTAGGGGGTGTTCCCAACCTACATAACTAATGTGTCCGGGAATCGAGTATAAGGTGAGTCGTCTCATTCTCAAAGTCGCGGGTCGTCTTATGCATTTGACATATGAATCTTTAGTCACGGGTCGTCTCATGCAACCACCTTCCTTGTTGAAAGTGAGAAGTGTGAAAATTATTTGGGAAGAATCGGTGCGGTACTCTTTCTCATTGTGAATGGGTAGAGTGCGTATTCGTTAACATGCATTGGGTAAAGTGTGTAATATGAGGTGTGTTGAGTCATATTGCACTTAAACTATCATATATATGTGATTATGATATTGATATTGAGTCATGCTATAATTGTGAATAATTATGATGTGAGCATGTTAGAGAACTTGTTTATTGGATTCGATGGGGTTCCTGATTAGCGTGAGAGTCATGTGGAACAAGAGACCGACCTAGGGTTAATGACATGAACCTTGGTTGGATTGAACCACTCGGACTACCGAGATTAAGGGGATGACGCTTCCTCTACTGGGCTAGTGAGATCACCCCATAACTTATATATTTTTTAGGTGGTGATCCCTTTCCGGGAGTTCAGTAGTCTTTCGGTAAAGATACGGTGTGGATTTCTCCCTTTTGTGCACAAGGAGGCGAAGTACCTATTTTGTAGAGTAGTAGTGTAATCCATATGTATAAACATGATACTATTTTGTAAAAACTGTAAACAAATGCTAGATACTTATCTTTTTCCGGCTAGCGTGTTAGCCGAGTATCTTGCATGATGTACATCCCTCGGAGCGCTATACTCGGGGATTATATTCTTTTGGTGCACTTCGGTGCCAAAAATATAAAGATTAGTTTATGTTATGAAAACTATGTCATATTTTGCCTTGGTGATGTTTAATTATTAAATGTATAAATTCTTTTATCTGGAGTGTGATGTGAATGATAGTTATTGAATGTGGTTATTAGGTGTCCGATCGAAAATGACATTTTTCTAGATTTTCAAACAAACCCTTTCGTTTTGAATGGAAAACCCGTTTACGCCTACCCCCGTAACCCCGGTAAACTTTCTTATTTTAGAAATGGATTTAAACAAACATATTTTTTTAAAGATTTCAACTTTTAGAAACCAGCAGTAGCTAAAACGGAGACCGGGGCAAGACGAAAGATTTTACTAAAACTTACAAAAATCACTTTTATGCTAAGTTTATGTTTTACGCGTTTCCTGAGGTCCTAACGAATATTTTTGGGTTCCGCCAATGAAAAACTTACTTTTCCAATATTTATGATTTTTCGGGACCGACGGTGCAAAAAATGGAGCCATATCACAAAATCTTGCATTTTTGCATATTTGAACTTTAAAGCAAAAGTTGAAATCTGGCAGTAGCTAAGCTTCCCAACACTTAAGAAAAAATTTCATGTTTGAGTGGCATCCGACATCCGATTTTCAAATTTTGTTTTCTCCCATTTCGAAACTCCGAATTGAGCCCCATTTTTTCATATGGCTTGTCCTAAGTAAAAACTACGTATTTGCAGTTTGAAATGACCAATTTGCCCATGAAATGACTATTTTACCCTTGGTGAAAGTGGGGTATTCTGTGTGGGTGTTTGACGACTATTTATGATTTTATTTCATTTATTTTCACTTCCGCTTCACTCCCTAAATTCTTAGGCTCATGTTTTGGAGTTATAGGAAATTTGGGGCGTGACATGGCATGAGTAGTGATATTGATGTGACTATGGTTGCCTTTGTGAAGGGTTTGAGGTGTCGTATGTGTATTATGATTATATGCATTAACGATGGTTATGTAGGTACTTAAGGACTTGAGAGTTTTGTTTACTATTGGTTATGGATGTTCCTTCTTATGGGCATTGTGGTGATCTTGGTTTCCTTAGATCATTTGGTTGTTGTTGTGGCCACTAGAGTGATTGGCTATGTTACACTACGGTATTGTGTACTTAATGTACATTTATGTGAGTAATATAGACTACTAGTGTTGGATTGGTGGGTACGAGTTAATGGTTCTCTCATGAGGTTAGAACTACGTGACATGTACTTAGTTGTTGTCTCTATGTATATATATACGTATATATATAGGTGTGCGTTTTCCATATGATGCTATGTTATTGTATGTGCTGGATTTGTCAGGCCCATCAGGTTCCCACTCCACCGACCTTGGCCCAACATGAATCCCCAGAGCCCGAATGAAAAGCCCACTATAAGGCCCTTCAAATGAAATATTCTAGGATAAACTTGAAGAGCAAGCTAGTGATGTGGTAAAAAGACAAAAAATTGATGTGTAAGAGAATGTTGCTCTAATGGGCTCAAGGCCCCAAAAAAGGGAATGTATATAAGGAAATAAAAATTTGAATAAATCATTTTATTCTTGTGTTGTGCATTTTTCAGTATCTACGCATTGGCGCCATTTGTGGGAAGAATCTTGATTCAAGATCTGTGATTTCCTTATTTTCCAGATCTGTGATCATCTTCCCATCTCGATAGTTGAGCTTGTTTTTATTCATCTTGACCTTCTAAACCTGTGATTATCTTATTTTTTCACCCTCTGAGCAATAATTTTGGTAGCCTGTTCCCAAGCGGATGCTCTGACCACAAGAGATAGCCAGATGGGTGGTTCTCAGACTATTGAACAGATCCTGCAACGCCTATTGGCCACTGAGGAACAGAGCCAAGCTCTTAAGAAGCAGAACGCGGAGCTTATGGCGAGGATGTCTCTTCCACCCGCTCCCCTAGCAACACCCATGTAAGTCACTAAATTACCCTAAGGGGGGGGGGGGGGGTGAATAGGGTTTAAAAATAATTTCTAACTTCTTTTTATTCTTACTAGAACATGCAACAAGGTTCAATATTAATTTACAAGGTAAAATATGCAATGAATAATTTCACTTAAATTCAACAAGCTATTTACCACAATATAAAGTAAGCATACATGAACATAAAGTAAGGAGATAAAGATAGAGATATTAACACCGTGATTTTTACGAGGTTCGGTAACTCCTACTCCTCTGCTCAAAGAATCCCCTTCCTTGAGACTTTCCCGATCCTCACACTATGACTCTTCCTTCAATAGGTGGAATAGCAAAACCTTTACAAAAGAACTAACTAGCTCTTCACACAATCAAGAGAACAATCCTCCCTTGATACAATGGGCTTCACTCACCCAAGATCAGAAATTTATGTATGCAATCAATATGTCACTGAAGAAACAAAAACACTCAAAACCCTAAGGTTTTTATGGAAGATAGATCAATATAAGCTCAAGTGTTTTTAGGTGATATTTCAAGAACTCAAGATATATATATTCTCACAATATATTTTCAATAAGAGAATAAACACAAAGCTTGAGTTTCAGAAGATGCTTGAGAGAAAATTAGAGATGAATAATATTTGGAGAATTTCTCACACAAGAACCTTAAGATTTCAATCCATATCTCTTTCTTTATATAGTGTAACACTAGGGTTTGGAGAATGTATCTCACCCTAAACAATATGGAGAGTAGGACCTGAAAATCAGCAAGCAAAACTGTTTCTCTTTGGGAAAAAATATTGTTTAGAAATACTATTCCTTAAAATCCTGAAGCACCCAGTCGACTGCCTGCCGACACCCAGTCCACTGTCTCCATGCTTAGATTTAAAATTTTTTTCCCAATGGCTAGGGTCAGTCAACTGCCTCAAGAAGGCCAGTCGACTGCCTCATGAGTTAGTCGACTGCCTTGGAAAGGCCAGTCGATTGCCTCAGGCAATAAAAAATGTTCATAACTCTCTGGTTCAGTCAGTCGGCTGGGTCCTTAACTGCCAATCGACTGGGCACAGTCAGTCGACTGCCTTGGACAGGCCAGTCGACTGCCTCATGCAGTCAAAACGTTTATAGCTCACTGGTTCATCTAGTCGGCTGGGTCCTTATTGGCCAGTCGACTGGGTCACAGTCAGTCAGCTGCCATTTCATGGCCAGTCAACTGGGTGACTCCAAGAAAAGTTTTCAAGGTCCGTTTTTGATCCGTTTGAGTTCGTTTGATTTATTACTTGAGCTTATAAGACCAATCAACGCATAAGATACCTTGTTACAATATTCTCACCCCGACCTATCTACCCCAGGTCTTGAGTCCAACTTTTTTTCTTTCTTTGATATTTTTGTCCTTCTTCGAGTTTGTGCTTGAGTTTCCTTATCGCTTGTTGCTTTAATAATCTTTTCGAATCATTTACCTGTACTTACTAAAACATTTAGCTCAAAGTCATATTAGTACTAAACACGGTTTTGAATGTTTTGTTAATATCAAAATAAGATTTATTATTTGAAATAGAATTTCAAAGCCAATAATCTCCCCCTCTTTGATGTTGAGAAAACATTTCGTGTTTGCGCATAAAATGGTGAAGTATCAAGTGATACTCCCCCTCAATGTGTGCATCTTTCATTTTTATTTGCATGCTCCCCCTTAGGAAATAAATTTTTCAATTTGATACTCATTTACGTAATGCATTGAAAGATAATAGAAACAACATATTTCAATTCATAATTTGTGAGTTCGGTACATGTTGTTTTACTACTACACATTACAAAATGATAAAGCATAGAAATGAAATGAAGCATAAACAACAAACATAAAACATAGGTAACGTCCTATGCTACACAAAATAGACCTATGGCCACACACAAACACCCTAATACTTTCTCCCCCTTTGACGACATAAAAAAGGCGGAGGGTCATGGCGAAAAGCGTCCATGGCAGTGGCGATGCGGTCGATCTTGTCCTCAAGACGCTTCATATCCTCGGCCTTCTTCCTCTGGACCTCCTCATTGCGCTTTTGGGCCTCTTCATTGTGCTTTACGATTTCCAAGATTTGGGTAAGAGTTTCGGGATTTCCCCCGAACCCAAAATTTGAAATATCGAAATCGCTACCAAGAGACGGAAAAGAAGAAGTTGGAGCGTTTGGACGAGATGCCGTGGGAGGAGGAGCATCATGATGAGGAGCAGATGGACCAGCCTGGTCCGCAGAAGGAGTAACCCTAAGTGAGACCAACACTCCATTGGCACTCTTACTGATATGCATCTGCTTGAGATGCTTGCGGTCCAGAAAAATCGGATGGTGCTCCGTAGGTTCATCACAGAGAGGCACACCGTTCCGACCAAGAAGATATGATAAATGGGTAGGAAAGATGAGTGCGCCTTTCTTCTTGTAGCACTCAAGGATTGCCGAGATGAAGAGGAATGCAAGATTGACCTTACGACCGGTCATGACACAGTAGACAAGAAAAGCTTCCATAATCGACACAAGACTCTGGCTTCCAGACTTGAGCAAAATGGAATATGTGATAATATTGTGCACAAGTCGAGCCTCGGGAGTAAGAGAGGAAGAAGGAAACTCAGAAGTGGCAGTGGTGGTTTTATTCACTGAAATGGCCCGAACTGCTTCAAGAGGATCGAAATCACTCGAAGAGTACCAAATAGATGGGCAGTAGTAGGAGATACCACCAGGAGGTAGCAAAAAAATAGTATTAATTACTGCTTCGGTGAACTCAACTGATGTGCCCCCAACAATGGAACTAATCTTGGTGGAGAGAAGACGTGGTTCAGGTGGATTTATCAGATTTGTGTAAAAGGCTTTGACAGCCCGCTGATAATGCGGAACATCAAGCAAAAGAAAGAAATCCTAACCCATATTTTGAAAAAATTGAACGTATTAACACCAATCTCTTCGCACAAGGGTCGAGTCACAATGTGACTCTGAGCAAACTTGCGATGAATGAAGTTAGTTTCGAATGACGAATACTATCTTCATCACCAAGAAGAGCAGAGAGAGACATCAGACCAAATTCAGGTTCTGAATCAGTGTCCTCATGAATAGGGGACAAAGGTGGAGGAGGTGCAGCTGAAGAACTTCCACCCCTACGGGCGCATTTATTGAGGCGTACAACATTGGGAGCCATGAAAGAGATGAGAACCAAGATGATTGAAAACATTTTGAAAAGAAAATGAAAATAAATCGTGAAACAAATGAGAGAGAAAAGAGAAACTGAAGAAAAGTGATGTGTATATATATATATATATATATAGATGGATATATATGACTATATATGAAAAGAAGAATGGTGATAATGGAGGAGAGGATCGTGGTGTAGTGGGGAAGTGGTTTAAAGGTGATTAAATGGCTTGAAGGAAGGAAGAAATATGAGAGATCGTGGAGAGAATGGATAGAAGACGAAGAGAAAGAAGAAATAAAAACTGGGTTCGCGCAGAGGCAGTCGACTGGCCATATGGAAGTAGTCGACTGGCTCATGACCCAGTTGACTGGCCGAATGAGGCAGTCGACTGGTTGAAGATGAATAAAATTAGAAAAACTCACTGGTTGATCCAGTCGACTGGCCGTATACGAGGCAGTCGACTGGCCCTAAAAAAAAAATTTTCAAAAAATATTTTAAAATTTGAAAGCCAAGATCGTGGACGAGATTTTGTGAAAATTTCACTGATTACTTCAAAATCCATGGCCATTCCTAATTCCCTACGAATTTTTGAAAACGGTTCGCCTAAGAGGGGTTTAGTAAAAATATCCGCCAGTTGATTTTTAGTGTCAATAAAAATCAATTCAATGTCACCTTTGGCTACGTGATCCCGTAGAAAATGATGACTAATCTCTATATTCTTTGTGCGAGAGTGTTGAGTAGGATTCTTTGAGATATAGATAACACTAGTGTTATCATATTTAATGGGTACGAGATTAAAAATAAGTCCAAAATCAAGTAATTGTTGCTTAATATAAATAGTTTGGGCGCAACAAATACCGACCGCTACGTATTCGACTTCAGTCGTAGACAAGGCAACCGAATTTTGCTTTTTACTTGACCATGAAACAAGAGAGTGACCTAGAAAATGACATGGACCACTTGTGCTTTTCCTATCCACTCTACAACCCGTAAAATCGGCATCCGAATAACTAGTGAGATCAAGTGTAGTGCCACATGGATACCATAGTCCTAAGTTAATCGTCCCACTAAGATAGCGAAAAATACGTTTTACGGCTAGCAAGTGAGATTCTTTAGGACAAGATTGAAAACGAGCACATAAGCATACACTAAACATGATATCCGGTCTACTACTAGTTAAATAAAGTAAACTTCCAATCATGCCTCTATATTGAGTAATATCAACACATTTTCCATTTTCATCTTTGTCGAGTTTAATAGAGGTACTCATAGGAGTAATGGCATGTTTGACTCCCTCCATGCCAAATCGCTTTAGCAAATCTTTAGTGTACTTAGATTGGCTAACAAATAAGCCATCCAAGATTTGCTTGATTTGCAACCCTAAGAAGAAATTTAACTCACCCATCATACTCATTTCAAATTCGTTTTGCATACTAGATGCGGAATCTTTGCAAAGAGAAGTATTTGTGGATCCGAATATAATGTCGTCAACATATATTTGGATAATCAACAAATCATTCTTGACAGTTTTTGTAAGGAGAGTGTTGTCAACTTTGCCTTTAGAAAACCCTTTTTGAAGTAAAAAGTCACTAAGCCATTCATACCAAGCTCTAGGAACTTGCTTTAACCCGTATAAGGCTTTAGATAATTTTTAAACATGATTTGGAAAAAGTTCATTTTCAAAGCCGGGTGGTTGCTTTACAAACACTTCTTCATCTATAGTTCCATTTAGAAAAGCACTTTTGACATCCATTTGATAAAGAATGAAATTTCTAGATGATGCAAATGCAAGAAGCATTCTAATTTCTTCTAATCTAGCTACGGGTGCAATGGTTTCATCATAGTCAATGCCCTCCTCTTGATTGTAACCTTGAGCTACCAATCTTGCTTTATTTCGAATGATCACTCCATTTTCATCTTTTTTATTTCGAAAAACCCATTTAGTGCCTATTATAGTTTGATGTGGGGGTTGAGGGACTAAATGCCAAACTTGATTGCGTTCAAATTGATTTAGTTCCTCTTGCATAGCCATGATCCAAGAATCATCACATTGAGCTTCGTGGAAGTTCTTGGGTTCAATATTAGACACGAATTCCATGTGGTTGCATAAGTCTCTAAATTGAGATCTTGTGCTAACACTTTGTGAAGGGTTACCTATGACTTGGTCAAGAGGATGGTTGTGCACAATCCTCCAAGATTTAGGAATGGAGCAAGTCAAGTCATCATTATATTAATTTCCAACTTCACTCTTATCCATTAGCCTACTTGATGAGTTAGAGATATTGAGATTATTGAAACTATCCTCAATTCCTACAACTTCATCATCATCTATGTGAACTTTAGGTGAGGGTAAAGGTAGTGATTCATCAAAAACAATATGGATAGACTCTACTATGGTTAAAGTCCTTTTGTTAAAGACTTTAAAGGCTCTACTGGTTGAGGAATAACCTAAGAAAATTGCTTCATCCGATTTGGAGTCAAATTTTCCCAAGTTATCTTTATCATTTAAAACGAAACATTTACAACCAAACACATTGAAATACCCAATATTGGGTATCCGACCATTCCACAACTCATACGGAGTCTTACCTAATTTAATCCGGATGATAACTCTATTTATGACATGACAAACGATGTTTACCGCTTCAGCCCAAAGACTTCGGGGAAGGTTGTGTTCATTTAACATAGTCCTAGCCATTTCTTGTAAAGATCTATTTTTCCTTTCAACTACCCCATTTTGTTGAGGAGATCTTGGAGCCGAGAGATCATGAGATACACCAAATTCATCACATAATTTCTCTAGATCTTGATTGTCAAATTCTCTACCCCTATCACTTCTAATTTTCTTGATTTTCAAATCTTTTTCATTTTGAATGACTCTATAAAATTTATCAAGAATGGAGTGAGTTTCATTTTTATGAGCAAGAAAGTGAACCCAAGTAAATATAGAGTAGTCATCTACTACAACAAGTACATAGAGTTTCCCGGCTAAGCTAGTCGTTCTCTTCGGACTAAAGAGGTCCATATGAAGTAACTCTAAGGGTCTAGAAGTGGTGATATCTTTCTTTCTCTTGAAATAAGATTTCACTTGCTTACCTATTTGACATGCACTACATATTTTATCTTTTGAAAAATTAGTCTTCGGGAGGCCTTTGACTAATTCATTTTTCGATAAATGTTGAATGAGGTCCACACTAGCATGTCCTAAGCGTCTATGCCATAACCAACTATTTTCACTTGATGTGACAAAGCACTTAACATCTTGTTCATTTAATTCATATAGCAACATAGTATATAAATTTCCGTTTCTCTTAGCATTGAACAATTGTTTTCCATCTTTCTCAACTATGCATGCATTTGACCTAAAGATAACATCATAACCTTTGTCACAAAGTTGGCTAATACTAAACAAGTTATGCTTTAAACCATCAACTAAAAGTACGTTATCTATAGCTAGAGAAGGAGATATACCAATGGATCCAATTTCAACAATTTTGCCTTGTGAGTTGTCTCCAAAAGTAACGCTTCCTCCTTCATAAGATTTTAGAGACATGAATTTTGATTTGTCCCCCGTCATGTGCCTTGAACATCCGCTATCAAGGAACCATCTTTCTTTTGAGGCGAACTTCAAGCATACCTACAACACAACGTTACGTAACTTTTGTTGGTACCCAATCTATTTTGGGTCCATTATGGTTAGAAAGAGATGCAATAGTTCCTTTAGGAACCCAAAATGATTTAGTTACCAAATTTTCTTTTGCACGTAGAGATGCAATGGTTCCTTTAGGAACCCAAAACATTTTTGAGACAATTTTCTTCTTCTTTCTTAGAAAACATGCATTTGCTTTGTGATCTCTTTTCTTGCAATAGTAGCATGAGACATGGTTGTGATCAATAGAAGATGAGAATGAAGATTGTTTTGAAAAAGTATGCTTTAATGATTTTCTTTTCTTCAATAAAAGTGCATCTTTGTTGAATGCATCATATCCTAAGCTACATTTGTCAAAAGAGTTTCTTTGTCTTCCTAGCATGATGCTCAAGTTTTCTTTTCCTTTTGTGAATTTTGCTAAGATGTTTATTTGATCATCAATAGTATTTTTCAATAAAATATTTTCCTCTTCTATCTTCATACTTTTGTCATTTGTTGCATTTACATCAACTATGGTGTGACAAGTAGAATTACATGAAGATTTAGATTTCTTGAGCAAACTATGTTTCTTAGCTAGTTTTTCAAACTCATCATACAAATTTTCAAATGCATCTTGTAATTCATTATGAGAAAATAAAAGCTCATCATATGACAAAATGGAATTATCTAATGCATGTAAATTTAAATGTATCTCATCTTCATTTGCCATGAGGCAAATATTTGCAATTTCCTTACCATTTTCTTCCTCATCCGAATCACAAGAGTCATAATCATCCCATGTTACATTCATGGCCATTTTGTTTGGACTTTTCTCGTTCTCCTTTTTGGGCTTGAAACACTCATTTCTATAGTGTCCCGGTTTACCACAATTGAAGCAAGTAATGGACTCCTTCTTGCTTGTCTCTCCTCTTGGTTCGTTGCTCTTTGAGAACCTCCGACCTTTAGCCTTCTTTCGTTGAAGAAATCTCTTGAATTGTTGAGTGATCAAGGCAATGTCTTCATCAACCTCTTCTTTGATTCTCTCATTTGCTTCACTTTTAGTTGAAGCTTGCAAGGCTATACCTTTTCTAGGCTTGGCATATTCTTCACGAAATTTTAAGGTAATTTCCCATGTAAGGAGTGACCCAAAAATCTCATCGAGACTCATAGTGCTAAGATCGTGTGCTTCTTTAATAGCCATCACCTTCGCGTCCCATTTGACCGGAAGGCTTCTAAGGACTTTGTGTGCCGCATCGGATCTAGGAACAATTCTACCAAGATGCTTTAGTCCATTCAAAATATTAGTAAAATGAGACATCATAGAATTGATATTTTCATTTTCCTTCATGGCAAATAGTTCATATTCATGCATGAGTATATCAATTTTAGATTCTCTAACTTGAGTAGTTCCTTCAAAAGTAACTTCAAGTTTATCCCACATTTCTTTAGCCGTGGAGCTAGTAGATACTCGGTTAAATTCATTTGGACTCAAGGCACAATTTAGATTAACCTTATCTTTCGCATTAAATGACATAAGTCTACGCTCATCATTATCCCATTCGTTGGGCAATTTGGGAATAGTTTTTCCATCAACCACTTTGGTAATAGTAAAAGGTCCATCGACAATAACTAGACAAATTTGATAATCAATAGCTTGAAGAAAATCTATCATTCTAGTCTTCCATTAACTATAGTTTGAACCATCAAACCATGGGGGCCTATTGTTAGATTGTCCTTCTACATGAGTGACTATGTTTGAGGCCATGATCGTTCTCTAAGACGGTTAAGTAAAAAAAAAGTAGAGATTAGGCTCTGATACCAATTGTAAGTCACTAAATTACCCAAGAGGGGGGGGGGGGGGGGGGGGGGAGGTGAATAGGGTTTAAAAATAATTTCTAACTAGAACATGCAACAAGGTTCAATATTAATTTACAAGGTAAAATATGCAATCAATAATTTCACTTAAATTCAACAAGCTATTTACCATAATATAAATTAAGCATGCATGAACATAAAGTAAGGAGATAGAGATAGAGATATTGACACCATGATTTTTACGAGGTTCGGTAACTCCTACTCCTCGGCTCAAAGAATCCCCTTCATTGAGACTTTCCCGATCCTCACACTATGGCTCTTCCTTCAATAGGTGGAATAGCAAAACCTTTACAAAAGAGCTAACTAGTTCTTCACACAATCAAGAGAACAATCCTCCCTTGATAAAATGGGCTTCACTCACCCAAGATCACAAATTTGTGTATGCAATCAATATATCACTCAAGAAACAAAAACATTCAAAACCCTAAGGCTTTTATGGAAGATAGATCAATATAAGCTCAAGTGTTTTTATGTGATATTTCAAGAACTCAAGATATATATATATTCTCACAATATATTTTCAATAAGAGAATAAGCACAAAACTTGAGTTTAAATCTTCAAAATGATAGGAGTGAAAAACAAGATTTTGATCTTTTTTGCTATCAAAAGATTTTTCAGAAGATGCTTGAGAGAAAATTAGAGATGAATAATATTTGGAGAATTTCTCACACAAGAACCTTAAGATTTCAATCCATATCTCTTTCTTTATATAGTGTTACACTAGGGTTTGGAGAGCGTATCTCACCCTAGACAATATGGAGAGTAGGACATGAAAATCAGCAAGCAAAACCATTTCTTTTTGGTCAAAAATATTGTTTAGAAATACTTTTCCTTAAAATCTTGAAGCACCCAGTCGACTGCCTCCATGCTTAGATTTAAAATATTTTTCCCAACGGCTAGGGTCAGTCGACTGCTTCAAGAAGGCCAATCTACTGCCTCATGAGTCAATCGACTGCCTTGGATAGGCCAGTCGACTGCCTCAGGTAATAAAAAATGTTCAAAACTCTCTGGTTCAGTCAGTCGGCTGGGTCCTTAACTGCCAGTCGACTGGGCACAGTCAGTCAACTGCCTTGGACAGGCCAGTCGACTGCCTCATGCAGTCAAAACGTTATAGCTCACTGGTTCATCCAGTCGGCTGGGTCCTTATTGGCCAATCGACTTGGTGACTCCAAGAAAAGTTCAAGGTCCGTTTTTGATCCGTTTGAGTTCTTTTGATTTATTACTTGAGCTTATAAGACCAATCAACGCATAAGATACCTTCTTACAATATTCTCACCCGACCTATCTACCCCAGGTCTTGAGTCCAGCTTTTGTTCTTTCTTTGATCTTTTTGTCCTTCTTCGAGTTTGCGCTTGAGTTTCCTTATCGGTTGTTGCTTTAATAATCTTTCCGAATCATTTACCTGTACTTGCTGAAATACTTAGCTCAAAGTCATATTAGTACCAAACACGGTTTTGAATGTTTTGTTAATATTAAAATAAGATTTATCGTTTGAAATAGAATTTCAAAGCCAACAACCCATTCGTTCTCAGGACCAGAAGGATGGTTTCATGGCAGAGGAGCACGCTGAATCCTCTCATCACCTAGGCAAGGCCCCCATCATCGATGAGGCCTTGACCCCCGAAAAGCTCCAGTAGATTATGGCCGAGTTCCAGAGAACAGTCCTGAGAGATCTGATGACCCAGTCTACCGATGATCTGGACATTCAAGCCTCCACTGAGTTATCCAGTCACCGTTCACTCCTGAAATAACTCGAGAGCCCTTCCCAAAGAAGTTTTTCATTCCCCAGTTTACCCCTTATGATGGCACTAAGGATCCCTTCCATCGACAATTGTGACCAACACTCTGTTGTCGAAGCCTTCCAAATGGCCCTTATTCCCGGAACTAAGTTCCATCAGTCTCTGGTAAAGTGCCCACCATCGAGCATCGGGGAGCTAAACTCCAGGGCCCAAGGGTATTTGAGGATAAAAGAGGAAGAGACTATCAAAAAGAAGAGGGCAACCTTAGTTAGTGTTGAAGCCCAATAAAAAGAGCTAGTGACCGACTGAAAGTACCCAAGTACCTCGGGTCCTTCAGCCCCGATCCCAGTGAAACATCCCAGGCTTGATGACAAAGTGACTCCCCTGAGGGTCACCCTTGGCAAACTTTACCAAGTGACCAAATCTAAAGGAATCTTCCAACCATCACCACCTATTCGATAACCTTTGGATCAGAGGGATAAGTCAAAGCATTGTGTCTTCCACAGTAATTTCGGGCACCTTACCAAAGAGTGCCAGAATCTCAAGTGCAGAGTGGAGGCAATGATACTTTGAGGTGAGCTCCGGGATTACATCCAGATGGACATACCAAAGACCAATCAACAAGCACCTAACACCCCCCGAAATCCCGCAGCTGCACAGCCAGTCAAGATTATCAACATGATTTTTGGGGGCCCACCTCTAAGGAGACGGAAGGAGTCAACCTAAGCTAGCTGCGTCGAGCCCGAAAAATGAGGAAAATTAACGGAGTGAGTGAAGTCCACCACAAGACAGGTGAAACATAGATTATTTTTTTCTACAAATGACTTTCAAAACATTCAGGCCCCTCATGATGACCCACTGGTTGTTACACTGATGATAGCCAATTGCCTCATTAAGAGGGTCATGATTGATCTAGGGAGCAGTGAAAACATCATCACCAAATGGACCTTTGAGAAGCTTGAAATCAATCCAAGCGAAGTTGTGTCCTCCCGGAGTCCTATTGTAGGATTCGATGGGAAACAGGTTGAACCCATCGGGGAAGTCCAACTACCAGTATCCACTACTCAAAGGACCCTGTTGGAAACTTTTGTTATAGTGGATGTGAAACCATCTTACAATTTGCTCATGGGAAGGGAATGGATCCACAGGATGTATGGGGTACCTTCAACCCTATATCAGATGATGAGGTGCATAGGCCGGAACGGGTTTGATGTCATCGACATCAAAGGAGATTAAGTGGCTGCAAAGGAATGTTATGCCATTACCCTAAAAGAGATCAAGAAAGAGAAAAGGCCGAAGGAGATTCGTACCAAAGATCGGGGTCCAGACCCTAAATAGCAATTAAATGACGGGGATTCGGGTATCCCGATCATGGTCGAGCCTTTACAACCTGTATCCATAATACCCGATAAGCCCGAAAGAGTCACCTATGCAGGTACAAACCATACTAATTATAAATTAAAAGAACTGACCCAGTTTTTGCAGAACAACTGCGATGTCTTCTCTTGGGGACACACATATATGCCTGGTATTGATCCCGCTATCTGCCAACACTCCTTACATGTTGACCCTAATCTAAGGCCAATCAGGCAGAAACAGAGGTGCATGGGAGCCCACAGGAATGAAATCATAGCAGAAGAGATATCCCGATTGCTCCAGGTCGGGTTCATCAGGGAAGTGAAGTACCCCGATTGGCTTGCCAATGTCGTAGTTATCCAGAAGAAGAATGGTAAGTGGGGAGTTTGTGTTGACTTTACTGACTTGAACAAGGCATGCCCAAGGGATAGCTTTCCGTTGCTAAAAATTGATCAGATGGTGGATGTTACCGTTGGCTATGAGCGATTGACTTTCTTGGATGCATACTTAGGGTACAATCAGATAAAGATGAGCCCGACAAATGAAGAAAAGATATCCTTCATCACTGAAACATGTACTTACCATTTTAGAGTTGTGCCTTTCGGGTTGTAAAATGCAGGTGCTACTTTCTAGAGATTGGTAAACAAGATCTTTAAAGGGATGATGGGCACTATGATCGAAGCTTATATAGACGACACTGTGGTCAAAAGCAGAGCAAAAGGGGACCATTTGGGACATCTGCAACAAGTTTTTGACACCCTCAGGAGACATGGAATGAAACTTAACCCGGAGAAATGTTCATTCCGCGTGTCGTTTGGACAGTTCTTGGGATACATCGTGGACCAGACCAGAATTCAGGCTAGCCCGACACAAGTTAAAGCCCTGATGGAAATGAAGGAACCCCAGACTTATATGGATGTTCAAGTCCTGATTGGACGAGTGGTTGCCCTTAGCAGATTCATCTCAAGACTTACCGATCGATGCAGTCTATTCTTTCAGGCAATCAAGGCAAGAAAAGGTGAGGTTTGTGGCATAGAGTAATCCATAGTCCTCGTAATATTAAAGGAGTACATGGCCAAGTCCCTAATCCTTACCACACCAAAACCCGATAAAGTCTTGTATTTCTATCTGGCAACGTCTTCTATTTCAACCAGTGCAACCCTCATCAGGGAGGATGGGAGCTTGCAGATGCCTATTTTCTACACAAGCAAATCCTTGGCAGATGCTGAAACCTGATACAACGGGCAAGAGAAACTAGTGCTATCACTGATAAATGCAAAATGGAAGCTCAGGCATTACTTTGAGGCGCATCCAATCATTGTCCCAACCTCCACTCTTATCCGGGTCATTATGTCTAAACCTGAATTTTTTGGCAGAATTTCAAAGTGGGCCATTGAATTAGGCATTTATGATATAACTTACGTACCCCGGGTCTCCATTAAGGGTCAAGTAGAGGCATACTTCTTGCTCGAAGAAAAAACTGAGGAGACCGGTCAGCAGCACGAGCCAGATACTTAGAAGCTATTTGTGGATAGGTCAGCCAGTTCAAATGGGTTAGGGGTTGGCCTGGAAATCCAAACACTCGATGGTACCCATCTCCATATGTCAGTGTGACTTCAGTTCCTAGCCACCAATAACGAGGCCGAGTATGAAACAATCATATATGGTTTAAGGTTAGACAAAAGCCTTCAGATTCAGATCTTAGCAGTACACAATGACTCCCAATTAGTCATCCATAAAATCAAAGGAGAATACAAGGAAAATGATACAAAAATGGAGTCTTATTGAGCACTCATGTTAAAAGAAACAAAGCATTTTCAAAGAATAACTTTCATTCAAATCCCAAGAAATGAGAACACTATGGCTGACCACTTAGCCGGGCAGGCATCCTCAGTTGATGAGGACTTGACCCGGGTTGTGTTGGTAGATTTCCTAGCCAGACCAAGTATCTAAAAGGCTAAGTATGTAATGCTCATCCCTTGGGAACCCAGTTGGATGGATTCCATGACGGATTACCTCAGGCACGGGGCCCTCCCAGAGAATAAAGTAGAATCTCGAAAGATTCGGATGAATTTATCCCGATACTCAATCATAAGAGGGCATCTTTATCATAAATCATTCTTAGGTCCATATTTAAAATGCGTAACCCCCTCTGAAGCAACGGTAGTAATGGAGGAGATCCACAACAAGTCATGCGGGAACCACTCTGGGGGAATATCTCTGGCTCAAAAAATACTCTCCCAAGGATACTTCTGGCCTTATCTATCATGGGATGCCAAGGACTATGTCCGAAGGTGCAAGGCATGCCAAATGCATGAAGATGTTATCCATCGGCCATCAGAGTTCCTATACCCCACCGTGGTCCATCACCCTTTTGCCCGATGGGGAATGGATATTGTGGGTCCACTCCCGAAGCTAATATGATCAACGTCCTATGTTCTTCTAGCCACTGACTACTTCACGAAATTGGTAGAAGTCGAAGCTTATCCATCAATTAAAAGAAACTATGTTATCAAATTCATCTGGAGCCACATAATATGCAGATTTGGGCTACCAAGAACAATTATGATGGACAATGGAACAAACTTGGATAACCAGAAGGTAAGGGCATTCTTCGCTAAACTTGGCATCAATCAGAATACGTCTTCAATTAGGTACCCATAAGGGAATGGACAAGCAAAAATAAAAAATTGAACCATATTTAACACTCTTGCAAAAAAGCTTGAAGAAGCTAAAGGAGTATGGCTAGAAAAATTGCCTAAAGTGTTCTGGTCATACAGAACAACACCCAGGCAACCCACCGGGGAAACACCCTTCGCCATGGCATATGGCACTGAGCTTGTAATCCCCACAAAAATCAAAGTTCCAACCCTCAGGAGCCAAGCCTGGGAGGATGACCCTAATAACCAACATCTGGCTCATGACCTTGATCTGCTGGATAAAAGAAGAAAAATAGCAGGAATCAGGTTGGTAGCCTACCAATAGTGTGTTCGAAACCATTTCAATCAAAAATTCAAAAGAAGGGAGTTATAGATCGGGGTCATGGTCCTTAGGCAAAAAATAGGACTTATAGGCAAACTTAGGGAGCCTTGGGAGGGCCCGTACACCATCACTGAAGTTATCGGGCACGGAGCATATCGCGTCCGCAGAAATGAAGACGGTAGAATGGAGCCGAACTCTCAGAATGCCTCTCGCTTAAAGAGGTACTACCCATAACCGACCAATTCGATTTTTACCTTACCTTGTTCGCTTTTGTAAAAAGGTTTCAATGCTAGATCAGTTGAGTTGACATCAGTAAAATTGTCTTTTCTTGTTAAAGATAGCTTACAGATGATTACTTATGCAAAAATAAACTAAGTGTTGTCATGTCTCTCACATGACCTTAAGAGCCTGAAAGACACAACATCGATCCATAAGTGATCCAAGTTTTACAGAAATTATCCAAGTGTTGTTACGTCTTTCGCATGGCCCAAGAGCCCGAAGACCCAACACTAACCCATAAGTGTTCAAAATGTTAAAGAAAAAATAAACTAAGTGTTGTTATGTCTCTCGCATGGCGTTAAGAGCTCAAAAGACACAATACCGATCCATAAGTGATCCATGTTTTACTAAAATTATCCAAGTGTTGTTATGTCTATCGCATGACCCAAGAGCCAGAAGACACAACACTACCCACAAGTGGTCAAAATGTTAAAGAAAAAAGAAACTAAGTGTTTTCATGTCTCTCGCATGGCCTTAAGATCCTGAAAGACACAACACCGATCCATAAGTGATCCAAGTTTTACAAAAATTATCCAAGTTTTGTTATGTCTCTCGCATGATGCAAGAGCCTGAAGACACAACACTGACCCACAATTGGTTAAAATGTTAAAGATAAAATAAACTAAGTACTATCACCTCTCTCGCATGGGCTTAAGAGCCCGAAATACACAACACTGATCCACAAGTTGTCAAGAATCTACATAAAAAATTATCGAAGTATTATGACATCTTTCGCATGGCCTCAAGAGCTCGAAAGGAGCATTACCGATCGATCCACATGCGATAAAATTTTTAAAAGAATTATTAATTAACTAAAGTAGTGTGACATCAAGGGCTCGATAGAAAATATTAGCTGGTTCTAAAAATGTCTCAAAGATTTATATTAGACACGGGCCCCGGTGGCCAAGGCTTACAAAGTACAAAAAGAAACAAAAACAAATAGAGAAGAAATGTTAAGTCTTCTACCCCTAGTATCTGAACTCAGGACCAAACTCCTCAATCCTATCACTAGCCCTAGTAACGGCCCCCTCTTGCGTGCTTGACTCTGTTCGAGGGGGATCCGACTGAGTAGTGGGATCAGGAACCAGAGCTAGTTCAAACGCAGCGGTGCCAGAAGCTGAAACAGACCCGGGAAAAGGCTTAGTCAAAAACTCACAGAAGAGGAGGTCATCGGAGCCTACTTCCGGATCCTTGAAGGAAGAGCTATGCCAAGAGACTCATCCAATTCCTCCACTATGATAAAATCCCTCTCCTCAGTAGGTTTCTGGAAATCCTGAAAGTAGGACCTCCAGCCGAACCCGACCTGATAATTGGAAGTATCTTTGATGCGATTGTACATCTGGTTGCCACCCCGATGACACATCTCCACTGTAGACCTCTCCACTGCTAGAAGGTTCTCAGTTTCAACTTTCTCCTCAATAATCTTGAGGTGAGAAGCCTTCAAAGATTCAAACTTGGCCACCAGTTCTTGATACTTAGTTGGCAAATCTTGTTGCACCTCCTCTCCCTCTATAATTTTCTGTTCAGCCTCCCAGAGTTGCTACTCTATTTTATGGCCCGAATGGTTTGAGCCTCTAATTTTTCATTGGCAATCGCCAGCAGGGCATCCGTCTTCTTCCTGCTCTCCTCCTTCAACCTCAAGAACTCCGCCAATTACCTGAGGCCTCTGTTGTCTTCCTCAAGCTTCGAGTTATAAGCTTGGGTCAGATAGAGCATCTGTCATAAAAATCACCAGTGTTACTCAATCAGTAAACATACCAAAGGAAACAATAAAAACCATATGGGAAATAAGTTCAAGTTGCACATAAATCACATTCATTGTTATTTCAAGACCTGTCAGAGCCAGGTCTCCTCTGTTCACCTTCTTGATCTTGTTCTGATTGGTCGGGGTCCAAATCTAAAGACGCATATTCTGAAGGGCAATATCATCATTAATGGTCTTGTTCCCTGAGACCAAGAATCCGCCACCAAGGAACCTTATTCTCGGATTCCAAGGAACGGGTTTCTCAGCTGCAGCTTTGGCTTCCGTTTACACACTAGGAGAGGCTGTTGTTGTCAATCGGGGCCGAACCGAATAGCCAGATGTATCATTCTCTAATCGGGATGGTAATATAACATGCTCCCATGAAGAAGGGAGAATAAGAGGAGTGGGGGTAGAGACACTTTTCTCCCCAGAAGGAGGGGAGAGAGGAGTGAGTGGGGCATCACTTGGAGGGGGCGGTGGCAGAACCTCACTGGTGGAAGGGGATACAGTTCTCGAATGGGTAGCCGGAGTGGCAGGGTTGCCTGATGCCCTCATTCGTTTGCCCTTGAGGCTGGGTTGAGGAATTTCCAGCATGATGTCTACTCCTTTAGATGATATTTCCTACAAAACATCATCAGTCAAGAAGTCAGGACACATCCTTAAAGGTTTACCCAAACTTTTGACTTTTGGAGGATAAAACAAAATCTAATATAAAATGGGATTTTTTGGTTAGTGGGCGCCTTTAAAAAACCTAAAATGTGCATCCCCAACTAAATGATAGGGTTTAAAGGAAGGGAACAGGTGCTGACTAAAATTTTTGGGGATCGAGAAGTTTGCATCGGGATGTCTCCAGTTCCCGCTCACCAAAATCATTCTCTCATTCCAATCCTTATTAGATTTTACACCTCCATCACACATCTTTCTCCCCCTGATAGGGAAAAAGATTGAAACACCCCTTACAATCCTTTTGAACCTGCAACTTATAAGAAAACAGGACCTCGGCCAGGCCCAAGTCTAGACCCAGATCCTAATTGAGCAACAAAACCATGGCCAATATTCTAAAACCGTTTGGCCTAACCTAAAGTGGGGACAAACCTAAGGTAGGCAAGGCGAGCATAAAGAAATGATGAATTGGACATCGAAGGATCTGTAGATTATAAGAGGAAACTAGGATCTGGTCGTCCCGAACCCCCTCACCGATCCTAAAATCCTTTTCCCTGGGGTTGTGCCTGATAACTACCCCATTAGGGACCTCAAGCTTTTTCAGGACTGTGTCTACCATTTTCTTAGCTATCAAGGGGTCAGTAGTAATTTGTACTCCAGATCCCCTAATAGCCCGACCCCCAACTGGACCAATGACAACGGGAACCCCACCGACACTAACACGTTAGGTAACCTCCGGAGGACTTGATCTAACTATCCTAACCACTTCAACTGATGGGGAACTGAGAGAAGCATCAAGATTAATAGTCGAAGGAACACGATGACTACCCGATCGGGTGTCATCACTGTCAGACATTTTAGTAGAAAGGTAGAAGAGTTAGAAGTAAAACTTACGATGAGGAGGGTTCCGATGAAGAAATATGAGTTTTCCGGTGATAAGTTGCAGTTTCTGGCGAGAATAAGCGAAGATGATGATTTGCAAGAAATTTTTTTTACTGAGAAGACAAAAATCAGAAAATGAGAAGCTTGCAAAAATTTAAGAGAGAGCTATTTATAGGTGATTGAAAGCGAATACCAAAGATCCCTCGCACCAGTAACGGGGCATTAAGTCGCCCTTTTAGCCACCCACACGAGAATCTAGGCCACAAGAGCCATGGATTTGAATTCAAAAGATGAGGTACAACTATCCCAATTTAATGAATTGCTACGTCACCCGACAGGGGGGATGCAAGAAGACTCCCACACGTTTCTTCCTGACTATGGGCTTTGACAAGGCCTAAACAAGAAAAGGGGCATACGTACGTGTGGGATTTGTCAGACCCAGTAGGTTCCCACTCCACTGACCTTGGCCCAACATGAATCCCAGAGCCCGAATATAAAGCCCACTATAAGGCCAATCAACCGAAATATTCTAGGATAGACTTAAAGCGCAAACTAGTGATGTGGCAAAAAGACATATTGATGTGTAAGGGAATGTTTCCCTAATGGGCTTAAGGCCCAAAAAAGGGAATGTATATAAGGAATGAAAAATCTTAATAAAGAATTCTATTATTGTGTTGTGCATTTTTCAGTATCTACAATTATTTTCTCGTTACGTGCTACTTGCCTATTTGTTGATGCATGGTAGGGGACTAGAGGAATATTTTCAGGGGTCTCTTATTGGCGTGAGTGCCATGTGGGACGATTGACCAACCTAGGGTAAATGCATGTACACGGGTTGGTTTGCACTAGACTTGGATGGTCGGAGGATGTGACGATTATGATTTTCTTTTTTCCTACAAGGCTTCGATGAGCTCACCCCGGCATTCTTTTTCCATGGTACCCCACACCAGTTTGGAAGGATGTTTCAGCTACGTGTTGCTTGGATGTAACGACACCTTTCTTTTGTTTTCTCATTGCAGGTTCTGAATTTGATAGGGGGTTACGGATGACAGTGCGGGATTGGGATGGTCATACGTAGTGTAGTTCCATTTTAGTTTCCTTTTCTTATCCCCTGAATTGGGATTGTTGTTGTAATTCATGAGATCCATTATGTTGGCATATCCCTTCATTGTATTTGGTATCGTTGCATCATTGTAGAAATGTATTCTTTTGGTGCCTCGATGTGCCTTGTATATCAATTAGTATTAGTTTCTACTCAGTTGTATGGAATCATAGTTATTAGCATGATTCTATTTGTTTTATTGATGTTGATATTCTTAGTTGGTCGCTCATTTTATGGATCACGACCCCGGATTCCTCGAATGTCCCGGTTCAGCAGTCTTTAGAATTTAGGGGAGTGACAGTTTGGTATCAGACCACTAGGTTTCACTGTCTTAGGGACGACGGGTGAGGGTCGATGGTACGTTCGATGTTCGATGTTATGTACGATTTCAATCTACATTTTCTTAGTGTGCTTCCGGGTCTCTATGTTTTAATTATGTGGCGTTGAGGAGGTATCTTGCTAGATATATCCTGTTGAGATTTAATCCCAATGGAGTAGGACCACTCCTCAGTCACTTTTTATTTTCGTACTCGTATCATGGGTTAGTTATCGAGGAATATGAGCATAACATTCAGTCTGATCCACCGGATGTGACTTGCGAACTAAGGTACTCCCTGATTTCGAGGACGAAATCACCTAGGGTGGTAAGGTTGTAACGCCCTGTGTTTCTTTTCTTCTTTCTAGAATTCTTTTTCAAGTGTTAACGTTTTATGACATCACTTCTTCATGATGTCTTGTGTAATCTTGGTATGTGTAAATTTTTCGTGTTTATGTTTTGGACTTAGCGGGACGATGTCTTGGACTTTCATTTTTAGCTTTGTGGATTGGCGTCTCGTTGGTGATTACGTGCGTTCGTTGAAACATTTTCTCGTTGATGCTTCGATGATCGTGTTCCATGCTCGAACGTGTTAATTAATTTATTGTAGACGTTCCGATGTAGCACTTATGTGATTATGTTTTAATTTTATTTTTTTAGAACTTTTGAGAGTGAGGGGTATTCTCGGTATTTCACTTGTATGTGAGTTGGTGAGGAAGTATGAGAGCATTCTTATGTGTTTTGGAGTGTTTGGATGTGTACTGAATTGTTTCGGAGTTTTTCGGTGTCATCTTGGGGCCTTGGAGTCTTTTCTGGCACTTTGTTGTTTCAGGGCTACCGAGTACTCGGTGTACAACTCTATGGAAGGGTTACCGAGTACTTGACCTTTATTCTACCGAGTACTCGATGTACAACTCGACAGATTCCATGATTGTCTAAGTGGGTGTTGACCTAAAACATTTCATTTTATCTCATCTTTTCTCCAAACTCAGCCTCTCTCTCTCCCACTTGGTTTTCTCTCATTCTTTTACCTAGTTCATCTATTTGGCTTGGAATTGGATGACGGATTCCACACAGAAGTTGGTCATGATATTATGGTGAGCCCCCGAGGTTGTGCTCACCCCCACACAGGTTGCAGGTTTGCAGGTGGACATAACACAGATTATGCTCGGCAGCGACGATACGGGTGATTTGGGATGGTAGTTTTATTCCTCCTTCCGTAGTCATACATGTGTGTTCTTTCATTTTCTTGGAAGCCAGGTTGTTGGCAGATTCCCTTGTGTTGTATTTTCACTCCATGTATTTATTATTTTCGGGGTGTCTTTGTATCATTTCGGCACTACCACTGAGTTTTATGTATTCTTATTTGAGCTTGATGGCTCAATCGGAAATTGTTGTTTTGGGGTGCATTTATACCTTTTCGGCATCGCCATGTTGTTTTCTTTATATTTTCATTTGAGCATTTGGGGCTCTATTGATTTTAGAAGGGTTTTGGAGAGGTATTGGTGTTCTTTTCCATTACCTCGGCCCTAGTAGGTTTCTGGAATGTTGGGCTACGTGCCATTGATTCTATTACTGTTATTATGGGAAGGTTTTTTTGTTGTGTAGAATTTGGGTTGTCCGGATGTTCCAATTACAAACGGATTTCTACCGGATTTTTGTTAGAATTCTTTACTGAGTTTCTATCACTCAGGTGACATGGGATACTTTGTATTCATTCTTATTCCATGTATTTTCTTATTATCGTTGATTCGGTTGGTCGTTTTCTATGACGTCATACCTCGGGATTCGCTGATTCTCCTAATTGGAGACTCAGGAATAACGGGGCGTGACAAAGTGGTATCAGAGCTTTTGGTTTTATTGTCCTAGGGACGACGGGTAAGGGTCGATGGGACGTTCGACATTTACGTTATTTACGGTTTCGATCTGCGGTATTGAGTAATGCTATCTGTGCCTTTTAGTGTTGTTATGTCGAGGATGTGTCTTACTTGATGCATTCCGTTGCGATTTAATTCCAACGGAGTAGGACAATACCTCAATCACTTCTTTCATTTTCGTGCCTGTATCACGGTGATAGTTACCAAGGAATGTAAGTATGTTGTTCGGTATGATAAACCGGACATGGCTTGCGGACTGAGGTACACCCTGATTTCGAGGACAAAATCTCCTAAGGTGGGAAGATTGTAACACCCCATGTTACTTTCCCAATTTTCTGGAATTATTATTTTTGATTTAAATTCGGTTGTGATGTCACTTGTTCATGACATCATGGTTATTCTTGGTATCTCACGTGTATTTTTTTCGCGTTTATGTCTTGATATGACGGGATGATGCGACCATTGACTTGTTGACTACTTCGTGGATTGTCGTTGGCGATTACGAGAATTGACGGTGAGTTGAATGTTTCGAACTGGTGAAATGTTGACGTGAGTTCTGGCTTCGACATCACGACTTTGCGATTTCTCTTCGTTGACTTCGTGGACTGTTGTGGCTATTACGTGACTTGACGTGACGGTAGTATTTCGAACTTAGTGAAACGTTTAAGTCGGCTCTTATTATTGACTCAGTGGATTTGTTTTAACGCTTGACGTTTAGTGCTTCGACTGGTTGATGATACGGTTTATATATCCGACGTTAAATGTTTTGACTCAGTTGTTCGAGTCCGATAGTTAGTATTTCGGACTTGATAAAACATTGATGTGAGTCTTTCTTATCGATTACGCGATTTCGTTGTGACGATTCACGGCTAGTGCTTTGACTGGGTGGCGACACGCTTAGTATGTCCGACATCCGAGGCTTTGACTCAGTCTTTCGAGTTAGGTATTTAGTGTTGTAAGAGTCCGACGTTCTTGTTTTCCCTTATAATGGGATTAATACCTGCTTTGTTTCTCATGTTTCTACGTGCCCTATGTGTTGGTGTGAATTTATGTGCCTTAGTTGTTTGACTTACGTGCTTATGTGTATTTGTATTATCTTGTTCGTTCTTCATGTTTATACGTATGTGATAAGTGTAGTGCGATTTTGTTTAAACCTGTAGCATTTAGTACTTCGACTTGACGACACGTTTAGTTTGTTCGGCATTTACGATTTTGATTCGATTGGGTTAGTGACGACTCCGATGATCGGGTAGTTGAGTCTCGTACCCAGAGTGTTTATTTTGACTTGTATTATTTCTTGACTATCTGTAGAGTTTACGGGGGGCGCAAGATATACATTGAGAGTCGATTCGTGATTTATTTTAGTTTATATCCGATTATATAGCCGAATTATTTATTCCGGACTTTATTAGTTTTTCGGAGTACTGAGGGGTTTTCAGTGATTTAATTGGTGGATAGATTTTGTGCCCCAGAGTTTTATTTGGAGTCCGGTGAATTTTACGGGCTCATGTGGAATTATTTGAGTGTCCCCGGTATATTTTACGGGACTTATTTTATTTATGTGAATTTAATTATGATTATATATATATGAGTTTCATACACTAGATTATTTATTTAAGTTATATTATCTATTGGGCGTCCTGTTTATATTTACGGGCTCGTGTGATTTTAATTATGGGGTTCCCGATACATTTTCGGAATTTATTATACATATATATTATTAATTGGGAAAATATACATATGGGTAATTATTGTATATATGTATATTTGGGTATTTATATATATATGTATATTAAGAGAAAATAGAAATATATGAATTACGTGTGTATCTAGATGTATCTGGATCTATCACTTACCCTCCCTTCTCCTTGATGAATGACAACATCATCTTTTCCATCATTTTCTAGTCGTCGATTGAGAGTATGAGAGAGAGGGAGAAGGTAGTGATGGAGGATGCAGGGGAGAGTGGAGTCGGGCGTCGGACTACGCGACCTGGTGACCTGGAGTTCGCCGAACATGGCGACCCAGGTGGTGACGCCGGGTCTTAGTGGCCATGACTGGTGGTGCAGTTGTGAGCAGGAAGGTCGGGGCCTGGTGGTGTGGCCGCTGCTATAGTGGCACGACTCTAAGCTGCATGTGGGACGAGCAGGTTTCATGTTCGGCCTAGGGTTCGGCCAGAGAGAGAGGAGCTCGCTTGATATGGGGATGATGACGGCGTTGGTGGCGCGATGGGGTGACGGCGTGCAGGGGTGCTCACGCTGGTGGTGGCGCGGTCCAGCCGTGTGTAGTGACGAGCAGTCCCGTGTTCGGTCGGACTGAGTTGGGTTGACTTAGTGGCGAGTCGGGCTCGGTTTGGGCTGATTTTCGGAGGATAGCTCGGCCTCGGTACCGTGTACATTATATCCGAATTTGGTGTGAAACCGTTTAGCGGTTTCCCGGGAATTTTAGATTTTCTGTATGATTTTTAGTTTAGTTTTTATAGATTTGTTCCGAATTATTTATCGATCGCTAACGGGTTTCAACTATATTGAATAAGACAGTAAAGCGGTCGTTTTGACATATTCAAAATATGTTTTGGACGACTTTGGGCGGCGAACACTATTCACGACCGGTACTGTTCACGGCGGGACTGTTTGTAAGCAAGTAAATTAGGTGGGAATTTATATATATATTCGTATATATATTCATATCTGGCACTCACTAATAGTGCGTAGAAAATGGTAATAAATCCTCGTTGTATGGTTTTGGGTAAATAAATACATTTAAATTAAATTCCTAGTGATAGACTGAAATCTAGGAATTTTATAAAATTTATAAAATACCCATAACTGGATTAAATGATGTTGGATTTGGAAATTTATTTGGAGGAATTAAATAAATTAATTCCCTTGAGAACCTAAATAAGTTATTTCTCAGAGAATTTAGAATAATTATAAACCTATTTAAATTAAATTGTTTTAGGTGGTTTAGTACCCCCTTGAGTTCGAAATAGGTTTATAGAAGGTGTATGTGGACGTAGATTCGATTACTTGATTTTCCCCTATTATTTATATTTTACTGAAATTAAAATTTGGTTAGGTGGATTTACGAGAACGAGGGACGTTATGACTTAGACACGGTTTTAGTTTCCTATTTAGTTTATTTTTCTCGTAAATTATAGAGAAAATAGATTGCAAATATAAATTGTTTAATTGTCCCCGAGGTGGACTAATTTGAAAACAATCATTGAGAATTAAATTAAGGGCATGCAAGTTTATAAGAATTTATTAGAATTGGGAAATTGAGAAACCGTATGAACTTAAGATAAATTGACATGATTTGCTGCTATAACTAAATTATAAATCATGCTTTTAAAAATGAAAATATTTATATATATTGTGGATTGGTTGTATGAGACGGATTGTGAGACATATAATTGTCTATTAATAATGTTATGTTTTGATTATTGACTTACTGTTGAGATATGTTATACATATTTCATACACCATCAGCATTGATATTGCATTAGGTGTGATGTCATGTCTCATTCATGTATCATTGATTCAAGTGAGTCTTCCGGGTCATCGCAACAACTGGCCAGACGGTGTCTCTCGCTACCGGCGGACTAGTAATCTGGGAATCAGGGAAGCGTGGGAGGATTTTATCCGAACATGGTGTGTTTTCTTTCACGAGTCGATATGATCCTCGTGGTTGTGTTACTTTGGCGACATTATACCCAATTGTCCCATGCTAGATAGGGTGTTGTTGGCATTGTCATTGCATAATTTTCACATTGAGCATTCATTATTTTACATGATCATTTATGGATCTTTTATATTGTTGAAAATTGTTATTAAACTGATGATATTTGTAAATTTATTATAAATGATGGAAATTACTCAATTTGATTAAAAGTTAATGATTTTAAAATTTAAAAGAGAGGAAATGTAATAATTGTTAAAACTTGGATTAGTGGAGCCACGATTGGCATGTGTTCCAAGTGGTTACTTGAATATAAGTGGAAATAGGATTTGGGGTGAGACTGTTCCCTTTAAGTTGGGCTCTAGTTGAGTTGGTTAGATATGTATGAAGACTTCATTGAGTTGAGTGTGGATAAATGAAAAGAGGTTTTAGTAATTAACTGCCTTCCCCGAGTTGGGTGTCTAGTTGTGTTGAGTAACGCTTTACAGGGACTTAGTTGAGTTTGTAATGTTTGACTAGGTAGGCCCTTGAGCATTGGTCTGTGTATGAGGTTATGGAGTGGTCAATATACTACTCTAGTTGATTTATATAAGAATGGTTGATTTGAGGTCTAACCGGATATGATAGGTTAGCCTTCTTCCCTTTCTCTAGACTAGAGTTGTTATAACTCTACATATTATTCAGCACCACATCAGTAGTTAAATGTTGAACTATCCTATGTCTTAAGGATTCATTGAATATAAATTGAGGTACCCATTATGATTTGAATTATCATACTCCCGAGTGGACGTTTGATAGAAATTTTGAGACAGACTGACAATGTTTGAGGATGATATAGATCCTTTGTTTGTGGTATAATGATATGGTGATCTTAGAGTATTATGGAGATCTTATGGCGATACTGGTCGTATAGAATTGTTTTTATAGTTTCCTTGTCTTAGTCTCGGGTAAGAGACATGATACAGGTTTATGCACACGTAGTGCGATTCGTAGTACCTTGGGTGGGTTCGAAGGCATTGGAACTAAACAGATTTGACCCGGTCCTAAATTTTTCTTAAAAATTGGTTGAATCCTTTAGGGTTCAATGTTTTTCTTTAAAAACCCGAGGATTTCGGCATCTGTTTGGGATTAAATGACTTCGGTAACCCTTTCTTGTGCCTCAGTAGGCTGTATGAAATAGAGATTTACTTGAGATTGTTGAATATGATCTAATGACAGGTTTGAGGTTATGATTATGAAAGTGAGACTCTTTAGGAATGATTGGATAACAGTGCTGTATAGGCATTGTGGTTTAGTTGTGGGCATGATTTTAGTTATTCCTTTTCGGCAGTCCTAGTGAGTGATCTAATTACCTCCTAGGAACCTTGAGCAGCGTGCGAGGTGCACAATATGGTAAATAGTTAGTCCTTGTTGCATCTCTAGATGAGAGTGGAGTTCAGATTTGTTGTCATGCTTAGTTATTTACAATACGTTATATATATATATATATATATATATATATACGTATACTTGTGTTGTTTATGTTTTCGTTAACCTATGTTACATATGATATCCGTAGTGGGTTTGAGGTTGTAGATGAGATTATTTTGGGGTCTCTGTTTGGTGTGGGTGCCACATGAGACAACCGACCGACCTAGGATAGATGCATGCACACGGGATGGTTAGTGTTTTCTAGACGGCTATGAGTGTGATATTTTGATATTATGGTGAGCCCCCGAGGTTGTGCTCACCCCCACACAGGTTACAGGTTTGCAGGTGGACGCAGCACGGATTATGCTCGGCAACGACAATACGGGTGATTTGGGACGGTAGTTTTATTCCTCCTTCCGTAGTCATACATGTGTGTTCTTTCATTTTCTTGGGAGCCAGGCTGTTGGCAGATTCCATTGTGTTGTATTTTCACTCCATGTATTTATTATTTTCGAGGTGCCTTTGTATCATTTCGGCACTACCACTGAGTTTTATTTATTATTATTTGAGCTTGATGGCTCAATCAGTAATTTTTGTTTTGGGGTGCCTTTATACCTTTTCGGCATCACCGTATGGTTTTCTTTATATTTTCATTTGAGCATTTGGGGCACTATTGATTTTAGAAGGGTTTTGGAGAGGTATTGGTGTTCTTTTCCATTACCTCGGCCCTAGTAAGTTTCTGGAATGTTGGGCTACGTGCCATTGACTCTATTTCTGTTATTATGGGCAGGTTCTTTCGTTGTGTTGAATTTGGGTTGTCCGGATGTTCCAATGACAAACGGAACTCTGCCGGATTTTCGTTAGAATTCATTACTGAGTTTCTATCACTCAGGTGATATAGGATACTTTGTATTCATTCTTATTCCATGTATTTTCTTGTTATCGTTGATTCGGTTGGTCATTTTCTATGACGTCATACCTCGGGATTCGCTGATTCTCCTAATTGGAGTCTCAGGAATAACGGGGCGTGACAATGTGTATCATTGCTTTGATTGAGATAAAAGCATGCTAAATGAAGGGAAATGTTATCTTTGTGAATTAAAGGTTAACTTGATGACTTGGAACATTAATTGTGCATGAGAATGTATTCTTGTGAGTTAAATGCTTTAATTGAGATAAAATCGTGTTAAATGAATGGGAATGTTGTCATTGTGAATTAAAGGACAACTTGATGATTTAGAACAGGAATGGTGCACGAGAAAACATCCTTGTTGATTATTGCTTTAATGAGATTTTAAAGCATGTTGTGAACCATTGCTTATAAGTGTGAAATGGTAAGCATGATGGTTTTATTGAGTACAATATATTGCAAATGAGAAAAGCATATATTATGATAAAACATGATTATTGTTGAGAACCTGAATGCATATTGAGTACATCGTGTAGTGTCAAAATCATGGTGATGGTATATGCGAGTTGTGTAATAATGTGTGGGTTGTAGTGTGTCGGATCGTCGCAACAACTGACCAAGTGGTGTTTCACCCCTATGGAACTAGTAAGTCCGAAAATGTGATAATGGTTTGGGAGTTGTAGGAGAGGCACATATTCTTGACCCCGGGTGGTCATGGGGCACGTATTTGCAAGCTGGGCTCTCGTGCAACGGCTCTTCCTTGTTGAAAGTGTGAAGTGTCAAAAGCACTTGGGAATAAACGGTGTGGTACTCTACATTACTTGATGAACTTGTATAATCAAAAGTAAATGGACAGAGTATGTATTTGTTAACCTGTGTTGGGCACATAGGGTGTGTATCATGAGATGTGTGAGTCACATTACATTTGAGTTGCTATTATGTGATTTATGTTTACATGTGGTTCATGATATTATTCCATGTGATTAAGGAGCATGTTTAATGTGAATTTCAATATATAATTCATATGTTATTAAAATGCTCAAGTGAAATTTGATAATGTGAGAATATGATTTGCATGCCTTGTTTTAAAGAATAATGTAAGATAAATGCTTATACTTGTTGATATGGGCTTATATACCTTAGGGTGGTGATATGAGTTGGTTTAATGGCTTTATTGTGATAAGTAAAGTCGGTAGTGGACTATGGATTTGAGTGTGAGGTGTGACCTTTGAGAAGGTGGGTGATAGTTTCGTGACCTTGGTTGGTAGTGTAGTATTGACCACTTGATGTTTTTGCACATTTGAGAAGTGTATCATCCTTGATAGTTTTATGATCTTGGTTGGTTATGTAGCGATGACCATTTGATACTTATTCCGTATTTTAGGAATGTTTCGTCTATTATACTTCGAGGTTTGAAGTTTGATAAAGTGAGGTGAGGATCGATCCTAGTCACTTGTGTAGTAATGGTTCTTGATTCCATTAGTAATCTAAGAGAAGTTATATTACGTATGGATTGAGGTTTGAATGGATTGGAAGAAGTTTTGATTGAACCTAGTTTGTTCCATAGTTTTGACTACTAGGTCTTCCTTTCCATATCCTAAGAACTGGAGTGTTCTCGGAGTTGTCAACTTAGAGTTGAATTGAGTTCCCGATTGGGAATAAAGTTATGGGATCGTTCTTTCCCGTTTTCGTTGAAGTGTTGTCATTTTTTGACTTCCGTGTTCATTCTTCGTTCTTCGTTCTCCGTTGTACATGTTGGATGTTGAGTCACTCTGTATGGTGTTATAGATGTTTCAATGTGTTTGGATTTGGCTCGGAGTCGACCGGTTTCGTTTCGGAACTTTTCGGGTTCATTCTTTGACTTGTTATTCTCGGGGCCACCGAGTACTCGGTGATGATTCTACCGAGTACTCAGTGAGAGGTGCACTTGCGCAAAAGTTCAAACTATTCTAGAGAGTTTAGTTCGTCACAACTTGGTGGAGGGTCACCGAGTACTCGACCACCGTGTACTCGATGTACAACTCAATGGTATTTCTTTTGTGTACTTCTTCTAGTTTATTTCCGTTTTCTCCCTTATGTTTTAACACTTCTTCTCCTATGCTTGGGGCAGTGTTTAGTGGTATTTATGGATGAGTTTTGTTGGGTTGAAAGATCGGCTTAGATCCACCTTTCTTGAGTGTTGGTCGTGGCGTGATGCCGAGCCATTCCTTTGTGTCATCATTTGATCTTTAGGGTTGGAAATAGATGTTGTGTTCTCTGGTTCCAGTGTGTCATTTTTTCTCCTTTGTCCTTGTGGGCGTTAAAGGAATCCTTAAGTTGTGGTTATTCAGTTAGCTTGAGACTGTATTCTCTCAGTATGTGTGTCTCATACCTTCTTTCATTTAGAGTCTCGGTTCTGATGTGTGTGGCTTAGTGCACATACGTAGTGATGTTTTCCTCATCACGGGTGGATGTTCCTTCATATTAACGTGATGTTCCGGTTATTCATATTTTTAGCTTTGGTGTTCCATTCCTTGCTTGGTTTCATGGTCTTATGTGGCCATTCTTGAGGGTAGTGATCACATACCCTTCTTGGTTGAGTAGTTAGCCTTCCTCGTTTATAGTGAGGATGTTAGTGATGGAATTAATCTCCTTGTGGATAGTATCATGGGATTGATGTTGTGGCATGAGTAGTGATATTGATGTGAGTGTGTTTGCCATTGTGAAGGGTTTGAGGTGTCGTATATGTATTGTGTATATACGCATTAACGATGGTTATGTAGGTACTTAAGGATTTAAGAGTTTTCCTTGGTACTGGTTATGGATGTTCCTTCTTATGGGCATCGTGGTGATCTTTGTTTCCTTGGATAATTTGGTTATTGTTGTGGCCACTAGAGTGATTGGCTATATTACGCTAGGGTATTGTGTACTTGGTGTACGTTTATGTGAGTAGTGTAGACTACTAGTGTTGGATTGGTGGGTACGAGTTATAGTGTTCTCTCATGAGGTTAGAACTGCGTGACTTGTACTTAGTTGTTGTCTCTATGTATATATATATAGGTGTGCATTTGCCATATGATGCTATGTTATGATCTCATTACATGTTAGTTGCCTGTTTGTTGATGCATGGTAGGGGATTAGAGGGATATTTTCAGGGGTCTCTTATTGGCGTGAGTGCCATGTGGGACGATTAACCGACTTAGGATAGATGCATGTACACGGGTTGGTTCGCACTAGACTTGGATGGTCGGAGGATGTGACGATTATGATTTTCTTTTTCCTACGGGGCTTCGATGAGCTCACCCCAACGTTCTTTTGACCTAGTGCCCCACATCAGTTTGCAGGGATGTTTCAGCTACGAGTTGCTTGGGTGCAACGACACCTTTCTTTTATGACCTCATTGCAGGTTCTGGATTTGACAGGGGGTTACAGATGACGGTGCGGGATCGGGATGGTCATATGTAGTGTAGTTCCATTTTTGTTTCCTTTACTTGTCCCCTGTATTGGGACTGTTGTTGTAATTCATGAGAGCCAGTCAGTTGGCATATCCCTTCCTTGTATTTGGTATCGTTGATCATTGTAGAGATGTATTCTTTCGGCGCCTCGATATGCCTTTTGTATCAATTAGTATTAGCTTCTGCTCAGCTGTATGGAATCATAGTAGTTGGCATGATTCTATTCATTTAATTGATGTTGATATTCTTAGTTGGTCGATCATTTTATGGATCACGACCCCGGATTCCTCGAATGTCCCGGTTCGAGAGTCTTTGGAATTTAGGGAAGTGACAGTTTGGTATCACAACACTAGGTTTCACTATCTTAGGGACGGCGAGTGAGGGTCGGTGGTACATTCTACGTTCGATGTTATCTATGATTTTAATCTGCATTTTCTCTGTGTGCTTCCGGGTCTCTGTGTTTTCATTGTGTAGCGTCGAGGACGTGTCTTGCTAGATATATCCCGTTGTGATTTAATCCCAACGGAGTAGAACCACTCCTCAATCACTTTTTCTTTTCGTACTCGTATCATGGGTTAGCTACCGAGGAATGTGATCATAACATTCGGTCTGATCCACCGGATGTGACTTGCGAACTAAGTTACTCCTTGATTGTGTAGATTATTGCTTTAAACGAATTGAATTAAAATTGACTTTTCCGCAATTAAAATTTTAATTTGTCAATTAATTCATAAAAACCCTATTCACCCCCCTCTAGGCTTAGTTCACCGTCTTCTAGGTAATTTCAAATCCTATGATTACGAAGATCAATAATAATCTATCGTTAATGGATATAATACAAGCAGAAAGGTCAAGACGGCGAATTACCACAACATGCATTAGATGAATGATTTAAAATATTTTACTAAAACAAAGAAACTGCTAACATCATCTGTAATTTAAAATCTTATATGAACTAATATAAGAGTCAGTTTTTTTAAAATCAACAAATACATTGAAATGTACAAATTTTGGTTGAAATTAACAAAGCCGAGAAATCTAAAATGAAAATCAAAGTAAGCTTAGAATTATAACCCTACAAATGTACCTGGAAAACAACTTTGACCCACAACATAATCAATCAAAATAACCATAAAGAATGAGCTTACAAAGAGAAACTCTTACTACGTGTTTCTGAAATTGCAACAGAATTGTGAAGGGATTGTATATCTTCCACGCCTTAGTCACTTATACCTTTCAAATTTAATCATAATTTGCTTGAAATGATTAAAGCTTAGGCAGTGCATTTATTAGTAAAATTTGAGAGGGCTGGGAATTTCAAAGAACAATCACTACCTTTAGAATGCATGGGTCTTGCACAGTTGGAAATACAAAAAGGTACATGGAGAGAGAACCATTATATATTACTCTTAGATAGTATTTAAAAGAGTAAATGTTGGGTAAATGGAGAGTTGTAACTACAACAAGTGTCTAAGAAAATTACTATTCTGAAAGAATAAATGTTGGGTTAATGGAGAATTCTAACTTTTCAATAATAAGTGTATACAAATATAATTATTTTGCATTTAAAAATAAAGAAATATTTGTGCCCTTTGAAATGTCCATTTTTAAGATAACTATCATTTACTAATTTTAATAATTGTAGTGTATTATTGTATTTGCAACTCTTGGGAGGAAGCTTAAAAGTTTAATAATGCACTTTAATTCCAATTCATTGAATGTAATTTGTGAAAGCCTAATCTTAATTTAATATTTTTTGTAAGAACATTTTTTAGTATTGTTTATTTATGGCATGTTCTAAACAATAACCATGTTGAGTATTAGATATGTCATTTTGGTTTCAATGACATTTACAAGTTTCGACAAAGGCAAAATCAAGCATTGAAGTAGTGAAGAATACAAATGTAGTGCAAAAGTGAGCTATTAAGGAAAAAAGTCTCCCGAAGGGCGAAAATGGTATTTTCTGAAGCCGTCACTTTAGGTAAAAAGTATTGTGGAGTCAACCTGGTCATTTTGGCGCAGTTGCGGAGAAAAGTGGTTTTCACAAAAATGCCTACGCTTAAGTCTACACTTTCAGAAACAAAAAGTGGGTCAGAAAGTGAAGTTCTATGCTTGAAACTACACTTAAAGCGTAGCGACAAAAGAGATTTTGAAATTTTCTAATATTTTGCCTGTTATGCCCCCGTTTTGATTCTATGATGCATGGATGACTCCTATACCTTGGTATACGTGCAATACACACAATATACATCAAAGATTAGGGAGAGAAAATATCATTGAGTGATTCTTCTAGTTAACTCTTGTTTTGGGGTTGATTCTATCATGCTATTATATCCATGATCTTTATGCATGATTGAATGATCTAGATTCTGAAAAATCTACACACCGCTGATTGTAACTTGGTTGCGTTGATCCGTTTTGAGAAGCGGAGCCGTCTGAGTGAGGAGATTGAAGCAGGAGGCTTCGTGGTGATTTGATTCGTTGAGAAGCGGAGCTGTCTGAGTACGGAGATTGGAGCGCGAGTGAATCTAGACTTTCAGACGTCGAGTGAAGAACAGTGAATTACAGCGGTTGTAAGTTCTATTTTCATAGTCTGTATAAATTCTCTGATTCATAGTTCATCGATACCCGAGTGTATCCGTGGTTTTTACTTGGAGTCTTTCCAAGGTTTTCCACGTAAAAATTCTCTATGTCTTCTCATGATTTATTTTCTGCACTCATATTCATAATTACTTGATTTATCTGATTAGAGAATTAGTGTTTGTGATTGATTGAAATTAAATTTCCGCTATATAATTTTAATTAACCGTAAAATCGATTGAAAGCCTATTCACCCCCCCTCTAGGCTAATTTCATTAATCCTCTAGATAATTTCATTTTTATTTTTAATTTTTTAAATAGAGAAATGTGTAGAAATATTAGAATAGCCTCACACTTTTAGAATAGATTATAGATTATATATTATAGATATAATTTAGTGGGTATATGAAAAGAGTTGTAACATTAATGGTATGATGAGAGATTTAAATACTAAATGATTAGAATAGTTATCCTGTTTAAATAAATTTTAAAAAACAATCTAAAATTTTAAAAATATGTAAAAATAATGAAAATTCTTAAACTTTTAAATCTTATCATTTCAGGTGTAAGATAATAAATATATAAATATAAAAAAGAACACTTGATGTAATAGTGAAAATATCTAGCCTAATAGAATGGGTTGTGACCCATCCAATGGGCCGAGTCTATAGATGATTCTAGAAGTGATTGGGTATCAAGAAACAATTTTGGATTCAAATCCCTATGATAAAGGGATTGATATGCAATTAGGAAAGATAATGTTGATCCCTTAAAGCAAGGGATCTAGATTTGCTTGACAGATGGGCCACGACCAATCAAAATCATGTATAAATATATGAATCAATGAAGGAAAAAGATATTGAATGTTTTGTGCACTTTCTAGCATTTACACTTGAGAAGTTGTATTATATCATAAAATAGAAAAATAAATGTATAGAAGAATATTTATTTAGAAAAATAGTGATGCCCATTGGTTATATATATATATTAACATGGTGACAAATGTATAAGCTAAATATAGAGCTGATGTACCACCGGGGTGGCTAAAAGTATTGGTTAATAATAACCCCTTACGACAATCTAGGTTTTACCTATCGCAAACGCACGAGTCAATTGTAGTATAGAAATGGCTTGTAAAAGGTTATCGATCCCACAGAGACTAAGTCGTATTCTAAATTCTCGTAAAATAATAATCTTAAATTAATATAAAAAATATGATTTGTTGGTTTTGATTTATGAACTAGTTAACTAGTAAATCGTAAAGATAAATTAAGACAAGAACAGTAGAAATAAAATTTAGGGTTTCTATACTCAACCACTAACCGCATAACATAATTCTCTCTTTGATTAATTGCAAGAGGATGATCCATAACTGTGAATTAGGTCGTATTGCAAATAGTCGAATACAACCCCAAAAGGATACCGTCAACCGGATTCGCTACAACCCATCTCCAGATAGAGTGTAACTAGTGTATGTTATTTACTTTACTCTAATATACTCCTATAACATGAAATTAAACTAAAGCATGTCTATATTACCTCGCCAAGGCATGGCCTGTGTAAACCTAGGATTTCAAGTGTTAAGCACCATTGTGTAAAAAACCATGAATTAAGCATCCGAGTTCTAGCCCATAGTGAATAATCATGATTGAGTAAGATAATATATTCATTCAATCTAAGACAATAATTTAGAACAAATATAAGATCTTGTATCAAGAATAAAAATGCACTCATCTATAACAATCATCACAGTATGGTCACAGCTTCCCCTCGTAACAATTGAAAACAACTAAAAGAACTACATTACTTGGCTAGGGTTTTGCTAGAAAATCCTAGATACCGAATTAGTTGTTCATGGTAGAAGGTGCCTGCATCATTGATGTAGAAACGCCCTCCATGATATTCTTCTCCAGATCTCTAGGTCTTGAATGGCTCATCCCTTTTGATAATATGAATCTAAAAAAAAGCTCTGAAAATTGGGTAGAAAGAAGTCCCTTAGGTCTGTTCTAGACCTTGGTATTTATAGACAAATGGGAGGGAAACCCTAAATTGCTTTACTTTCATGTCGAGAGTAAGATTCCCCTTTTATGTGATTTCCTTCCAAACTGAGCAAAACCCTTCGATCTGATGTATAATATGTCTAAAAATAGGTGTTGGAGTTGAATACAAAGTCATCCGGATGAATTCGGATCAATTCGGGTCAAACTAGGATTTTGCACCGAAACTGAAATTTCTAGCTTTTTCTGCAGAACACCTCTCACTCTTTGGTCATATCTGGAGCTACACACATTGGATAGAGGCATGTAATATCTCTTTGGAAATATGACTTCAAGTTCTTGATTATAGACTCAAGAATCACCCCATTTGGACCTATTTTGATCGAGAAATGGCTGCCCGAAGTTGACTAAAAAGTTATGCTGAAAACAATGTTCTACGCTTGAAGCGTAGGGGATGTGTAATTAAAATTTCCCGTTCATAGCATATGCGTTAAAACAACACTTTCTAGACACTTTTAGCTACTGTAAGTGTAGGTCATGCATAACAAAACCCTTGGAACCAACGTTTCCTGGAAATAGTGCCATTTGAACCCCCTTGACTTCCTCGTTATGATTCCTGAAGTTGCGGTTCAAAATAAACACCTCTTTAGCTCTTTAGCTCTCCTCTTGAATAGACATAAGCACTTCTTTAGTTAATTCACTAGAGTTAGCTCATAATCGTCATTAAGCTCTCGAAACACACTTAAACACACAAACAACATAAAAATACCAAATAATGGAATGTAAGGACATAATAAATGCAAGATAGGGGCTTAAAATGGACAGTATTGAGCACCTATCACACCCCCAAACTTACATATTTCTAGTCCCTTAACATTGAACTCAGAAAAATCTACCTTATGATGTTTTTAATTCCAACTAACCTATACTAATCTACACTACTCCCTTACTTTCGTGAGGGTCAACGATTACACTTAGCATGTGTAACAAGCCTTTTAAACCCCTCGACAACACCGAGTGGACCAGTGAAGTCTTGTGAGAGTTGGATATACTACCCACAACTTCTCCATTCTTTATTCTCACGCCTTCCTGCATTCACATAGTCATTAATCAAGTCATGATACAATACATAAGACAATACGGATGCAAATACTCCCTCTCACTACCGAACAATAATTATCTCGAGCTTCATGTCATGAATGGTTCCCACTAAAGTAAAAGATTTCGTTTCTTTCTACTCTTAATCTAGACAACCTTCCATGTTTTGTGAAAATTATACTATAGTATTTCAATCTTTCTTTTTCTACTTCATTGATCAAACTTTGCCATTTTCTTTTAAAAACTTATTCCTTCCATCACTCCACTTTTCATCCCTTTTTTCTTTCTAAGCTCCGAACTTTCCAGCAAGGATTTTTAATCCCAACCAACTGGGCCCTAACTTCTTTATTGAGATTTATGCTTGTTAGTTTTCTCCCCTTTTTACGCAAACAATGATATTTGTGAAACCAAGGCCCGGTTTCTCAGATCGAAGAACTATTTTTTGCATTTTATTTTTCAAAATAAATTTTCAAAATAAATTTTCAACTTTTTGTCCATTTTATCTATATCAACTCCCCATCTCCCCTTTTATTGTGAAAAAAATTAAATTTTCAACTACATAGTCAAGATGAACTATTTTTCCCACAGTGAATGTGTGTTTGTGCTTATAGGTCAAGGTCGTCATTTTTAGTTTCAATTTTACTAATCTATTCACCCATATAAAACCACATCACTTCACTTAGCTCAATCTAATAATTACTCTCATGAATAGGAATATTACATCACATATTACTCATGTATCATATACACAAACTCAATTAACTTGTAATGCAAAACATTCATGCGTAAAAATAAAGAATTTCTTTCAATTTTTGTTTTTAATTTTTCAATCAATTTCATCTGTTTTTTGTTTTCAATCCTTCCCTATACTAACTATACAACCAACTATTCCTTCCCCCCAAACTTAATTTAAACCATGTCCTCATGGTTCACCATCATACTCATGAGAAAGAATATACTTACCCTTGAAGCATAGTTCTGAAATTTCCTCTCTTTATGTCCGTTCTCCCTCCCAAACTTGAATTGAGCTACCTGTAGAAATATTCAACAAAGCACAAATACCGAATATCATAACAAGGGAAGAAGAAATACAATCATCACTTTCTGGAAATTATTACTCAATTTAGCACAAGGAATGAATTTATTTTTTAAAAATAAATAAACATAATTTGGCCTTAAGGGCCTATAATCGTACAAAATTAAAATAAAATCAGCAAAGATTTGGCCTTAAGGGCCTACAATCTCTAAAAATTTAAAATTTCAAAAATAAAATGACCTACTATTCTACAAACCGAGGTTATAAATTAACTTTCACAGCCTAAGACCAATGTTTAATGTCTTTGGCGCGACGGATCCGCAAAGGGCTATCCAACACCCTTCCTCTTTTTCACAGTTCCACCATATGGCGGAGCAAGTGTGGGAAGTAAATTAGTCCATGGTGCCCATTGTGAACATTTAGTATCAAACAAGACATCAAGCATATAATAATCATCATACACTTTCTCTCATTTGTCATGCTCTACATTCATCCCATGTTTAGTACTTATGTCCAACGATTCTTCTGTCACCGAATAAGGTAATGGGTCCTTCATCACCTTATAAATCCCATCAATTACATAATACTCATCCCATCCTTGTTTATCTTCAAAATACAGCTCATCGAGACATTGGGTAAATATTGTTTTTGGTTCAAATGGTGTCTCTTTTGGCTTTTGTGGTAAAAGAATGGTTTGTGCACACTCGTCCTGTGATATGTCACTCTCAGTTTAAAAATTTTCCTCTTTTTCCCTGTATCCATCTTCTTCATTTTCAAAATTATCTACCACTTGATTTGGCAAATCTTCCATTCGCATTACAGTGTTAACTAGTTTCTCTCATTGAATTCCTAACCTAATTAAAGGTTGACTATTATAGTTCAATTGGGTTTCAATCTCTCTCAAGGTGCTCATTATTTTATCTCTATCACCAATTGATCTAGGCATCAAATTTTGATTTTAGAATTGGAGTGGATTTTAGTTGGAGGGTTGGAACAATTGGGTATTATTGGACTGAAAATCTTGAGTAGTGAATGGTAGTTGACCTCTATTGAAACTTGGTTGAGTATTTTTAGTGTTAGGAAATCATGAATTGTCTCGGTTCTATGTGATCTCCTCATAATTTCGAGGGGTTGCTTCGATTTTGCTCAAAGATGCTAGGAATATTTTTTTAGAAGACAATGACTCCGGACAGGTGGTTGCTCTTGCTTTAATTTCACTCAATTTTGCTAAGTATTTCTCTGCAAAATACAATGGCTTCGGAAACGAATATGCATTCGACTATTCAAATTGAAATTGATTGGATGGTTGAGCATAATAATCTTGACTATACGGTCAATATCCTAATTCGTGATCAAAATATCGTGGATCCTCATTAAAGCTCTGATATGAATTTCCTATACCTGATCGTTCGTATTGTAAATTGGGATGATTTCTCCAATCTAGGTTGTATGAATTATAATATGGAACACTCACCGAATTGGTATAACCATTATACATTTTTGTTTTTTCTGATAATCACAAAATCGTGGGTTTGAGGTCCTAAATGACGTGTTTCGGCCTAAAATCAACTGGGGTCACAGTTTTATGGTGAATTTTGTTCAATAGCCCTTTTCCACTAAGAAACCTCTCACCTTTTGCGAAAATCAGACTTTCTGACAGTTTACACCAAAACTGCAGATTTGTTTATACTAAGTGCTTCTAAACTATGACAGAAAATAAAGCTAAAATTATGCGTAAAATTATGCCACACTAAACTCACAAAAATTATGTGTAAAATTATGCCACACTAAAATTAATGATGTAATCATCACTGCTCCTGCGATTCCCTTCGAGCCTTTCAGTGTATCTCGTAAAAACACACAATCCAACTTTAGATATAATACAATACAAATAATTCAAGTATACTAAATTACTAAAATTCAGAATATCCGTTAGTCCCCCTACAACGGTGCTAAAAACTTGATGTACCGCCAAGGTGGCTAAAAATATTGGTTAAGAACAACCCTTTACGATGGCCTAGGTTTTACCTATCGTAAACGCACGAGTCAATTGTAGTATAGAAACGACTTGTGAAAGGTTATCGATCCCACAAAGACTAAGTCCTATTCTAAATTGTCATAAAATAATACTCTTAAATTGGTATAAAAAAATATGATTTGTTGGTTTTGATTTCTAAACTAGTTAATTAGTAAATAGTAAAGATAAATTAAAACAAGAACAGTAGAAAAATAAAATTTAGGGTTTCCATACTCTACCACTAACTGCATAACATAATTCTCTCTTTGATTAATTGCAAGAGGGAGATTTATAACCGTGAATCAGGTCGTACCGTAAATAGTCGAATACAACCCCGAAAAGGATACCATCAATCGGATTCTCTACAACCCATCTTTGGATAAAGTGTAACTAGTGCATGTTATTTACTTTACTCTAATCTACTCCTACAAAATAAAATTAAACTAAAACATCTATATTACCTCACCGAGGCATGGCCTGTGTAAACCTAGGGTTTCAAGTGTTAAACACCATTGTGTAGAAAATCATGAATTAAACATCCGAGTTCTAACCCATAGTGAATAATCATGATTCAGTAAGATGATATATTTATTCAATCTATGACAAGAATTTAGAAGAAATATAAGATCTTGTATCAAGAATAAAAATGATCACTCATCTACAGCAATCATCATAGTATGGTCACAACTTCCCCTAGTTACAATTGAAAACAAATAAAAGAACTACATCACTTGGCTAGGGTTTTTCTAGAAAACCCTAGATACCGAATTAATTGCTCATGGTAGAAGGTGACTGCATCGTTGATGTAGAAACGCCCTCTATGATCATCTTCTTTGGATCTCTAGGTCTTAAATGATTCATCCCTTTTGATAATATGAATCTGAAAAGAAATATCTAAAATTGGGTAGAAATAAGTCCCTTAGGTCTGGTCTAGACCTTGGTATTTATAGATAAAGGTGGACGGAAACCCAAAATTGCCTTCATTTCCTGTCGAGAGTAGGATTCCCCTTTTATGTGATTTACTTCCAAACTGAGCAAATCCCTTCAATCTGATGTATAATATGTCTAAAACACGTGCATATAGGTATTGGAGTTGAATACAAAGTCATCCGGGTCAATTCAGATCAATTTGGGTTAAACTAGGATTTTGCACCGAATATGAAATTTCCAGCTTTTTCTGCAGGACACCTCTCACTCTTTTGATAATATCTGGAGCTACACATATTGGATAGAGGAGTGTAATACCTTTTTGGAAGGCTGACTTAAATCTCTTGATGTTAGAGTCAAGAATTACCCCATTTGGACCTGATTGGATCAAGCTATGGCTGCCCGAAGTTGACTGAAAATATGTGCTGGAAACACTGTTTTACGCTTGAAGCGTAGGGGATGCGTAATTAAATGCGTCAAAACAACACTTTCTAGCCACTTTTAGCTAGTGGAAGCGTATGTCATGCGTAGCAAAACCCTTGGAACCAACATTTCCTGGGAATAGTGTCATTTGAACCCCCTCGACTTCCTTGTTATGATTCCTGAAGTTACGGCTAAAAAAAAATGACGTTTCTGCCCTCCGGGAGACACTTTTCTCTTGAAAACACCTCTCTAGCTATCCTATTGAATAGACTCAAGCACTTCTTTAGTTAATTCACCAAAGTTAGCTCGTAGTCTTCATTAATCTCCTGAAACATGCTTAAAAACACAAACAACATAAAAATACCAAACAACGGAATGTAAGGATATTACAAATGCAAGATAGGAGCTTAAAATGGACAATATTGAACACCTATCAAGAGGCTCTACACTTTAAATATAATATATTTTAATTAAAATTTATAGATATTTTAAAAAGTTATAAATATATAAAATTATTCCAAATGACTCATATTTTTAATTGTAGTATGTATATATACTACATATATGTTATGACTATCCAACTTCTAAATTATATTTTTTCATCAAAGAGTGTAAAAAAAAATCATGAAAAGCTTTTAGTAGTTTTTTCATCATTAAATTCATTCTTAAATAAGAAATCTGAAAAAGATATTAAATTGAAGTGATTTAATTAGTGAGTATTTTTTTAATTAATAATAATAATAAAATGTTTGGAAATATTCCTAGTGCCTCACACTTTTAGAATAGTTATAGATATAAATATAGATTATAGATATACATAAATACTAAAATATATACATACCCCTATATATACGCATTTATACACACACAATTATATACAAAAAAATATATATATATACGTAGGCATATTTATGTACTCATAGACGCATATATATACAAATATAAAAACACATACACACAAATATATAGCCACACACAGAGTGACGGATCTAGGATGGGAGGTTAGTGGGGACTAATGTTAAATATCTTAAATGTAAAAAAAAAAAACAAATCAGCGGGGGGCAAATGCTAAATATCCACAATTTTAAGATAAAAAATGTTAAAAAAAAATTCAGTGGGAGCCATTGCCCTCGCCTCCACAGGTCCTTAACTACATCCGTGTTTGCACACACACACACACACACACATATACACATAAACACATACATATAAATTCACACCTATATACACATTCATATGCGTATATGAGAAAACTACATATAAGTCTATTTAGGGGACCCAGATTACAAATCAGTTAACTTTAAGGTTTTATTTTCAACTTTAATAAACTTTAGCAAACTAATTATATATACATAAACAATTAATTATTAGTGACCGATGTGCCCTCCAAACTCTTTTTCAAAAGTACCAAAACATCCTTTTAGTAAATTATGCAATTCTTTCTATGTAAATTTCATTGTCAGTATACCTTCATCTCTTGTGGCTTACGTCAATGATTAAAGATACATGAAGGAAACCAATTAAGGCAGCAAGCGTCACGGTAAAAATAAACTACAGTCTTGCACATTATAGTTGATGGAATTATGTATTTATCTATGTTATGTTTACATGTTCATATGTAAACTAATGGGTCTTCTTGTTTTTGAAATTTATTTTTGTTTTGAAGTTAGGTGATTTGTTTATATAAATAACAATATAGTCTTTATTTGTATCGATGACAATTTGCTTTGTAGTGAAACTAGAGATATAGTTTGGTTTATTGCACATAAAGTATTTCATGAAATGTCTAGTTGAAAAAACAAAAAAATTATTTTGGTTAAATGTCCAAAGGAGTGAAATTGAGAAATTGATTTATGAGTGCTACTGCTAAAAGATCATATGAATTTACTTGGAATTTCCTTTAGCTATAACATCACCTATTACTTCAACTTCATCCAAAGTAGTGAAATTGAGAAATTCATAATTTTGGTTTGGTTTTATAATTTATATATCTTCCTAGTCATTTAATGCTAATGAAATGTTTGCTTTAACATCTACTAGCTCTATTCTATCTAATTCTCTTTAGTTTTCTGCTCAATTTTTTCTTTTGCTAACTCGTCCTTTTTCTTAATATTATTTTATATAATGATAGGAAATGTCCAACAAATATGGACTTAGAAGTCAGAGACGTCGTTTGCTTTTATCGCTATGGTGGAGAAAAAATAATTAATGAAAATAACATAATTACATACATAGGTGGTGTAACAGAGACTATTGCTATAAAGACAAATATGACATATGACGCATTCAAAGAAATGTTGTGCAACCAATTCTACATTGATTTTCGTAGAAAAGTGCAATGGTATACCGACAAAATGGACAATATCGAACTCTTGCGATTGTCTAATGATCTCAGTATGAATGCAATGTTTTTGGTAAATGACAACACGATTAATGTTTACATTGATGACGAAATGATTGCTAGATTAGAATCATTTTCAACTCGTATCAACTTGAGGTACTTCATTTTTCTTATATTAATAATTTAAAGATCCTCTAATGCTTTGAACATTATGAAGGACATCAAATGAAGATTGTGGAAGCTCCAGATTGATGAGAAATGACATGATCGACACCAACTTTCAAGATTCTGCTTCCAACATATGTCAAAATACGTATGGACAGGTTCAAAAACTTATAGGAGAAGAACAACTATTTGATACCCCGGATGCATTTAAAGAGGCAATTACTCTATTTGCATTTACCAATCGCTTTGCTTTCAAGTATATGAACAATAGTCATACCTATTATAGTATCAAGTATAAGGTTCAAAATTGTCCATGGAAATTAATAGCTGGATGTCAAGGGAAATCTGATGTGGTAAGAGTAATTTTTTTTAAAATGTTCACATGCATACTGTACAAGATGTAAGTAAATTTAAACCAGTTGTGCGTTCGAAGGATTTGGGAAGGATTGTGATGAACAAGATTAGAGAAACCCTTATATATGTGCCTAGACAAATTGGCAAAGATTTGGAAGAATCTATTGACGGGAAGCTAAAAAATGGTTATAAGTTAGTTCATTGGATGTGTCAATGACTCAAGGAATCTATGCCATGCACTATCGCATAATAGACATGCATAGAAGAAGGAAAATTCAAAAAATTATTTGTAGTGTATCGATGCTCAATAAGAGGCTTTAAAGTCGGTTGTGGACCATTTTTTCTATAGATGCTTGCCACTTAAGTGGAAACTACAAGGGACACTACTTTGTGCCACTGCATCTGATGTTGATGATTGGTTGTATCCTTTATCTTATGGTATAGTTTCTAGAGAAACTGATGAGGATTGGTTATGGTTCTTACGAAAATTAAAGAAAGTTATAGGAGAGAGCATTGTCACTAACATTTAGCTTATGCGCACACGCTTGTTGTGCTATCAATATATATTCTTCACTCACTCAAGGATCTCTTCTCCTTTTATAAAGAAAGGATACACTCAATAAACACTCAAAACCCTTAGAGTTTATGAAGGATACACAATGTATAAGCTCAAGTGTTTAATGTGATGTCTTTGGTTCACTCAAGATCTTACACACTCTTAGCAATTAATGAATCAAGAGTTGGAACAAAGATCTTCTCTAACTAGCTTCTCACAAGATGATTGGAATTGAATGAGGGGAGTCTAGCTTTTAATGCTCAAGCTTTTCTTGCTATAAATTTTCAGAGAAATGAATGTGAAGAGCAGTTTTTCTGCAGTGGAGTAAAGAGATGTGTCTTCTACAACCAATATCTTTACATATATATAGTTAGGGCAAGAGTTAAGAAAGTGAGACTCACTTTAGGAGAGTGAGCTGAGAGTGGTGGTAGTTGGGGATAGTTGAGAGCCATTAATGCATTGAAAAAGCCATTTTTAAGTTCCGTCAGTCGACTGATTTCTATCTGTCAGTCACCTGATTCCTGTCTGTCGGTCGACCGACATTACTATGTCGGTCGACCGACATAAGCTCTCTGACGTGGTCGGTCGACTAGAAAGAATGGTCGGTCGACTGATGAATGGTTATCGGTCGACTGATAATACAATGTCGGTTGACTGGCAAATAGCCTTAATAAAGCTCTAAACTCTCTGGTGAGGTCGGTTGACTGGAAAGTGTTTGTCGGTCGACTAACAATGTTGTGTCGGTCGACTGGCAAATAGCCTTAATGAAGCTCTAAACTCTCTGGTGAGGTCGGTCGACTGACAAATGAATGTCGGTCGACTGGCAGTACTTTGAGTTGACTGATTTGCATGGTCAGTCACCTGAATGTGCAGTTTTTCATTTTTGATTTTTAGGATGAGCTTTTAAGTGTGAAAACCTCACATAAACCCTTTGATACAATTCACTCACCATCCTATCTATCCGAAGTCTTGATTCTTCAATCTTCTGAAGCATAAAGATGAAATGACTTTTTATGTCCTTCCTTTAAGCTTTTTGCTTTCGATAAAAACCTATTATTCTGTAATGCTCAACTACGTAAACATATTAGTACTAAACACGTACTTAACATTTTGTTATCATCAAAACAGATAATTGTTCTTTGATTGACCATCAGGCCAACAATTCTCTTAACATTTACGAGATGGTTGATCCATATTTGTGTATGGAAAAGCAACGTACAATTTATGAAGAAATTATGTCACCTATTCTAACGCATGACATGCCACTTCCGAAAGAGATTAATTGCATAATGTCATTTCCTACTGAGGTCTTGAACAATGTATCTACTCAGAGCTCTCTTAGGCCTCTATATGTTAGGCGCCCTCCTGGTCGACCCCGTACAAAATGAATCAAGTCACAATTTCAAGACCGCATCACTGTGCACTGCTCTAGATGTAGTGAACCAGGCTATAACAGGCGAAATTGCAAAGCACCTCTGCATGGATAAATGATTGGTAATGGATGATATTTTATTTTGAAAAAATGGTTTTTTGTTTTGATATAGTATGTTTATCACAAAAAAAGAAAAATCTCTTATTTTTCTTTTTATTACCATTCTTTATAGAATTCTCATTTGCCTAAGTTCGTGTTGTCTTCAAAGCGTATCTCAAGGCTGGAAGGAAAAATAAAGCTCGAGATCTCCTTTCTAGATGCCCAGGATACATTGTGAGCCCGTAGAAATATCAAATGCTCTTGTAAAAATGGAGTTTCATGTTTAGATTTAATGTCTTTCATTTTTGTGTCATTTGTCAATTACAGTAGGTGTTTGTGATGCTAAGTTGTCATTCACTCCTCAAACTGTAATTCAATTCTCCTTATTGTTGCATTCTGCCATTAGATATTCTATAGTCAGGCATTGTTACCATTGGAAGGGATTAGTTGAATGCATATTTGTTTGAATTAATTTCAGTTGTCACTTTTCTTTTGGAGGTTGTAAAAGTTTCTTATGTGCCAAATGAATTCCACATGACAAGCCTTGCGGATTGATTATGGTTTGATACTTCCTCTATTTTTTACTAGATGGTAAGAGTTAAAGAATATTTATGATTTGTACATGAAGTGGGTTTTCTTATTAAAATTAAAATTAAGGTAATGTTTATCTAGGCATTAGAGAAACCTTTAGGGATTTGGATTTCCATTGTACATTTGGTGCTAGGGTGAGAAATTTTGTTGGGTTCAGGCAGTAGTTACTTGCACGGGGAGATTATTGTAAGGGAAAACTACAAATAGGTAGAGTTAGGGAGGGTAAATTACAAATTGATCAACTTTTAAGTTTTAATTTATAATTTGATTAACTTTACTAAACTAATTATAGATTGATCAATGTTTTTGTTTAAAGATTGAAATACCCTCAACAAAACTCCAATATCTTTTCTCTTCTTCTTTTAAACCATTTCGATTTCTGATTTCCTCCTTCATACCCACTAATTATCACCTAAAACTATGATTTAGGACAATAAAACTGCAATAATAACCGAGACAGACTACAACTTTCAACAACACGGGGCTTTCACTTCGCCGAGTATGAAGGACACAATCTCACACACAATGCACAAAGACCATTACAAGGAGTACCAAAATGTTTCTCTTTCTCCTCTCCTTATGTGCAAACCACACTGATAAAAAAAAACCCAACAAAATCATAAAATTAATGTCATATATATACACACATATATATTAAAACGTAAAGCACTCTATACACAAAATCCTATCACACATACCACCATTACCACCAGGTTCGGTCCTCCACCACCGTCACCACCAATCGTTGCTAACATTCGCAGCTATTGAACTCAACCATCAAAAAAAATCATAAAATTTAAATAAATAAAAAATTGGATATTAAAATTTTAAATCCACCTTAACCAGTCATCTATAGGAACACAATGATTATTCCCAAAAAAGAGAGAGAAAAGTTGATAAGAAATTAAAAAACCTCACTAAAATTACGATTTAGGGCAATAAAACTGCAATAATAACGGAGACAAATACTGTGACTACACCTTTCAACAACGCCATAACTTTCACTTTGCCGGGTATGAAGGAGGAAATCAGAATTTGAAATGGGGGATTTTGGATGGAAGAAAAGAAGAGGAAAGATGTTGGAGTTTTGTTGAGGGTATTTCAGATTTTAAATAAAAAAATTGATCAATCTGTAATTAGTTTAGTTAAGTTGATCAAATTAGAAATTAAAACTTAAAACTTGATCAATTTGTAATTTACCATTCCTAAGTCTACCTGTACGTAGTTTTCCTTTATTGTAAAGTTTGTATTCTATTGTCACTGAGAATTTATTTATCTGCAGAGTTGGAAGATGATGAAATCTCACGAGTCGAGACAAGGAAGATGTTTATATAAAGTAGCATATGTTTTGTTCAAAAAGTTGTTGGAATGGAACACCTTTCTATTTGGTTTTGGACTACTAAATTAGAGACTTGTAATGAAATTCACGGATTAAGTTACAAATAACAAGTATTTCAATTCCCTTTTCATTTTTCTTTATCTTCACCAGTATTTTGACCACATACAGTTTATGTTTGACATGATTTCATAATTTATTGCAAGTTATACATGTATATGTATATAGGAATGTGTAAGTGTTTGTATATAGTGTTTGCAACCCAAAACAAGTCTCTGCAACCATTTGGGATACAGATCACTAGTTAGCAAGAAAACATATGCAGTGTCGCGGGAAGTGAAAGAAGAATGAGGACTCATATGCATGGATTTAAACTGTAAATTAAAACTAACCCATTAAAAAACTTATCTAGGTTGTGTGGATGATTATACACATTCAAATTAAATTTCACACAATACTGGAAAAAGATTGATTCTTCACGAGATGATCCAAATAGTGGTTGCTTTAAATTCTAAATAGTACTGGTTTAGGGAGATATGTACTTGATCTGTGGCCAAAAATTTAAAAACAAATTATAAAACTAAAAGAAGGATATTTTGGTACTTAAAATAAAATACTTTCGAAGGCATTTTGGCCATAATTAATGATTGTTGATCTATTTACAATTAGTTTGCTTAAGTTTACTAAAGTGAAAAATGAAACCTTAAAGTTAACTAATTTGTAATTTGGGTCCCCTAACTTTACTTATATATAGTTTTCCCTACATACACATACATACACACGTTTATATATTTATATCTATACTTATATACTTATAACTATATATATATATATATATATATATCTATATTTTCTAATTTAATTTTAAAGTTACGATATTTTACATTCAAATTAGGTTGGGTTTGGTATTGAATTCCAATTATACTTGAATTTCAAAACACATCCAAATAATGTACTTGGAATTGCATTTGTAATTGAAATACCATGATGTTTACTCAAGGTTTTCAACCATTGGTAAATGAGACATTTTGATACAAACCATTGAATGTGGTGAATCTAATGTCTACTAGAGTTATATATAGTAGGTTGCATATTCAAGAACAACTTAAGAGAGCTTGTGGATTCATGATATCAACCCAAAACTCAAAGAAATTGAAGATCAAATAATTTGGTAAAATAGTCTTAGGTGAGTGCTAGCTATATTAAATGTAAATTTATTTTTGAAATAACATACTTGAAAGTTTAACTCTTGACCATATATGTAATGCCCCACGTTTCTTTTCTCCTTTCTAGAATTCTTTTCCAAGTGTTAACAGTTCGTGATGTCACTTATTCATGACGTGTTGTGTATTATTGGTACGTGCAGATTTTTCGCATTTATGTTTCGGACTTAACGGGACAACTTCATGGACTTTCGTTCCGGCTTTGTGGGGATGTCTTCGTTGGCGACTACGTGGATTCGTTGCAACGTTTGCTTGTTGGTGCTTTAGCGGTTGTGCTTCGTTCGCAATTGTGTTACTTTATTTTATTGTCAACGTTACAGGGTAGCACTTATATGATTATGTGTTTATAGTTATTTTAGAACTTTTGTGAGTGATGGGTATTCTCGGTATTTCACTTGTGTGTGAGTTGGTGAGGAGGTATGAGAGTCTTTCTAAGTGCTTTGATGTGTTCCAGATTGTTTCGGAGTCTTCCGGTGTCATCTTAGGGCCTTAAGGCCTCTCCTTTCACTTTGTTGATTCAAGGGTTACCAAGTGCTCGACTACTGTTTCACCGAGTACTCGACCACTGTTTCACTAATACTCGAGGAAGTTTGCAGATTTTATATATAAGCGGGTTTTGACCTAAAAACATTTCATTTCTCTTCCTCTTCTTCCCCAAACCAAGCCTCTCTCTCTCCCACTTGTTTTCTCATCAACTTTTCCCTATTTCATCTATTTGGGCTTAGATTTTGATGATGGTTTCAAAACAAAATTTGATCATGGTGTTCTTGTCTACAATTTGAACCAAAGATTGGTATGTGTGTCTCTCTCTTTGTGGGTTTCTTCTTTAAACCCTAGTTTTGGGTTTTCTTGATGAACCACTTCATGTTTCTTGACTTCTTCTTGTGTTGGGTCTTGATTCGTTGTTAGGGGGCTATGGTGAAGCTTTCCACCAATTGGTTCCTTCGATTTTGGAGTTGGGTGAAAACTAGGGTTTCATTGGTCTTGCATTGTGGTTTTGCTTGATTCTCCATTTGAGGTAGGGGAAAAATTATATTCTCTCTCATCCTTTAGTACGTGAGTGTGCGATTTTGATTCTAGGGTTTCCTAACCCTAGATGTGTTTGCAAAGGTGTATACTTGAAAACATGAAATGTGAGTTATATGTCTTTATGTTATATAATCCATGGTTATGGCGTACTTGTGATATGAATATGATGTATGCTAGATGAGTTATGGTCCTTGGACTTTATGATATGAAAAGTATGTTTGTATGCCTATATATATATGTGGGTATAGTTGTGTATATGTATAAGTATAAGTATATATATGCGTACGTAGCTGTTAGTGATATAGCCTTGATAGTGAGATTAGGCTAGCTCCTTTGGTTAGAGCGTTTGAGTATATAATTTGTTGTTTGCGCAATGTGACATCTCAACTTAGAACGAGTATCTAGTTTCCTTTTCTTGAATGATAGTACTATGTTGGAATTGGATATTGTGTTGGAGATGTGATTTGTGAATCATTGCTTAATTGAATTAAAAACATGTTTAAAAGAATGGAAATGTTATAATTGTGAATTAAAGGACAACTTATTGATTTAGAACATGAATTGTGCCTGAGAATGTATCCTTGTTGATTATTACTTTATTGTGATTTAAAAGCATGTTAAAGGATTGATGACGTTCATGTTGTCATTCTTGAGAATGTTTTTCATAAATATGATGAAGTACATATTTGTGTTGATGCATGATTCATTTGAGATATAGTTGCATATTGAGTGATCGGACGGTCAGACCTTGATTAGTTTGACCTACTAGGAATGGATGATAAATAGTAATGATAATAATAGTGTGTGCAGATAAACCCTTAAAGTTGACCTAGTTTTCCCTATTGCAAGTGCACAAATCAATTATAGTATAGTATCAATGAGATAGGGTATATCGAATCCACAGAGACTAATGATTCTTCAACTCTTTATAATTACTTCTAACTAAATTATTAAAGATAGTTTGTTTGTTTTGTTTTCTTATAACTAATAAACATAAAATAAATATGAGAAATAATTGGTTTGGATTGTGAACAATGTAGATAAAGATCTAGGGTATTTCTAACTCCACCACTAACCATGTAATATATTCTCTAAATCATTTAATTGTAAAGGGCGGTTCATCATATGTGAATCAGATATAGGGTCACAAACATTGGCAAACCCTAATCCCAAAAAAAAAGGAACAATTCATCCATCATTGGCACATGTCATCTCTAATCAAGCATAACGAGTACATGCATCTATTCTAAACTACTCCTACTAATATAAATTAAAAGCACGTCACTAATTATCCCTTTCAAGCATGGTCTGTCTAAATCAAGATTACATATTAATAATCACTATTGTGTAGTAAATCATGAGTTAAGCATCCGAGTTCTAGCCCATATTTAATAACCATGATTGTGCAAGATAAAACATTCATTCAAGCTAAGACAAGACATAAAATAAACGTAGAATCTTATATAAAATAAAACGGAATCATCACATACGTGTCCTTTAGTTTCTCCTTATACAATAAAAATAAGAAATAGTCTACATTACTTGGCTAGGATTTTGTTAAAAACCCTAAATACCGGTTTAGTAGTTCATGGTAGTGGTCGTCTTCATTGTTGATGTAGACGAACCCTCCATGGTTGATATTCTGCTCCAAACTCTAATATAACACCAAGACAAAACTCTAATTAATCATCCTTTGTTGTAGGGGAGACCCCTCTCTTTTATAGAAAAAGAAGCGTCTTTATTTGGTAACCTGATTGCTTAACGGTCAAGTCAGGAATGTATCTTGTGATATGTATTGAAGAATGACATATAATTTCTTCATATACCGAGTACTCGGTGAAAACCAGCGCAAGTGCATAAAACCTCTCGGGAAAATTTTCCATCCTCCGCGCAAGTGCGCGGACTTTCGCACTCTACCGAGTACTCGGTGAAGGTTCTACCCAGTACTCAGTTCTTGACCTTGAATGTTTGCACTTCATCTTTTTTGCTACGTTTCTCTTCTCAACTTCTTTCTTCTTCAATCCTTTTGTGTCCTTGACTTATTTTTGGTCTTTTATAGGTCCTTCATTCATGATTTCGGCTCTTGAACAATCTTGAATCACAGATCTAGTTAATTAACCAGATTAAACTCATTTTACATAGCATCGCCTGAAATATCTTACAACACGAAAACCGTATAAAATAACCAATATAATGATAATCATAGACATAACAATGTATAATTATGAGCCTTAAATATATGATATTTGGCTCCGATCAAGCCCCCAAACTTCAACATTGCTAGTCCCTTAGCAATCACTTCAAAAATCAAAATTGGTGATGCTTGTGTTTTTAGTACAATAATTTAAAATCTATCTAATTAACTAACTAATTGACTATCTAACTAACATTTTCTTTCGTAAAGGTGTACGATTACACTTAGCACGTGTAATAAGCCTTTTAAACCCCTCGACATAACCGAGTAGATGAGTGAAGTCTCATGAGGGTTAAATATACTACCCACATATTCTTTCATTCTTCATTCTTGTATGTTCATGAAATCAAGTAATCATTAACTTATGCAATGCTATAATTTTGTTAGAGTAAAATGTATACAAGTTTACCCCACTTACTTATAAGTAACAATTATCATGAATTAAACTTGAAACGATGATCCCCATAGTAATGAAATAAACTTGCTAATTTCTACAGCCGATCCACATAGTCTTCCGTGTTTTTGTGAACATTCTCTATAGTAGACTAATTTCCCTTCTTCTACTTCGTTGATCAATCTTTTCCATGACACAACTTCAATATACTGTTTTTTGTCCATTTTTATCGCTTTTTGTCTTTGTAAGTCTCCGGACTTTCCAACGAGGATTTTTAGTCCCGACCAACTGGGTCCGAGCTTCTTCCATGTGATTTATGCTCATTAGTTTTCTCTTCTTTAAACATGAATAGTGATATTGGTGATTCCAAGGCCCGGTTACTCAAATCGAAAAACTACTTTTTGCATTTTTATATATATTTTTATACATATTTTTCTCCATACAATTCATTTTTTCATTCTTCACTACTCCCCTTGTCCCCTTGTCATTGAAACAAATCTTTTTTTTCAACTACATAGTCAAAGATCAATAGTTGTCCCATAAAGAATATGTGCATGTGTTTATAGGTCAAAACTATCCTTCTCGGTTTCAATTTCACTCATCTATTCACTCATGTGGACTATATCTTAAAAATTTAATTTAATCAAACTATTACGTACTCATGAGTGGGATAGTTACATACATTATACCTTTATAGTCATAACATGTACACAAATCAACTAATACTTAACATCAATCACATATTTCGAATATGTGCATGTGTTTATAAGTCAAAACTATCCTTCTCGGTTTCAATTTCACTCATCTATTCACTCATGTGGACCACATCTTAAAAATTTAATTTAATCAAACTATTACGTACTCATGAGTGGGGTAGTTACATAGATAATACCTTTATAGTCATAACATGTACACAAATCAACTCATACTTAACATAAATAACATATTTCGAATGAAGAATGTAATAAGATTTTCAATATTTTTATTTTTCTAATTCCCTTAAAACTTTGGCAAATAACTAATTTCTCCCCCCCCCCCCCCCCCCCCCTCTAAACTTAAACCAGACCATGTCCTCATGGTCTAAAAACAAACAAATAAAGGAAGAAATTGTTACCGCCCTTGAAGTGTAATTCCTTTCTTTGCTTTGTAATGCTCGTAGCTCCCCCAAACTTGTTTTGAATGATCTATTAAAACATACAACTATGCAATACCCAAGATCATATCAAGTAGAGAGATAATAATGAATGGATCGGAATATAAAATATAAAGCAAATTTTCAAGGGAATAGAATTTTATTTAATAAAAGCACACATGATTTGGCCTTAAGGGCCTACAATCTTATAAATCTCAAAATTGCAAAAAAATTAAAAGAAAATAAAAGATAAAACCAATCCTAAACAGATTTTGTGGGAAAAACAACAAAACAAAATAAAATACTAAACATTCTACATCTATTCCCTTATTCCTACGAATTTTCCCTATTCCTCCTTTAGCCACATTCAGTAAGATTAGTAGTCCATGTGTTGAACCCCTTCTCCCACCACTTTCTTAGTTCATAAATGGATGATCTTCCAAATAATTGATTATGATAAATATTTTTAGGGCCCGTATGCATAGGTTCATCAGTGGCATCCAAGAATTCACCCAATTGATCTTCTATTAGTGTCGTGATGAGGAAAGGAAAGAACAGCTTCACATCCGTTTGTATTGAAGCATATGAATTTTGCTCTAGAATGTGCCAACACTCCATCTTATCATAAATTAATTATAGAATAGAAACCTAAGATCTTTTCTTAAAGCAGTAGAGCTTATATACCATCTCTCGATATAAATATCAATCTTTATTATTTGGACATGCTTGCTTCTCCAACATCCGGTCAATATACCAAAGCTCTGGATCTAACTTCGTCTTCTTTATCCAAAATTGAGTTGGTGGGTTTTCAAGCCCATCACAAATATCCCTAACCATATCATGAAAGGACGGAATAGGATGTGGAATAAGTCAAAACTTACCATCAAGATCGGAGGGTAATTTATGAGGAATTCCCCATGCCTTCGCAATAGCCTCAAGAGTCACGTTAATAGACCATGAATTGTAGCGTATAGTTGTACGTGCAATCAAACCTCATTCTCCTTGAACATCATACCCCATATAATAGTAAAAATCACACACAATATTAGAAAAATCTCGTAGATTCGCCAGCTTGTAAAGCTTTTCTAATCGCCGCTCCTTGAATGCTCGATCCGTCATGATTTCCAAAGAATCATTCGACTCGACATATGCTTATAGAATCTACGCTCATACTTGATCTTATAATCAGCAAGAGGGTCATCTTTTGGTGTAGACTCCTTTATTTCTTCCTCTGTCAAACTTCCAATAGCCATAATAGCTCTACTAATGATTTTATAAGAATAAGGAAGAAGGTGTGGAAGAATGTGGAGAAGAACCCTATATTTATAGATGTGAGCCCAAGTCCTTTGTAGGTGGGGAATGGTTTAATTTACAGCAGAAATCTGTAGTAGGAATTGTAAGAATGAGAAATTTTTGAAAAGGAAATAAGATTTATTGTAAAGTTGTCCATAATTGAAAAGGAATTCATATTTATGGAAAGTTTGCATAAAACTCTTGTAAAACTTTATTATATTTTATTAAACTATATACTATATTGTATAAGTCAGTCAAAATCCTATTTTGAAAGGAAAATCAAAATTTCATAATTATAGAAATTGATTTTCGATTTTTAGAAAAATTAAGTTTTTCCAAGAGTCACCGAGTACTCAGTTCGGTAGTTCCTGTACCAAAATCATTTTTCAAAGATTTAATTTTATATTTTAAAATATAATTTAATAAAATTATACATAAAATATATATATAAGTCATTATACATAAATATATATATTTTCAAAATATATTTTTAATTTATTTTATTTTATTTTTGTTAAATAAAAATATTTAAATATTTAATATAAAATTATACATAAATATTTATAATCTTATTAGAAAATAAATAAATAAAATAGGTTTTTATAAAAATAGTTTTTATATAAGTCATGCCCTTCCCCCAAACTTATTCTCTATAATGAAAATAGATAATTCAAATAATTTGCTCGTTTTAACAAAATATTCATTCTCATTAATTTTTGAAAGTCATCGGGAAATGGAATTAAAAACAAAACTAATAAAATTAAAAATATAAGAAATCAAATTACATACTACAAAATAACAATTCACAACTCGGCCTAAGATAATATATAGAATAAAAATCTATACCAACTTGTGATCGTACTCTCTCGAAATCCTAATTTAAGACGACGATGGTGGTGGTGGATGAGAAGTAGATTCGGCACCTAGTCAATCCATGATAGCCTGAAAGCCACGAGCTATCTCAACTCTAATATCCGCCTGCTCTTTCTCTAATCGCTCCTGACGGCCTGCCATATCGTCAAATCGCTCATCCATTTTCTTCATCATTCCTTCTTGATTTGCCATGAGTATTAAATATTTTTCTTGAGTCGTCGGCCCTTTCTTTCCTTCCATATCCTCCTTGTGTAGCTTAGATGTCATGTTGTGCCAACTCGAGAGCTCGAAATATTTTGGTTTATACTCCTTCTTTCCTACCCTCTCCATTGGGACATTATTATCCTTCATTAATTTCATAGCTAATGTCGGGAATGGAACCACATATGATAGAGCATAGATTTTTCTAGATTCACCCATATCAACCCATGCTTCATAGATGTTCGTCCAAATAACCATTGGAATAGAAATCCAATGGTCCTTCGCAAAGGCGTATAAAGCTTCTTGGAAAATCCCACGATGCTCACTACTATGGCCTTGTGGATGTGCTTTCCAATGCAAAATAATATCAATTATCTATATATTTGGCTCATAATGCTTCTTTCTGGTACATGTCTTGTATTTATTCCTAAACCTCCCGTTAGTGACTTCCTCGACTATAGAATTAGTATCCGGGAAAGGTTGGGGAAATGCCTAAAATGTATTTTTAAGATGGTTGGGGTATATATGTGGAATACCCCACGCTCTACCAATTGACGCCGGCGTGATCGAAATAGTTTTTCCTTTTACTTTTGTTTCCATCATTCTTCCTCTTTCATCACCCACATCCATCATATTAAGCCAAAATTCATATAGTAACGATTTATGTATAGATGTTGACGCGGGGCGCAATAGTGATTTTAACCTCCTTATTCTAATACATCCTATCCCCCCAAGATACTACTTCATCATTCTCAAAATTGAATATTTTGATAATTCGCTTAACATTAAACCCTTCGTCAATGGCCTTATTCAGGAGTCCTTTAATAGGTGCGTCGTTCTTGGCCTTATTGGATGATGAATGCGATGAAGTAGGCAAAACTTGTCTCTTGCTTGATGATGCGGTGGTGCATGGTTTCTTTTTCTGAACCATGACTTCACTCACACCTTTTATCAAACACTTACCCTCACAAAGTTCTATTGGAGTGCTACTATCCACACATTACCCTCACAAAGTTCTCAAATTTTACAATCAATTACCCACTTCAAACCTTAACTTGGAAGATGTTTTTCTTCTCTTCTTTAGATTATTCAAACCAAATGAAGAGAAGTAGCAAAAAGATGTTTTTAAAGTATTGAAGATATAATCGGGTAGGGATTATCCTTTGTTTATGATGATTCTAGAGGTTGATGATGGATAAAGAAAGATTACGACATGTTTTTAGAAATTTCCCCCACCTATAAATTCGAGTGTGATGCAGGGGGAGATTTTTGGGTTGAGAGAAATAATAAGAAAAGTGGGAAGAATGAAGTTTGTCCCATTTTTTATCACTGCTACTCCACCGAGTACTCGGTAGTTCTTCCTTACCGATTTCTGAATTCTTTCAAAAACCTTCTCGTGGTACCATATCTGGTCTTAAATTTAGAGTAGATAGCTATAATAACAAACATAATATTTTAAATAATAATCCTAATACTACATACCCATTCAAGAGAACACAAACTCTCCCGAATGGTGCCTCTTTTTAACGTCGTTGGCCCGATGTTCGTAGTTGTTATTAATCTGTCACGCCCCAAATTTCCAAAGACTCCCAAACTAGGACATCCAAGGAATTCGGGTCGTGATCCATAAAATGAGCGACTAATTAAGATCCTAAATAACCATAAAACTGAATGGAATATTATTAACAACAATAATTCCATACAACCATGCGGAAGGTAAACTAAATGATACACAAGGCATATTGAAGTGCCAAAAGAATACATCTATACAATGATGCACTGATACTGAATACAATGAAGGGATATGCCAACAGACTGACTCCCATGAAAATACAACAACAATCCCAATACAGAGGACAAGTAAAGGGGAAACAAAAGGAACAACTCTACATACGAACGTCCCAAATCCCCAACAACATCCGTGCCATGAGCTATCCTGTAACTCGGAAACAAAAGAAAGTGTCATTGCACCCCAAGCAATCCGTAGCCAAAACCTTTCCTGTAAACTGGCGTTTGGGATGCCAGGCAAAATAACGCTGGGGTGAGCTCATCGAAGCCCCGTAGGAGAAAGGAATCGTAACTGTCACATCCTACGACCGTCCAAGTCGAGTGCGAACCAACCTGTATACATGCATCTACCCTAGGTCAGTCAAACATCCCACATGGCAATCACGCCAATACGAGACCCAGGAAACACATCCCCTAGTCCCCTACTATGCATAAACAAATAGGGCAACTAGCACATAGTGAAACCATAACACAAAAACATATAATAACGCACACCTATATGTATATATGTGCATACATATGTATGTATAGAGATATATAAAATATTACAAGTCACGTAGTATAGACCACTACATAGATCACTACGACTCGTACCCATCAGTCCCACACTGAGAATCAACACAACATCTATCACTAGAACATGGGAGCAACACTCTTATTCATAACACTCCAGGAAGGATAACACTCACACATCCTAGGCCACGAGCATACCGAGCTCCAAAACCTCAAATTAGTATCAACTCATACTATCAATCACCTCACATGTCACTACCGACATCTGTAAACCCAACACAGGGGTAAAATAGTCACTTCAACCTAAGGGCAGTCACAAAGGTTGCTGAACAACAAAAAGAAATGAAAAGGATTGAATAATCCATCACACCGACCACTCAAATGTTACATGTTTGCCCAAGGGTAAAATGGTCATTTCAAGGGCTAAGATGTACTTTCAAAGGTTACCCCACCTATTTGTACATAGGTTAAACCATAGAAACAAATGGAACCGAATTCAAAGCCCTGACACGAGAGATATGAATTTTTGAAAATGGCATCGGACAACGCTGACCCAAACAACAAGTTAAAGTACCCCTCTTTCACCAAGGGTAAAATAGTCATTTCAAATAAAAATAAATGATTTTAAATCTTATATCAAATATTTGGACATAGTTCAAGACCTAAAAACAAACGGGACCTCAATCAAAGCCACGAGGTGAGAGATGCATTTTTGAAAACAGTATCAGACAACGCCGATAAAAACGGAAAGTTGAAGTACCCCTCTTTCACCAAGGGTAAAACATTCATTTAAAGTGTAAATAAATTATTTCAAATTTTATATACAAACTTTGTACCTATAACAAGCCATAGGAATAAACGGGACCTCAATCCGAGTTACAAGGTGAGAGAAATGAATTTCCGAAAATGGCCAAAACAGGGCTGAATTACCAAGTCGACTACGCAAAAGGCTGTAGTCGACTACACAGGAAGTTGTAGTCGACTACGCCAAAGGTCCAGTTGACTACTCCAAGTCAAAACTCACCAAAAATTTACGAAAATGATATTTTTAAGCCCCAGTCGACTATATGAATGGCTTAGTCGACTACACAAGTCTAGAAAATTGCAAAAATGACCCAAAACCACTTTTAAACACTTATGAAACATCGGACAAAGGCCTCAACTCATTTAGGAACTTTAGAAGTGAGAAAAATATTATCTAATCTCGGTTTAGTTTTATCAAAAACACTTTCTTGAAAATCCGTAAAACTAAACGTCTTGCCCCCGGTCTCCGTTTTGGACACCACCAACTTCCAAAGGCCAAAATCTTTTATTTCATGACTTCAAAACCATTTCAAAACTCAAAGTTTTTGTCGGCATCACGGGGGTAGGAGAATACAACTTTTTCACTTAAGTGACTCAAAGCAACTCGAAGGAAAGGGCAAGTGACTATACACAAGGCACTAACTCTAACCTAACCACACTTCGCTCCACATTTAAACTCATAAACCGTATAACAACTTAACCATGAATGATTACATCTTCGATGACATTCCAATCCTTAAGATTACTAAAGGAACCCTAGTGGCCGTTGCCACAGAACCAACTAGTTTCAAATTAAGAACCTCTTTTGATTCCTTCAAACCTCAATTTCACATTCAAAACCACATCACTTAGGTTTCTAACAAAATCCATTGACCACCAATACACAATCGACTCAGTTTATTCATAACCTCATCTATCACAACCAAACCATCAATATCGCGATTTACGCCACGTTGCTACACCACCGCTAACTATACCACAAAACCATCAACCGCCTTCTCAAGGCTTCAACCCACATTCAACTCAATAGCTACAACCGACTTTACTTATCACAAGAAAGTCCTTAAACCAACTCATATCACCCCCCCCCCCCCCTAAGATATATAAGCACATAACAACAATTATAAGCATTTATCTCACTTTATACTTTAAACAAAGCATACAACGCACATTTTCACATCCTTCCATTTCACTTGAGCATTTTAACAACATATGAATTGTATACATCAATATTCACATTAAACATGCTCCTCAACCACATAGAGTAATATCATGGTATACATGTTAACATAAATCACATATTATCAATCTCAAATGCAATGTGACTCACACACCTCATGGTACTCACGCTACCACACCACCGTACTATAAGGGTCAATAGGATCATTCTCTAACCATTCACTTTTTGAGAGTACACGCTCAAGAATGAAGGTAGATTTATAGTACCCTTCTTCCCAAGTGTTTTTGACACTTAAACTTTCAACAAGGAAGATGTCAAATACGACGCGGTAGTGCACATAGGATTTGGACAAGTCCACCCCCTACCGTCTGCGTTTCTCGGAAGATTAGTTCCGTAGGAGCAAGAAGCACCCCTTGGTCAGTTGTTACGACGATCCAAAACGAGTCTACTCACGCACAATACATAAATGGACGTAGACTACACCAACTGAATTCTCACTATAAAAGGTGAACTCATATGCAATATGTCTCAATGGACCATGCAATAACATAAATATGTATTTCATCATATTTATAAACAACATTTTCACAATGTCAACATGAATGCTTTTCAACATTCAACATGCTTTTAAATCTCATTTAAAGCAATAATCAACAAGGACACATTCTCATATCTCGTTATCTTTTAATTCACAAAGAAAACAATTCCATTCATTTAAACATGCTCTTAGTTCAATTCAAGAAAGTTTATCACAATTCACATCTCAAACATGACATGAATTCATAATATACACATTTGTATAACTATACTTACACATATAAACCACAATACCCACATACATATTCATATATATATAGGCACACAAGCATACTTTACTATGGAAATTCTCAAGAATAGCCACTCAACTAGCATGCATAATATTCCTAGCAATTTCATTACCAATTATTCCACACACAAGGGTTAATCCACATAAACATGTTCAAACCCTAACTTCACAATTTCTAGGATACATTTAGCAAATTCATCTAAGTTGAGGAATCCTAGAATAAAATTCTCATACCTACACAATTATGAGATGAGATGGTTAAGAATTTTTCCCCTACCTCTTGAAGAATAGAGCACAACCATTAGGCAAGACCTATGAAACCCTAGCTCTTCCCCAACTAAAATCCAAGGAGTAAACCGATGGAAAGCTTCACCATAGCCTTTTAACCATGAATCAAACTCCGCCACAAGAGGAGAGCAAGAATTATCAAGTGGTTTATCAAGAAACCCTAAACTAGGGTTTGAATGGAAAATACATAAGGAAGGAAGAACACTTACCAATCCTTGACTCAAACCAAAAACAAGAGCATCATGAACAACTTCCATGTTGATGGCCACACCAAACTCCCAACTTAGTGTGATGAATTCCACCTATAAGTGGAGAAGAATAAAGAGGGAAAAGAGAAGACAAAATGGAGAGAAAAGTTGAAGTCTTGCAATGAAAGACTTTCAATGTGTAGAGATTTCTCACTCACACCTCTTACCATCCAATGGCCAATAATAAAGCTAGCAAGTGAATACCTAATCCAAGGGCCACAAAATAGTCTTGCCATTGGAAGACTTATTACACCACTCACAAAACCGATTAATTTGTCAAACAAGGCCTTAGAATAAAGATGGGAATGAATTAATCATCCAAGGGTTGACATGAAGTATTTCCAAACGAAACACTAAGAATAATGGATTATTGCATTTAAGTGCCAACCAAACAACGCCTTATGATCCAAGGGTCATCACATGCTAGGAATGAGACACCGCTTGAAAAGTGAGAAATGACCAAATTATTCTACACTTAGGGTTAATTACAAGAGTTCCATCAAGCTTCTTAATTACCCTTCTACCCCTTGTCATCCTCTCTAATTACTATTATGCCATTCATCCCCCAACACTTAGACAAATCTCTACACTTTTCACTAAGTGCTCTAAATATGAAAATACTCATTTACCATTCGGTTATTTCTTTCCCAAAATCGTTTCCAATAATTTCCACTAATTATAAAATGAAAATATAGCAAACAATTCATATAAGTGCTACACCTAATGTCTACACTAAACTAGGGTAACACTTTCGGGAATGCAACACGATTGCCGAAGCTCCAACGAGAAAACATTGCACGAACCCACGTAGTCGTCAACGAACAATAAATCCCGAAGCCAAAAATGAAAGTTCACGAAGTCCTCTTACTAAGTCCGAAACTTAAACGCGAAAATTTAACACGTACCGAGAATACACAAGACGTCCTGAATAAGTGACGTCACAAAACGTTTACACTTGGAAAAGAATTCCAGAAAAGATAAAGGAAAATGCGGGTCGTTACTACCTTCCCACCTTAGGAGATTTCATCCTTGAAATCAGGGCATTAAAACCTTCACTGCTACTCCACCAAGTACTCGGTGGGGATCCTACCGAGTACTCGGTAATTCTTCCTTGCCGAAGTTTTGAATTCTTTCAAAAACCTTTTTGTGGTACCGTCTCTGGTCTTAAATTTAGAGTAGATAGCTATAACAACAAACATGATATTTTAAATAATAATCCTAATACTACATACCCATTCAAGAGAACACGAACTCTCCCGAATGGTGCCTCTTTTTAACGTTGTTGGCCCAATGTTATTAATCGTTATCATAAATGGGTTCTATCAAATCGATAGAATCTACATCTCTTAATTCATTATTAATTTTTACGAAACATTTTAATTCATGTGTATATTGCATTATTTTCCTCGGATCTTTGAGTTTTAACGTATTAATGCTAAATAATTGCTCGTCTAGGAAATAATCCATTAACGGAGTGTTATCCATAGTGTTTTCTACCACTATTCTTGATAAATGATTTGCCACTACATTTTCCATACCCTTTTTATCGTGTCTTTCTATATCAAATTCTTGTAATAATAATATCCATCTAATAAGTCTAAGTTTGGAATCTGTTTTTGTTAATAAGTATTTTAAAGTTGCGTGGTCAAAGAAAACAACTACCTTGGTTCCTAATAAGTATGATCTAAATTTATCCAAGGCGAATACTACAACCAGCAATTATTTTTCGGTAGTAGTGTAATTAATATGTGCATCAGCAAGTGTTTTACTAGCGTAGTACAGTACATGTGGTATCTTATATTTTCTTTGTCCTAAAATTGCTCATATGGCGTAGTCTGATGCGTCACACATTAATTCAAATGGTAAGGACCAATCTGGTGGTTGCATTATTGGGGCAGTTGAGAGTAAGTTACCCAATTTCTCAAAAGATTCTAGACATTCTTTATTGAAGTCAAAAGTTGCGTCTTTAGACAAGAGGTTACATAATGGCCTTGATATTTTACTAAAATCTTTAATGAATCGTTTATAAAATTCGGTGTGTCCTAGGAACGAACGTATCTGATTGATAGATGTAGGAGGGGGTAAATTTGAAATTAATTATACTTTTGCTTTAGCGACCTCTATCCCTCGCTTAGAAATTATATGTCCTAATACTATATCCTCTTGAACCATGAAGTGATTCTTCTCCCAACTTAAAATAATATTTGTTTCCTTACATCTTTGAAGTACAAGTGCTAGATGTTTTAGACAATCCTCAAATGTAGTTCCTGTCACGACCCGATTCTCAATGCACTGATACCACTCTGTCACGCCCCAAATTTGAAGACCCGGAGAATGATTTAAATCCAAAATCCACAATCCAAGAAAACTAATGTTGAAGCAATTTCAAAATACCATAGATCATCATTTAATCCAATTAGTCAACTAACACTATTCACAAATTACTATACCAAAACTCATATCAATACATTCCACAATCAGCTCAAATCCAAAATCATCCCAATTTCATCCATTAATTTCTTAACTAACCTCTAGACTTATTCTAGTAAAACAGATGAATAATCATTTTTTATAAAATATAAATCAATTACAATTACCTCTTTCAATAACCAAGTACCTAAATACAATCACAATAAATATATATCATCACCATTTTCCATTTTATTATTATGTACAAATTTAAAATTCTACAATACTGGGTAGCTCATAATCCTCAACCAATGATCTTTTTCCTGAAAAATATTAATGGGGTGAGCACGACGACCCAGTAGAGAAAACAAATCATGAAGCATAAGATTCCGCAAGTATGTAAATCAATGAATACATATAAGGTCAAGTCTTTACCCTAGTCCAATGCCATAATATAAATCCATAAAAATATCAATATAAACTCATGTAGAACAATTTATGTAAGAATATTTATAGTATTGTTTGTGTTTGACATGTTCTAGACAATAACCATGTTGAGTGAAATTTCATGTCGAGATAATTTTTATATTTGAAATCGAGTTGTTAGTATGTTCATTTCTATCTCGAGAAAGAAGTCAAGGAGTGTGTCAAAGCAAAGAAAGCTAGCAGAGGGCAAAATAATCATTTCCAGATATCGTCACTTCACTAGAGGGCAAAAATGTCATTTCCAGACATTATGAATTCAATCAAAAGCATCGAGAGTTCGAGGTGACCAGTCAAGCTCAAATATAAAAAAACTGCAAAAGATGCAACATACCTGCGCTGGCAAAGGATAAAATATGATAAATTGGCAACATACCTCTGGTCTATAAATACCAAGGTTCTATAAGAGAAGAGGCTATGGTTTTTTACGATGATTTTTTAAGAGGGTTTTTGGTGAGAGCTCTATAATATTCTATCGTTCTTATTCTTCAACAGAGTGATACACATAGAGAGGTGATTATTGAGTGATCATATATATTGGTGTTCTCTCTTGTATTGGATTTCTCCAATCGTGCTTCAACACCGAAGTTCTCTACGCACGATTGGATGAGTGGTTGCTAAAAAATCATCACACCATCCATTGCAGTGAGATTGCTTTGATTTGTCTGAGTATGGAGCGATTTGAGGATTCCAGACCGCGAGTAGAGAAAGGCAAATCAGGCGTGATTTGTGAGTCTCTCATAGTGTCTGGTGGAACAAGCGTGCTTCATGAAGTACGAGTGATTCAAGGGTTTTAGACTGCGAGTAGAGGAAGGCATATCAAGAGTGATTATAAGTCTAAGACTCTTATAGAGTCTGTATTTATTTATTCATAGTGCATCGGTACCTGAGTGTACTCTTGGTTTTTTTTCCTTGGAATATTTCCTTGGTTTTTCCACGTATAATTCTCTGTATTGTCTCTTGCTTTATTTTCTGTACTACATTGATGTTTGTTTGATATTACTTGAATGATGTGATTTGAGAATTAAGGTTTTGTGATTGGATTAAAATTGACTTTTCTGCAATTAAATTTTCATTTGTCAATAAATTCACAAAAAGCCTATTCACCCCCCTCTAGGCTATTTTCACCATCATCTAGGTAATTTCAATTGGTTTCAGAGCGTGGTTGCTCCAATTTAGGTTAACTACCTAGTGTTAGATCGTGAACTTAGACAATGGAGATGCCTCATGAAGGAGGTTCCATAGTTAGATCCCATTTGTTTGATGGGTTGAATTACACATATTGAAAAGCGAGAATGAAAGCGTTTTTAAAATCTTTAAATGACAGAACGTGGAATACTATTGAAGTAGGATATTCACCACCTATTGTGAAAGATGACACGATATATGAATCAACACCAAAATTGTCAAGCAAGTGGACTGCTGCCGAGATAAATAGCGTGAATTAGAACTCGAAGGTATTGAATGCGTTATACAATGATGTAACTCCGAGTGAGTTCAAGAGGATTGCTACATGCATAATTTCCAAGGAATCTTTGGACATTCTCTAAGTCACTCATGAAGGAACGTCGAAGGTGAAACAATAAAAGGTTCAAATTTTGAATTCTCAATTTAAACAACTGAAGATGGAGGAGGAGGAGGTATTCGCAGACTCTGAGGCTAGGTTAACTAATATTGTAACAAGTTGTCATAACCTAGGTAAGCCTATTCATGATACTAACAGAGTAAATAAAATACTTAGGTCTCTTCCTGAACATTTTTTTATCTAAATTCACTATCATCTCTGAGGTGATGAATCTTAAAGAAATTAAGGTTGAAGAATTGGTTGGAAATTTAAAATCTAATGAGATGGAGATGTTCAAAAATCCTCCTAAAAAGGGGAGTGACACAAAAGAGAAGAGAATAGCTTTCAAAACCACTAAGGAGTTGAGTCTGAATGATATTGCCATGTTTGCTAAGAGGTTGAACCAATTTGTTAGGGCTAAACAGAATGGCTAGGGATAAAAATTTAGGAATAAGTTGGGTGAGTCTATAAATAGAAATAAGACTCAAATTAGGAAGGACAAGTCTGATTCTAAAAAGAAGAAACCCAAATGTTTTTAATGTCAATGATATGGTCATATAGCTGCAGAGTGTGCAAACAATTTGAAGAAATCCAAAGGATTAGCTGTCAGTTGAGATGATGACTCTGATAATGAATCAGCTAGTGATGCGACAAAATCAGAAGTAGGTGATGATTCTGAGAATTTCACTGTGTTTGTTGTACAAAGCAAGGAGGTTAACGAAGTTGCTTCAAGTTTGGCGATGTCTGAAGAGGAAGGTTCTGAGAGTGATGAAGATTGTGATGAAACACTTCAAGAGTCTTATAATAAATTACTTGATAAGACCACACAACTTCACAAGAATCACATAAAACTGTTGACTAAAAGTTTTAACATGGACAAAGAACTGCATTCTTTAAAAGACGAATTAGCCAATAGTTCTCAAACTTTAAATCATCTACAAACCCAAAAGGCCAAGTTGATTGAGTATTTGAATAAGTCTGAACTTGAAAAAACTGAGGTTTTGAAGTTAATAGATGGTCTCAATAAGGAATTGGTTGAAAAATCTACTAAGATTGAAAATTTGGAAAAAGAGTTGAAAGATGCTAACTCAACTGTTCAGAAGTGGTCTAGTGGAACTCTTAAGCTTAATTATATGTTGAGTGTAGGAAAGTCCGCAGGAAATACAAAAGAACTAGGTTTTGTTGAAGTATTGCAAAATTTGAATGTTGCTGCAAAAACCACCTTTGTAAAAGCCTCCCAAATAGCATCGAGTTCTTCAAAATAAAATTCAAATTGGAATCCTAGGGTTCAATCCTATGTCAAAATACCTATTGAAAACAAGCCTTTCCTTACCCCTAGATATCCTAGGAAGTCAACTGATGGAGTCTGGAGGTTTATTCCTATTTGTCATCATTGTTGTGTTAGTGGTCACATTCGACCAAGGTGTTTGAAGTTGAGAGGGAAGACTTAGCAATCGGTGAAGGAATAAAGAGTTCAACATGAAGATCGTGTTCAAGATCAAATTCGAATATTAAATGAAGAAATGAAGAATTTGTCAAGATTGACAAAAGGAGCTTCGAAGATGAAGAAGGCTTCGGTGAGAAAAAGTGAGCTACACTGTTTTGTAGTTCATACTGCACTTAGAGCATGCAAGTCTACATCTTGGTATTTGGATAGTGGATGTTCGAGGTTGTTGTCCTTGAAATTTATTCTCAAACAATAAATCATATTTTGATATTAACAAAACATTTAAAGCGTGTTTGATACTAATGAATTATTGAGTTCATGTTTTTCAGCAAAAGACAGGAAAACGACTCGGAAAATAAACTCTAAAAGAAAGCTTGAATGAAAGCGAAAAGCCGAGAAATAAATTGAAGCGCGGAAACGGAAAATCAAATATTCAACGGCAAAAGGCGAAAGTGGAAGACTCAAGACTCGGGGTAGATAGGTCGGGGTGCGATCATTGTAACATGGTAAATTTTATGTGTCGATAATATCGTATAAGCTCAAGTATAAAATGAACCGAACTCAAATGGAAAGAAAAATGATTTACCGAACTCAAACGGAATGAAAAATGATTTAAACAACGATTTTTCAAGTCATAGTCGACTAGAAGAATCCTTTGTATTTTCAAGTAGTCGACTAAAACAATCAGGAGCAACAATTTTTTCATCCATTTGAAGTAGTCGACTAAGGCCTAGAGTAGTCGACTAAAGCTACTCCATCTAGTCGACTAAAAGCTTAACTAGTTGACTAAGACAACCCATCTAGTCGACTAAAAGCTCAACTAGTTGACTAAGGCAGCCCATCTAGTCGACTAAAGACTCCAAGTAGTCGACTAAAAGCTCCATATTTTCTGCAGATTTGACAGAAAAACATTTTCCCTGTTTTGAGCAACATGTTTAATGCTTTCAAACGGCTCTTGTCTTTCAAACACAATACTCATTCTCAAAACCCTAAAGGCTCCATATATATAGAATGAGATTTGTAGTTTGTTTGCAAGAGATTCAACTAGAGAAGCCTTCATTTTCATACACAAAAATTCTCTGCAAAAGCCATTGAAATGAAGCAAGCAAAAATCTGATTTTTGGCAAAAATCTCAAAAGTTTCAAACTCTAGTATTTCTTCTTATTCTCCAAAAATATTTCATTGATATATCCTTTGAGAATACATATCTAGAGGAATTGAGAAATCACCAAAAACACTTGAGCTTATATTGATTTATCTTCCATAAAAACCTTTGGGTTTTCGAGTGTTTTTATTCTTGAGTGATTCAATTGATTACATACGAATTTATGATCTCGGACAAGTGAAGTCCAACGATTTTTCAAGAGAGAATTGTTCTCTTGATTGAGAGACAAGCTCGAGAGGCTCGTGTTGTAAAGGTTTGTCATTCCACCTGTGAAGGAAGGGCCATAGTGAAAGGATCGGGAAAAGTCTCAAGAAGGGGTTCTTGAGCCAAGGACTAGGAGTTACCGAACCTCGTAAAAATCACAGTGTAAATCTCTCTATCTCTATCTCTTTACTTCATTATTTTGCATGTTATAATTTACCTCAATATCTTGTATGCTATAATTAGTCTTGTAATAATTTATTAGATAAATTGAATTGAATCTTTCACTTGACTATTGAAGTAATTGAAATTATTATAGCTTGTTCTACTTTTGAAAACAGTTACAAATATTTTTGAACACCCTATTAACCCCCCCCCCCCCCTTTTCTAGGGTTAATTAGTGACTAACAGAGGCATATGACTGGAGATAAGTCATTGTTTGGATTTCTCGAGGAATGTCATGATGGGATCATTGTTTGGATTTTCTCCTGATAAGTGTTCGATCATTGACTCTTCTAGGAATTGCGTAATGGAAGGTATGTATTCAATTGATAATTACTATTGCATTGTTCCTAATTCTGAATTGTTATGCAATAGAGTTAAATTTGATGAATTTGAAATCTGGCATCAGCGGATGGGACATGTTAATTTTCGTGAATTAACAAAAATTACTAAGAGTGAAATTGTTAAAGGAGTCCCTAAGCTTGGGTATGCAAAAGGAGTTGTGTGTGGATCATGTCAGAAGGGTAAACAAGTTAGATGTCAGCAAAAAAAGACAAATGTCATTGGTACTTCTAGACCTTTAGAGTTGTTGCATATTGATCTAATGGGTCCCACTAGGACCATGAGCAAAGGAGGAAAGAAGTATACTTTTTTCATGCTGGATGATTATTCGAGATTTGCATGGGTTGAATTTTTAAGTGAAAAGTCTGAAGCTCCTGAAAGTTTTAAGAAAATTTATTTAAAATTCAGACTAAGAAGAATTGTTCCATTTCTAGAGTAAGGAGTGATCATGGAAGGGAGTTTAAAAATTCAGAAATTGAAGTGTTTTGTGAAGAGAGAGGAATAAAATATGAATTTTCAGCACCTAAAACTCCTCAACAAAATGGAGTAGTTGAGAGGAAGAATATGGTTATTTAGGAAATGACCAATGTTATGTTATAGGGTAGGAATGTTCCTAGGTATTTTTGGGCCGAGGCGGTGAACACAGCGTGTTACACCTCGAACAGAGTTTATCTTAGGCCTGACACTTTAAAAACTCCAATGTAAAGTATTTCAAAGTTTTTGGGGCAAAATGTTATATTCTTAGAGATTGTGAATCTATTGGGAAGTTTGAGTCTAAGAGTGATGAAGGAATATTTTTGGGATATTCATTGACTGGTCGAGCATATAGTGTTTTTAACCTTAGAACTCAAACAATGATGGATTATGCCAATGTAGTGGTTGATGACTCATGTATTGATGAGTCCCCAACATCTGCTGAGAAAGAAGATGGTGAGCCATTCTTTATATTGGATAATGATTCTTATGAGGTTGAAAAAGAGGACAATGTGGTTAGTGATGATACTTCAAGTCCTACAAATCACATGATTCAATTGGTGATGTTTAGCGTACACCGTCTAAGGAACCATCTTCAAGGGTAAAGTTGTACCATCCTTTGGATAATGTTATAGGATTTGTTGATCAGATGATGGTGACACGGAGAAAGGCTAGGAATGAGGTTTCGTATGCATGCTATACATCTTCTTTGGAACCTAAAATTGTTAAAGAAGCTCTTCAAGATAGTGAGTGGATAAATTTTATGCAAGAAAAACTTCAGCAGTTTGTTAAGAATGATGTATGGTATCTTGTGCCTAGACCTAAGGAGATAAATGTGATTGGTACCAAGTGGATATTCAAGAATAAAAAGGATGAATATGGTACAGTAGTTAGGAATAAGGCAAGGATTGTTACTTAAGGTTATACTCAATTGGAGGGTATAGACTTTGATGAGACATTTGCTCTAGTAGCGAGACTTGAATCTATTCGAATTTTGTTTGCTATTGCGGGTCATCTTGGATTCAAGTTGTATCAAATGGATGTGAGGATTACATTTTTAATGGTGTTCTTCATGAGGAAGTATATGTGGAGCAACCCAAAGGATTTGAAGATCCTTATTGTCTAGATCATGTTTACAGGTTGAAAAAGGCTTTGTACGGACTAAAGCAAAGTCCTAGAGTTTGGCATGAAAGGTTGACTAATTACCTGTTGGGGACAGGTTTTCCTGAAGGGGGAGTGGACAAAACACTATTTATTCAGAAAATTGAGAGTGACACAGTTGTTGCTCAAATCTATATTGATGACATTGTGTTTGGATCCACTTCTGATAAGTTTGTTCATTATTTTGGAGATCAAATGAAACATGAATTTGAAATGAGAATGATTGGTGAATTGAACTTCTTTCTAGGGATTCAAGTTAGGCAATTAAATGATAGGATTTTTGTTTCTCAAACTCGTTATGCCTTGGAATTAGTGAAAAAGTTTGGTTTGAAAAAGGCTGAGGATGCTCCCACTCCTATGAGTACAAGTGTTAAGCTTAGCTTGGATACTAAAGGCAAATATGTCGATCCTACACTTTATAGGAGTATGATTGGGAGTTTGTTGTATTTGACTGCCAGTCAACCTGACATGGCATTTAGTGTTGGTTTGTGTGCATATTACCAGACAAGTCCTAAAGAGTCTCATATTACTATTAAAAAAGGATTATCAAGTATGTTAAAGGGACAATGAATTACGGACTGTGGAATCCATCGGGTACTAATACTGATATCGCATCCTTTTCTGATGTTGATTGGGCCGGTAATGTTGATGATAGAAAAAGTACCAGTGGA